>OY776112.1:293713836-294331713 GCA_963675035.1 Allygus modestus
TGTTTGACTAGCGTTTTCTTTATATGTGCGACTATGTATTCTTTCTCCAACGCTGTGAAAAAAACCTTTAAATTGTTTATTAAAATTATATTTTTTATCAGTAAAGGTAAATGTTACTGGCGCGATGGAGTCCAACATATGATATTGTAATATTAGTCACGATAATGACGGACAAGGTCGAATAAATGTTACAGTAATAAAACTGGAGAACAGCTTTTCTTATAACATGTTTAATTATATATCACAAAATAGGTAGCCTATTGTGGTAAATATACTGTGACAAAATTAGTAAAACATCCTGCATGGTATATACCACAATTAATATATTTTTTACGGACATTGTAGAAGAACAAAATGGTGGGTAGTAGAATCACTGCGTTGGAGCGCTTCAATACTAGGAAGCATTTTACATTAAATAACCCAACAATCAATGTATTGACTCAATCCGTGTTTACAAAAGGACCCTAACAGCCCTGAGCAGACAGAGGTAGTGTTTGTACTGCCATTAGTAGGGAATCGATCAAGACACGCCTTCACAACGCTTGCTATCCACTGAAACCTTTTAACGGTTTATAATAAAATTACGTGTTTTATTTTGTATCTCGTTTATTTGGCACCTTTTACATAACTATTCGAACTGTAAAATATATTATTCTTCTAAAAAAAATTAAAACCAGTAAACAAGATATATTGGTTAGTTGAATCCTTTTTGTTTTATAGATTCAAAAACGATCTTGCCATCAAATTCGGTTGGGTGTATTTTAAGGCGCTTATAGACGGGGAGAGTAGCACGGTGAGGACGACCGGAGTAGTAGAGGCATGGTCATGCTGCACAAAGTGTCAAACTATGAACTGAAAGTGCTGTTCTCTTATCGTGCTCCACAAGAAACACAATAGGCCTGCTAAAAATAGTAGGTTGCACACTAGAGCTGTATCTGTTTTTAGAAAACATTTTTCATAGGATTAATACAACTTTACTAAATCTTATATAAATCACTGTGTGTTCAAAAAATAGTTAGGCTGTTTTAAAGGTGGGGATAATTTAATTGATGACGGAACGAAGTGAAGGAATCTATGTATTAGAAGAGACAATGATTCATTGTCCGTCAGTGAGTGGGTGTGTGGGTGTGTGGGTATGTTTGTTCGTAATGAAATAACGTGAAAACGGCTGCACGGATAGTTTTCAGATTTTACAAAAACGTTTTATAGTACACTTCAGCCTTCTAGTTCAAAAATGGAAGACATTCGTTAAACTGATTTTTTATGAATTAACATTTAAATATTGTAAAATTTCCATAAGGTAAAGCTTTGGATAAAAATTACTATTTGTAAAGTACGAGATACTAATACAATATTGTTTCATAAATTACAAGAAACTACAAAAAAATGGTCCTATATGAATGTTTTATGATTATATAAATAAAGTCTGACCGTTTAACATGAGTTTATTCAATTTTTTTAAAGGTTTTTGAAATTTTTAGATAAAAAAACTAAGATCAGTTTTTATAAATAAAGATAACGTTCTCCTATAATGTGAATAATGTGAGTAAGTTAATAGTTTATCCGCTAGATTGCAGCAGCCGTTTATTTCATTTTTACTTCTGCCAGCTGTGTTATTTTGTCAGTTTAAGATATTTAAATACCTTCGTCATAGCAAACCTGCGTACTAAGCTGATTTCCAATGTACCTCACTGCATAGGCAACTTACTGTGTTATTTTTTGATAAAGAATTTGCACCTGTATTATAATTTAATTTAATATAATTAAGAACTATTTATCCTATGACCTATCAAATTAACCAGATTAAAAGTAGATATTTTCCTTCAGAGTCCCCAGGACTATTTATTTAACATTTGTTGATAAAATTTCGGTTAGAACTTACGTAACAGCAGTCAATTTTATCTACCATTTCTGGTCGGTCATCCCATTACGCGAATACTTGAGCGTACTTCTAGTTATACTACGACAATACAATACAGCACAGAGCAATACTGTTAGTTTACATTATGCATTACATGTTACATTATATGTTTCCAAGTTTTTTAGAGCTAAATAATATGCTTATAAAATGTATGTAAAGTTGTTATTCTCTACAAAAAATTGGCAATAAAGCTGCAAAAGTGGGATGTTGTTTATTTTTACTGAAACATGTTAACCACTTTATGCCACTAAACTTTAGTTTCCACTCTTCAACACGTTATGTGAGCTGTTAAAGAGGCTCAAGACCACATACAAGTACATTCAAACAAATTTTTTTTTCATGTTCTGAACTGGAAAAAAATGGGTTATGAATTTGATTGAAATGAAACACATTCAGTCATAAATAATTATTTCTTCAAGGATGAAGAACTTTTACGCGGCTGGGTTTAATTTAAAATTGCTATATTTTCATTTAAATCATTTGAAATAATATTGAAATGAATTTCCCGTACAAATTACTTAGTTTTTATGTAGAAATTTGCAAATGCAAATAATGCAATTTTTACGATACATTTGTTTTGTAATAGTAAATTAAAGATAATTTACGGTTTATTTTACAAAATAGTTTTAAAGAGCAAATTTTTGCTTTAGTTACATAAAAAAAAACTTTGTAATGATATAAAGGCTTATTGTAAAAAATACTGTAACTTGTGACTCTAATCCACAAATACAGTTTTTCTCAAGTTGTGCTGTTTACGTGACAACCAATATTTAAAGAGGCGACGACAACATAACCTAAAATCATTGATTGTAAACAACCCAAAAAAAATATTTTTCTACAAAGTAAAACCAACATGTGATTAGAAAATATACCAAACCTCGTGGTGAGTAAAATCAAATATGTTTTGATTTTATACTGCCCAGAAGATTTACTCTCTTATCTAGGGCTAAAACATGACAGGAGAGTAGAGTAGGTCTACTGACGGAGGGAGTTGGCGGTGCGCTACTGTCGACCGTAATTCCCTACCATTCTAATAAATGGTGAATAAATGGTGCAAGAAGCAATGTGAACATGCCTATACTCACCGACGGTACTCACCGAGCTACTTTCCCCGTCTATAAGCGCCTTTAATTAGATTTGAAATAATTACTGAAATAATAATAATTTTTACAAGTTGACAGAAGGTAGGAGTTTTATAAAAAAGGGGGATTATTTTGTGATATTTCCATGGTTTTAAGCAACCGAGCTCATATAAAGTTTAAAATTTCTTAGAACCATTCAATGTAGTGTTGTAATACTCTATACATTTAAATATCAATGTTCCTTTGTTACTTTGCCTCTTAAGGCGGTCCCACACTTCTCCCGAACACGCCTGAACATTCGGCCGAACATTCTCCCGAATGTTCACTGAGCATTCCGTCCCATATGTTCCCGTATGTATTCAAAAGTTCGTTCAGCTCCTACGCTTCTCGCGAATACTCGGAGTTCGGCCGAATGTTCGGGTGTGTTCGTAAGAATTGTGGGACCGTCTTTATGCGTCTTTCATAATTTATCCGAATGAGATGAAACTTTGTATGGTAATTTAGGACTATTGTGGACATGGTAACTTACTATGGACTATTATTAGTGCTAAACTTTTGGAATAATAATTTTATTTGGGTTACCACATTAACAGTAGTTTTATCAAAGAGAAAAGAAATTAGAATGAACATGAATCGAGAAAGACCATTCGTAAGAAGTCGTGGGTAACAGCTAGTAGTATTATAAATAAACAACAATGTTATATATCATTCATAAATCCTAATATTTTTAAGTGTTTTGTTACTAACCTTTGTTGTGGTCTTGAAAGTTGACTTTCCTCGAGCACAAAAAGCCAGAAGCGTGTAGTGGCTTAACGTTTCGGCCGACAACTTCATGCCGGCGTTTTAACTACATTGCCCGTTGTTTTTGGAAATCCTTCGCGAGGGTTTTCATTGTTTATGATTCTTTTAAGACATTTTAGACTCTAAGGATCACACGTTATAGATAATAATATGTATATTTTTAAATAAAACGAATATTTGATCAAAATCACAAGTGTTAATGCTTGCCTTTCCGATTCTGTTAAAACTAAAGGCAAGTTAAATGTAGTACCAACATCAAATTAAAAGCCTGATTAAACGCGTTGTTTCAGGATAAAACGTTTCACTGAACCATTAACAAGGATTGGCCTAAGTAAAGAGCATGATCGATTGACTCATCCGGTCTAGTAATGTGGACAATTGTAAATATCCTTCCCAATGACACGCTGTTCTATTTCATGTCAGACACTAATGTAAGACTAGATAATATTAAATTGTATTTTAAGGTAAACGTATGTCAGATTTATGTTACATAGATATTACATGTTTAATGCGTGCTCCACTTTTGCAGTCCAACAACAATATTTACATTTAAAACCCTTTTTTAACGCATAAACTACTCGTTTAGCATGGACCTATTTATATAATGCTTTTTACTCATGAATACCAAAAATTAAACACATATATTATTTGCTTTAGACTATACAAAAAAAGACTGTATTCACCCATTAGATATCAGTAATTAAAATATTTGTTGTAATAAGAAGATGGATATTTTTAAAGGAAACTGTAGAAGATATTTTAAATATTCAATTAGTTTAAGGAGAAATATTGGTTATATATTAGTACTTAGAAACTGAAACCGACATCAGACTAGATTAAGGAATCGTTGATGGGGCTGTTTTTAGTATATAGGAATTTGTTGCAATGGCTCTTGAAAACTATTCAATAATATTAATTAAATTAGTATAATTGTTAAAAATGTATAAGCATAGTTTGGGAGACTTATATTTATATTTAGGAAATAAGATATATGTATGTATTTATATGTAAATGAGTATTTTATGTCAATATGAATGTTATGTTAATATTTATCATATATTATGGTATTATATTTTAATAATTACATGTATTCTGTATCCCTGTATAGTCACATGGTATGTAAATAAAATTAAAGAAAACCTCAACACAGGCCTTGCCTTGGAGGTTATATTTTTATTTTCTCAATAATGTTTAAGATAATTAATTAGTAGTACTGATAAAGTTAGAACTAGTATTTAGTTTTGGTTAAGTAGACATGTGTTAAGAATGACTTTTGCAGTTTTTATCAAATCATATATTATTGTAATTCATTGTAACTGTTTTGGGAAAATAAAGTCTATTCTTATTCTTATTATTTTCGTATTTGTCTATCCTCTTAGATTGTATTAATGTTTTTTTACATTAACTATTTTATTGCAAACAAATCACCACAATAAAATATAGCAGTTTTAAATCTGACGTCCAAATTTAAATTAAGCTTTTAAATCATTAATATCGGGTTATTGTAGTTAGTGAGTACTTACAAGACAATTTACTTAAAGACTGATCATTATTTATAAGATCCCCTGTACTCAACCAGGCCTGTAAGGGTAGGATAACCTCCACTCCACCTGACTTTGACTTCCGTATTTTATCATAAATATCTTATAGGTTATCGAATCTCAGTTATAGATCACTCTTTTTTACACTATTTAAAATTATACTACTGTAAAGTATTATCGCTTTTTGTACAGCGTAATAAAATTACTGATTTGCTACAGTATTTGATGCCTTTCAGAAATTATCAGTTTTATTAGGTACTGCTTCAAAGAATAAACAATGAAGATATTACTGATGGCCAATGATAGACAGCACTCTTAAGTTTGATTAGGTGGCACTAATTTGACTATCGTTAACTTACTTGAGTTAATTAAAGTTTCTGGAAATTTTTCCACTCTACGGAAATACTGAGTGAAATACTGTAGTAATTGGAGCTTTAAGAGACGGAAAGAGAAAAATGGGTTGGCAGCTTTTCTCCCTAGTCGGAGAGCTCTTTCTTTGTAGGCTTTTTCCCTGGGCGACAACACTCAGCTAATACACTAACTGCCCCTTTCCTTAATAAGTATATATAACAGTTCAAAGCTTTTAGATTTTTGAGCTTTTATCCTGTACTCAGGGTCAATTCCCAAGATTGTTCTTGCAAGACGGGAGGGTGAAACTGGAATTGTGTGCTTATTTGACATTAAAATGTTAAACAAAACAAGACATTGTAATTGTTTAGGAATGCTTTTGCGGTTAAGGTGCGTTTGATTGGGATTACCATCCCAGCACTAACAATCTGACTTTTGTCTTGTTAGAATATTGTGACTAATTATCAAAATTCACTTTAATCGATGAGCATCTTACATTTTTGGACCACCCAACAAATAAAATCAAGACGAACATGTGTGCAAAAAGAAAATGATGATTGATATTTTAGGAGTTACCAATTGTTACATTGCCACTGACGTTATTCGAATTAACTACATTGCCATTTTATCACCCATTTACAAAACATATTGGCGCTTTAAATATAATTTATAATGGCAAGTAAGATAAAAATATGATCTTTGTAGTAAAGCTTTCAGCGGCGTGTGGTGATGGCGGTGTCGTTGCCATTACACGCTTGGCGAGTCCTTTGTGGCGCTGAAAGCGACGATCCAGGATCACAAACACCTCTAACAATCTACTGGCGTCATTTCCTCAACAACTTATGTAGTTTAATTGGCTCTCTATAGTCCTCATTAATCCAGTTGAAATAGGATTGAAAATTAAATCCCTTTTTATTTATCATGTTTGTAAAAGGTGGAGTGCAAAGAGAGATTTCAGGTAAAGTTTACGGAATATAATAAAATAAGTCTTTCTACACTTAAAATATATGTATAGTTATTCTGTATTCACATAAATATAGTAAAGGACTTTATGTTCATGAAGTTTAAAAACAAAATAAAATAATTATACCAGCTGTGAATAATATAATAACCATTCAATTTTCAAAGTATAACACTTTCACAAGTTAAAGTACCAGGAAGTGAATTCTTTAAGTCATTTACGAGAACCAATGAATAACGATTGCATGTAGAGTGGACAAATCCAAAACGAATCAAATGTGTATACATTGAACACGATGTCAAAAGAAACATTGAGTTATAATAACAACTGGAGTGACTCTAACATAGATAAAGAGGAAATTAGGTATCTTTGAATACTGAGAATAAAGCTAATATAAGTACAAGTAATATAAATCAAATAGCGTAATACCTATTAATAACAACGGCATTAGAATATTTATTTTAAATTGTATAATTTCATAAAACTTATCTACAGTATTACATATTTTTCACCCACGAAACCAACCAAATATCACCGTGCTCGGCCCCCCAGTAATATTCATTAAACTAAAAACTATGTAATTCAAACTCTTTTTGACGACCAGGTCCGACCGACGAAGCAGGCATGGCCCGGCGGTCCCTCGGGTGTTATACATTGAAGCTCCTCAAGAGTCATCGATCTGCCCTCCAACCACTCCCGGTCAATCCCATTATCACCGGTTATTGTGGCTGTCTTGGAACACGGTGTTTCTCATTCAGAGATAAGATTGTCCAATATAATAATTATGTATTCTAAGTATTTTTTTTAATAAGTATATATGTAAGCCATGGACATCAGAATAATAGGTGAACTCAATAGTGCAAATATATCGACAAAATTATTTTTACTTGAGAGAAAAGTTGATTACGTATTTAGATATAAATATGATTGTCCCCCAAGAATTAATTGTTAAAATTCGTTAGCAAGATCATTTTACATTACTATGCCCGACCACATGGACCATAGGACTGTGTGTGGAACGTTCAGCAAAGCATAGATGAGCCATACAAATACAGTAAAAATCAGACTGTTCTGACTAAACCACCCCGTTGGTACGTCTCGCTAGCCTAACAGTTAGCGTATTGGGCTTCGGGTGCAGAGGTCATGCGTTCAACTCCCAGCGGGTCCTCATTAGTAAGAGAATGTGTCCGCTTTCCCTAAAAGCGCTTAAGTAGCTCCGTAACAATGTTCCTCTTGAGTCGTAAAAATAGGAAAAACATACAGAGCTTGCCTAGGACAATGATTAGAATCTCGAGCATAGTTCTAAACCTCTGCTATGGTTTCCGAGTCCGTTACCACTACGCCAACTACTTACACACTCGTAACTGCAGTAACTAACCAACCCATTGAGTGTTTAGTTAAAAATAATGATATTTAGTAAATATTAAAACTAGTACTAACTGATTGGGCTGGTTTGGTGGTTTGAGCGAGGAGAGTTATCTAAGTATTAGGAATCTCCCTCCTTTACAACCCATTCAATAAGTAATAAATAATGGTTCAGCGTAAATGGTAACGGACTTTAAGGTCAAACCAGGTGTGGTCATAGAGGCAACCACACATTTAAAAAACTGTTTCTAATTAATTAGTCATAAATTCGAATTCAGTTACTTGATAACCAAATGTGTAATAAAACATCTTATGATGTTTACTAAAAGACAAATATTCTTCTTATATAAATACACTATGCGAAATGGGTAATTTATGTTCAATTTAATTTACATATCTTATTCTTCCCTTCATATCTGTAGTATCCAAGCAGGAGATATTAAGTAAGTTAATATTCACAGTAAGCGATATGGAAGCCCTACCGTTTAAGGTATCGCCCTCGAAGAGTGAACCCTTCACCTTTCCGATTTACTCTCTCCTAGCCCCAAGTGACACATGAGTCTCTGTCCCTTACATGGTAGTGATTCCTTATAGGCCTCATGCCTCTTTGAACTTAGAAGCACTAGGTTACACAGCGTAACATGTTAAAGATCCCAAAAAAGGCGCAGACGTTTTTCTATTAACAATTTTAAACTCAAGAAATATCCTCTCATAAAAAATAACATCGTATGCAAAGTATGAAGTTTGGTCCACAATATAGCGCGGGATTGTTTTAAAACTTTAATGAAACCATATTTGCATTAATATTGTAAGTTTTTCATAATTTAGACCGGACTTGGCCACAAAAGCTGTCTACACATTCTTTTGGATCCCTAAAATATTTTGACAACGCTCGGGTTTATCCTATTAAAAACGGTGTTGTCAATATTTGTGAAACAAAAATTACAAATGTTGTTGGAAAACGTGCTGGCGAATTCCGTGTAATCGCACCTTTGCACTCCTTTTTTTAGCAAACATAAGAGATATTATGTTGAACTTTTTTCAGAGTAAGTAAAATGTACAAATAGTAATTATAACTTACTTTTATTAAGAATAAATTAATACAAATAATATATTTTAAAATCTTTTTTATATGAGATGTATTAATTTTAAAACTAACCCCTCTTTATACAACTTGATAAGAAGGTAGATAAATTATTAACGAATACAAAACCGGAAGAGTTTGAAGAAAAAGGTACAAAGATTAACAAGGTCACTTACTGGCCCGATGGGCTCTGTAAGTTTAGAGAAAACAAAAAGGTTTCGCTGAGCCTTAATGTTTTTCAATGTTGGAGATATTCTAGTGACCAGGCATCCGCAATATAAACCTAGCGATATCTGACCTAGCAGCTCAAACTGCAGTTATTGGTCGAGCACCGAGTCGGTAATGTATGTGTCTGAACCTGATAACGTTATGTATCCCCAGTGTATCCCAAATATCGTAATAAAATGTAGTATAGACTACTCTATCAGATGACCTATTTTATAATAAAAAATCGACTATTATTTATCAAAGTAAATTTGTTTTGTAAACACATTTAGATAAGATTTGTGTACAAAATGTTTAAGAAATATATAATTCTTATTTAGGCTAAATATATTACCTTTTAATTATCAGATAATTAAGAATATTGCGTTATTTTTCATTTTCCAATTCCCGATTACAATTTAAAATATATATATCTTATACCTTTATATAAGATATGCTTGTTACCATTTAAGCACCATTTCAGATTTTTTTAAAGTAAAATATATGCTTTTTACCATTCTACTACACTTTTTTACATGTATCTGTAAGCTACAACGAGTTTGCACGCAGCACGCTGATATCAGGAAAGTGAGTTACAATATTTAACATTTCAGCAATTAATATAATATTAAAACAATCAATTATAAAAAATGTTGGTGAAATTTAAATAACATTAAATTGTTGGTTATTCTGATGCACCTAGTTCTACTTATCTGCATTACATCTACATAATTAGCATTTCTTTGTGTTAAGTATAACGTTTACGTTTGCTGCATACGTCTTATATGTTTTGTGCCCCCAGTGAACTAGGCAATCTGTTTATGGGTAAAAGATAGTACAAATTTTAAAGTAAATTTAACAATAAATGTGACCGCTAAAAAGTTTTAGTGACTCCTCAAAACCTGTTCATAGGATCCCGATAGCAAATCCTATGGTGCTCCCGGGTTTACGACTTATCGCAAGGGTCGTTCTATTAGCTCAATATTTCAAAGGTAAATGTATTTTTATTGTTAGAGGTAAGTTATTAGTGGTTTCATCAATAACGAGATATAACACACTTTATCCGTACGATAATAGCGCATTAATAATAATAATTTAAATGCTACTATAGCTAGATTAACATCTTTATATTTTATCTAATGACAAATATATTCTAAGTCACACATTTCCACATTTCTTCAGTTTAATTCATTAATTAAACTTAGTATAAAAATGAAAATATTAATCATAAATTACAATTACTAGAAGAGCACTTTTTAAGTAGTATTTTTAAAACGTCGCAATATAAGAAGACTAATACAACTTTCCAACGCCTTAACAAAACCAATAATGACATTAGACAAGAGGCAAGCCTGCTCAACCCGCCGAAATTCCAGTCATTGTTTGTTCTCAATTCAAGTCCCATTCAGCTTCCCATCTCCGGCGTTGTTTCCATTCCCTCGCCTGCGATGGCACGAGATATTAACTAATAGCTCCTTATTTTATGAAATGAATACGGTTATAAATTCTAGTATTAAATAAAACTGTTTGGGTAAATCTGCTTCCAGTGTTTGAAATAACTATAATATTTAGTACAGTTATTTAATACTTCACGAGACCATTTATTTGTTGCTGTCAACAAAACTATAGGCATTAAAAGAACGGTTAGTATATTGTTGAGTTATTGAATGCACATTATTTGTGAGAGATTTAAATTTCGGTTGAATGGCAATATCAAAATAGTATTGCATATAAAGGTACAACTTGTTTACTATACGTTATTTTAGGTATTGAAATTATATCCATATTAAACTGAAATGAGTGACGAAGCCCTAATTTATATAATTATCAAGGATATTATATTATAGTCTTAAAACTCTGAAAATCTACTAACACTTCCAGTTAACTAACATTTAAGACTACAATAACACATATAATACAGTATTGCGTATTGAAAAATAATCTATTATTTTATGCATTCAGTTTTGCAAACCACTCAACGTCGTTCTAGTGGTTTACTAAACAACCTTAAACAATCAGTTAAATAGACCACGCTTGTGGCCAGAGTTTTTACGATTTTTCATACCTGCTCCAGGATTATAATTGTAATATTTGCTAGTGAAATTACGCGTGAAATATTTATCTTACCATATTCCTATAATGATTCAAACTTTTTGATCGTTTGATACTAACCTACACTATGGACTACTTTCTGAACCTATTTACATTACCTATTTCTCTTCAGACCTGAGTAAATTATTTCACAAAGGTAAAGTAAATTTGTTTGTATTACTTAGTATGACTTAACACAACAACATTTTATCAGGTTATATTTGTGTCATTACACGACATTACATTAATTATTAACTTGCAAATATTGATACTTTTTCCAATATTATATGCCTCGGTTACGAAGATTAATTAAAAACTTTTATTCTGTTTCCAAAAAGAAAACAAAAATAATTTCAAGGGTAAAAAATAATAATTTTCTTTTAATTAATCATTTTTAATTATTCCATATAGAGTTCCAATACAGATTTGTATATTATTTTAGAATTGTTATAGATAGCTAGTAATTGACTTAAAAAAGTAATAACTCAATACAACAACAATATTCTAATAGTAAACTACTAACTGTGGAAATAATCCGTAGTAAACGATTAATTATTTTCTAGCTTACTTGCTTAGGTAGAGCTTTTTATCAAAGAGTTGAGTACCAAGAAAACTCATTACTCCCTTAACTGCAAGGGCTCATCTTTGCTTTCCCTTTACAGAAAGGATTCTGAATAAAGAAAATACATTGTTAAGTTGTTGCGGGCTTAACAAAAAAGCTGTTTTTTTTTTGTTTTTCTTTCTGGAACGAAAATAACACAGGATTGTCTTCTGTTTTAAACCTTAATCTACTTTTCTCCGGTTTCCTACATAATAACCATTTTGTCAATCTTTTCTATTGTTCTATAGTTGTAATGATATTATATTTGAGATGGAATTATTAGCTTTTTATAAATGTTAATAAAATTCAAATTTTAGGCCATGTAAATATATATTTCTAAAGTCAGGTTCATTACCAATAAAAAAGTTTCCTATGACCCTTTATACTAAAATGCGTAACTTAAAGTCCACTATGTGATTTCATTTGTAAATAGTATTAATTAGTAAAAATATTGTAGTTAAAATGTCTTCTACCCAGCCTTTAAAGCCGTTTTATACGTATTGATCATAAAAATCTCTCTTCTTTTTTATTGGAAAGCCTCCATGGATGTGCTTGACGAGCTTGCGAGACAAAATTAAAACTAATTCTGAAAGAATAATTTATAATTAATTAAGTGTTTTGTTCCTCTTTTTAGCATTAGTTTCGTAACCTCATATTAAATTACATTCTACATTGTCATTGCTAAATTCAATTCCATTGTTGTGGATTATTGTATGATTATTGTTATAATTCTCTAACAAATTTGTGGTAACTAGGCAAGTACGATTGTTAAGGTTACCGATAATTTATTTCATAAGTTGAATAAACTATTTAGAATTGTATCAAGAGATATTTAGACCAACAACCAATTACACCTGCACAGTAAAGAACCATATTTCGTGCCGTATAAATAATATGAAACACCTCAAAGCTTAACCAAGGAAAATCATAAACGTGTAATGCATGTTAAATAAGTATTTCCGCGGATTGTGAGGTAATTTATGTAAAAAATTGGCTAAGTTAAATTAAACAACTGGGCCTATTACAAATAGTATTGGAGTAGCATTGGAAAAGAACTCTTAAATCTGCAACTTGGAAATGTCAACACGTTAAAGAAACTCAAGTCCAAGCAAACTCATTAGTCAGCTTAGTGGCAGTTTGTTCTTTGTTATTACTCTCTAGCTTGGTTAAAAGGAAAATAAATATAATTATACGATATCAGTTTGATAAAAGATTAAGCGTAAGTCCTGTTATCCTATGCTTTTACACGGTATGACAATGCAAATTAATAACAATATATATATATATATATATATATATATATATATATATATATATCGCTTTGAAAAACAAAACAAAACAGATTATTCAACAATTGTTTACGTTTTCGAGGGTTCCATTTGCTTATGTTTATCAAATCGAGATTAACATTAATTATTTTTTTTAGTATGCATCCTAATGTTCTTTACCGTGGAGGAATCGGATTAATAACTTAAACATCCCACACATTGAGACAAACAATAACTGAACACAGAACAATGGAGTGTAATTGTTAAGCCAACCAGATATTCTAGTCATTGTCTGAAGGTATGATGGAGTGCACTCTTCCTCGTTTGGTGTGATGCCAACCCGGTTCCTTGAATTATATGTTATTCCAGGTAATAAAAATTATTATTCAATTTCAAATCTGTTCATGAAAAATATCAGTTTAATTTCCCTGTAGTATTCGTAAAATAACTTTTAATATTCTAGTGTACATCGAAAGTATTTTATTTAAGGGGAAAATTTATTAAAATCATATTTAATCAAGTTTAATCATTAATGAGAGTAACTAAACAAATTAATCAAATATTCCCGAGAATTTTTCTATCCCTGTGATTGATGCATTTTTACAATCCATGCACATTTGTATTGATAGGCAAACATATAATAGTATATACAAACTGTAATATACATAATGTGGCAACTGTCTACTGTTACAATTGGTTTGTTACAGATTTACACTATAAATGACATAAATGAAACTGTAGACTTGTTATAAAACATATTTAGTTTGATAAATAAAACCTGTCCATCGAAGATAAAATCCCCCCGTAGCAGCAAACCTGCGTGCTCAGCGAATTTCCAATAGATATATAAATGTCTTAATACTACATAAAACCACTTACCAAGTTTTATACAAATATATTCACAAATAAGCGATATATACGATTGTAATTATTCTCCATAAGAATAACATTGGGGCTGAGTGCGCAGGTTTACTGCAACAAGGAACACAACAAATGGGTTTTTATGCTAATATCAATATAACTCAACTAGGTGAAGTCATATACCAGATTTTATTAATTTATGTTCTTAATTAAGGGAGACATAGCATTTAATTATTATCCATAAGAATAACATGGGGCTGAGTACGTAGGTTTGCTGCTACGGGTGCCTTTGGCAAAAAATAATTTTTTGATCAAATATCAATAGACCACAACCAGATGAAGCCATATACCAAGTTTCGTCAGTATACGTTCATAAATAAGCGAGATATAAAATTTTTCTTTTCCTCCATAAGAATAACATTAGACAACGTACTGTGTTTAGCACTTTCAATATCTCGGTAACCAATTGACGTAGATACATTCTATATAATACAGTATTGCGTATTGAAAAATAATCTATTATTTTATGCATTCAGTTTTGCAAACCACTCAACGTCGTTCTAGTGGTTTACTAAACAATTATTTACATCTGTCAGTAACATAGGATGTCAGATGAAAATACAAAATTTTGTGTTTTTTAAGCTGAATCCAATGATAAAAACTAAAATTAGATTTTTTATTAAAAAATTACGTGTACGAAATTCAAAAAACCCATTTTTGGGGTACAAAACCCCCCCCCCAAAATACCCCTTCGGATGGAGGAATCTGGTTGGTTTTTGAACTTAGAGTCATAAATGTTGCTTTACACGTTTATACAAAATTTCATCAAAATCGGATCATTTTTACGAGAGTTATCGTGCTCACGGACACACACACACACACACATATATATATATATATATATACAGTTTCGAACGAATGGTGTTTTTGGGGTCTGGGGACCTCAAAACTAAAAGTTATCATGGTCCCGGGCCTAGGTCTTACCATGCCGACTACGGTAATATCTTCTTCCCTATAGGGGAAATTCGCTAAAAAACTATATATTTTAAATTACACTGTCAATTATTTCAAACAGCAGACAAAAAAAACATTTTGTAAAAATAAAAAATGTGTAATGCAGGGCACTATTACAGGTTTAAATATTTAAGATATGTTACTGCTTCTTGTATTGTAAAAATAAATACAAAAATAATATCACGAATTATAATGTATAATGATGTGTTAATGTAACGTAATTCTTTGATTAATTTCATGTAATAATTTTTTACCAAAAATACACGTTTTTAAATTGTTATGGATATTTTTAGTTTCATCTTTTAAACCAAAGATGGGGTGCAGGGCATTTGTTTTATACTCTAATAAAGTATGCCTTTAGCAAAAAAAAGAACGATTTTACAGTTAAATAAATGTGTGCTTCATAAGCGTACGTAACGATAAACGGCTCTGTAGATAACAAAGGGAGCGAAGTTAAATTAATGTAAACAGCTGCAAAAGCAGTAAACCAGCGCCGAGCCGTAGAGACGTTTAGTTCTGCACCATTCTGTATCTAGTCCTGACAGATAAGGTTTATGTGTCTCTGTGACTCAGCGGAGCAGCCTGGTGGTAGGACGTTGAAACGAGCAGCAAAAGCAGTAAACCAGCGCCGAGCCGTAGAGACGTTTAGTTCTGCACCATTCTGTATCTAGTCCTGACAGATAAGGTTTATGTGTCTCTGTGACTCAGCGGAGCAGCCTGGTGGTAGGACGTTGAAACGAGCAGTAAAAGCAGTAAACCAGCGCCGAGCCGTAGAGACGTTTAGTTCTGCACCATTCTGTATCTAGTCCTGACAGATAAGGTTTATGTGTCTCTGTGACTCAGCGGAGCAGCCTGGTGGTAGGACGTTGAAACGAGCAGCAAAAGCAGTAAACCAGCGCCGAGCCGTAGAGACGTTTAGTTCTGCACCATTCTGTATCTAGTCCTGACAGATAAGGTTTATGTGTCTCTGTGACTCAGCGGAGCAGCCTGGTGGTAGGACGTTGAAACGAGCAGCAAAAGCAGTAAACCAGCGCCGAGCCGTAGAGACGTTTAGTTCTGCACCATTCTGTATCTAGTCCTGACAGATAAGGTTTATGTGTCTCTGTGACTCAGCGGAGCAGCCTGGTGGTAGGACGTTGAAACGAGCAGTAAAAGCAGTAAACCAGCGCCGAGCCGTAGAGACGTTTAGTTCTGCACCATTCTGTATCTAGTCCTGACAGATAAGGTTTATGTGTCTCTGTGACTCAGCGGAGCAGCCTGGTGGTAGGACGTTGAAACGAGCAGCAAAAGCAGTAAACCAGCGCCGAGCCGTAGAGACGTTTAGTTCTGCACCATTCTGTATCTAGTCCTGACAGATAAGGTTTATGTGTCTCTGTGACTCAGCGGAGCAGCCTGGTGGTAGGACGTTGAAACGAGCAGCAAAAGCAGTAAACCAGCGCCGAGCCGTAGAGACGTTTAGTTCTGCACCATTCTGTATCTAGTCCTGACAGATAAGGTTTATGTGTCTCTGTGACTCAGCGGAGCAGCCTGGTGGTAGGACGTTGAAACGAGCAGCAAAAGCAGTAAACCAGCGCCGAGCCGTAGAGACGTTTAGTTCTGCACCATTCTGTATCTAGTCCTGACAGATAAGGTTTATGTGTCTCTGTGACTCAGCGGAGCAGCCTGGTGGTAGGACGTTGAAACGAGCAGCAAAAGGATAATATACTGAATTCGTTTTTCGTGTACCACAAGCGACACGTTGTTCATGGTTTATTTCTGAAATTTAAAACGTTGTTGTGGATTTAATTTGAATAAATATACTAACAAAAATAAATATAAATATGTACCAAAACTAAATCACCACTTTAAGGGGTATAAGAATTTTCATCCTTGATGTTTTAATTTTGTATAAATAGGATAATTAGACTACGTCTCACAACACTGCAAATGATATATTTACACTTATACTGCACTTACATACAAGACGGTAAATATAGACTACACAAAGGATGGTACAACGTGATTGATTTCAACCAGTGACACCGGGTCTTCATCTTCAGGCCCAATCAAACAATTCTGATTCTGAACTATTGTATTTAAGTACAGTATAAGTATATATATATATTTTAATGTTTTGTGAGATTTAGTTTATTTATCCTGTTAAGTGTAACAACACGTATTATGCTACCCAAGACATTAATTATTTAGGTTTAACGCTTAGGAAATTTGTCAGTTAAATTTAAATTTAAAATTTAATCCTTATAATAAAATATGTGTGCGAGTTAAGTTTTGCCTCATTCCATAGTTGGTGAAATTTACCAATTTAATTTTTTTTAACACAAAGTTAAATTCAGAAAATATTTTATTTGTATTGCAATTTAATACTAATCAATCTATTTCTATAACAATTTAAAATAAAACATATTTCTTTAGTTTAAATATTTGAAATTTCATCTGTCTACATAATTTGCCACCTTAAATCGTAGTTAAAACAACAACGATAAGGATTGGCAGGAGGTGGTAGTAGGCCTACATAGATCTGTGGAAAGGATTATACGCAGAAGCCCCACCGTTTAAGTCACCCCTTTCAATGACAATGACCCCTTTTGCCTTCATGGTGCACTGCTACGCACTTCTTATACTAAGTGTCAAATTTGACTCCAGGACATCGTCTTGAAACTCTGTAAGTGATTCCTTATAACACACGCACTACAGAGGTGTAGGAATACGTATTTATGTTGAAATTAATACATTTGAAATATCAACCTGACCAGCACTATAACATTTTTTTATGTTTTACCCATATGACTTCCTTTGCAGTAAATGGGAACATTTTTAACTACAGCTGGTAATTTTATAAATGGTATCCTCCTATAAGATTTGCATTCTATATTACAGGGCACGTGGGGTGGAGCCCTAATGTTGGATATATACATTATCAGGTCTATATATTAATGTGATATGTAAGCTATGTTCATGCAAAATTCTACCTTCATAGGTCTAGTATTTTTTGCGTGATGGAACTCCAAATATCCAAACATACATCCAAACTTACACATTTATAATATTAGTATGATAGTGTATAATAGTGAATGAAAATTTAATGAGTAAACATTGTTAAAATAATAAGTTTTAATGTTCAACGAGTTGTAAATTTTTATACAAGTAAATCTTTAACTACACCAAATCAGAAACAAATATAATGAATACATGTCATCAAATTAAATTAAGTGCAAATCTTTAAATCTAAAATTGAGGTAAAAAGATTTATTAGATTATATAAGTATTTTGTTGATTATTTGAACATAAATCATAAACATGGGGAAAAGTTAAAGGTAATAAATCCCCTCTCAGTCGTAGCGGCACAGAGAGCAGTTTGCGGTCAGGCTCAGAGTCGGTGATGTGTGTGCCTGTGCCAGATAACGCTATGTACCCAGTGTATTTCAGACCAGTACTAAAATATTACATGGCCGAGATTTTCGTGAAGAATTTATTGTTACCCTTGAGCAGGCTGGATTTTATTAATTTACTTCATACTGGGTATTTATTGTTGGTTTTAATTGATTTTTATTTAAACATTTACAAAGTGCACCATCATCACAATGGGATGTTAAGAAATTAATATTATTATGTCTGATAAAATAATATACTACACTGATTTATTATTTACCTTAGAATATTTAAATCGATTATACATTATCCTATATAATAAAAGCGTGTAGTGGCGACGTGACTTATTCAGGGTAAACTACTGAACGTAGAGAGGCCGTGTTTTTTGGATTTTTTCGCCATCCCCATGTATAAGGAACGTGTATCCACCTATTCAGAGTAAACTACTGAACGTAGGGCGGCCAGGTTGGTGTCAAAAGATTTCCCTTAGGCCCAGGATGATGAGAAAAATACGATATCCTTAATTTATTTAGTTATAAGTTTGTAATTGAAGCCCCTAAAGGCAAAGTGGACTAACCCACAATTTTTCAATTTTGAGATTGGTATACATGCTGGTGAAGAAAAATCAGCTCTATCTAATGGTAGCACGAGCTAATCTCTATCAGCTGTAGTTTTTTTTTATAGAAATAAACAATGGTTAGTCCAAAATGCATTTTCACACATTATCTTCTAGGCAGAATGGACTAACCCACAAAGTTAAGTGCAAATTTGGACTATCCCCCATTAGAACAATGTTCATCAAAATGTCATTTTGTTGTAAAGTCAAAATGGACTAAACTGTGACATGCCTTGTATTTTGTTGCTCTATTCTCCTTTATACTCTATGTAGGTCTTAGTTCAATGAAAACTAACCTTATAAAGGACTAACCTTAATGTTAAAATGGACTAACCCACAATGGACATGGAAGCAAAATGGACTACTAAATTTTGGAAGCCATTTTGGAAATGAAATATTGTGATTTTTTAAATAATTTACCAAACAGTATAATTCTATGGGTTTAATCTGACAGATTACAAGAAATCACAATCCAGATCAACTTCTGAACTAAGATATGAATTTTTAACTTTAGCCCTTAATATCTCAAAACTTACTTTTCGGGGTTAGTCCACTTTGCCTTTAGGGGCTTCAATTAACAACAACAAAAAAAACACTTTTTTAGTAGTATTTTATTTTCATTAATTTTGTTTACCAAGCCATGTGTTCCATACATTGCATACAAATTCAATGAAACAGCTGAGTAAAGTTTAGGATATTTTTGTTAACTAAGCGGACAACTATTATTAATTAAATTTAGGTTTTTGGATTGAAATTTACAAGCAATAAGGAACAAACATTCTATGCTAAATGGGAATAGAGTTTATAACACTGTATAAGAGTGTCTGCAAATTTCTATTTACACATTCCATATTTTCTATATATATTTCAGGTTTTTTACTTTTACTATTGAGGTAAAATTGTGTTTTATCACGGTTAATGGAAACAGAAGAAGATTATTTTACTTTGATAAATCCTGGGTCTCAGAAAATATGAGGTCTGGGCGGCATTTTACTTGTTTACAAGTACTGTTTAGCTATTTACAATAGTTTTTTAGTTTTGTGTAAAACTGAATCAAAAGCTTTTTGTAAACATCGGTGATAGCCCTTATACTCCCTAGAGTGCGATTTGTATATGAGTATAGAAATAAAAAATAAACAGGATAAAAGACAGAAATACAATTAAAAATAGGAGGGGTTATGTTATGTTTATTGTAAAAATGCGAAGGTAAAATTAACCAATCAAGGTTTGTGAAGGTTATGACGATTGATATGATCCAGTAAACTATATTTCGGTTAAATATATTAAGTCAAAATTCAATTAATTTTTTTTATCTGTAAGTTTAGTTTGATTTAGATTTTATTTGATATATTGGATCAAATTGGGTGTAACTGAATGAAACTTTGGTTAGAAATTGAAATTCAAGTGATAATAAAACTAAGGACTGCGGACTTATCTTGTTAGCATTGATTATATACATATTTATCCTTACAGTTTAGCTAATTATGTATTTTTGTTAATCTGTTTTATATATTTTGTATGTTAGCAGACGAAATACAATTGTAGTAAACTGTTGTAAATGTAGACTGTATTTATAATTTATTTACAAAAACAGTGAAAGTAGTTAGGTTAGTTTGTATACAAAATTTGTTTTTGTAAATTTCGTTTTTTAAATGTATGTGTTGTGTGTGACAATTTTACGTTTTAAGGACGTCTTATGGATGAAATTCAATGTCTGAGGATGGCACAGTGATGCTGAAACGGCCGTAACATTTGTTACAACTTTAGGAGCTGATTGACGAAGGTAATATTTTAATTTAGACAAAATTTGAACCTGATAAACAAACTTTTTAAAATTTAATACAATTTAACTGTAGTTTTTAAGAAACAAAATTTAGCTTGAAGTGACACAAAAATAGACCAGATTCAATATGTAAAACTTAACTAACAACAAAGTTTACACTTAACCATTGGAAATCCTTTTGGGCTATTTTGCATGTAGGCGTAAAAGGTCTTTAGTAAAGACACTTTTTAATTAATACTTTAATATGTAATATGTTGGGGCTTTATTATAATAACACATTTAAATTGTTTACGGTGGATTCCCATTATTACATGTAATTAAAAAGGAGCATTTTGAATATAAACTTTTAAAGAGAACATTTTTAAGGCACTAACTTTATTTCATAACTAAACCTGATGCGTGGGAATCTTTATACACAAATAAAATGAGTAATTTAGTACATAATGGTCATGGACTGATACCAAATTCTTCGTTATTACATTGAGTGTTCAAGATTATGAGAAGTTTATGTATAGAATATATTTTAAATTTACTATATTATACATTTAATTTCATAAATATTTACATATAAGTCTACTTAAACTTGAAACACTTTGATGTTCTTTAAATCATATATTTATGTTGTTTATATTTAAATTATTATTGTAAATATAACCTATTTCAGTTTGTGAGTTCATCTGACGTTGCTGACAAAAGGCCGAGTGAAATATAACAAATTTTAAAAATACTAGTGAATATTTTAATTTATAATTGGTTTATAACCAATATTATGGCTTCTTACTAAAGAATATTTCTTTAGTTTTTTAAGCTCGTAATTTGTTAAGGGCTAATAACAGCTAGTAACTAATATAAAAACGTATATAAAGTAAACTGAATGTGTTCGGTTGATATAGTTATACAGTATTTTGTGATTGTTACAATTTAAACCATCTAATATATTTATGAGGTAGTTTTTTCGGAATAGATTCTGAATGACCGAAGTGCGGCACAATCGGTGCCGTATAGCCTGAGTCCGTGACCTGCGTCGAAATAACCCTGATATTTATTGCATTGTCTGATCCAATATGTAGCCTCCTCCAGCTCAGATTTACTACTGGACTTCAACAACCTTTACAGAGGAATTCTTTTCCATGATTGTGATTGTTAAACACTTAACTATATCAACTTATGAATTTAATTATTTTAACTGTTGTAGTATTTAATTAAACCCAGACAAGAAAACAAATCAGTCCAGATATATTATAGAAATTATTGCAGTAAGAATCTGCGATTTCAATTAAGATTTATTAATCCTTTAGGGGTTAGTTAGTGTATAAACTAAAATAAAAATTTAGATAGCATAATTTTCTAATTGATGGCTGATAACTTTGGTTGTAAATATATCAGCCCTCGTAAAATCCTAAGTATTATTCTTATCCACTGTAGGAAGTCCCAGTTTGCTATCTACAGCCTTTAGTTCGATACGTGACTTGTCTACTATGTGCCTTATTTGGATACGATTTTGCTGCAAACACTTCCTAAGGTTGATAGGATTTCAATAAAAAAATGTGTTACAGGTGATCAAAGTCGTATATATATGTGTAAAGCGTTGTGATATTACTATTGCATAATATCATTCTGAGGTAGTCATATTGATTTTACAAGTATCATTGGAAAGAAAACTGAAGAAGGTTTTGTTTACACTTGTTTTATTTAGAATACAGAGTTAAAATTAAAGAAAACCAAAAAGATTGAAACCTGTACTTAGTGTCTAAATGATCAATGTGGTTACCCCTTATGACCCGACATACGTTAAACATGAAATCAAGCTCTTGTCAGACCTTTATAAGAGCATATTTATCAATAGTTAATGGTTTTACGGTTTTTAAATGTTTTTAAATTGGTTAAATGGTGGTACCTGGAATCCAGCAACTTATCGCTAGATTCCAGGTATATTTATTGGTAAGGATGGTGTGAAAACGTTTACTTGCAAGAAAATAAGTATTTGAGATCAAACATTTTAGTTTTAATGTACTCATAGTTATTGGTTGTTTGCCCCATAAAACTGATGTAAACAAACACTTTTGATTTTTCCTTTTCAATGATGCTAACTTTGATTGTCTTATTATATATTTTTTAAGTAACATACATATTTAAAATCGTGATCATCATTTGGTTCCAACCAGCATATACGAGAGACGATACCGCTTACATTTCCATGACAATGCCTTTCCAAATGTCAAATGGAATTTATGAATTTCTGGGTACATCTAATTTTCAAGCTGGGCATACCTATGGAACTAGATCCTTATTGTTGATTAAACCATTATGGTTTTAAATATATTATTAAAACTACAAGGTTTTAACATATTTAGGTCTTATTGAATTCAGGAATTGTGAGATTTCTGAGAAAAAGACATGAACACACAGAAATAATACAGGTGGACCTCTGTATGTTAATTATATAGATTATTTACAACATACCTCGCATATTGCATCTCTTTAAACTTATTTGAACTGAAAAGAATTAAAGATATCAGGTGGTACAACGCGTTTAAATATATATCTTGGAAAACTGTCCTGTAAGGGCACAGACTCAGTCCTTAATTTAGACTGTGTTGACCAGTCGGCATCAGTAGCAACAGATTTATGATTCCAAACGAGCTAAGGACTGTGTTATTGAGCAGTATCTGATATGATACGGTCCTTATTGCAGGTATTTCAAATAATTTAGGATATTATATGCCCATAAAGAGAGTCAGTCGAAAATACTAAGAGAATAGTTAATAACACACCAAGAGCAGTTGGGCGTTTCCTAGAAAAAAGGGATGATAAAATTGTCAAAACCACTTAGGACCGCAGCTCAAAGAAAGTCAACATGTCAAAGAAATTCAAGTCTGAGCAAACTCATTAGTCTACTCAACGTCACGGCTATTTCTTTGTTCTCACTACAAAGTGGATGTCAGAAGAAACATAAAATTTTCTTTTGTTTCACAATGTCAATTATTTTTGTAAATTACTTTCAAGATTCATGAAAGTTGTATTTTTTCATTTCATCCAATAAAAACCATCACTCGTTTAGTTGTTGGATTGTAGATGTAAAAGGACACGACATCAAGGAATGGCTCTGAGCAGATACCTTATTTTTGTTAGTAATTGGTAAACTCTACCACAATTTGGAAATTTATTGAGGGAAGATTTAATTGTACTTACCTTGAAATGGATCCGGATATGAATACATATTTTATAAACTATTCTACATTAATACTATAACAATACAATAATACAATTTAACTATTTGAATAATATAAGTTTTTACCATAAAACATTAATCAATTAATAAATATCATTTAAAAAGTAGAGACCCCAAAACTAGTCTGTTATGGAATACAACAAATCAAAGCTACTCATATCGTGTATAGTCGCAAGCTCTAAAGCCTTATCGGAAATTTCGTATGCTGCTAGTACACCAAGGAAATACTTTTACTGTGTTAAACACTAGCTTATTAGTTTCATATTTCCTTCTGTCAGTATTCATTATGAATTTAGTTATAACAAAAATGAAGGTGACTACGGATTCCTTTAGGTATACAACAATTTTTGTTTAGGGTTACTAAATGATCGGTCAACATTTACGATGATACAATAAAAAAACAATTGATACTCGATAAATACGATTTTTTAAGGCTAGTTTAACATACACAAATTTAAGTTTTTAAATGTTTTTTTTTTTAATAAATTATTCTGACACAATACTCACTCTTTTATTTTATTATAATAACAAATAAGTATAATATGAATAGAGATTTTATCAGGTGGCTCATGGATTATAGAAAAATCCTCTTAAAAGGTCGTATGAGTCGCATAATTTAACGCGTAGTTAAGTATTATTATTACTCATTTTATTTGTTGCAGTTTGACATGCAAATTAAAAAGAAACCCTCTCTAATTTTTGTAGTTTACAAAACTGATCCTTTCTAGGCTTAACCTAAACTGTGCAACACAATTGTTTTAGAAAATGTTCAGCTTCCCATTTATTCTATAGGAAAGTAAAAATACCCCGTCACAGCAAACCTGCGTACTCAGTGAATTTCCAATGCATGCATATGTTTCTCACTACCACATAAAGCCACTTACCAAGTTTCATAAAAATACATAAATAAATAAGTGATCTATAGCATTTTATTTATTCTCCATAAGAATAGCATTAGGGCTGAGTACGCAGGTTTGCTGCAACAAGGAACACAAAATATGTGTTTTTATGCAATTATCAATATAACGCAACCAGGTGAACTAGATGTACATACTAAGTTTTATTAGTTTATGTTCATAATTAAGGGAGATATAAAACTTTACTTATTCTCCATAAGAATATCATTAGGGCTGAGTATGCAGGTTTGCTGCTACTGGGATGATCAGAAAAAATCAATTGTTTGTGTTAAATATCAATATAACAGTACCACGTGAAGCCACTTACCAAGTTTAATCAATATACATTCATAAATAATAGAGGTATCACATTCTATTCATTCTCCATAAGGATAACATTGGACAACGTAATGTGTTTAGCACTTTGAATATCTCTGCAACTGTTGGACGAAGAACCACAATCTAAGCACCAAAATGATTGTTTTGTAGAGCTGAATTGATTGGTAAAAGTAAATGTGAAGTTTACATTAAAATGAACTGAGGAAAGCCAAAAACCTTTTTCCCATAAGATTAACATGGGGGATTTTATGAGTAAGTTTTTTTGGATTTTCTCCGCAACCACTTAACCCAGGTTAATAATTAAAAATACCATATTATTTGTTTTTTAAGCTCTACAACATGGTCAAAACCAAAATTAAGTTTTTTTTTAATTTTAGGGTGAAAAATGCAAAAATCTGATTTTTTTAAATTTAAAACCCCATAAAGCCCCCTCCCATGGTCCGATTTTTTTGGTTTTTGAACTTCAAGTTATGAATGTCACTTTACACATTTGAGCCAAATTTAATCGAAATCGGATGATTTTTACTCAAGTTATCGTGTTAACGGACACATATATAGATTTTCACAATAGCTTAGTGTGGAAATAAATAAAAATATAAATGAATTAGAACAAAAACTTTTACATTTCAACTGGTAACTCAATCATAGATACTAAAATATATATAATCCCTTTAAAGTCAGAAGATGAAGTCTTGGGATAATCCAGTCAGAAAGTGCCCAAGTCTGAGTTTGAGGTTTATCCCTCTTTAACTGCTATAACCAACATCTTCAATCCAAGTAACCCTCACTAATTCGAAAACTTTCAACCGGAATTAAGCTAATAATTTTATTTCAGAGAGTGTTGAGCTCATTATGATTTTTGATATTGGCATACAAAAATCAATTACAGTTTCAATTACACTGTTTTTACACAGTATTTTAAACCCTCCATGTATGTTTAAAGCTAAAACAACAGTAATAAATGTATTATTAATTAAGTGAATATTTAAATTTAGTTTGTGTTTGATTATAATTAAAATATGCATAATCATGCATCAGTGAATCAGAGAGCGAGTTATCAGATAATAATTGTATTACAATAATCATTTGGTTTCACATTAGAAAACTCATGAGTACTCGTATAATATAATATATTCAGCATAATATTAATTATTATGTTTTGCGTGGTTGCTATTATTTTCTAAAAATTTGTCATTTTGATTCGTAAAACGAATTGATTTCTTCTAGACTATTTGATAACAAGATGTCATTAACAACCAGAAATACAATTATTTTCCTTCGTGCTTCATACTCTATTTATCTGAATATCACATTGTTGATACATGTTTTTAACACGTAGAAGTACCTCTTACTTAATAGGTATTCTAATTTTATTCAGATGTTTATGGTTTCAACTGTATCTTGTTTGATTAACATGAAAAATAATGTATTGTCAACTAAATATCGTAAATGCAGTATTTTTTCAATGCGAAAAAGGGAAACAAGCATTAGCTGCAGTAGCAGTAAATCGACGTTACTGTACCAGAGAACCATTAGGCCTGGGTTACTAATGCGTCTTGGGTAGAGAGATGGTTATGTGTCCCTATGATGCAACTGTGCCGGGGGCAGGATATACAGCTTGTACACCACAGACCACCATAGTTATGTCTGACCAGTTAGATGGGGATGGACTGATACCAAGTCGAATCCTCCATTGCTAAAAACTGTCCTCATTAACAAAATCAATGATCACTGCTTGTTACCCTTCTACTTTCGTTTAGATTTGAACTTGGTTTTGGATAAAAATTCGTCTAAAGTTGAATTGTAAGCAAGGCGTTTTTACAAACCTTAACAATGTTATTTCCTAAGAGGTTGGTGGCTTCATTTAACTTAGGTTCCTGTTCACAGTAGCTAAGGCCTGTAAAAAGCTACAACCAAGCTACGTGCGAGTAGTTTTGGTACTCGTTAATCTTTACTTTTGAATTTAAAATCCAGAATTAGGATTCTAACCCACGACTGGGCCTTTGTGGTTATTCCAAAATCCATAACCCTAACCATTACACATTACACAGTGACTTACAATTTGATAACTATTCCGTATTTAAGATATGCAACTATATATGTGCTCTTTGCGTGTATTATTGTTTAAATATCTTCTAAGTAACGACTGTTTAGGATGAAAAAAACATTTTACAGAACAACAACAAAAGTTTAAAAAAAATTAAATTAAAAATATTTTTAATAATGCCAATAAATAATGCAAAAAATCAAGTTTTAGTTTTTTTTACTTTACTAAAGTGATGAATTACAGGTAAAAACTACCATACATAAAATGCTCAGTTAAAAATCACTCGTTATCAGTTATTTTAAAAAACTTCTGTCTTCTGATATAGGGACTTAACCAGCAGTCTCAAAGACCCGTTATATCAATGTATATTCACGAGTAACAGTGAATGAGTTATGCAACAGTCAAAGGAAGCCACACATCTTGTGGATCGATGTGTACTATCGGACATTGTATCTCAAACCGATTTATAATAGGCAGACATCAAAGCAATCTATGCGATGTCACTTTTGTTGTCACTTTTCTACTGTTTTGATTCCTATTGAACCACTAATATGGTAACATAACGCAATGGTAAAGTGGAATGCCAAAGTAGTATATTGCTATCGGAAATTAAAATATTGAATCACAAGCGAAATAATTGAAAATGTCTTATGTTGCGGTATTTTACAAACGTCACTGTCGTTGTTTACAAATAAACAATACGTGCCAATACAGGACGTACGTTAGTATACCTGATAACCCTAAAGAGATCCAGTGGTAGTTTTAGATTCCTTACGGGGAATCAGAACAATTTAGTGTAAAGTCTAATGAGTGCAGTGAATCCGCTCACCACGAACATTTAATTAATATTTCATTTTGAATAAAAACTAGTTTACGCGGCTGAAGACACGACGACGATTGAGACTGCTTTGCTAATGATTTCAGAAAATACAGTGTGCAAATATATTTGGAACTCTCCCCATAAACACATTTCTATCTCATATAGCATACAAATAAATAGAAATGTTTAACGCATGTGCTGATCTATTATGCTGAGATTATGCTGGCTAAAAATTAAAAATAACGCTTACCGCGTTAAAATAATTCTGCTTTATATTAAATTTTAATAACTGTGACTTTTTTTAGTTTGAAGAGTGAAGTTTTGTAGAGAAAAAGTGCACTTCAAACAAGCTCAACTGACTTTGAAACTTAATACATAATTATTATACTCATAAGTGAGCAATATGTATCCATACTACTAGACCAATTGAGCAGGATTTATTAAGCAGACATTGTTGGATTTAAATCAAATTGCCATTAAGAATTTTTGTACCTATCAAATGTCTGCTCAATTGGTCTCGTAGTTGATGAGTACGAGTCAACGTTAAGGAGAATGGGGAAAAGCCCCAAAATATATTAGGAACTTTTAATAGGTCTACACACATTATTACGCTCCACTTTTAATGCGTTGTATTCGCCAATCTCCCAGGCGATCAGCTTAATCTTAATCTCTCAGCTTAATCGGGTTATTTGGTACGTACTAGTTAACATGAGATTGCCAAGGCCTAATGTGCATGTATTTTGTATTGTACTTCATACATTTAATTATTTTTCAGTATACGATTGTGTTAAACAACTGCCCTGAGTGATGAATGTCTTAATTCACTTGCTAAAACAAGTTTCCCTTTTGTGAATGTTGGGAATGATTTAGTGCTACCAATAATTACCCGGGAACAATATTGAGACGAGAGTTGCTGAACCAAGCCGGCATTCTCGCCATTGTTTGTCTGTTTTCAAGTTAAATCCATTGAAACCCTCTTCCCACCACCTCCAATGTTACCACATCACTTTCTATGCACAAAGAAATAGTTATTTATAACAAACTATTTACTAAGGGCTGATAAAGGCTGACTTATATCCTCAACATGCATGAATTGAAATGATCAAAAATAATAATTTTCTAGCGTCAAACAATACTTTATTCATGATTCACGGGTGTTCGCGAATACGCCCTAAACCATCATTGGAGTCTTAGTCTTTAGTTTTTAGTCCAGCTTTTTAAAATATTTTAATAGCAAAGCTACTAAAAACTGGGAAATAAATGTCGTTAAGATATACATTAAGCAAACAATTTATTACATAGATACTAAAACCCTACACATAACTACAGACACTAATGGCAATTACGGTCTAATTGGTTTTTAATTATGGTTATTATAGACTAGTGGTAATTATGAGGTCAGTTATTATGTTTTATTTCAGGTTTCTTCAGGAAAATTGAATCCTGCCTCATAATTTGTTTTTTAAGACATTCGCCAATCTATTTACAAAACATATATAGATTATATAGCTCATATCTGAGACATCATGTTACGGTCTTAACTATGTTTTCTTGTTTCAGGTTTGCTGGATCAATTTGGAGGAAAGAAGCGTAAGCTACAAACTAACAGGATCTAACCAAAACAGTGCTAACTAATAAACTACTAACCGTATAAACCTCAGTAACATGGAATAACGCTTGAACAGTAATGCTTAGTGTCAGTCATCTTACGCTTCAACGAAAATGGTCGTGGGAAATTTACTTGAAATCAACAAAGCTTTATACTGTAAAAACATAATACACGTATGGGGTCGTTGTATAAGAATTGGTCCGAGGAAAACCAACAGACTCGAAAAAGCAATGACGTGACAAATGTTTCCAAGTAAGATGTTTTAGTTTTCAAGAGAAAGAGTTTTAGACTTCTTTAGGAAATCTCGGCTAACTTTTATTGTTTGCGTGATGGAGTACAGAAACAGAAATGGAAACATCCAAAATGGCGGTAAAGGTAACATTTTATTTCCAGTGATAACATAGGGAAAATGTTTTATATCACACTCTTCTTGTTCTATAAATTACTTCTAAGTAGTTAAACATACTTCTACTAGTGTATTTAAATGTTTATTTTATTATAATCCTGTTATAGTTTTCAAGTTTGTAATTACTGCATTTTATTTTAGATTGCGGTAAAATTGATAGTCATTAAATATCGTTTTAGCCTTGAACCAAAACTAGATCAGAATTTTGATACAATAACCTAGTTCCCTGCCATAGAAAATACTGTATGGTGCTTAAATAATACTTAAATACAATAAAAACTAAATATATGCCAAATTATTGTACGAACTATAAAAACATTATTTTTAGCGGTAATAATATTTGTTTTTATAATAAAATAATAATATCAATGCCGTGGCAAAAATATTATTTATCAATATTAAATAAACATTATTTTACATCAATTTGACATATTATTACTGTAGTGAATGTATTTTTTTATTATTAGAAAAAAATTACAAAAATTCTAATTTTATTTTATTGAACACAACTAAATGTTTCCAATTGTTTATTATTTTACATTATGCTTAACCAAATTACAAGAGACACAATAAACTTAATACAATAAGAAAGTAATGTATAAATATAATTACAACTTTAATTTATAAGCTTGATTTTACTGTTATAATCACGTATTTTTTATATTATTCAAACGAGAAATCAAACAACACATAAAAAAGTCAAGACCTTATGAACCCATATTTTATTATTATAATGTAACAATCCTCTGTGAATCTAAATAGGAAAACATTATTTTATCTTGTCGTACCGAACTAACAGAGTGTGATGTAAAACAGCCGTTCGGTCAGATCACAACATGCTGGCAGCCTACGGGGTGTACGCTGCTACGGGGGATGGGGAGGACGGGGGGTTCGCCTCCCCTAGCCATACCCACCCCCACTACAATCACTACCCCGAGCACGTGGTGGTGGTGACCAGCCAGAGGGACGGCTCCACCACCAACAGCATCATGAGGGGTGGGAGTGCGGGGGTGGCCGGGGGTGCGTGTGGATGGTGCTGGTGCAAGTCTTCAGAGACACCGACTGTGGAGTCTCCATGGTACAAGCCCGCAGTGCTACTTATAGTGCTGGCTCTACTACTGATAGTGTTCCTGCTGATCTCAGGCATCCTCGTGTACTTTAATCGTAAGTATGACGGGTGTGATGCATGATGCAAGATGTAAAGGGTCGTCCAAAGTACTGATACGATATAGATACAAACCTATACGTAGTTATTTGGATTGGTAGTTTAAATTCAAACTACTTTCACTATGTATAATAATTTTGAAACATTCTATATATATATATATATATATATATATATATATATATATATATATATATATATTAAAAGATATAATTTCCTTATTCAAACATCTGGCCACATATAGTCTACCTGAGACAATGCTTTGATTCTCAGGAAATTATAGTCTTTTCCCTTTTTGTGAAATCCTTAAAACGTCCATTTAATTGTTAAGTACTACAGAATTTGCTCTTCACTAGTAGGCAACTTTTATGACGTTGTATTGGGTCAGTTTCTTTACACAACATCATCATCGTCCCTCACAAGTTTAGCACAATAAGTATTCCAATCCTTTTGTATGATGGGTTTCCTTAACGGGGGATTTAGAAAGATGGACCATGACGATTAGAAAGTCCAAATCTTACCCCAAGGATCTTAAGTTAAGAAGAAAAGATTCACTTGAAATAATGGACTAAATTAATTTTGAAATAGCACTAAATCCTAACTATTAACTATTAACTATTAATAGCAGTATTCCTCTGTTAATGCTTGGCAATCTATAGAGATACTAGTACTTTTGATAACTCTTATTTCAGTTAGTGTTGATTCTTTTTGGATGACTTGGTATTGTTTTGTGTTTTGTTGTATTGTGGAGTGTACTATATTTTTGAAGTATTGTTGATAATTTTCCGTTTTAGTTGTGTTAGTGTTTTATCTAATTTTCTACATTTATTTTATTCGTTTTTCTCGATTGCTTTAATACAGTGGTTTTTATTTCTTAGATGTCCTTGATAGATATGTACTACTGTTTAGCTTAAGTCTTAAATTTAAGGGTTGGGAGGTAAAAATATTTTTAAGTAAAAGCCTCTTAAAATTAATATCTTTATATCCCTTTTAGGAGGAGCCTTAGACTATCCACAGTTCAATCTAATGCATTAACAAGCTACAAATAAACAAAACTCTAAATATACATCAAGATAAGTGACATCGAAAGTGCTGAACTTCAAGCTGTATACAACTACATAGAAATATAACAGTGTTCAATTAACACACAAATTTAAGTCGTCACATAATTATCACATTTAATCCTACAATTATGACTAGGATTAAACATAAAAGAAATCAACTTAAAACTTTCATCAAGTTTAAAACTGAATAAACATAAAAGAATGAGGGATAAAACTGTGAACTGATTCATATTGCTATGAAAACTTAATATGCAGCTCTAACAAAACTTTGAGCTTTATGAAGGCATAAAATAAATACTGTTGCTTACCATTTGACCCTCAACCACAGGATTGGGGATTTCTCTCTTCTTTCGTTTACAGAACAACTGCAGAGCCAACAATGGCCATTTTATTAAGCCTCTACAACGGCGGCAGAGCGGCAAAAAGAATGTTTACACAACTATGTGGCCAACTTTTCTGCCCGCCTTGCATTTCCTTTTCAATATTACATTCAGCGATTCCAGCTCCTCTTCTGGATTTCCAAGTTCTAAACCTGCATTATTTATTCTATTTTCAAGATAACCATTACTAAAACGAATAAAATGTACGCTATACAAAAGCTGAACTATGACCTTGCTTAAGTTTCATTGGATTTTTAATAACAAATAAATAAAAACCAATAACTCTGCTATCTTGGGGAGGTAATTATTTTATTGTTTTCTTAACTGATATTTTTAGGGAAAAAACGTGCGTGCTGTCTTAAGCAAGTATAAAATAAAATGTTATCACATAATTTTGCAGGCTGCGCGTTTTGCCATGGGTATTGCAGGAAGTCATGTACCCTTATTTTTGAGATACTCTTTAATATCACTGAATTGACCCCTCTCCCATTAATACACATTTATGCATGTAGATTGTTTCACTATACAATTAACGACATCAGGTATACTATAAAATATTTTAAACACGTAAAACAGTAAACCTTTGCTATAGTACTAATAGTTTTTCAAATTTATATGAGTCAAGGTTTATGGTGAAATACTGTTCCAACCTCTCATTTTTTCGGGTTTTAGTTTCTGAAGTTCCCTTGTTCAAGTCATGTTCCCACTTAAATGGTGCTTCAACTTTGGTTTTAAGACTCAGCACTTAATAGTTACTGACTTACGACCAGCATGCAAAAGTATAAAACTTTGAATATGCAATACATATATATACATATATAAAACAAAACTTAACTGTGTTCATATTTTTAGGGTGCCCATGAACTTTACCATGAGTGCAAACATTATAGTTTGTAATAGACTTGTATGAAATACCTTGCGCATGATCGAATTACACAAGATTAGAAATATATTTAACTTTAAACCATTAATTAACAACCCCTAAAATAAATGACAAACATGTTCACAAACTCAGCGATATAAGAGAATTAAACGCTCCTACCATAAACCACAATTGCAAGTAATCTACATGCATTGTAGATTACTAGGCAAAGTAATCTAGGCAAACGCGTACTAAAGTGAGAGGAGATAGCGCCACTGAATCACCCCGCCGAGAGTAGTTAGCTGCGATCTAAATTAACTAGAGTTACGGGGTGGAAAACACACTGCTTTAGTTAATGTCGCTGGTTATAATGCAGTCATGAGAGGCTCTAGGAGATTTATCTCGGAACTGTTCGCGAAGGCGACTTTCTTAAGTGGTCGTTCCAAACATTGGTCAGAGACTCTCTGTCGTTATGGCCGCTTTCTTCATTGCCTCTTGAATCCCGCTTGCTGGCTCGGTGGTTTTAAAGGAAGATTTTCTTCTAAACCCGTCCAACAAGATTTACTTACTAGTTAAGGATTTCTGAAACGTAGATATTAAGAAATTTTTGTATCGACAGATGCTAAAAGCACTTTACAAATTTATACAACATAGGTACCATTACACATAAAAAAACAAATGCCAGACAGAGTTGTTTTTTTTTCAAAATATACTGACCTTCTTTTGTCAATTTTTTAATAATTGTTGGATATAATTATAGTACCGTTTTTTAAGCCAATAGAGGTGCGACCCTAAGTTTATTTTATGTATTTGTTCCAATAAGATTTATATAAGCCAAATTGAAAATGCTCTAAATGTACTAAAACTAAAACTTGTACTAAAATATAAGTTTATTAACATTACTTGTTAATGTATCCAGAGAAATCCAAAATGGACGATTTTACTATCACGTTAGGGCTAATTTTATAAATGGTAGTTATATAGTTCTTGCCCTATAATCCTGACATAATTTATACGGTATTGCTACATAATAATTGCATGAATACATTAATACAGAGGTATATCAAAGGTGGGTATAATATATTACTGTAATGGTAATACCATAATTGAATATACCAATACTAGAAGGATCAGTTAAGTATAATTATTTAAGATTGTATGGGGTACACCAACAAAAAAATTCATCCATCATTTGGCATTTGGGAATTTTAACTGAAAACACCCATTAAATCATCAAACAAAATGTTAATTCCATTAACTAAATTTAAAAGTTAATTTATCACTTAAATTTGTTATGAGCAAAGTAGAGGGAAACTACCGGTTTAATATACTATTCGGCGCTTTTTTCCCATTTTATTCTTATGGGGTTCAGTTTTTGCACCGACTCCCGATCCTGGCCTACAAAAAATTTCCTTGTTGGCCTATACTAGTACCCGACCCCTGCCTGTATTAAATACATTTTCCCCCATCCATCCCCTGTATTTTTTAAAATTAATTGTCTAAAAAACTAACTTTGGTGTTTAAATTAATGTTATTTTTCTAGGCTAGTGTATATGTACACCTGTATTATGCATCCTAAAATGTATATAAGGGGGATCAGTCAACTGACCCCCCTTTAACTTCCACCAAGTGATCCCCCCACCTTCCATCTTTAATACCCAGATGTGGATATGCTCTAAATTAATTTGAATACATCCTTTGTGGAAATCCATGACTTCTGGCCACTTGGGAACCTGGCCTACACAAATTTCCTTTTTTGGACTATACTAGTACCTAACCCCTGCCTATATTAAATACATTTTCCCCCATCCGTCCCCTACATTTTATAAAATTAATTTTCAGTGTCATGCTAAAAAACTAACTTTGGTGTTTATGGTCCGATTTGTCTGCAATTTGGATATGTAATTGTCCTAAGCTAATGCATTAATAAATTACACCTACATTTCCCAAATTAACTATTACGGTCAAACTAAATAAATTTTGTAAAATTACTGCCAATTGCCAACTTATTTATTTACTGTCCGATTTTTGACTTATTTTTGGATATGTTATAGCCTTAAACTATTATATGTATAATTACCATATCTAAGCTCAAAATGTTATACTTTGTATAGTTTATATACATATAATCCATAACAAATTCAATGTTGTGTTTATGGTCCGATTAGACTGATTTTTGGATAGTTTATTATCCTAAGATAATGCTTAAAAGAATTCCCCCTACATTTCCCGAATTCGATACTACAATCAAATACAAAAATACACTACCAATTGCCAAATTCTTTATTTATTGTCCGATTTGATTTATATTTTTGGATATGTTATACCCCCAACTATTATATCTAAAATCACCATATATTATTTCCATTAACCCTGTAATACAGTCGATATGTTGTTTCTTTTGCCACAATCGACCTAAAAACTAACTCTGGTATTTGTCGTCCGGTTTTTTGCAACTTAAATATATTACTAGCGTAGAACATAAGTAAATACAACCTATAATTTCTAAATTTAAATTAAACTATATTTTGTAAATTATTGCTAATTGCCAACTCTTTTATTTACTTTTCGACTTGTTATAGTCCTTATATCTAAAATTACCGTATATTATTTTCCTTTAATTTAATGTACTTTTGTTGTCATCAAACTTTGGATTTGTCTGCAATATGTTACTGTCGTAGTCCATTGCATAAGTAAATACCCCATTTCCAAATTCAGTATTACGGTTGGATTCAAAAAATAAATGCAAGCTCATTTACCATCCAGCTGTTATAATTGCCATATTTCAATCCTTCGTATTGTTGTGGGCCTCAAGTTGGGGCCCTCTCAACTACCTCTCATTGTAATAATATAATAAGTAATATATATATCCACAAAATGATTATGGTCAAAACTGTATACATTTCACATATTAAGCTAATTATTTTGGTTTTAAGTTAATGCATAAGTAAACACCTATAATTTCCAATATTTTGCAAATTAGACTGCATATGTCATTGCATATTCCCAATTCTTAAATCGTCATGATAGCAAACAATTTTTTATAACCCAAAACAACTACATAAAAACACCAACCTTTCTTTGTCCTTGTTTAGAGTAGTCTTTATTTTATCCAACTTAATTTTAATTTTGTAGTTAACCATCTTCCAAATCCTCCAGTCTACTACATTCATTAAATTTAATATTACTTTTAATATCTTGCATTAACATCTCTATGTCTTCTTGTCCAACAACATCATCGCACACATTGTTATGGTTACTTAGGTTTTCCATTTTTGGTAAGGAATTACCATAAAATGTTGCGGTTCCTTTAGTGTTAAAGCTTGCAAGTGGCTCGTTGGTAGGTAGGTAAATAATGTCCAAATCACCATTATGCACTGTGTATGGTAGTACACTTTAACCTTTCCTATTCTTATTTATCTCTATAAACACAGTTTTACGGACACCTTTAACATAGTATGCATCCCTCTGTCCATCCTTTGCTGCCAACACCCACACAAACTTCTTTTTAATGTTTACTACAAACGCATACACTATATAATGCCCATAATGCTCTAGATCCTCCCAACGCCGCAGGAATTAATCTTTTAATTTATCCTCTCTTTCCCTTATTTCTCGTTCTTTACCCAACTGTACTTTGTATACCTCTTTAACTGCAACAGTATGTTCCAAATATTCCAATTTACGCTTATTACTGTCGATGTCTTCTAATTCCAATTTCTTCTTTTTGGAACACCTCTCTAAGAAAGGCTTGGAAAGTGGCTCCATTTCTTTAATAGTGTATGGGTACGTTTTATTGGTCCGGCTTCTTACAATGTAGGGAGTAAGATTAGGACTTTCCACTCGGCCTAATTTTTCTAAATTGATGCGTTTAGGTATTGTGAAGAAAGGTGTATTTGATTTTGTAAAAAATGTGCCCCCAGATTTTATGTAACACTTATGCTTTACACTTATGGCATCTGGAGATTCCTCTATTACCACCACATAGTTAGTTGGTAAACAGTTAAAGCTAAATGCAGATAAGGCATACTTTATTAACTTTTCCCTTTGTGTACTATCTTTTGGCAATTTTAGTTGTACTCCAGTTATCTTCTTCGTATTACTATTACCCCAATATGCGTATTGTAATATATCGTTAAACACTAAACAACACTGTTTTGTAATTGATTGGCAACTTTCATCCACATCTTATGTAGAGGTACAGCATAGAATGGAGCATTTTGGAAGTACCCTATGTTGTCTTCTATTAGGCTTAAACAATCTCTTAAAGGTTCAAACCATTTACAAAAACCTCTACAATAGTTATAGATTGTTGCCTCTAACCTTGTCATTCCATTCTCTCTAGCTAGATGAGAAAGTTTCTTTTAGTCTCACATCTGGACATTTTACAAAGTTTATTATATGGTTTCCTATCATTTAACTACTCCAGGGTTAGTAATCTGGCATATAAAATTATTTTATATTTTTACCCTGCTTAACATTAACATTAAACCAAGTTAAACAGTCTTTACTAACATGGAAATTATATACAATAACATTATATCCATTCTTGTACTCTCCTTGGTAGAAAAAGTCAAAGTTTTCTTTAAGATATTGGCACATTTCCTCTTTATTGAATATTCCAGCCAAATCTAGTGTTATATCGGAATTCATAAGATAGTACATTTCTTTTTTCAGATCTTGCAGTATCTTTGGAAGGTCTTCCAACAAATCCTTAATTTTAACATTTGCAAGCTCTATTTTATTGGGAATTGCTACAGTATCATCGTACTTTTGTTTTATTTGGCCAATATCTTTCTTTATTATTTGTAACACACCCTCGCTTTGGACCCCAGAGGACCTCTCCAAGGAGAATGGTAGTTTGGCCACAACACCATGTCGAGCTAAAGAGAACTTTTTAAATATTCCTCGTAAGTAGCTATCAAACGAGCCACATACTTCCTTCTTAACTTTAAATTTATTCCGAACGTCCCCATCACAACCCGTAACATGTTATCTTAACTAACATTATGTTATCACAAAACGCATCCGTTATGGATGTTAAGTTAATTAATTTTGGTTGGCCCTCGCAACATTTTATATTACCTATGTATTACTCAGTTTCGGCAGTCTGCAAGAGGGTTATTACTACGGAGATTTTCTAATACAAACCATATATCAAATCTTTCGTACGTAGGTTTAATTATATTTCCCAATAAATGGCTAACAGAGTGTATTTCTTTTATATAGAAAAAAGTAGCAGAAAAATGTAAGCAGGACAGATATAATCACGCTATAATATATGCATATAGAGGTTTCCAACATACTCGATAGGAGTTGTAGAGTATATGGATATTGTATATAAACAAAGACATAGACGAGTGGTAAGTATAACATGTAAGTGGACATCTAGACAGTTCGTTCCATATGCAAATATGTTATACAGTGATGGAATATCCATATAAACTATTAATATAATTCCAAATTCGACTAAATAAGTCTATAGTCTCAATATAATTAACACATTATAAACTAACGGTGCCATCCCGCATTTGTACCTAAATTGTCCCTAAATGTTTGTTAAGATAACCAATATTACGGATTGTGATGGGGACGTTCGGAATAAATTTAAAGTTAAGAAGGAAATATGTGGCTCGTTTAATATCTACTTACGAGGCATATTTAAAATGTTCTCTTTAGCTCGACATGGTGTGGCCAAACTACTAATCTCCTTGGAGAGGTCTTCTGGGGTCCAAAGCGAGGGTGTGTTATAAATAATAAAGAAAGATACTGCAAGATCTGGAAAAAGAAATGTACTATCTTATGGATTTCGATATAACACTAGATTTGGCTGGAATATTCAATAAAGAGGAAATGTGCCAATATCTTAAAGAAAACTTTGACTTTTTCTACCAAGGAGAGTACAAGAATGGATATAATGTTATTGTATATAATTTCCATGTTAGTAAAGACTGTTTAACTTGGTTTAATGTTAATGTTAAGCAGGGTAAAAATATAAAATAATTTTATATGCCAGATTACTAACCCTGGAGTAGTTAAATGATAGGAAACCATATAATAAACTTTGTAAAATGTCCAGATGTGAGACTAAAAGAAAATTTCTCGTCTAGCTAGAGAGAATGGAATGACAAGGTTAGAGGCAACAATCTATAACTATTGTAGAGGTTTTTGTAAATGGTTTGAACCTTTAAGAGATTGTTTAAGCCTAATAGAAGACAACACAGGGTACTTCCAAAATGCTCCATTCTATGCTGTACCTCTACATAAGATGTGGATGAAAGTTGCCAATCAATTACAAAACAGTGTTGTTTAGTGTTTAATGATATATTACAATACGCATATTGGGGTAATAGTAATACGAAGAAGATAACTGGAGTACAACTAAAATTGCCAAAAGATAGTACACAAAGGGAAAAGTTAATAAAGTATGCCTTATCTGCATTTAGCTTTAACTGTTTACCAACTAACTATGTGGTGGTAATAGAGGAATCTCCAGATGCCATAAGTGTAAAGCATAAGTGTTACATAAAATCTGGGGGCACATTTTTTACAAAATCAAATACACCTTTCTCCACTATACCTAAACACATCAATTTAGAAGAATTAGGCTTAGTGGAAAGTCCTAATCTTACTCTCTACATTTTAAGAAGCCGGACCAATAAACTGTACCCATACAATATTAAAGAAATGGAGCCACTTTCCAAGCCTTTATTTGAGAGGTGTTCCAAAAAAAGGAAATTGGAATTAGAAGACATCACCAGTAACAAGCGTAAACTGGAATATTTGGAACATACTGTTGCAGTTAAAGAGGAATACAAAGTACAGTTGGATAAAGAACAAGAAATAAGGGAAAGAGAGGATAAATTAAAAGATTAATTCCTGCGGCGTTGGGAGGATCTAGAGCATTATGGGCATTATATAGTGTATGCGTTTGTAGTAAACATTAAAAAGAAGTTTGTGTGGGTGTTGGCAGCAAAGGATGGAAAGAGGGATGCATACTATGTTAAAGGTGTCTGTAAAACTGTGTTTATAGAGATAAATAAGAATAGGAAAGGTTAAAGTGTACTACCATACACAGTGCATAATGGTGATTTGGACATTATTTACCTACCTACCAACGAGCCACTTGCAAGCTTTAACACTAAAGGCACCGCAACATTTTATGGTAATTCCTTTCCAAAAATAGAAAAACTAAGTAACCATAACAATGTGTGGGATGATGTTGTTGGGCAAGAAGACATAAAGATGTTAATGCAAGATATTAAAAGTAATATTAAATTTAAGGAATCCAGGAGACTGGAGGATTTGGAAGATGGTGCGGGATTATTAATAAGCGCTACTAACAAGTCCAACATAGGGGTAGAAAAAGGTATATTGTACAGTTTGAAAATATTCGTAACATATATATCTCCAACCACCGGCTGGAAAGGGAGCTAGAATGTGGGAAGTTTGATTTTAACTACAAAATTAAAATTAAGTTGGATAAAATAAAGACTACTCCAAACAAGCACAAAGAAAGGTTGGTGTTTGTGTGTAGTTGTTTTGGGTTTTAAAAATCTTTTTGTTGTCGCGACGATTTAAGAATTGGGAATATGCAGCAACATATCCATTCTAATTTGCAAAATATTGGAAATTATAGGTGTTTATTTATGTACTAAGCTAGTAATATATTTAAGTTGCAAACAAATCGGACCACAAAAACCAAAGTTAGTTTTTAGATTGATTGTGGCAAAACAAACAACATATCGACTGTATTATAAGGTTAATGGAAATAATATACGGTAATTTTAGATATAATAGTTGGGGGTATAACATATCCAAAAACATAAATCAAATCGGACAATAAATAAAGAAGTTGGTAATTGGTAGTATATTTTTGTATTTGATTGTAGTATCGAATTCGGGAAATGTAGGGGGAATTTTGTTATGCATTAGCTTAGGATAATAAACTATCCAAAAATCAGTCTAATCGGACCATAAACACAAAATTTAATTTTTTATGGATTTTATATATTTATAAACTATACAAAGTATAACATTTTGAACTTAGATATAGTAATTATACATATAATAGTTTAAGGCTATAACATATCCAAAAATCAGTCAAATCGGACAGTAAATAAAGAAGTTGGCAATTGGCAGTAATATTACAAAATATTTTTTTAATTTGACCGTAATAGTTAATTTGGGAAATGTAGGTGTAATTTATTAATGCATTAGCTTAGGCCAATAACATATCCAAATTGCAGACAAATCGGACCATAAACACCAACGTTAATTTTTTAGCATGATTTTGAAAATTAATTTTATAAGATGTAGGGGACGGATGGGGGAAAATGTATTTAATATCGGCAGGGGTTGGTACTAGTATAGTCCAAAAAAGGAAATTTGTGTAGGCCGAGTTTTTAAGTAGCCAGAACTCGTGGATTTCCACAAAGGATGTATTCAAATTAATTTAGAGCAAATCCACATTTGGGTATTAGAGATGGAAGGTGGGGGGGGATCACTTGGTGGAAGTTAAAGGGGGGTCAGTTGACTGACCCCCCTTATATACATTTTAGGATGCATAATACAGGTATACATATACACTAGCCTATAACAATAACATCAATTTAAACACCAAAGTTAGTTCTTTAGACAATTAATTTTAAAAAATATAGGGGATGGATGTGGGAAAATGTATTAAATACAAGCAGGGGTCGGGTACTAGTACAGGCCAACAAGGAATTTTTTTGTAGGCCAAGTTCGGGTGTCGGTGCAAAAACTGAACCCCATACGAATAAAATGGGGAAAAAGCGCCGAATAGTATGTTAAACCGGTAGTTTCCCTCTACTTTGCTCATAAAAAATATAAGTGATACATGAACTTTTAAATTTTGTTAATGGAATTAACATTTTATTTGATTAAATGGGTTTTCAGTTAAATGCGTAACTAAAATTCCCAAATGCCAAATAATGGATGAATTTTTTTGTTGGTGTACCCCATACAATCTTAAATAATTATACTTAACTGATCCATCTAGTATTGGTATATTCAATTATGGTATTACCATTACAGTAATATATTATCCCTAACTTTGATACCTCTGTATTAATGTATTCATGCAATTATTATTTAGCAATACCGTATAAATTATATCAGGATTATAGGGCAAGAACGATATAACTACCATTTATAAAATTAGCCCTATCGTGATAGTAAAATCGTCCATTTTGGATTTATCTGGATACATTAACAATTAATGTTAGTAAATTTATATTTTAGTACAAATTTAGTTTTAGTACATTTAGAGCATTTTCAATTTGGCTTACACAAATCTTATTGGAACAAATACATAAAATAAACATAGGGTCGCATCTCTATTGGCTTAAAAACCTGTACTATAATTATATCCAACAATTATTAAAACAATGGCAAAAGAAGGTCAGTATATTTTAAAAAAAACAATTCTGTCTGGCATTTGTTTTTATTTGTGTAAGGTGGTACCTATGTTGTATAATTTTTTAAAGTGCTTTTAGCATCCGTCGATACAAAAATGTTAAACCAGTAGTTTCCGTCTACTGAGCAAATTTGGCTGACGTATCAATCAAATGTTTGAAAAGTCGCTATTACTAAGTACATCAAAAGGTTTTACTTAATACAAGTGCACTGAAATCGAACATCGATTAATCAAGTTATAGTAGGATTTGTAATTTTAAATGATGATTATTTTGATGTCCTGCATGGATTTTTAAGGGAATCCGGATGTGGAAAGTTAACTTTATCCATCAACTATGACTCTAGAAAGTGGCAAAATCCAATAAAAAGTGCAGCTTTTGGGCTTCATTATCTAATTACTTCATACATATGAGTTCCATAGGTAGGTACAGTATCTGGAAGTTACACTGCCAGTGTAAGATCCTAAGGAGCTCACTAATGATGCACTTGTTGCAGATGTCGGCTTCAAGGCGATACCGCAACCTCTCGAAGGTAAGACCTCTCACTCTCTCCCTCTCTCTTCTATCTCTTTGTCATCCGAGATCTCTGTTTAAGACGTATTGTGTTCGTTCTATTTTGAATCATTTTTATTTACTACTTGCTCCTTGGGCATTTAGGACCCTAGAGATGAATAAGTTTGGTGACCCAACAAAATATTTTGGATAGTGAACATAGTTTTATAATAATGCAAACTTTTTGTAGTTTAACCATTATTTATTTTTATGGTAATTTAAATAGCTTTTAATAACTATAAATTCTGTGTTTTTTTATGCTTACCCTCATATTGTAGACACTTTCAAGATATGTTGTTAACCTAATAGTTAAAAAAGTTTGGTTTAAAAATATTTTAAAATTTTACCGTTGAGGTTTTAAATGAAAATATAGAAAACCTGTTGTACCACAGGAACATTTCGGACTATTTGAATATAAAAATTATTTTTTGCATGAAAACTGAATACATCTGTAACGGATTATTAGTTACCGTAAAAGCAAACATTTTCGAATTCCCTTCTTTATTCTTGTATATAAAATCAGACTAATGAAATTTAAATAAAAATGCACATTTTTACTTCACCTTTAGTGAAAAAACGTCACGTCCCTTCTAAAATAGAAAGTTTAAATTTATAATAATATATAATATAGTTAATTTTTTTTTTTTAAATCGTGTCTTTTAAACAAGGTAAGTTATTTTTAAACGCACCTCACTTGATCCTGTCTATTATTAGCCTAGCCAATGTGTTATATTTTCCAACATTAAATCAAAATTAACATTGACTTGTATAGGGTTTCATGGACTTATTATATTTAAGCAACTTTTTGTACCAAATTTTAAAAATGATCTTCCTGTAAATGGATTAAATTTAATTAAATGGAATGAAGGTCTTAAGCCGCTAATCTAAGCCTAAACCTTAGATATTAATCATTCTGGATTTTTAAATAATCAGTTTTTGCCTTAATCACTAGTTATCACTGGTTTTATATGAGTTTATATAGAAAACATATTAATATTAACAGGAAAAGGGAAAACAGTAAATACCACGGGAAAGAAGTCGTAATTACCAGCTAGTGTTGGAATACGAATTACCTTAAACTATGTCTTTTTTCAGGCTATATATCTTAAGCCTATAGAGGTGAATAAGAGATAATGTTCAAAACAACATTGAAGTATTAGCATACGCAAAAGCGGTGTGTCCCAATGGGTGGCCAGCACAAAATTTTGGATCGAAATTTACTGACACGAAATCTTAATTTACTGGAAGTCAGGCAACGCAAGTTTAGTGATGTGAGTTCATTGTGCACTGTACCGTAACATGGGGGTATAAACGGTAAAATTAAACTGGCAATAATATAAATATGGAATAAGTAACAGCAGTTAAAACGATTGTCAAATAATCTATATTCATGTGCAAGCTCGGATAAATCAAATTATGCATTTACAATTTGAACGGAGAAAAAGACCTATACTTCATTCTCAGAAGTGTTTTTATAGAGGTAGTAAATCTGAAACTTTTCGCAATTTGCAATTTTTTACACCTCACGACAGAAAGGATTGTTGTATAAAGTTGAACAGTTGGTGTTTGTAACTGAACTTCTCTCCATTCGTCTTTGTTGCCAAGTTTCTTTAATCGTTCGTGTTTTGCAACAGACAGTCTTTTCTTCCTCAGCCGTGTTTAATGGTTTACCGCTTACTTTAGTGTTTTTGTAAAACCCTTGTATTGTATGAGTCACGAGATATTAAAATGATTACATTATCAATGATGTATGATATATGAAGTACATAATAGATGTGTTTCTCATTCCTGAAAAAATGATATAAAAGTTTCGTTTAACTTATAATTAAACAAATAAAATCGAACAGTTGTGTCTCATCGAGCGAAGGGATCATAAAACTTCAGTTTTCAACGTTAAAACTGAATTAATGTTTGACTTCAATATGTTTTCCTCTTTTACACTAAACGAAATCGCACGCCGCACGCTGACGTGAGGGAAGTGAATTTCCGCATTTAAACCTTTAAACAAATCTAATAAAGGGTTTTAAACAACACTGGTAACATTTTTGGAAAATTGAAAAATGTTATTTTTTGGCTGTTCTGATGCTCCTGGTTATATTTAAATTCACTATTAGGATGGCAATGTTATACCATAGATTAAGAATACTACAAGGAGTATGTTCAATCTATGGTTATACATTATCAGGTTAGGAGGAGGTATAGTCAGGATAACGAGGTGGTATAGGGGTTGTGGGTAATAAAACTACTTCAATTTATGAAAAACAGCCTTTTCCAGTGTAAAATCCCCATAAGACAACGTACCGTGTTAGGAAAATTAAAATTTTCTTAAATAACTCAGTAAATACTATTGCTAGAATGGATGAGGGAGGTCTTAGTTTTGGCATTTTACGTACATTAATTTAATATGCAATAATGTTACATTCGGGGCTTTTCTGACCCTTTTTGGGCCCAAGAACTCAAAATTTTAAAAATTAAAATCCCAAAAACGGTGGTTAGAGTTGTCCGATTGTTTTGCCCAACGAACTTGTTCAACAGTTTACAAAAGTGAAGGTTCCTAGCAAATTTCAAGTAAATCGGACCAAAATTGCGTCCGCTAGAGTGCGAACACATATATGTATATCAAACATATGTATATATATATATATATATATATATATATATATATATATATATATATATATATATATATATACAAAGTTGTTAGAGACCCCTAAAACGTGTTCAGAGGGTCACGTTAGGAACTTCTATGGTGGTCCCGGCCTTAAGTTTAACCGTGCGGGTCATGCTAATAGTTCTCCATAGGAAATTCACTAATAACTGAACATCTATTGAGGGTTAGAAATTATATTTGGTCGGCCAAAAAAAAAAAAAAAACTTTGCAATTCATATTTATTTTTTGGAAGAAATTATACCTTTTACTGTCCTATAACACATTAATAAAAGGTTAAACTTCTAATAACTCCATCTCAAAGCATAAACATTAGTAGTCAACCATAAAAACTTATGTAAAATTTATAGCATAATTTGTTTATTAAAAACTAATAACTAATATGAAGTAGATGATTATACGTCATGTACCAAGACTATTAAACAGTTTGTGACTATATGACAGTTAACAAACATGTTGGTTTTAGTGCCTCTTGTTCATACGCATGGCTAAATATCAAATGTTATTGTAGGACTTTAGTTTCTCTGCAACACGTAACTAACAGCTAACGCTGGTCAGTTTGGTGTTATAGTAATGGTTTGGAAGCTACGGTAAAAAAAAAATATAGTGGTATATTTTTCTCATATAATAAGGTGACACAGCTCCCTTATTTTTGTGTTATAAAGATCAATGATCAGAAACGTACAAAACAATAGGTTAATTAAACTGTATTTTTAAAATCCTCTCGAAATAATAATAACAAATGAGTTTAGAACCAGAATTCATTATTATTTTGGTCGTTCATTTTGGGTTTTTCATGTTATGTGTCTTAGTTTGATTACAGTATAGTTGCTGAATCAACACAGTTTTAAAAATTGTATAGTTTATTCTACATATTACCAAACGATTATTCAACTATATAAAACATTCAGCGCTATAAAAGTCAATCCAGTTAAAGGTTTTAAACTTAAAATTACTAGTATATGGCAATATATGCTTATTCTATGAGATGATTAAAAAATACAAGCAAGTAGAATAAAAATGTCCTTACCGATGCAAATAAAATATAAATAACACATTATAAAAGAAAACCGAATTTAAATAAAATGAATAATATTTTTTAAGTAAAGGAGTTGAGATTACTTAGTAGCAATTTAATATTACTTTGTACAGTACTTTCGTTTAAACAATGTGGAAAATTACTCTTATTTTAACTTGTATTTTATCGCAAGTAGTATTACCCAATCATTGAATGATATAAGAGATATAGTTACGAACGGAACTACCTTAGAGTATATATTACTTGACAACCATGAATGTGTGGGAGGACCATTTCACACCTAATCGCTAGTAATTTATTTCTTTCCGGTTATATCCTCCAAACACCTGATCCCTTGATGAAAAAGTAGATACTGATGGATTTAAAACAGTTGAGGTATTGAAATAACATAATATAGTGATGTGCAACTAATCCAATTAATTTCACCCATGCATTTTTACATTCACTTTAGTCATTCAAAAACTTCATATTCACAAAGAAATTAATAAAAGTTGTAAATGGTGAAAAGATAAATGGTTAATTTGTTTGCTTTAATTTAATCAAATAGATTTCACTCAGTCTTTAATGTTCTTAAGACACCTGAATGTCTATACGAAATATTTTTATAATTTGCCTCTATTTTCCTTTATCGTTTGAAACTGTTCTGACATGTTTTAGTTCATTTTATGATCATTATATTCAAATAATGCCGGGTGTGCCGGACGAGCCTGAGCCTCTCTAATTACAGACACCATTAGTGGCGCGGCGTGACTTTAAACCGGACTACCATTCCCAATCTCTTATATTCCACTCATTTTTGTAAAACTATTGTACAACTTTTATGTTTTATCGGGCGTATACTTTAAAATTTATATTATAAACTGTTACATTTCTGCAATACAATTCAGAAAATATAAAAATCCACGATAATAGTGGTTAGAGGTTTTAACAGCTAATCAGCTATATCGTGATTGTAGTAGAAAATATAAGAGCTAGGAAGTATTTTGTTACGGTAGTCTTACAAGATTAAGACAAACTATATTTAATGTATGTATATTAACACCTGACCAAAGTTAAATTTCTAAAACGGTAAGAATCACCGATCAAACCACTACGTAAAAATAAACTTATACATATTCTAATTTGTGGTACACATTTTACACATACATTTTTCGGCACCTAAAATGGTTCAGAGTCCGCCGCTATCCACAATTACATTTATATATTACAAAATACGATAGCAACTAGCAACCTTAATAAATGTCCTGACACTATGTACCTAATGAAATCCTAGGTTAGATTATGTTTAAGTATCGAAAAGCTTACTGTTTATTCTGAAGTTAAGAAACGACTGAAAAAAGAAGCGCTTCAGCAAACGTAGCTCGCTGGGTTGCGTGTCCAAAGCGCATTGTAAAGTTCCCTTGATCCTTGTATTGTGGTTTGTAATGTAACTAACTCCAACCAAATCTTTTACTTAGAAAATAAAACCTGGTACCGGAATTCGTTTATTCTTAATGTAAAATCAATCAAAGTCCCTAATCTAATTTTATTCACTAGTTAATTAAGAAAGGAAGGTATTATAAAATAATATGTATGTTTTGGGAAATTTAGTTTGTTACTAAATAAAACTGTTTAGATCCTATTATTGCTGTTTACGTATTTCGTGTCAACATTTAGAACCTAAGCTTCATAATGTATCTTAGAAGGCATTCGTTACCACGATATATCGGAAATTTATAAAAATCCCGATAAATACACTTGTGTCCCACTTAAGGATATTAGAGCATTTAATTTACAAATTTCTATGTAATAGAACCATTTAAATAACAGCTTTTAACTCCATTACGTGTATTTAGTTTCTATGTATAATTATATATATTAAAACGATCTGTTGTTTTGAACTTATTATTTAGTACGGTTTAGCAATTCAGATTTGTTGGAGATTCGACAGGTGTGGTGGTGCCGCGTGCACGACCGCTGGCTGTGTTAATATTAACTATTTGCATTTCAATCAAGTTTCGGCAATTTTTTAAATTGTCATGTATTGGCAGAAGATACATTTGATAATAAATATCACTAGTTTGTGATCACATTCATTTTTTTTGTTACTAAGGAAGTATTCTTAGTAAAAGTTTAATTTTGTAATAGGGAATGATGTAAAGTTACAATTGTGATTTTTAGAAACTGTTCAGTTCATTTAACAGTATTTATTAGACATACCAGATGACAACATGTATGTGTAATTAATTTGAATTCCAACACAAAACACACTATTTCGTTTAGTTTACTAATAAATAACCAAGCAAGTGACGATTATTTATAGCTTAATACAGTTTACATGTTCTTAATTGTTTGTATCATAGGACATCGTTCTTCACTCTTTCTACACCTTGTGGTTCTTCCTTTGGTGTCTACCTTTGGCCTACAGCCCTCACCTATAATTTTTCACTATTTGCAGTCAGTTTATTACCATTCCATTCATTGATCAATATACTCGTACCATTTCAATAATCACATCACATCAGGTTAATATGTTATGTCTATTTAAACAATCAAGAGAATTGTCTACGATTTTGTTATCAAGAACTATTTTTACACATTATGATCCTTTCCGTCAACTGAATACGTACCTCAGCAACAGTATTTTACATTATAACAAACATGTCAAATACATTTGAAGCGTTACGATCATTATATTCATAACGATGCCGGTTGTTGTGGACGAGCCCCTGACCCTCTAATTACAGACGCTATTAACGTTGCCTCGTCCCGTCCAAGAACGACTTTTATTTCAAACTGGAATTTTCACACAGCAAGTTTTGTCCATCCCATAAAGGAATTTTATGGTATGGTTTAAGTCATAGTCTTTATGGATTATCCAGCAATGGCTTGGCCGACTCACACAAAAATCATTACTTTTTATCACAAATAAAGTATAATCACGACATAAGTACTGCGCATATAATCAGTATTGTGAATATTTTCAATACTTTTAGTCATTTGTTATAAAATGTTTTTGAATCGTGGGGTAATGTTCTTATTAGATGAAATGAGACAGCAGGAATAGGTAATAACACTAGAACATCAGAATATTTAAACACTATAACACTAGAATGTATAGAACTTGTTAAATGTTACTCTGCAGAAGTAAAAAATTTTCGATTAGTGAAGAACACGCACGTAGGTAAGGATTTACATAAACACTTTTTGAATAAAGAAATTTTATTTTAAGGTCACTTTTAGAGCTAAAAACCAATACATCATACATTTTAACTTTAATCATTATTTAAAATAAAGTTATAGTTTGAGTTTTATTGTATAAATAACTACCTTTGCTTGTATTGCAAAGAAATTCATAATGTATATCTTTTACATCATAAGCAGATTATACATTGTAAATTAATTTTAATTATTATTGTTATTATTAATAATGTATTAATAATATACAATTATTGCATATTATAATTTATCTCTAACATTAAATTGATTTAAACTGGTACTACTGGTTTTGGTGTCCAGTAAAATTATTTGTCATTCAATTTCAACTGCGTTAAAATGATTTTACGGAGTTAGTTAGTTGAAATTGATTGTATTGTGTATAGATGATAAGCATAATCAGCTAAGTTGGGAAAGGAGATAAAGTTAAAACTAACAAAAGAAATCAGAACGTCAGATTAGCAACCACACAGAATTGCATGACTATATTTCGTGACTTACCCTAAATTATTATATGCAGTCATTCTGATTGTTAAGTAAAATCAAAACTTATGCCAAATAAACTTACATGAGAAAATTTACAATGAAAATCGTTGTTTTCAGAAACAGATTTCAGCTTAAATTACAGTAAATGATACAAATATTTAGTGCTTTTCTAACGAATTATAACGTAATGTTCGGTGGAATAATTTATTTCAGTTATAAATACAAATAATTACTAGGCCTATGACAGTTTTAACTTTAAATCCTGATATTATATGCCTAACATAAATCAGTAGGATACGTCCCACTATAGCAAGCCAATCAGAAGCCAGCATTTTGGAGTGACGTCATTCCAAGATGGCGACGCCCATGTAAGCTTCACTTCTTCCCGCCAAATTTCCTAACCTCACTTTTTAAAATGTTAACTCATTTTGCTCAGTTCTGCCAACCTATGCTCTATGATAAATTATTATACATATACACCATTATATATATATATTATGTACGGTACATTATATGTATATATGCTCCATGGTTCGACTATTATATACTCTATGCGATTAATATATATATAATCTATGCTTTATGCGAGAATATATATATTCTCTACTGTAATATATCTATGGCTTCGTATATACAATATTATACATAAAATTTACAGCTACACCAATATATGAATATGATCTATGATTATTTTATGTTATAAAAAAAGATAAAACATGTCAGAAGACATTGAAAAATTGTATCATTTAACAAACTTAACAGGAGAAAATTACATTTCTGACAATTTTGGGGAACATTGGATTGCTAAAGCTTCAAATTGGTACAATTTCCATGACTACACGTTGCATGGTATTCTCAAACTAAGGCCGAGTTTCTGGTCAAAATTTCTCCCATAGTTTGTCATATTAATGATAGTTAAAGAATACGTATTTAAATTGAGTTATAGTCTAACTAAATAATTAAAAAAAGTTTAGAAGTGGATCAAACATGAAGTTACTACATGGTCTCCCCGGCTCAGTTTAAATACGGCACTGATCGGAGTGCACCAAACAATGCAACTGCGCACTGCAACGAACTAGAGTTGAGCTGCAGCGAGGCTAGGTGGGCTAACTTCAGCAAACAAGGCAGAAACAGCACCATTTTACAGACTAGTATTTTCGTTAAACAGGGTGTGTGAAACCCGGTTCCATTTGGTAGCAGTCTTTATTGGATAAACGCACAATAAAATATAACAGTCAGCAACAATGATGGTTGGAATAAACAAGAACAACGCACTGTCCCAGTGTAGCAAAGACAAATAATGTTTCCGTTAAAGAGCTTATCAGGCATCCATTCCACCAAAGCTATTGCTTAGAAACCAGGTGTACATAGCCGTCAACCCGTATACTAAGTGTCTGTTTGCTTGGGTGGGGTTTGAGACCATCCCGTGCATATGCACTAAGGTTAAACATTGTTCCGTGCGTAGGCCATCCAGATTACCTGGTTGATGCCCAGTACGAACTAATGCCCTCTAACGTTTTAGCAAACAAAGGATAGAGTATTTTTAGAAAAAAACCATAGCCCCTCCACCGCTATGACCCGTGGAGATCTTCCAAAAACAAACTAATTGTCTCCTCCGTTTATTTTTTTACTTTTACAAGTCCTAACGTACGGATTCAAGGAGTAGCTTGAGTCCACCATTCACTCTGGGCCGTTCCAAGGAGTAGCCAAGGTGTAGCCACGCTTACCTAGACGCCTCAATGTACAAGACCCTTCACATTCTCACATTCAGGTTTACGGGGCTTTTCGTCCCCCACGCCATCGACCTTCATTCACACTCACACACACACACACACACACACACACACACACACACACACACACACACACACACACACACACACACACACACACACACACACACACACACACACACACAGAGACATACATACAGTGAGAACTTTGCAATACCCAATACATGCTCAACTGTATTTACAATTGGACTGTTTACGAGGATAAGTGAGACATTTATGTTAAGTATTGTGCAGTAGTACAGATCAGAGCAACGTAAGGCAGAAGCAGCAGCCTAAGTGGTCAAGGCAGAGCTGGGGATTAAATCATTCAAGTTAAAACCTGAAATCAGGCTACGTGACCATGTTTTTTTACAAAGGGGAACGAATCGTTCCCAATACTCCCGTTCGTGTTTACTCAAAATTTTGGAAATTATGGAATCTAGAATCAGGAGAACGAAAGACCGCGATATTGTAACTGTGAAAGAATCCAAACTTTTCAAAATTACAGGACCAAAAAGGAAGCTTGAGGGTGAGTACGACACACTACCCTACCGTAAAAAATCCAAAAACTTAAGTAAACACGACCGGTAGTATTGGGAACGGTTCGTTCCCCTTTGTAAAAAAACATGGTCACGTGGCCTGATTTCAGGTTTTAACTTGAATGATTTAATCCCCATCTCTGTCTCGACCACTTCGGCCGCTGATTCTAACCTACGTTGCTCTGATCTGTAATACCGCACAATACTTAACATAAATGTCTCACTTAGCCTCATAAACAGTCCAATTGTAAATACAGTTGAGCATGTCTTGGACATTGCAAAAGTTCCCCCTGTATGTATGTCGGTGTTTGTGTGTGAGAGTGTGTGTGAATGAAGGTCAATGGCGTGGGGGACGAAAAGCCCCGTAAACCTGAATGTGAGATGAAGGGTCTTGTACATTGAGGCGTCTAGGTAAACCCTTGGCTACTCCTTGGAACGGCCCAGAGTGAATGGTGGACTCAAGCTACTCCTTGAATCCGTACGGTGCGACTTGTAAAAGTAAATAAATAAACGGAGGGGACAATTAGTTTGTTTTTGGAACATCTCCACGGGTCATAGTGGTGGAGGGGCTGTGGTTTTTTCTAAAATACTCTATCCTTTGTTTGCTAAAAGACATTAGTGCGTACTGGGCATCAACCAGGTAATCTGGATGGCCTACGCACGGAATAATGTTTAACCTTAGTGCACATGCACGGGATGGTCTCAAACCCCACCCAAGCAAACAGACACTTAGTATACGGGGTTGACGGCTACGTACACCTGGTTTCTAGGCGATAGCGTTGGTGGAATGGATGCCTGATAAGCTCTTTAACGGACAAATTATTTGTCTTTGCTATACTGGGGCAGTGCGTTGTTCTTGTTTATTCCAACCATAATAGTTGCTGACTGTTGTATTTTATTGTGCGTTCATCCAATAAAGACTGCTACCAAATGGAACAGGGTTTCGCACACCCTGTTTAACGAAAATCCTAGTTTATATTTCATTGTACGTTCATCCAATAAACACTGCTACCAAATCGAACCAGGTTTCGCACACGCTGTATAGTGAAAATCCTAGTCAGTAAAATCGTGCTGTTCCTGCCTTGTTTGCTGAAGTTAGCCCAGTTAGCCTCGTTGCAGCTCAACTCTATTTCGTTGCAGCGCGCAGTCGCGTGTTTTGGTGCACTCCGATCAGTGCCGTATTTAAACTGAGCCGGGGAGACCATGTAGTAACTTTATGTTTGATCCACTTCTAAACTTTTTTAAATTATTTAGTTGGACTATAACTCAGTATAAGTACGTATTCTTTAACTATCATTATTATGACAAACTTGTATAACAAAAATCCTAGTCAGTAAAAGTGGTAACATTTTAAAAGTGAGGTTAGGAAATTTGGGGGGGGGGAAATTGAAGCCTACATGGGCGTCGCCATCTTGGAATGACGTCACTCCAAAATGCTGGCTTCTGATTGGCTTGCTATAGTGGATCGTATCCTACTTAAATCCTAACATGAGATATACTAATGCTGTGATCAGTTACAGTGAGTATTTTGAGCGTTATGTGTCTCCGAGCTTTAGGAATGACGTTAAGAAAGTGGCATACAACAATTAACTGACTTAATTTGAAATAACATATTGTTTTTAATATTTTAATTAGATAACAAATGATTTCAAGTTTACTATAATATAGCTCTGGCTGGATACCAGTTTCGTTTATGCCGATCACTTGGAAAGGTTATCATATTAGGTTTAGGTTATCATAATCTTTAGGTTAATCATATTATATTTTATCTATTAAAACATAAGTGTACGTAGAAAACACTTCCTACATATCTTGATTTTCTTTTTAATTGTCTATTGAGAAATGGCTGAAATAATAATTTTCTTTGAGCTGCGCAATGTAATATGGAAAAATGATAATAATAAATGTAATGTGAAAAGGTTACATACCAAATTTATTTAATGATATTTCCGTACAACAATCAAAATGACCATTATATGCAAAGAAAATACAATAGTTGTAAAGTATAATATCCGACAAGTGTCCTCAAGGTATTCTTAAAATAATTTCTAGAATATTCTAAGAATACTAAATATGCTCTCAGACTATATTCTTTCATAAGAAGAAATCCTTTATTTTCTCGAGTCGCTTGCATTCAATGTTTGCGTATAATATTGTCTTTCCGGAACGTGTGTCTGATTCACTGACCGGATTTTATATTTCAAAAGGAACTTTAAATTTTGAGTTTTGGTTAATAAATTTGTCTAGTTAACAGAACAATTTTGCAATTAAAATACACTTACTTTTATACACGTGTAATGCAATCAGATTAACCACTGTATTGGTATGGTAAATATTAAGGATTATATTTTATATTAAAGTAACTGAGTTCAAATTTGAAAATTTGCAGTTGTGGCATTTAATTTGTACTCAGTGTTAATTGTTGAGTGGATTGAAAACACCCTTAAATATAATAACCTGTTGACGTTGTTGAACTATTGTTACTATTTGATCCCCAAAATACAGGAGCACGAGTTACCGTAAATGTTCCTGATAGTCATTTGGTTTATAGGTTAACAGACTGTTTATAAGTTCAGTTCTGTAAAGTTTGCTACGACGCGACGCTACGACACAGCTAAAAATCTACCCCAGTCTGCAAGGGAGTATTTTAATTATAAGCTGAAATAAAAATGAGTAAAACTGTCTCTACAAATATGAAGCCATACTAAATCTTTGACTCCTAATCTTTAACTTTGGTTAAATTTAATTATTTTTGTTTAAAGTCATTAAACCAACACATAATACGGTTAAATTTTTGTTTTATAACTTCAAAATAACGTACCGCTATTATTTTAGATATTTTAATTTAATTTTTAACTTTAATGTCAATTTTAATTTGTTCAATTTTTTCTAATTATAATGTTACAATTGAGTGGACACAGAGGAAGTAACAGACAAACCGCATTGGCTCCACTACTGACCGCATCAGTCCGGTTGCGTTTCATCAATCGGACCTTGTAATTGAAACAATAACTTCTAGTGAAATTTAGATTTCGTAATAAAGATGATTAAAACAATTAAAATATATTAATCATCGTCCACTTTGTCAAAAGAACGTTAATTAGCTCGAGACCGACTTGATCAAAAGAGATGGTTTAAAATCAATTCAAAATAAATATCGTCAAAAATTCGTCTTTAATGACGTTTGCGTTTTAATGATTAATAAAAGTGAACATAATTTGTAATGCCTGATTTCCATACGTTACAGTGAAGCACCATGCATATCATTGTTATTTCTCCCAACACCATGTTATTTCCACCTTGGTATGATTTGTTTTAATTTAATTTAACCTACCACAATGCACACAGAATATATTGTTTATTTCGAGTTATTAAAATTCAATGATTGCATTAAATATTGCCTTTCCAGAAGGTATAAAAAAATTTAAAATATAATAACAGAAAATAAAAAATGCTAACCAATTAAATTAAAATTGAATGAATTGAATCAACCAAACGTGACAGCGTCCATAATTAGTATACTGACAGTTCCGCGTTTATACAGGTGAAATTTCTGCCCCTAATTAGAAGTGAAAGTGTTTTAGTTAACAATGTAAATTAATCGTAATAAAAAATATCAAGGAATAAAACTTGTTTGGACACTAGGATATTGGATTTTGTATTTTAGTTGCATAGTTTCACTGCATAAATGGAATGAAAATGTATTGAGAAAGTTTAATACGTTTGTTAAACTATGTTTCGCTTAAACAACCATAGTAAATTTATGCTATCTTCGTTGTAATAAGAACGAAGTAAGCCTCAGAAAACACATTCGAAAACTGATTTAAATTTTGCATAATGCTTCAAATATTGTTAGAAATTCAATTCTATTAGTATTGCTTTTGAGCATATATTTCTTTTGTAATAACTTATCATTTATTAAGGAATTATACTTATAAAATGAATAAATTGTAAAACAAATCCATTAGATTTTTTTCTTAAAATATACTCTTATATATACAGTTTTTTCTTGAAAATAGGAAGTTTTCCTTCTTTATTGTATTTTAATAAACTAAGCTTTAAAATACAGATAAACTACTCCATTTGCTGTATTGGGTGAGTTATTGAGGTATGAGTATCTATAGAATGGAACGATTATATTGTAAGTGGCGGAAAAATACATTTGGGAATTCATCTTTAGAATTTAGCAATGCAGATTTGTAGGTTTGTCAACAACAGCCTGTGGCACCATCTGTGTCACTGTAGGCTCGATATTTGCATGTTAATCCAGTTTTGGTGATATTCATAATATCATACTGAATTTTATTTAGAGTAATCGAACTAATCATGGTAATATCACAATGGAAAATTATTGTTATAGTATGATAAACCAGTTTATTAATATTATTGTTTTAATCATTATTAATAAAAAAATATTGTGAATAATTAAAATTACTTAAATATTATTTAATAGTACAGTACCAACTGCAAAATAAATTAACTCACCAAAATAAATTCAATCTCCAGTAGAAAAAGATGACATACACCTTAAATAATTAGAAATTTATAAACGTTAATGTATTAAAAATTATAAATAGTGTTATTTCCATAAACTCAAATATTTTCAACAGAGATAGTCATATTTACTTAATTTTTTCGTTCATGTAGTTTTTTATTATAACATGGATAAACTAACTGCCTTATGTTTTAATATTCTTTAACTTTTATTATTACCAACGAATGCTATAAAGAGCTTGGGTTAGTATAAATTGAATATGTGCAAATTAAAACTAATAAAAAACATCTGTAAGCCTTCTTTGGTCAACCTAATAAACCCGTATTTTTCAGTAATTATGTGACCAAATAAGGTATACTCTTGCAAACTGTACGTACTAGGCCTGAGTACAATTTTCCTTGCTTTTTATAACACAGATTAAATCCACATTATTAAAATAGTATCTTTAAATTGAATGAAATGGAAACCTGCGGACGGACATGTTTGATTTTAAAAGCCAGTTTATTTTAGTTGGACATAAACAACATAATTATAGTAGATGACTAAGATATTTTGCTCGAATAGAAGGACCATACATATTGTAATTAGTTTTCCCAATTTATTTCAATATAAAAGAAGAGGTGGCTCCGCTCACTGTTTTTTTCTTTATCTAACCACCATGACGAACCGCACCTTTGAAACACCACATTTAGGACGATTAAAATTATTTATTTAAGTTTCCATAGGAATGATAAATCCATGGTGTACCCATGATTATGTTAGCGTCAGTCAAAATTAAGTTAATAATACAGTCGTTTAAAACAGTAACCCATGTTCAAAAAAACCTGTGTGTTTTTCAAACTAGTTGTTCTGTAAACTACCTTCCCCTTCTGAGACCCTGTGCAAATATTCCTTTAATCCTTTGTGGTTAATATTGTTCGAAATAACATGAGAGTATATGATTTAATTGTATCAAATATTGATTATGGGACTGAGGAAATGGGTTGGATAGTAACAGTGTGTGGTAAGCGTCAAATGGCAATCCTAGTCTGACCGCGACCAACGCAACATCCAATCTTCCGGACTCAGTAATAGAACCAACATGGTAATTGGTAATGGCTGAAATTTAACCTCAAAATAATAATGGATATAGCAATAACATTATTTAACACAAACAAAATGTTGTCATACATATTAGGAGTAGTAGTCATACATATCATACTTGCATACACTACACGCCATACAACATACACAATCTATAATCTTACTATTAATGAATGTACACTTTATGATCGTATGGTGTCTATAAATTAATCATTGTGAAACACATGATTACTTAAAGGAGATCACCATTTAGTACACCGAAACACAACCACTGATAGCGGCTTACCTAGTTTTTACTTTCTCCTCCTATCCACAAGTGGAGACAACTTTGTGGTCATAAATATTTTCCGATGTTTGATTCGGATGGTAGAAATCATTATTTTGATGCCTGGACTCTAAAAGTGTTTTTCGCAGTAGTTTCTACCTGTCCCTTTGAGTATACAGACTTAGACACCACACTCCACGGTAGTTCTAAGTATGCTTTCATTAAATAAAATGTTTCAAATATAATTATCCTCCAATACTGCCAAATATTAAACATTCAAATAAAAACTGTTTAATGGTTTATAGTGCCCAAATTCCCTACAAAAGGATATGACACAATTCAGACTTATAAAATAATATACAGCCTGAAAGCATTAAACATATATAATTTTTATTTATTTTTAAATCATTGGGTTTCAGCCTTAATCTCCTTTTTGTTCCAGTCTATTTGTTTCTTTTTAAGTTTTACTTATACTTAAAACCACTACTAATCTGACACAGGTTTAATTCAATATGTACACTCTCACAATTTCAATAAAAGGTGTACTGCAATTCAAATAAACTATTATTTATAATTTCATATTCATCAGGAAAAAATATAAGCTCTAGTATTCTGTCACATATTGGCATTAAACCTTCAGAGTAAAAAAATGAATTAAACCTTACAAAATTAATTTGACTACAATGTCCGTTGAAACTCCGCTGTAAAAATGTAAATCATGGAATCTTGACTAAAGGTCGTTTGTGGATAAAACGACCTTTTATCAGGTTGACCTTTTACCTTTTAGCAGGTTTACCTTTTAGTAGGTTGAAACTAGTTTAGTTATTAAATCGTAAAAAAATAAATTATATATTAGTTGTAACAAATTAATTGAATATTCATACTACTTTACCCAGGAAGTAAAATGGTATTAGTAGAGTTGTTTAATATGGCACATATTTATCCTTTAAACTTATCTTTAAAATGCTTTGATATTAAACAGACCTGTATGTATTGAGGCATTAAGTTGATATATGTCGGAGTTAAGTTAAATTATAGTGAAAAAGTTTCCCTTAAAATAGAGTAAACATTTTGATTAGCTTGAAAAATCACAATTTTAATAAATATATTACTCCCGTTTTATACCTCACTGCAACAGTATCTCGTATAAAAAGTTGTTAAGTTGGTGTTCCTCTTGAAGCAGAAGTTTTTCCCATCCAACTCTGTTGCTAAGTTTGCTTAATTGACCGTGTTTTTATCTGCTGTTACTTCTGCTCCAGTCGTATTTAATGGTTCGCCACTTGCTATAATGTGTTTCTCAACTACTGCCTTGTGTTTTAATAGCTTTCTTTTCTTTAAAGTTACGCATCTTCATACACAAATTACAAACGGTAATTTATAAAGAGTTTTATTACTTTATTAGTTTTATTAAGTTGTAAATAGGCTACTGTAGAATGAAAATAAACTATATGACTTGAATTCATAGGGACTATTAAAAATGCTGCAACAAGCTTTCAAAATGAGTTAAACTTAGAAAATAATCGTTTGTTATAATAGATAGATATTCAATAACTATTATAACTATACTTAACTATAATACTATACTATAACTATACTTTCTTGTTAAAGAAACCTCCCAATAGAAATGTGAGCCAAAGATTTGTATGTGGTCTTCGGATATACTGACTAGATTTCACAGTTTGTTCTTTGATTTTGCATGAGTAAATAATATCGATGATATTACTATAATATAACTTCGTTCAAGAGTTACATGTGTTGCCACATGTCCTTATGCTTCATGTTTTTGTACGTTCATGCTTTGTACAATGTTTTTATCAACTTTTTACACTCTTACCAAACAATTTGGCATTCCTTTCCTGTGCATTTATAATTTTTTTTTTCGGAAGACTTATTTCTGAAATTGTTTACAAAGTTGTAGGTTTGTGTAAATAGTGGTTATGTAGCCATTTAGCGAATTTCCTCTATAGGGAAGATGCTATTACCGTAGTCGGCATGGTAAGACCTAGGCCCGGGACCATGATAACTTTTCGTTTTGAGGTCCCCGGACCCCAAAACACCATTCGTTCGAAACTGTATATATATATCTGTGTCCGTGAACACGATAACGCTCGTAAAAATTATCTGATTTTGATGAAATTTGGTATAAACGTGTAAAGCAACATTTATGACTTTAAGTTCGAAAACCAGCTAGATCGCTTTATCCGAAGGGGTATTTTGGGGGGGTTTTGTACCCCAAAAATGGGTTTTTGAATTTTTTACATATAATTTTGGAAATAGTCAAATTTTAGTTTTTTCCATTGGATTCAGCTTAAACAACACACAATTTGGTATTTTGATCATTTCTCTACGTCAATTGGTTACTGAGATATTGAAAGTGCTAAACACAGTACGTTGTCTAATGTTATTCTTATGGAGGAAAATACAAATTTTATATCTCGCTTATTTATGAACGTATACTGACGAAACTTGGTATACGGCTTCATCTGGTTGTGGACCATTGATATTTGCTCAAAAAAAATTTTGTACCAAAGGCTCCCGTAGCAGCAAACCTGCGTACTCAGCCCCATGTTATTCTTAAGGAGAATAAGTAACCGTGTTATCTGCCTTCATTATGAAAATAAATTAATGACATTTGGTATGTAGCTTTACCTACATGAGTTATATTGATATTTGTATAAAAACCCATTTTTTGTGTCCCTTGCTTCAGCAAACTACTCAGCCGCCATGTTATTCTTATGGAGAATAATCAAAATGTCATAAATCGTTTATTTATGAATGTATATTGATGAAACTTGGTATGTGGCTTTATGTGGTATTAAGATACATATATATGCATTGGAAATTCGCTGAGTACGCAGGTTTGCTGCTACGGGGGTATTTTGCAATATGCTTGCAGTTTTATAGATGTGTAATCAGTATTTAAATGAGATAATATTTTGGGACAGTCACATTTCTCGTTTTACTGTCTAAAACAAGTCCAATAAAATTTGTTTACCAACAGTTGTGTCTAGTACCACCTGCGCTACCCTGCCCCTGCCCTTGGTCAGCATTTACATTTTATAAAAAAGTTCAGCGAAATTTATGAGACAATTCAAAATCTTAAGAATATTATATGCTACTGTCAGATAAACAATGAATACATTAAATACAAAATAACAAAGATTTTTTTTAAATAAGTTGTGTAAACTATCATAAAGAAAAGTTGTGAGTTTCATAGTTTCTTGAGAATATTTAATTATGATTGGAAATCAATTTAGTTAGGGATTATACTATTTAAAGACACTATTTTTATTCTTTGTAAAGGTATACTGACATATTCGTATTTAGGTCTGTGAAGTATAAATCATGTTTTTATTATACTCTACACCATTCCATTCTTTTTACTACTTAGCAAATATACTATACCGCTTTATACTTATTGAATACTTATTATGAGTAACAACTACCATTGAGACACTTTGGACTACTGGCTCAGAGGAAACTATGTCAGTGTCAATGCGGCATTTAAAACATGTTGGTCCTATTAATTAAACAAATTACTAACACTAAATCTAAAATTATATGTTTACGTTAATACTTACTTTTCCATTTTTAACATATGTTTCTATCACCAAAGCTGGTTGAGTTGATATTTTTATCCGAAGCAGAACATTATTTCCTGACAATAATATTTTAGGATATTATTACAACCAGATTGTTTTTATATGGAATTAAACTGTCTCTCCTTTTATAATTAAAACCAAATTCACATAAATTTCCCATATTTGTTCAAAGTGTAATCAGGTGAAAAAAGGGGGAATATCTTGGTGTTGGGAAAATGAAATAAATCAAAATGTTTCTTAGTCCTATTACACCTATTACAATTACAATATATAATAATTAAACATTAAAAACATAATTTTTAACAGTTTTCTCATAGATTTCACACTATACGAAATACACTATACGATATTAAGGATGTATATTTGATTGGTTGCTGCGTAAATAATTTTGTGTAAATGTAACTAAGATTATTTACAAGATAGTAGGTACGTGAGAGTTTATATTTCCCAGTTTAAACAAATCTCAAACGTGAAGAACTTGTTGGAGAGTGGTTCGAAAGAAACATATTTTTCTTGAGGCTAATCAAAATAAAGCACGGAAGATGCGGGAATATTAAATTAAATCTTTCCTCTGAGTTGTTTTGTTTTTGAGTGAGTATCCCCGGCCTCTAGGGTAACTGATATCAAATGTTTACATTGGGAATCATCTTTGCAATGTTCACGTATGAACAAACTAATATAAACCATAAAAATACTAGGTGTACGCTCATTCTTCCCGTAAGAGGATGAACGAAGACTGAATTTTTAAAGATATGTAGGCAGGTACTGGATTGGTAACACTCTTCTGTTATCCGTTTTAACTCCACAACAGCAAGAACAGATAATTAATAAACCAAACATTTTACTAATGGAATGGTAACACCATTCCCATATCCGTTTTAACTCCACAACGGCAAGAACAGATAATTTAGGACTAATGTAAATAAAAAATACTACTGACTACTGGAGTGGTAACACCCTTCTGATATCCGTTTTAACACGACAGTACCTGGGGGGCCCAGCTTTGCTCGGGGGAGGGCCAATCAGTCAGTTTAGATGACTTGGAGTAATATTTCATCACTTTCCCCTACTGATAATCAGATTTGTGTAACTCATTTGCCTCTTTTCTACATTTTTAAGGTTCCTCCAGTTGCTATTTATAGCTCAATGTCCTTTTCATTTATTTTACTACTCTATATATATAACCTTCCCTCAAATATTTTAATCTCTGTTCTCAGGAAACCACATGTTAATAATCATAAAAAACATGAGTATTACTTTGACAGTTCCCTGGTTGATTATGAACAGCTGATAAAATTCTTTTGTGTTGATACTCCATAAGCCCAATGTTAATTTTTTTAACTTTTTATTTTATTTTTTTACATTATTTTATTTTTCCTGGGGATGAGACCTGTCTAGAACTTATTTTTATCCCAGAAATTAGTTATTTTGAACATTTTAAGGAAATCGTTGGAGCCGTTTTTGAGATTAGTGTCGCAAGCAAGCAAAAATACTAGCAAACCTTACTCATATTAGAGTATATGATACTTGGGGGCCGAACTTTGCTCGGGGGAAGGCCAGTCAGTTTGTTTAGATGACTTGGAGCTTATTTCACCACTTCCCCCTACTGATAATCAGATTTGTATAACTCATTTGCCTCTTTTCTACATTTTTAAGGTCACTCCAGTTGTTATTTATAGCTCAATATCCCTTTGATTTATTTTACTACTCTATGTATGTAATCTTCTCTCAAATCTTTTAATCTCTGCTCTCAGGAAACCACATGTTAATAATCATAAACAACATGAGTTCCATGTGGTTCCATAAAATCAGATTATAAATCCTTTGAATGAAGATTACATGTAGAGTGGTCATATCCAGAATGACTCAAAGGTGCATTATAATAACAACTTTTGTGACCTCAAAAATGCTCGTTAGTAGGGTACATGGTGAAAAACAACTCCAAGTCATAAACAAGATTGACCTTTCCCTAGCAAAGCTCAGTCCCAGGTAGTACTTAAACTATATGAGTATAACTTTGAGAGTTCGCTGAAAGATTTTGAACAGCTATTATGACTCTTTTGCTTTTATTTTAATCTCCAAAAGCCCAATGTGATTTTTTCAATTTTCCATAGCGGCTTTTTACATTATTTGATATTTTGGGGGGGATGGGACATGTCTAGAACTTATTTTTAACCCAGATATCAGGTTTTACAACACAAGTAGTTGTAAGGACACATTAGTTATTTTTTAAGAAAATCGTTGGAGCCGTTTTTGAGATAAGAGTTGCAAGCAATCAACCAAGCAAGCGAGCATGCAAACCTTACTCATATTATAGTGTAGGATAGGATTGAGTCAAAATAATTCAGCATTTGTATTGATTGACTATAACATATTTTTACTCTTAGGCACATAGAATGTACACGAGACAGGGACAATGATTCTGGATTCTAGCATGTTTGAAGTTCTGCATACAGACGGCCAGGGCTGAATTTAGGTCTGTACAGGCTCTGGTCTACACCCTAAATGCAAGTGCGGGCCCTTACCAGCCCGGCCAACTTTCCTGTTTGATTTATATAATATAACCTACACTTATATCAGGCTCTACAGATGGTGTTGTGCAGTTACTTAAATTTCAAATTGCTAAAATCCGTATTGCTGCCTAGTGTATATTAACGTTGTCATGGCAAGATATTATTAAGTGATTTTCATTATCTAAATACATAAAACAAAGTCAGGATTGTATGTTAGTTATTTAGTTTCATCAAACAGCTGTTATAAGGATGATATCTAAACATACTTGAAAAGCATATATACATATGTTTATTATAGACATAATAAATCTATTTGAATAGCAACTCATTTTCAATACCGAAGCAAGCTCTATATAAACATAGGCAAGTGAGCGTAGCTAACGAGCTCATCTTGAAAAAGAACGGGAATCTTTGTCATAAAACAAATTCAGTGACATTAGGACGGAATAATGTCTGTCTGACCAGCTACTAGTACTCAACCCGAACGCTGACCCGAACTCCCGAACGCTTACACAAGGATCATCTTTCCTCCATAAATTTAACAAGGCAACTTTTAAAGCCAGCGAGGCGGAGCTCTAAGGTCGGGGTTAAAATAAAATAACAACAATTTTTGTATAATTGAAAATTTTCTAAAATTACTAAAAAAGGTGTAAATAATAACAAAGAAAATTTTCCTGTGCGGTGGAGGTCTATGGTTGAGTAGGGCGGCGTATCAAACGTGGGACATATTTCAGGAGATGCTGCTTTAACAAAATAAATCCAACGAATCATACGTTAAAATTAAAAGTTGGGAGTGATAGTAAAGGCAGAGCCCTGAGGGAAGAACAAAGAGGTATCCATAATATTTTGGTACCCAACAGCGTAGTATATAGGTCTGGAGCAGTTTTGAGGAGCCGCTTTCGAAATCTTTGGATTTTTTATTTGGTGGTTTATATTAGGTTTCTAATAAAATATACCACCTGATTTTTTAGAAAAATTTGGGTTCAGAAATTACAGGGCTTAAGAGATCCCAAACTTCAGTTTTTTTACCTTTCTTAGTACCATAAACTTTAAATATTTTTAGCAGGTTTCAACAGTTTTATCTCATTGCCATAAAAAGCTCTAAAAGATGAAAAATTAGTACTCCAATCCACACACGGTTAAATTAGTATTTCGTTAGTAGGCTATTCGGCTAATGGTTGTGGAGAATATTTCAATTTCCATTCAGCAGTAAACTAAGTATATTGTCCGATGTTATTCTTATAAGAAATAAAAAACATATATCTCTTGTATACTTATTAATTTGATTAAAACTTGGTGTGTTAGCATTGACCAATAGAGAATATTCGTCCCAGGACAACCTTAAAACTGGTCTATACCAGTTTGGATGCTGACATTGGGTACAGCAAATGAAATTGTCATTACATATGAAGTTTTTTGGATGTCCATTATGACAAACTTCCCTTTCACCTTTGGTCCCTCCACTTGCAGCGGCTCGGGGCGGAAACTCAGGGGTTGGTTCCCAACCTGAGAATGTATGGTCCCTGGCTGTTGTACATGGATACCCCATCCGTTGAGTTGGCCAGTTGGAGGGCAGAGCGGGTCCACATTGAGCCTGATCACAGCTGTCACAAGGCACGGGAGTTGGTACTCTGAAAGGCCAATTTGGCTGCCTGTCCCATCCCACCCTTTCCTTTCCTGCTATATCCTAACCTTCTGGTAACCTGCGCAAAATTCCCGCTTAATGAAAACGTGCCTATAGCAGCTATGCTGGGGTTTCCTAATCTAGCAACAATGAATAGAGAATATGCGGAATACGTTTCCATCTAACCCTGGAGGGTGAGGTGGAGCAATTAACCTCTTAAAACCACTGTGTGTACCTAGCAAATTAGATTAAACTGATTGAGTTTATTTGGTCACATGTCCTAGCTCCTGTTCACGCTTTTTTAAGACTCGGCCAATGACTAATATATTTTTGGTACCGGATGGTTTTCGACGAGTTTTAAATATATGACCTGAGAGAAATGTTGCCAATAATTATTAGACCTATTAATTTCCAGCTCCAAAATCAGGGGGTTAAACATGCAGAAATATACTTGTTTTAAACCCATTTAATGTAAAAAAGGTATTCAATGATTTATTTATATAACAGTATCGTATAAAATTCATACCTTAAATTTAAAAATGTTTACATCATTAATATATGTTAGTTTGAATTTAAATACACAAGCTACTGAAATGGCAGCACGAGAGATTTAAAAGCAAAATCCAACATCTACATTAATGACAATTTTCAGGAGGGCAATCTGTCTACATCGTAACAATGTAGACGGTTGGGATTACGGAGTTTTGGACATCTTGACTGTTTATGAAAATCAATATTAACCACAGAAAATGCAAACAAATATGAACTGTAACCAGACTATTTTACTGACTGGTAGATTACAAAACTTTAATCCCATGGCATTAGATGACAGTGAGGCTTATTTGGTACATTACATGTAATAAAGACAGTCTGCACGTATGATAGTTTAGTAAGTCTGCCATCAAGTAATTTGTTCACAATGTAAAGAAACTACTATAGGTCTACAACACGCTTGATTATCAATCACAGTCAGTCGTGTTACAGAGTTATACTGTCCCAGGAATTCAAAAATTCCAAAACCTATTGTATTAATTTATCATCACTAGTCCAAACACTTAGCTTTTACATCGAAGTTTTCCAGTAAAAAATAAACTGATAATAAATCTAATAGATACAAGCATTGTTTTAAACACGACAAAACACTATTAATTTACATAACACTCACATTTTAAACTATTTCGAAATAAAACAAATTGATGGAACAAAACATAACCAAATCCATAATTTTGGTTATGTTTACATATGAGTAATTTATAAACAGATATGCAGTGTTTCCACTCTACGGTAAAAATATGCCACGCACTGATACAAAAAATCCCACTTTATCCCAGACTCTCCCTTATAGTATCCCTCGTCATATCCCACACTGTCCCACTGATTTGTTAAACATTGCAACACAATTAATGTTAAATATTATATGATTATTGAATAATGTTTTAGTACAATATTTATACCGTTAGATAGAGCTTATTTAGATCTACTAATTACCTATAGGTATTTTACATTTTAGTACCTCAAAGGATTTTGAGCAATGCGACATAGGTTAAATGATACGGTGAATTAACTAAATTAAATAATTTATTTACGTGAGAGGTACTAATATTTGTAATGGTAGTACTAAAGAGTACGAAGTAGGTACTAAATAATGGCAAATAGTTTGCTTGTTAATTCCAACATGGCTCGGCCATCGAAATTGACATGATTCAGTGTTCGTTCTGTGACGTTTATAAAATCATAATAGGTGCGGACAGCGAGGTTAAAAATGGGAAACCCCGCAACTGCCAGTACGGCGAGAAAATCCACTAGAAGTGCTACTGTTAAGGTGCTCTGGTCGTAAGTTGTAAGCAAACTAGCAGACGTAATGCCGATTTCAAAAAAATCCCACTCTATCCCACAATCCCATTTTATCCCACAAGCAGTCAAAATATCCCATATAGGGGATAAAAATCCCTCAAGTGAAACACAGACAAATCCCAGCTGACATTTTAAAGACAACCATAGTCAATAGCTTACTACGAAAACCAATTCAACTACTGAATATCAAACATTAAAATTAGTTTTAATAATTATTAATAATCCAAAATAAAATACAAGTGCTGTGTTAAAACATCCCTTTGGTATCCCAAATGACTCCTTCAAAATTTCATTAAGAAATGTTTTACAGTTATTTAGTATTTCGATAACACACCCACACACACACACACACACACACACACACACACACACACCCACACACACACGGCCACTGAAACTTCTTCATCAATACAGTGATTCACTTCGTTCATCAATGAAGTTTTTCTTGATCAATTTAATGACAAGGGATTTTATTTTATAATCCTTTCATTATAAAAGTAGGTAGATAACTGGAAATCCCTCTGCAAGGATATCCGTTTCGATTTATTTACACAGTGGTTTTACTTTCTCCCCAAAATTATGCGTATAAGAAAATTATTGTTTTCAGTAATAATTTTAAATAATAACTTATTGCGGACGTATTTTATTTGCGTTCCCTGAGCTCAAGTGATTATTGCGGTGATGTTTTTAACAGTCCTCATATATTCAGAAGCTAACTGTTTTACAATTTGTTTACACAACGTAGTGTTCCGATATTTGTATGAATGATTAGTTTGTCCGAGTTAAACATATGCAAGGATACATCTACAAAAACTACAGCTCCAGTGAAGATGCCTTGATTAAAATAAATAACTGCAGCTAGTCTACGTTTTATAGAATATAAGTAATAATTGTTATGCATGCAAGATACTTCTTTTCCCTTTTCGATTAATTGACTTCGTATTTCAGTATTTTGAACATGTATACGAAATCACTAGGGTGCCTAGCCACAAAACGGCAATCCGGGCTCGACCGCAACCGCCCACTACTCCTGTTTGCTGGCTCCAATAGTTATAAAGCGTATAAGCACGTTAGACTAAAGTTATATTTGTTTAGTTTTAAATATTATTTTAACAAATAAATTTCCCAAAGAAAGTATGTGGTCAGAAGCTCAAAAACTACTAATATTTTAAACAGTTAATTTTTACTTTGTTTTATTTACGACACCCATTCTTCCAGTGTTTAAACAAATGTTATAAGCGTCTAAATCATAGTTGTTAGATTATTATTGGGTATCCTTGTTTTACTGCCGATGTTATTTCTCAGTCCATATTATTCTCGTCGTTTACTAATTCTTAAATGCGTTTCTAGAGAGACCAACTGCTATTTTTTAAGGATTGGTTTAATATTTAAAGAGACGAATTAAAAAAAAAAAAACGTGTAATGAGCATCTCTAACTATGAGGTTACGGTTATTATGGAAATAAAATATTTCTTAGCACTACTTAAAAATAAGAGTTTGTACATTTATTGCTAAAAATAGTACCTTAAGTAATAGTTTTTTGTTTCTATTTATTGTGTTATTATTGCTATTAAATAATGCCTGCACTTTGAATAAGTCCTAGATTCAATTTAATACAAAATTATTTTTTTATCAAAAGGAAAATATTTGTGTTACTTTACAATCGACAATTTGCCAATTGGTTTCCACTACATTAACCGAACAATCCAAGAGCAGTATATCAAGAGACCAAGGATTAGAAGGGATGACCGCAGGGTTTGGTAGTCTTCGGACCATCGACCGCAAACCCCCAACATTGCTTCAGCTTCAAATATACGATTCTGAATATATATGTTATTAAATTAAAATGAAATTCGTTTTTAACTACGTTACAATGAGAAAATGTATTTTCAACAACTGATAAATTATAGTTAAACGTATCTGAATCAAGTGGAATGCCATTGCAGAATGCTCTATGAACTTAAAAGTGTAATTGTTAATAAAGGAATCTAAGTAAATGTCACACTACTAACGTTTAGGCAGTAGGCCGTTATTTATGAGGCCCGCATCCGTCCGTTACTGTAGATAACCGCCGTCGCCGTAACCCTACCTTACTGTTGTTCTACCCTAACTTTTGTTTTAGATTATTACCCAAAAACTAAAATCTCCGTACGCATTTTGGGTATTTATACATTTGTATTGTGCTTGTTAGAAGCTATAAAAGTATTAGTACAATAATTACCTGAACATTTGACATAATTGAAAATAATTGCAATTACATTTTATAAATTTGTCGAAAAATTAATAGTAAGAACGAATCTAAAGACGTCCTCTAACTTTTAGAAAACATTATAATGGAAATTAAAAAATTGGTGTAAACACATTTATAGAGCTTTATTTGTAATGTGTTTGAAAAATATTGAAAATTCAATATTTTGACAATCTTCATGGAATCTGCAGCATTTACTTAAAACCAGTAAACGATACATAAGTTATGAGTTTTTAATAGAAAGGTGGATACCATCTTTGGAGTAGTAAAACTGATGTGAAACGAACTAATGAGTCAGTCCCTGGATGATAGAGTGGGGTAATTTATCAAGCAAGCTGTGCCTCCTACCGTACGCTGCTTTGGTAAAAATGACGAATCAATGATGTGTTAATTTAATTAAAATTATTATTAACTAAAGCACAATTTATTATATTTATAGTACAAATTACAAGTTCAATAGTATTCCCAATTAGTAAAATATATAGTAAATTAAAACTTTATTAAATAGATTATCAAAAGCAGAACTTTTCGATTGTTTTATGGTGGTTCTTGCACACCAAATATCATTTTCCCACGTAATATCAAACACAACTCAATTTATCCGACGTACCTTTTATTCTATTCAAGCATCGTTCGATGTAGTTTTGAATCTTATTAATTTAAAGTTTTGATTGTTGTAAGCTATACAGTTTTATTTAAATAACAATCAATAGTGAGAGCTTGTTTAAATTGCGTTTCAGTTTAGTATCTTTCACAGGTGAATAAACATATCGGTATGTAAATATCAACATCCGTTAATTAGTAAGAGGGTCTTGAAGTGGTTGGTGGTATTCTAAATTTAGTATATAGTATATAGTATTGTTGTGTTTAAGTTCAATTCTGATACTTTGGTGGAAACCTAAACCAAGTTATTAATAACAAACAAAAAAAAATATATACATACCTCTTTAAATTGAGGATTTTAAACTTTTTAAAAAAAATTATACTATTCAAAACGCTATAGACCTTCATGGTTTTCTAGGTATTTTGTTAAAAGTACAAGTATCTTTTAAATGCATATACTTCCATAATGGTGTATCAATAATAACTGAATCAGTAATACTGAAGAAGTATGTTTACTTCTTCAGTAAAATTCCTCAAAACTATAATTTTATTAAAAAAGATTTGTTCAGCCAGAGTTGTATTAATGCTACTGTGGTTAGCATAGAATTTGACAGCTGTAGCTAAAGCAGTTTTTAACAAACATTTTTGTTTATTAGAACTAGAACAATATTAACACATGGTCATCACACGTTTGTTATGGATCATAGAGACACAGTGAGTAAAAAGTATACGAATAACTTTTTATTCATAATACACGTAAACAATTTTAGGAAGAAGACTTATTTTTCATTGATTCCATATTATTACAGACATTTATTTACAGAGGTATAATAGACAAATACCATATTCAAGTGTCCTTATCACCAGCAATCATTATATTCTTGGTAATTTAAAAATAACAAAGGATGTAATACACTTCTTTACACTTCTTATAGTATAAAAAGGGGTTACTTCTGTTGAAACAGAATATTAGTATCACTAAGATAAGAAGGATTGCCTGAGTCAAAACAAACTCGGGACGGATTTAATATGCAGGGGCTCTCGAGGGATAACTTTAATACGGACAAAAGAAAAATGCTATATTATTATCATCACTTTTTATTTATAAATGTTTTTATAATTTTTTATCACCTTTCTTTTCAATTTAAAGTTTATTTTTCTTGTTTCTTTTAGAACAAGTAAATTAAAACACAGAATTAAATAATTATTATTAAGAATTATTATAATTTGATCAGAGGCACATTATTTTGAATATCTACAGATATGTAACGTAAATAATTATTTAACTGAGAAAAATTATTTTTATCGAAATTTTGTACTGAAAATTTAATTTGCTGGGACATAATTAAAAACGTAATAAAAACTATATTTCCTTATTTTTTACTATTAAATATAGTTTATTTTATTGTTTTTTTTCTTATTTGCCGATGTATTGACGTAGCAAGGGTGCTAAATACAACTGTTATATTGATTTCAGCAAATATATTCTTCATAGTGAAGTTTTTCTATTATAAATAACTTAATATCAGAATATTTCCGAAAAACTTTACAAAGCTTTTTTATTATGATCCTAATATGATTGTCTTCAACGATTACTACGCAAACAGTTTGGTTAACAGTGAATGCGCCAATGATCATAAAGCAACAATCCATTAGCTCTAGCAATTCGCCATTAGACAACCAGTTAATTGTAACCCCCAAACTGGAATATAACAACTAAACCTGAGGGAACAATTTAAACTTAGAAGGCTAAGTTTAAGAAGGGTAAGCTTGTTTCCCAGCTATTAAATTATAAAATAAATTGTAATTGTCAGATATAAGCCTTGACCATATCCCTCCTCTAATACACTGATTGCTATCCTCACAAGCCTTTCGTTTTTATCAACTATCCTCAATGGTCCGGACATTTTAGATTCATCTCCACTTCATTGCCATTCAATCATAGTTTTGGTGCTTCTAAATCTTCGGTGGAAATATGAACTATAAACATCATCCAGTTAAAACACGTAGAATGCACAGTTTTAAAGTGAAATATTCTTACAATTTAAAACTATTGCAACATATGTCTGTCACAAGTGCAGTGTACACAGTGCTACGATGGACCATTGTTGTGGCGCAAACGTAGTCTAGGATTATCGTCGAGGGTAATGGGTCCTGGCTATTGTGCTGCCTTCTCTTCCTGTCATGTGTCCTGATAATACTGTCTCGATCAAGGGATTGCTGATTGTAATATCACTCGTGTCCGTCCAACATTATACAACAAGTTACCTTTAATTTAAATTCTAAATTATAGACTAATATACCCAGTATTACGTTTCTATATACAAGACGTGATTTCACAGTAACAAATAAGTTAAGAAAAATATTAGGATTAACTTAAATATTAAAACACATTATATAACGTTTTCAGCGCTTTCAAAATATTTTGACACAAATATATTGTTTATTGTTATAATGCTTTAAACTAACAAGATCAAAAATGTTTTGTAAACTATTTATTTAATAAAGGTTTAAGGTAATTCGGATATTTTCTGACGTGTGGACAATAACTTTGGTTTTAGGATACAGTCTAAAGCTAGTTTCTGCTACTTAATATTAATATACTTTGATTTATGATTGCCTGTATCATTTATAATTTGATAAATGATAATAAAATATTCGAAAAAACCAGTATATGTTTAAAATTAAGAAAAACAATGATTTTGATGTGTTTAAATTTGTAGGCACAGAACAAAAGGACTATTTAACGAAAACGATGTTTTAAATCTGCAGATGTTCAGAATTGATAAAATTATGTAGCAACAAAATCAATAATTGTACAATGAACATTCATACTATTTTTAATCAACATTTATATTGTATAGATATCGTTAGACATCTAAAGATGTGAAATCAAGCGTAAAACGTCCATAATGCATAACGAAATAATACTATCACAGAAATCGTAATTAGCAAATTTACTAGCGAATTTAATCATGGAATCTTTTTTCTTCCTCTATACTTAGTAAATGGATTGTGTAAAGTTTTGATCTAAATAAAAAAAATTACTGTGGTAGTAGTATCTTTGTGTCTGTCTGCCTGCTTGGGTGTGTTTGGATAATTCTTAATGAAAGTTGGTATACAAATACAAATCCACCATTTGTCCAAGTGTTTTCTATTTTGTTAACAGTAACCAGTCTCCAAAACCACTACAGTCCAGATCGAGTTAAGTTTATCAAAATCGGCTTTGATTATTTTGTTATAAATTTGGTTGTTTTAAATGATTCGGGCCTATAATAAAATGTTTATACCCACATGTCTAAGAAAATTTAAAGTGAGAAATTATGTAACCTATGAGCTTTAAAAGGTACCTGGTTTCCAAAATACCTATATTTTAGCGAATTTCCCCTATAGGGAAGAAGCTATTACCGTAGTCGGCATGGTAAGACCTAGGCCCGGGACCATGATAACTTTTCGTTTTGAGGTCCCCAGACCCCAAAAACACCATTCGTTTGATACTGTATACATATATATATATATATATATATATATATATATATGTGTGTCCGTGAGCACGATAACTCTCGTAAAAATTATCCGATTTTGACGAAATTTGGTATAAACATGTAAAGCAGCATTTATGACTTTAAGATCGAAAACCAGACAGATCGATCTATCCAAAAGGGTATTTTGGGGGGGTTTTGTACCCCAAAAATGGGTTTTTTGAATTTTTTACATATAATTTTTGAAAAAGTCAAATTTTAGTTTTGACCATTCGATTCAGCTTAAAAAAACAAACAATTTGGTATTTCGATCATTCCTCTACGTCAATTGGTTACCGAGATATTGAAAGTGCTAAACACAGTACGTTGTCTAATGTTATTCTTATGGAGGAAAAGAAATTTTTTTTATCTGGCTTATTTATGAACGTATACTGACGAAACTTGGTATACAGCTTCATCTCGTTGAGGTCTATTGATATTTGCTCCAAAAAATTGTTTTTGCATAATTCTCCCATAGCAGCAAACCTGCGTACTCAGGCCCCATGTTATTCTTATGGATAATAATTAAATGCTCTGTCTCCCTTAATTATGACCATAAATTAATAAAAACTGGTATACGACTTCACCTAGTTGAAATATATTGATATTAGCATAAAATCCAATTTTTTGTGCTCCTTGTTGCAGCAAACCTGAGTACTCAGCCCCAATGTTATTCTTATGGAGAATAATTAAAATTGTATATATCGCTTATTTGTGAATATATTTTTATGAAACTTGGTAAGTGGCTTTATGTAGAATTAAGACATTTATATCTCCATTGGAAATTCGCTGAGTATGCAGGTTTGCTGCGACGGGGGTATTAATAACTTAAAACGATTAAATAGTACCTTGAACAATTATTCTAATATATTATTCTATTATTCTAGTTGCTGAGAAAATGTGATCTTTTAACTTAGCGGTAAACACAATACATTGTCCATTGTCATTTTAAAGATGAGTCAATACGTTACATTTTGCCCCTTATTTACTAATTTATTAAATTTTAAGTAAGGATATGGGTTGTGCTAACATTGTTTAGTAGATTTATTCGGAATAAGTTGCAGCATAACCCTAGTAGGGAAGGATTCCCAACTAAAAAAAAAAACTAAAAAACTGTAAATTCCATAGTGCATTAAACAGTGAACAGTTATGGGTGAAACGTCCATCGAAATATGTGTTGTCTTTAAGACTCTGTATATAGGCTACAAACTAAGTAGCTAAAAATTGCAAATGGACAAAGCAGACTCGCCTTCATTTACGAAAGGCGATTGAGTGATATTAATTTGTTCGCTCCTAAGATAGGTCAGAACAAAGTACAAAGGTTTAGACTTAAAGCTTACCTGCGGATGAAGCATTTCGTGCAATATTACTTAACAAACCCATAAGCTATTTTTATTTATTAATTGTGGATTCCAAATTTTACTAAAATTAGAGAGGCCGTAGCTGCATCATATTATCGTTTCGTTTATAAAAGATACATGTAATGAAATAAAATTAACATTGGTTTTGGGTTTGTATCTTTATTAGCAAACTCTTACTTTAGTTATCACAATGCAACAAGTCGTAAAGTCCGCTTAATTTCACGTTTCATGGTATATTGAAGCTCATACACTGCAAATAGAAATGTGAGTCCCTCTGGATACTGATCACATTCAATATTGGAGCCTCGATCACATCACGTTATTATAACTTACGTCGGCATTTCCATAGTAATATTCCACATATCACGCATGATTGCATTACTATGATGATTTATATCTTGCAGCACCATCCACAAGAATAATTCACTAATATATAAATTCGTGTATGCAAATACCCACTAAAAATATTAATTATGATCTATAGAATGAAAGATTTAATACACAGCCAAGAAAATAAAATTCCGACCAAAACCTTGTTTATAAATAATACAAAGCTAAAGGGCAAACTAGTAGACGGAATGTACTATTATCTTCAAGATTGTCTACCTTACAAATTGTGTGAACAGGTATTTTTTTACCAAATCTATATATATATATTTTTTTTTAAGTACTATTTGTGTTAACATTTAATTGATAGGAACGGCAAACTGTAATAATTTCATTACAGAGTTATAGTTATGGCTTTTATCGGTCTAGGGGTTTTTGGCCGTGACACGTTATTTTTCAACATAACCCCATGACGTAGTTGAACTACAAACTATGTCCACTAAGGAAGATTCGAGTACGCTAATTATTGAAATTTGGGCTTTGCGTATGGACCTCGATGAATAGTTTTATTGAGATATTGATATTACAGTACAATAATATCACTGTTATATTAAATCTGTCATAACATTATAAAATAACTTTGAATAAAATAAAGTGAACGAACGTCAGAAGGTTCTGACAAATATGCAAATCAGAATCCAGGTAATTTTATCATATTATCAAAAACGTCAAAATTCCTTGGGAACACTATTTGTTATGAAACTATTTTATAATATGAATAATTACCACGAGCGAAACCAGTTTCTCAAATTAGGCCAAACGTTTATTTTTCCCTGGGATTACCCAGCTCATTTACGGTCTGATTAGTTTAGTGTTGCCATTCCAGAGGTTATCTTAAATCAACTGTTCTTGATTTTGTACTGTATTTTGTTAACACAGTCAACAGCTGATAAATTTATTTGTATTAAATGTATGAGCGTCTCATACTGGGCCATACAGGGACGGAGTTTTGATGGCCCTACGGGCTACCAGCCGCCTGATGGTATCGGCGTGAGGTAGCGCTGGCGACAGAAGCATTGCTATCTAGAGTCAAGGGTCAACTGTGTGTATGCGTGTGCGAGTTGTAACAGTATCAGCTGGCCTCTCTCATATTTCAAAATTAAAAGTATTTTGCTTAATCTAGTTTATGAGTAAATCTTGTTTTTAATTTTATCCTTTATAAATGATAAACGTTATATTAGTATTGTTTTAATTATTATTCTTGATATTTTTGTTGGTGTAAAGTTAATTATAGTCTCGCATTGTTACTCCTTTTGTATTTTTATTTGTTGTATTGATCAAACATCACAGGGAGCAGCGTTACATGTTAAGCTAGACTGAAGTATTATTTTGTTTTTCATTAGCTTTATTTTAGTTTTACTGACCACACAACTGGTTAAAGTGGTCAGTTTACTTCCAACTTCTCCACTGTACTTGTTTTGTATTGCTTTTTAAGGAAATAAAATCATTTATCATTTATCATTCTTTCATAAGACTAACATTGCAACTTTGAAAGACTAGGAGGTGGAACCCTGAAGGTGGATGTTTTCTAAAGCCCAAAAAGGAACATCTATAAGTTAAGGAGTTTCAAAAAATAGATTAACCATGATTATTTAAGACATACTTTCGTTGGTAGCCTTGACACAAAAATCGGCAGGTTCTTTTTAAAAATAGTAATCAAGCTAAAACAATTTTACCTAGTACTCTTTAGATACTTTAAATATTGTTACACTCTCACTGAGAAAGATTTGCATGACCATTTTAATAAACTTACATTGATTGTTTTATGTTTACCCAAAACTATATTTTATTATAACCATTCTTAGAGAACTGTCATATTAATATGAAATACCAAAGTAAGCATTATATTTAACATTCAATGATTAAACCCAGTGTTGACTATGTTTAGTAAAGCCATACACGAGTGATTTGCATTTGTTTATACTGGAGTTTTGTGGGAAGTCATAAAATCTTTTAATTATATCTTAAAGACAAAACCTACCAACCCCAAAGCCTGACCTCTACATCCAGAAACATTAAATCTTTTAAGTTGGGTCTTTTTTTAACGTAGGTAGCCTTTAAGAAAGGGCCTTAAGAAAATCCCACGGGAATTCCCTTAGGTATTCAAAGTACAACATTTTCTTACCGTTATTAAATTTAATTATATCATATGATAACTTAAACATATATCCAATAATCATACTAGTCAAGAAGTTTAACCACAGAATGCGGCTCGCCCAACCATTTTAATCCCAGATTGAAGCCGGGTACTACATCACCTATTTGTCACATCTAATTATAAAATTCTTAAATGTCAATTCCGAAAGATGACGACGCAACCAATAAAGTAATTTATAATAGAAGCAAACTAAATGTCCTAGTGGTTAACATTGGTTAATATAACATTTTCTATTAGTTTTACCTCTTTTAGGTGTAATATGTTTCGATTTTTCTATATAAATGGAAACCCAACTTTTAATATCTTTTGTGGGTTACCCTAATTAATACTGAAATATAGAACTATGAGGGGGTTTCGTTTAGAGGATTTATACAATTGGATCGATAAAAAATTATGAAAATGCAAAACGTAATCCTGTAAATTTAAAAGGTTATAGTGGGTTTCCCATTGCTCAGCTTTGCTCTGCGACATATATATTCTGGAGAGAAGATTGGGCAGATTTTATATTTTTAGGAAGGTGTCACTCTCGTCTTTTATCTGCACCTTTTTTCACCATGAATGTTTTCAGTGTAGTTAACGATTTCGTATTCTCTTTAACTTTTAATATTTCATTGTATCTCTTAGCTTCATTTCATCACTGTGTTTATGGGTGTATTACAACTAATTAACGTTCTTGAAGTAGTTCTAGATTTGAGGGATGGCATTGCAATATACCTAATAGCTCCTCAAAACCCCTCTTGTAAGGCGTAATATGAGTACACTATGAGTGTGGGATGAGTAAGATGTCTTGTTTACCTATGTTTCTGAGGAAGACTGTTGGTTTAGCCATTGGCTACTGAAGGTCCTATATTTCAAAGTAGAGTCCAATATCATTTGACACACCTTATATTTCAGATAAACGTATGATTATACTGGGAATTGACCGTAAAATGTCACCACTTATACATGATAATGACTATATCATACATTTTCGTTCATAGATTTATTGCAAAATTAATTAATTTGGTATAACCAGTATTTATACAATGACAAATATTTATATTACCCTATATTACATGAGTGAAAATATATTTAATTTTATCCTGAGCCGTGACCAAGCCCCAGCACGCCATACTCATTTGTTTGGTTATATATAATATGTGTATCCTGCTGTTTTTATTTAGCCTCGCTCTGTTATTGGTGAGCCGGCCCCGTCCCGTGCACATGGAGGCACGCTTCCGTAGGTTGATTAAGATTTGTGGGGTCGCGGTTTGGAGGCCGGGGCTAGATGGTAGCAGAGCGTGGTTAACAATAGGCCTAAGGCCTAAAGGCAGAAAAAAAGGTTCTGTGTTCTCCAGGTTGAAGTGAATGGCAAGGGGTTAGGTAGGTAGTTCTAGTTTTTTTTCCTTCACATTAGAAGCTTGCCCCGGTTGCCCCGGTTTTTTGTATCAGTCTCTTGTCGTATTGTTACCGTGTTAACTTTGGACCTCGTAGTGGTGTGACCCTTTTTGCATTCCTGACACGTTAGGGATTTAAATTTTTGTTATTTGTGAAAATTTTTGTTCGATTTTGTGTAATGGCTGTCTCATTGGTGCCTGAGCATCTCAGGAAGCCTGAATTGATTTTTGAGGTTTCCGCAAGAGGCCGGCTGCGTGCAACTGATGTAAGAGGACTGAGAGCCCAACTTAGGAAATGTCTCTTAATAGACAGGTCTTGGCAAGCCTCTTTTGATTTGGCTAATGAAATTTTAGTTCGTGAGAAAAGAGTAGAAGCGTTGGGAGATGATATTGAGTGGACGGTTCCATTGCCCACTGGTTCTGCCAAGGCGAGTCTTGGCACTCAACTTTTACATTAGCAGGCAAGACTGCCCCACCTTTGCAAGGCCCCTTATGTCACTGAGGAAACTGCAGATTGGGCTGGGGCCAAGGCCAAAGAATTAAAGCAGGTGCTGGACACTCTTGTCGGGGCGCGCTCTGTCAAGGAGAGACAGGCAGTTTTTGAGCAGGTAACCTCAACCACCACCCATACCGCATATCATGTACCGGAGGCTACCTTTACTGGGCAAGCTGGAAATGGCAAGGGGGATGCCATTGTTTTCTTGACGCGCCCGAATTATTTTCCTGGTCCTTTGGGTTTTGGGGCTGGTGTGCAGTCAACTGGGGGTGGAGCTTTTTCGGCCTTTTTAAAATTAACTTATCCCCTTTCTGCCACCCTGAATAACTTCCCGCACATTGACGGCCTCGAGGTTAACGTCCTTTTGGGTTTCCTCGAGGAGGTTTTCCGCATCAGAGAATTTACTGCGATTTACTGATGCGATGTTGCTGGAGCTTATTACCCCCTTTTGTTTGAAACCCCTACGGGATCGTTTGTTTGACTTTCTCGGACGTCAGGGTTCTTTTGATACGTTCCACTCAAAAGTTTTGAATTATTTTGTTCCTGCCAGAGTCTTGGAACGTTTGAAGGTGGAACATGGCGCACCATGAGACTCTCAGCCAGTTTGTGATTGGCATACGTTCTGTGGGCCAAGTCCTACGGCTGGGTTTTTCTGAAGACCAAATGGTCGAGATCATTCTGCAGGGGATAAAGCCTGAAGAGCGTTCCCGCCTTGTTTTCGTCCCAAGACCGTCATCTTTTGCGGACCTGGACTGACTCAGCATTTGTTCTAGTTGTGTCCAGGACGCTGATTTCCAAGGGGGTGAGCCTATGGGACATCCTTCCCATACCCCTCCAATGCCTCTCACCCCACCCATGTCGTGGCCCTCCGGTTACCCTCGACAGCAGAGAGAGGCTCTAGATTGTTTTGGTTGCAGTCAAAGTAGTCATATAATACGATATTATTGTCAATGAGTAGAGGCTCAAATGGGCCAAAAAACGATTTGTTTCACATTGGTTAAGCCTGGTTCCACTCGTGACTTTAGTAATGTTAAACAGGTTTTTGCATGTGTTTCTAATGTTAAAGGGAATTTTTCTCAGGGTAGTAAACAAGTAAAGAAGTCAGTTGTAATCAGTAACGTTTTTTCTGAGCCTCTGCTGCGTGGTCTGACTGGAGTTGCTGCACTAGGTATGAAGGCACAAGGCCCTAGTTGATTCGGGGTCAGCTCATAGCCTAATTTCTCTATCCGTTTTTGAGTCCTTTTCATCCTCTGGGCTAATTTAGTAGGTTGAGCAGACCTCTTCTACAAGCTGGACTGCATCTCGTTCCCCGATTCCCATAAAATTTAAAGCCCAGTCAAAATTAAAAATACATAGTTTTTCTTGGGTGTGGAGTTTTTTAGTGGCAAAGTACCTTTGTTTTCCAATTATCTTAGGGGCAGACTTCATACGGAAGACTGGCATGATTTTAGATTCAGGGAAAAACCTGTGCATCTTTCGATTTTATAGACGGGTGATGGTACATTTTTCTGACGCAATATCCGGTGGTACTGCTACTGTTGAGCCTGATACAGAAAGCTCACCAAAAACTGACCCATTAGAACATCTGATACCTGGTAAAGCTCAGGCAATCATGTCAATTTGCAATCGTTTCCATGAAATTCTAACTCCAAAGCTAAACTAATCACTTAGTACCAGATACGTCTTACCTTCACCCGTCCTCTACGCTCTCATCCCTACAAACTTGCTCCATCCAAGATGGAAGCACTTAGGGAGATTATCAACGACCTTTTAGAAAAAGGGGTAACCGAGCCTTCTCGCTCAACTTATGCCAATTCAGCATTTCTTGTTCCCAAACCAAATAAATGGTAAATCTCGGATGGTCCTCAACTACAGAAAATTTAACGCTCGGATTGAGATTGATTCTGTACCTCTCCCCGATTTTCATTCTGATTTCGACTGGTTCGGTAAGGCCAAATATTTGTCTATCTTCGATTTGAATCAGGCATACCATCAGATACCATCAGATTCCTTTGAAACCAGACTCTTTGAAAAACTCTCACTGCTTTCTGCGTCCCCTGGAACTTTTATCAGTTACCCGTGTCCCAATGAGCTTAGCTGTGGGAACCAAGACCCTCACAAGATTTCTAGATTCCATCTTTCATGATGTGAAGTTTAAATTTGTTTTCAACTATCTGGGTGATTTATTGGTGTACCGTGAGAGTTTTGAGGAACATCTTCAACATTTAGCGGAAGTCTTGGTTGCGTGGTGCTGGTCATACCGTCAATCCTGAGAAGGTAGATTTTGCTAAGTCGGATTTTTTTTTTTAGGTCATCTTTTATCCTCTAGAGGCGTCTGCATTGACCCTGCAAGAACACAGAATTTTCCACCTCCTGCAAAGATATTTCCACCTCAAAGAGATGCCAAGGGCATTGCCCGTTTTGTTTGGATGGTGAATTTCTACCGGTGCTTCATCCCCAACATTGTCGAATTGGCAGCGCCTTTAAATGCATTTAGGAGAAAGGGTGCCAAGTTCGAGTGTGGGGAAGCTCAGCAGACGTATTTTTATTTTTGAAGGAGGTAGTGATGCAACGTCTTGTTGAATATGAGAAACGTACTTCTAAATATGAGAATCATAAGGCAGTCCCTTTAGTGTGGCTGTTTAGTTTCCCCCCAAACAATCTGTTTGCGAATGTTTTGAAGATTGGCGATCTTCTGCCACCACCTGGCACTCCAGATGACAAAACAACTTGGCAAGCTGCCAGGCGGAAGTTGATTAGGGCCAGGAAGTTGGTTCGTCAGAAATTCAACCGAGGACTTAATCATATTACCTTCCAGGTGGGGGATTTGGTCTACTGTAAAACTCATCCGCCCAGTTCGGCTGTTGACAAAAGAGCTGCGAAACATTGTAATCGGTGGAGAGGTCCCCACCGCATCCTGAGATTTTTAACCCCGGTGACTACCAGTTTAGGAGATCCCCAGTTGGGGAAGGTTTTGAGGAAGGCACATATGTCTTATTTCAAACCTCACCGTGGATGGTTCCATTTTGCTCAGGCGTCTGATCAGGAAGTGGCAGGGCCAGAAAGCCTGATCAATTTTCTGCCCCCTCACTGTTGGAGCTTTCATTTTTTAAGTTCCAGGTGGGCTCGCCACCCAAAAAAATGTGAATTCGAGCATTTCTTCACATTTGTAATTCCTCGATGTACCTGACATCAGACAGTCCAGTACCTTCTTGCATTTTTTTGTCTTCTCGGTCAGGGAGAGGTTTTGTCACGTTCCTTTGGTTGTGTTGAGGGGACGTTCTTCTTTTGGGGAGGGGGATGTTGAGCCGTGACTATGCCCCCCAAAACTAATGAGATATACCCCCTCATAATTTCCCCTAGCACGTCACAATTATTTGTTTTGTTATATGTAATATGTGTACCCTTTTGTTTTTATTTAGCCTCGCTCTGTTATTGGTTACCTTGCCCCGTCCCGCGCATATGGAGGCACGCTTCCGTAGGTTGATTTGGCTCTGCTGTGTTGATTGAGGGGCTCAATCTTTAGAAAGAAAATCGAAATTTTCATGATAACAATATGCATTATACATAATATGTCTAGGACAAAATTAAAACGACAAATAATATCGAATCCGTCCACTTCTTCCTTTATTTTTAATATACATTTATTTGAAAACAGTGCTTTAAAAAAGTACCCGCGAATTTAATATTTTAAAAAATTGTATTTAAAATGTCTTGAAATCGTATTAATAGTGAAACATAAAGTATATAAACATGTTTCAGTAAAAGACTTTGTGGATTAGTACAATTAGTATACGGGGATAAATTATTTACTTAATCACACAACAGAGTAAATAAAATACCCCCGTCTCAGCAAACCTGCGTACTCAGCGAATTTCCAGTGCATTGATATGTTTCTCACTAGTACATAAAGCCACTCACCAAGTTTGACAAAAATACATTCATAAATAAGTGATTTATTACATTTTATTTATTCCCCATAAGAATAACATTAGGACTGAGTACGCAGGTTTGCTGCAACGAGGAAGATAAGAAATGAGTTTTTATGCAATTATCAATGTAACTGAACCAGGTGAAGCTACTTACCATGTTTTATTAATTTATGTTCATAATTAAGGGAGATATAAAACTTTACTTATTCTCCATAAGAATAACATTAGGGCTGAGTATGCAGGTTAGCTGCTACGGGGAAAATCAACAAAACATTTATTTTTTGTGCAATTATCAATATACCAGTACAACATGAAGCCACATACCAAATTTCATCAATATACATTCATAAATAATCAAGATATCAAATTGTATTTATTCTCCATAAGGATAACATTGGACAACGTACTGTGTTTAGCACTCTGAATATCTCTGCAACGGTTTGACGTAGAATCACAATTTAAACACCAAAATGATTGTTTTGTGGAGCTGAAGTGATTGGTAAAAGAAAATGTGAAGTTTAAAGTAAAATTAACTGAGGAAAAGCCAAAAACCTTTTTCCCATAAGATTAACATGGGAGATTTTATGAACATTTTTTTGGATTTTTTCCGCAACCACTTAACCTAGGTTAATAATTCAAAATACCATATTATTTGTTTTTTTAAGCTCTATAACATGGTCTAAACCTAAATTAAGTGTTTTAAAAATTTTAGGGTAAAAAATGCAAAAAACTGATTTTTGAAAAATTTAAAACCCCCATAAACCCCCCTTCCCATAGTCCGATTTTTCTGGTTTTCGAACTTAAAGTCATAAATGTCAGTTTACACATTTGAGCCAAATTTCATCGAAATCGGACGTTTTTTACTCAAGTTATCGCATTCACGGACACATATATATATATATATATATATATATATATATATATATACATATATATAAATTTGAACAAATAGTGTTTTGGACATCTGGGGACCTCAAAACAAAAAGTTATCATGGTCTCGGGCTTAAGTCTTACCATGAGACCTACGGTAATAGCTTCTTCCCTATAGGGGAAATTCGCTAAAAGTCGCTAAATTATGTTTCCATTTATTTGTTTTAAAATTATAAAATCATTATGACAACTCATTAATGTATTTTAAATCCTATTCACTACATGTCATAGGTTTCAGTAGCATAACTATTTATGAAAAGTTAGAAGACAAACTACTTTATTGGGTAAACCTTCCCTGGTTATTGTATCACTTGACTTTCAACTAATAACTTCAAATGACTCGCTTAGCAGTGGAGGTTACACCAAGGAACGAGAATTAACTGGACACAGATTAAGTTAGCACAACACATTTAATAAAACTATAATAACTATTTTTAAAGGCACAACTCTGACATAGAGAAAATCTGCATAGGCAGTTAATCTATAATTTCCGTTCAAACGTTTACGTCAGTCCTCCAAATATTAAACAATCAATAGAAACTCAGCACAGGACTTCAGATGTCTTTAAAACACAATAACAACTCAAGCCCTTTAAAATACATCATAACATACACAAATGATTATCAACTCTCAAAATATACTGTCTGTGGGGTTCAGTCCTTCCTCATAATATGATAAATAAACTCTACTACATAACAAAATTGAAGCCACAAATAATATTAAAAAAAATAAACATAACTCTATTCCAACGACATGACATATAACTTTAAACTACGAATCTAACTTAACCTCGAATCAACACTAACGGCGCATCAAGTGCTCATAACACTTTAAAATATTTAAATAGTTCAACTGCTCCAATTTCTCAAACTAAATCTTTATTCAAACATTAGTTCCTCTACTTAAAACTTTGGCCTTATATCTTTATATTTACAAATCGATCCCTACCCTAACATCCATTATTTGCATTAACTTTTATTAATAAGATATTCCATTATTTTTTCTGGTTATCCAAGTAATTCCTCAAGATATTATTAAAACTTTATTCAATTCAGGATTTAATTTATTTTCACGCCTCACGTTTAGCTTTAAGTCAAATTTTTAAATGTCTTCTAAATTTTTCCCACGACTATGGAGAGACCTATACTTTGTGCCCCTAAACAAAGATTAGACATACCAAACAGTTCCGAGGACTTCGTTCCAGGACGATTTCCTCGACGGATGACACCCGTCTCCTAGGTGACCGTTCCTGCTCAGCGTCCCCGGGTGTCCGAAGGCGTGTCGGGAAGCTGGCGGCGCCTTCTCCCTCATCCAGTAGAGATCCTTCGTCCCCGTGGATGGCTCCTATCCTTGGACGTCTCGAAACCTCTTGTAGTTGGTAGTCCCCAGTTCCGGTGGTAGATGGTCTTGGCAGAATGGATGGTAGTGAGGTCTAGGGATCCGACTGGTGCAATAAGGCTGTCCAGTGCGGTATTAGCCTTACTTGGTCCGAGCTAAACCTAGAACCTCTCAACACCGCGTTCTCTTCGTCACTTCTCTCCCTATTCCTCCTTTTTTTTCTCGTCCCTTACCCCTTCCTTTGTTTCTAAAATGTTACCCCCGGATTTGGTCAGCTCCGCCCCCTTGCCAATTAGAGTGTCTAGGACATTACGTTTGTGTTTGTCATTGGCTGTCCAAATCGTCAGAAAAATTCCGGGTGGACAGTGATTAAACGGTGAGTGAACCTACTTAATCAGCATGTTCGCTGTTTTCAGAAAGCCCAGGCGTGTTTTGTGAATGTGCGTTGTTTGCCCGCTACCCGACACCTCCGGTAATTTGAGTAGGGTCAACGCCATCTAGTTCCTCACCGTCGCCGCGCGATGTAACTTTCCTACATTGGGTTTTGAAATTAAATTCATATTCGTTTTCAATATCAACTTAAATAAATTTGTATTATATTTTATTCCATTTTGAAATATGTTTATACAACAAAGAACAATCTTTATTTTCCCAATACCTTTAAGATTTGACAAGGCTGTAAAAGATGTGGTGAATGATGACCCGAATGATGTAAATAACTACATAACAGAAATAGTGGCTAGAATAAAAAATGCCCACCTTCTTAATCTGAATGAGCTGAAAAGAGGTCATTTCACTCAGCATGGCCTGCACTTAAATTACCTCGGTAAAACCAAACTGGCGTTCATATTAATTAATGCTCCTTCCTTTTGGCAGTCTAAAATGGTCAAAATTTCGGTAGATAAAAATAGAGACAATAATGTTGCACAACAGTCGTCAAAGTTTCTAAAACCGAATTGTTTAACTCCAATGAAGATGTCACAAGCCTCTAAAGTAAACAACAAAGTAAGAATAGTTGAAGGCAGTATGACAGATTTATTTAAAAAGTTCAAGGACACCAAGGGATGTGCTTTTGCTCACTGGATATCTAGTGATCTAGTGACTTCAGTGACAAGAAACACATGAGTGCAGGTGTCGCAAAGGAGTTCAAGGAATACTTAGAAAGGCTTAATTTGACTGTCTGTCACAACGATTTCCTGGCTTTTCAAACTCCCAACCAAGAAATCAATGTTAATCACCTTAATCAAGAAATCAACCTTAATCACCAAGACCGAGTACCATGGAAAACCCAACTTGACTGTTTATAACGAGGCTTTTGCAAATTTGACTATGGATTTTAAAGATAAGAATTTTAATAAACTTTTTGCTCACCGATGAACTGTGTTCGGGATTTGGTACCTCTGGAGCATTTTGCACAGAATATAATAAAATTTAATCGAAGAAAAGGTGCCGCAGTAGACATTTTAGTATATAATGAGATGGCAACAAGAAGACTTAGAAGAGGATTAACCTATCAAGAATTTGTGAATAGGTTGCAAGATGTTTTGGGAAAACTTTCTGAGGAGGTGAAAATAAACTCTGCCACAATGGAAACAAACAATGAAACCTCCACGTCCACAAACTCTTTAAATTTAAGTAATAGTTTAAGTGATGCAAACACATTCAATACCAGTATTAGGGCTTTGAATCCAGAATCTAACTGTGGAAATTTTGCATTGATGAAATATCACAAAATAACTTAGAAGCCAACTGAAGAAGCAGCATAAATCTGACTAACCATTCCCAAACCCCATTCTTGACACAAAATTCTGTAAATAAAAACAAAATAAGAGTTAAAAATCATGCTAAAGCTAATAACAGTACTAATAGTAACAGTGCAATTTCAATTTTTCACCATAATATTCAGCATCTTCCTTCTAGAATACACGTTTTAGAAATTTGTCTTTATAAATTAAGACCAGACATTGCAGCATTAACTGAACACAAAATGACCTGTGAGGAGTTAAACATAATGAATTTAAAAAATCATAAAACAGATTCGTATTTAAAAAAAAAAATAGGGTGAGGAGGGAGTGTTGTAATATTGACTCATAAAAATATTTGTTATACGTCTTTTGAAATTCCTTCCATTCACTCACTTTTAACTGAAAAAGATTTTGAATTTAGCTGCACGGAAATTATAAATAGTAGTTTTTATTTTTTACTTGGTTGTATTTACCGAACTCCTAATGAGTCAAATCTTAAACAATTTTTTCATAAATTTAGAAATATTATTAGATGTTTTTTGCAAAATGTTTAAAAATATTGTTATTGCAGGTGATTTTGATATAACTGTGTTAAATATAGATCATTATTAGAATAGGTTTGTGACAATATTGACCAATTTTGATATGAAATATGTGGTGAGCTTTCCTACTCGGGTTTCATAAAATTATAAAACAGCGATTGACAAATTTATAACCAATATGAACCCCAATGGCTTAAATATATCTGGTGTAATAACACATATGTAAGATCATGATGGTAAATTATTTAAAATAATAAATACAAATTAAAAACATAACAATTTAATAAGGAAATGTGTAAGGAAATTTAGTAATTTAAAAAACTGTTGTTCTAATTTATCATCAGAGTCTTGGATGGAGGTTTATCAGTCTAATATTGATATTAAGTATGACAATTTTTACGATATTTTCAAGTATTATTTTGAGGTTAACTTTCCAAAAGTACATGTAACTTAAAAACCATACAAAATAACGAAATGGATCAATAATGAGGTAAAAACCAAAAAGACTGAGATGGTTCATTTAGAATCTCAGTTCAGAATGTCTCAAAATACAAATTTAAAACATTTGATTAAAAGGAAGAAATTAGAACTGAAACAAAATATTACTGGCAATAAAAAACATATTTTGAGAATCAAATTTTGAATTCAAAAAACGAAATCACAAAGACATGGAATCTGCTTGGATTAGAAATTGGTAATCAGTCAAAATCTAACATAAACAAAAAATTATTTCATAAGGGCTGTTACATCACTGATCCGGTTGCTGTTTGTGAGAATTTTAATAGATTCTTTGTGAATCCTGTTGAAGAGCTAGTTATTCCAGGTATAGTTTCTCAGCCAACATTTAAAAGCAATTTAAAATATGTTCATTCAGTAAATCATAATTTTAAGTTTTCAACAGTTACAGAAAAAGATGTTGACTAAATTGTTTTATCATTTTATAATTCAAATTCAACGGGGTTTTGTGACATTCCAATTATTGTTACCAAGACAGCCCTACATTTTATACGAGGTCCATTGACACATGTAATAAATCATTCCTTTATGTTAGGAATTTTTCCGGAGATGCTCAAAGAAGCCAAGGTAATAACCATATTTAAAAAAGGCAGATTAGATGTTACGTGCTTTAGGCCAGTATCTCTTCTTCCAGTGTTCTCAAAAATCTTAGAAAAAGTAATATTTAAAGTATCTTGAATCAAATAAATTACTAGACGATGAACAACATGGCTTTCGGTCACATAGAACGACCATGACAACTGGTATCAAGTTCATAGAATCAATTATTGCACTTGACAGTGTGGATTACGGTAAACTAGTCGATGTACTTTACTGTTTAGGAATAAAGAATACTGAATTGACATGGTTCAACTCATATCTAAAAAACAGAATACAGTTTGTGAAAATAGGTCATTTCACGGAAGACAGCAAAATTAGATATAAAGAGACTTATGCTTCTCGGCCATTACTAGTGAAACATGAAGTCCCGCAGAGGTCCATTCTTGGCCCGCTTATATTCCTCTGCTACCTGGATGGTTTACCTGGAATAGTAGAGGATACAAACAAAGACCTATGTTTATATGCCACAAATGTAATTGTTACTGGAAATTCTGAAGAAAATATTGAAGTTTCATCTTATATTGGATTTCCCTAATCAAGGGTTTTTTAAATAGTAAAAATCTTCTTTTGAATCCAAGTAAATTGAGTTTCGCCTGTTTCTCGACAAAAAAGCAAGAAAAAAATTGAGTCCCACAATGTTTTTTGATAATGATATTTTAGAACAAGTCCAAGAGACCAAATTCCTGGGATTGATTGTAGATGAGAATTTAGCATGGGATAAACATGTGGATCTTATAGTTAAAAAGACATCAAGTGGTCTTTACGCTTTAAGATGAATGGCAAAATCATGTAACACTGAGACCTTAAAGGCTATTTATTATGCTCGAATTCAATCTCACATTGCTTACGGTATAAGTATCCATGGGAATACAGTTAAGAAAAACATGGACAAGATTTTACTACAGCAGAAAAGAGCTATTAGAATAATATTAAACTTAAAACATAAAGATTCAGTTAAACAATTTTTTCAGACTTAGGAATATTTACAGTTTACAGTTTGTACATTTATGAAAATATAAAATTTGTATTTTTGAATGAAAGAATTGTAATGGGGAATACTTTATATAACCACAACACAAGATCACACAGATTTGTTGAGGAGCATAATTTGGAATCTTTTAGTACAAAAACTACTTATAGAGGAAATAAAAATTGTGACTGTTTACCACCACACATAAAACTTTATAAAAAAATTCAAAAAGATTCCTCAGTGTACTAAAAGAGTTTTTTTCCCAAACTGCATGTTACACAGTTCAAGAGTTCACTCATCGGCAGCAATCAATAGTCATTTGAATGTGTTTTTTTATCTTTCTCTTTGTACCCAATTTATATTTTACTTAGTAATGTCATATAATATCTCACATGTATTTGTTTTATTTTAATTTTAACATTTAGACGTATTTTTTGATACATGATGGGATTAACGTGGCGATGTAATAAGAAATGTTACTGATTCTACTCCATGTATTGTGATGTACTGTTTTGGATAAAGAAGTTGATTGATTGATTAGCTTTACGCCGTTTATACATTTATACGATATTGCATAATGCTGCCTTAAAATTTAAGGTAAAGTATTAAAACTGATGTGGGTATCGATTGGTTATTTAAGCTAAAACAATAAAATGATAACAGATAATATCTGAAAATATGTATGGTTATGATTAATTAGTTGAGTGATACTACACCCCATTAAAATGGGTTTCAACACGCATAATTTAAATTATTTTATTTTATTTTTAGAGCAAGCAAATTACCAACACGCAATTATTATTTCAACCCAACCAATAGGATATAGATACAATCCCCACAAGCGTACTGAGAGACATAACTCTATTGCAGTTTATTCTTCCATGATAGCTACAGCCTTATCAGGATTCAGTGGAGACACAAGGACAGTATAATAGCATGGTGCCATTACCCCAGGCTTCAATCCCAGATCAGTTTGTGATGCCCCATTTATCCACCATAGTCGTTTTGTCTGCAGCTACTCTATACAATTTTATGGCGATGCTCATGAAAATAGTAACATGAGCTGAATAGACTTCAATTCCTCTTAAAGCTCTGAAAGTGTATTCTAATCTATTCGTTTCCGAGCAAAAAACTAACATATTATAAAACGTAATAAGTCATAGATGTATATATCTTACAAGCAAATTATGAACATCTTTCAGAGTGTCATAAGGCGTATAGAAAAGCAACATTAAACCAAATATCTTAAGACAGGTACTGATGTTTAGACGATCGTTTTTTTCAAGTATAAAAACTATTCAGAATTAAGTAGGCCTAAAAAATTAAGAAAAATATAAAGGTTTTGGTAATATTGTAAAATTACTCATTAATGTGTATAAAATGGTACTAAGCTTAAGTAATTTTTAAAATGCAGAAAGTTAGATCAATTGTGTTATTAGTTAAAGTTTCGTTAAATAATTGTTTAAGGTAGGTAGAAAGGTGCAGATATTCGAACCCTTGTTATATTTTATAACGTAATACTCAATTGCGTAGATTCTGATAAACTATAACACGTGCCCTAAAAGGTGAAAAAATTATATTAATGTACTATCCCACCAAAAAACCTGTATTTTTAGGTACTTCATCACGTACGTACTGTAACAATTTTTAAACTAGTTAAATCGCCACAGTAAATTTCTGAATACTTAAAACATTATTTATAACTTTACAGCTATTAAAAAGGTGTTGACTTATATATCAAATATAGATGGAATAATAGTTTAAAGTAAAAATACGCGCATCATTAAGAAATACCACTTTATAAATAAACAACAAATTAGTCATACAATCCGTTATAGTAATTATTACATGAAATAGGACAAATGAGATGATGGTTATTAAAGTCGGTGGATAGATTATACAAATTTATAATATATAACGTTTTAACCAATATTACGATCAATATCAATCTCATGCATTTTAAAACCAAAAGTAAATACTCGTTTTTAGTACAAAATTGTTTCCGCCATATAGAGCAGAGCATGCATATTGAAACAGGATACGGACCGGCAATATTAAATCCGGTCAAGCTTTATGTAGACTGACATTTATATTTATCTTCAAGTCTCCTAATATTACTTTTATCGAATAAGGTTCATATACTTCTACCATTCCAATACTCTGAAAATTGGTGGTGTCTTTTCAGTAGAGGCATACGTTAAAAAGTTTTGAATATGCAGAGTAATGTTGGTATTTTGTAAAATCTATTTAGAAATCGATATGAAGATTATAAGGCTTGTTTAACAACAAATTTATAGTTAACTCAAAAAATTGGTTTGTGTTAAGTTATTATAATCTGTACACTTTACCCCAGTAGTTTGAAACGTTTGCTGTATTTATAACGTTACATTATTTTTAGATGTACTAAATAACTATGTTTGACTTGCTCCTTAGTATAAAGGTAAAGCATATCTGAATTAAATTGAATCTTAGAGCAACACTACAGGCTAATGTCAAACCTATCCGAGACATACAGACAATAGTTAGTAGACTTCTTATACAAAAAGATTTAAAAGAGAAATCGGCTTAGTCGTCTTGATTAGATCTTGTTTTCACGAGTAATATTTCATCACAATTAACGTACAAGCGGTCCACGTTTATAATAGTTTAATCTGGATAATAACTAATATTATTTTTTCATAAAATAATTAAAACACGTATTGTGCTTTATAGTTCAGACATATTTTCATTATTTATAAAAAAACATGTTGTTTGTTAAGTGTGTTGAAGCACAGATAGTTTACGAATAGTATGTTATTTGTAATAATTAGCTTTGAGTTAACAAAGCTTTAACGAATAAGGTGAATTCTCTTAGATATAATACATTTCAAATTTGCACGTGGACGGGTTCAATTTTCATTCCATCATGTCGTGTTTTTTTTATGATTTTGTTTTTGCCATAAACTACGAAAACAACCTTGGTTTTTTAGTTTATATCACTTGCAACCCTAATAAATATAATGTTTTCATACTTTTTTGTATATACAATCCTCTTTTGGAGTAATTCAAACATTTGAAGATCAAAAATACAGATATTTGTATACAGAGTATAAATGTTAGCCATAATACTTATAAGGTTTGTTATTATTCAAAACAAGTTTATCAATTATAACAATGTTATTAAAAAACAATGAAACACCACTTTAAAAACTTATGTAATTACCTAGAGATGTCTCATAAATGTTTCGATATTGTTTTAAAACTTATTTAAAAATGCAACGTTAAATACATCCTTATATTTTTAATTCAATAAACAACTATTGATTTTGTTTTGTAGTTGTAGATTGGACCTAAAATACAAAGTCGGAATATTCTATTAGTCAACTAAAATAATTTTCCTTTACTTATCTAATAATACATACTGCTTTCCTAAAACCAATTCATATTTTAACTTATATATAATACTTATTCATCGGTATAGTGAAATAAATTAGAATATTAAGTATTCTTAATAATGATGCACAAATTTCCCAGTAAGATATGTGTTAGTAATACTGTGAGAAAACCTGTTTCATGCTTCAAGCATCTGTTCAAATGTAAAATAGAAATAAAATTATAGATTAATTATAATTTTACATGTTTTAACATAGTATATTATTATATAATATTAATGTATTTTAAAAATGTTGTAAACAAATTATGTTGTTACGTCATAAGCATAACAACAATTATAATATGAAATAATGTAAGCTACAAATTAAGGAAAAAATCCCAGATAAAAAATTCTTAAATTCTTTTATAGTTCAAAAAATGAAAATGAAACCGACCCAGCTGAGCTCGGCATAATTAACCTGCAGTTCCAACCCGTCACTGACTCTCGTCTTGTAGTAAATCTGTCCCTGGGCTCCCGCAAGTAATTTGAATCCGTCTTGCAATGTAGTCCTTGAAATGCTTTAGTTTAATGTCTCTCGCAGGAAAAATACCATTGAATTGTCTTTCTTATCTTCCCTCTTCAACAAATACCGTATTTATTGTAACGTGAAATAAATACAAATTATTTTAAATCGCTTTGTGTGTTCTTAATAGGACTTGGTTATATAAGTATTACCGAACGTAAATACAACTTTGAACTCCTCAGTATGTTTACAAGTGTATAGTGCAATTAGTCTCAAGAGATAATGTAAGTTTGCCAACACAATTTTCTGGAGCACGGATGACTGTATACGGATGAGTTGTTATTAAACATTAAGTGTTCTACATATTTCACTGGATACTCAAGTGTAGCTGTATGCTTAAGGTAACAATTTTTTTTAGGTAATGCAGAGCTAAATGCGGCAATGGGTAAAATGCTTTAGTTTTATTTCCCTATTAAATATTTTCATTTCATAATATACTAGCTGGTACCCTGGTCTTCGTTTGCGTATTTTTTATAGACTGCCATTGATTCCCGTTACCTTTCCAACTGGTTAAAATAAAGATACCTTGGAAACTTTAATTAAATAATTACTCCATATAAAGGAATAAAATGGCAACTTTAAAGTCCAGTGTGGCAAAGCCCTACTTGACTTGTGGTTAGATACTTTCTTGGAGATAACTTGAATGGCCATGCAAAATGTCATCCTACTCGGATGCGTGGTATAAACGTGCATAAAGGATAAACAGACAACGAGACAAACGTAGATTTTTATATATAGGTCTAGAGTTTATATAAGTAATGAAAATTTTAATTTTATAATAATATCGCTAAGATTTTGTACCAAACGACCGTTGCATAACACTCATAAATTTCATTCTTTTATTTGTTCACTATCCCGTTAAATGGTCAAATAATTGTATATACTCTAATACGTTAATACCTCAATTATTTATGATTAATACAAAATTGTAAAGATATATACAGAAAATTGTATTTTAAAGTACATTGATCGGTGCACTAACACCACTTATGAATTTTAACATGCCGGTAAATCACTTAAGTAGATGTTTTAAATCCTAAATCTAAACTTATACAAATTCAAATAACGAAAATTAATAATATGTATGTGGGCTGTATTTCTTTACAATCTGGTGTATTTAAATTAAAACAACATTTTGTTTACTACATTCCCTTATATATATATATATATATATATATATATATATATATATATATATATATATATATCTTCATATGTAATAATAGATTTACACAGAAACAATTTGAATGTTTGGTCCAGGGCGGTTGGCTGTCGGGGCGGTCACAAACGTAATGTAAGATTGCAGCCTTCGGCTACAACGGTTCCTTCGCTACTATACTGTCCGAATCCTAAGGTGTTGTAAACACTGTAACAATGCTTGCTCTACAAAGGGAGCCTACTCTGTAATAGATTAAATACCTCTCTTACAATCACAGAATCATTCTTTTCGGGTGTGGGTGGGAGATAATTTATTAAAGTGGTCTGCATAATAACGATTACTTAAATATTTATTGATAAAAATACAGTTTTTCTAATTATATAGCATCATTTAAAGTAATAATAGCATGAAGTGTTGACATTATATCAGTTCCACTGGAAGGATTACTGGTAATAATGTGGTGATTTTGATGTCAACAGGTTCCTCATAGCCCAAGAATGGTTAGAAAAATGATTTACTCATGACGATATTTACTCATTTAAAATTAAGTAACTGGGGGGCCGAGCTTTGCTCGGGAAAAAGCCAGTCAGATTGTTTAGATGACTTGGAGTAATATTTCACCTCTTCCCCCCACTAATAATCTGATTTTTATAACTCACTTGACTCTTTTCTACGTTTTTAAGGTCACTCCAGTTGTAATTTATAGCTCAATGTCACATTGATTTATTTTACTACTCTATATATGTAATCTTCACTCGAATCTTTTAATCTCTGCTCTCACGAAACCACATGATAATAACCATAAACAACATGAGTATTACCTTGACAGTTCATTGATTGATTATAAATAGCTGCTGCAATTATTTTGTTTTGATTTTAAACTCCATAAGCCCAAAGTTATTTTATTTACTTTTCAATTTCGTTTTTTAACATTATTTGATTTTTACTGGGGATGAGACCTGTCTAGAACATATTTGTATACCAGAACTTAGTTATTTCCAAAGTTTGAAGGAAATCCTCCGACCCGTTTTCGAGATAATTGTGCAACCAACCAACCAATCAAGCAAACATTGCTCATATAAGAGTAGTGGATACTCGTTTAAAAAAACCCAAAACAATAATATGTTTGGCAATAGCTTCTACAGAGTGTCTCGTGTAAGGTGTCTCAAAACGATTGCAGACGAACCAATTTACCAAGAAGGATGAAATAAAATTATTTTCCACTAAATGAACCACAAGTAATACGTAAAAATATTTTTAATTTGCTATAAATACAGAGTGTTCCAAAAATCTACGGTCACTAGTTCGAATCTCGGAACTTTTAAATATAAAAATATGTCTTGTTATACACAATTTTAAAGCTCTACAGCGGACAATTATTTTAGCAAAAACAGACTCACCAATCCTTAACCGTTTTAAAATGGCGGCCATTTATTTTCAAAAAATACTGACATTTACTATTACTATTTGCCTTTTTGGGTATATAAATGTAAACAATTTGTTTTTGATTTTTGATTTTGATTTCAAATACTGTCATGTGGCATTTTAGGGTGACACAGATTTTAATATGAGTAAGAATTTTGAATAAGAACAAAGAAATGTCCTACGTTTTAGCAGATACAGAATATTCCGTAAATGTCAGTATTTTCTAAAAATATAATGGCCGCCATTTTTAATCAAATAAAGATAAATTAGTTATGTTTCTGCCAATATGTTTGATTGTTATCCTTTATTCTGGTATTCAATTACAAATATAATAAATCTGCAACCAAACGTTGACTAACATAGTTGTCATCAAAATTTCCAAAACGGAAGAACGAATACTTGAAGTCATATACAACTAGGCGTTTTAAGCCAATTTGGGCAGTTTTCATAATATTCAAAGTTGAGTTGACATTGTTTGTTTTTCGGTAAAGACAACTATAACTCCCCTGGAACTAGGTTTTTATTTGAATATATCTACATACACAACCATGATCTAAGAAGCAAATTAAAATCGAAAGAACTTTAGCCTTCATAAGTAGAGTGTTATGTTGTTTCCAAATTTTTACGTTAAGATACCTGATATATTTAGTAGAATATTTATATACTATAGTTCAGTTATATTCAATGATCACATTTCAGTAATCTGTCCGAATTCACAAATTGTCGGCCATGACATTTTAGATAAACCTTGGTGGTCGTGTTGTATTACTCTTGAATGACCATTAGCTATATGAAACATCCCTGTGGACGTTCCCAATAAATATTATTAAATGCATACATCTTTTTCTCCAGCTGGATGGTTGTATTTCTGTTTGGATGGTCTCCCTTTAAATAGCTCTTATGTTGGTTACGACATGTAATCATATTCTTTTAAATACCCGGGCTTGGTGTTCTAGTGGTGATCAAACCTTAACAATAAATTCAGATTGACATTAAATGTAAATCAGAATGAGCTGAGTAAATATTAACTACGGTAATGTTGTTTCGCAGTTTGCATCATAAATCCTGATGACAAATCAAAACTTAATTTATTGTGACGGTTGTTTCATGACACCTCATTGTTTATTGGCGTTTATGAACATTTGTTTGGTCCTTTTGAATTTAATTTAAAATTTGTAAGCCATATATATGTTCATTTACTTTATTGTTCAAAGTTTAGTGTACCACACATCTTTAGATGTGACAGTGGTCCTCCATTTGACAGTCAGGAATTCAACAACTTTGCTTTGGAATGTGGATTCATAATTTCAACCTACAGCCCTAACTATTATAATCTAATGGGTTGGCGTAGTCAGCTGTAACAACAGCGAACAAAATCATCTTTAAGCGCAAGGATTTGTATGATGGACTGCTTGTTTATCGGTCTACAGTAGTGGGCATTTGAGGCTGCTAGACCGGAAGTGACGTCATCCGGTCACGTGACCGGATGCGCTGAGTCATTAAACACGTCATCTGAGCCTCAGCCAGTGACGTAGGCGGTTTTGTGACGTAATGAGGGAAAGGTTAAAGTTCAAGGTCACTGGGAGGTAATTTTAAAAAAGTACTACCTCGCACGCGTAAAATCCGATTGTGATTCGATAGTTTTCATTCGATAAAAATATCGAATGAAAAAATCGAATGAAGCAATCGAATGATACGAGTGCGAGGTAGTACTATTTCATTTATTACTTTATTATTTACATTTCTTTTTATTTACAATAAGTTATGTTTACAATAATTTATGTTTACAATAGTTCCCCGTTGTTTGTCGTCATCGATGTTGTTGATCCGGACGAGTTGCGGCCATCACTTCGCTTTCTGATGAAAGACGGTAGATACTTCGATTCCTGTGCAGAGTCCATGTTGTTTTTTTATGCGTAAAGTTCCAAAGATAAATCGTAGCCGGACGCAATTAGAAGTCTTAACTCTTCATTAAAAACCTCGAGGTCTTGGAAAGTCGCCAGATGAATAGAGTCATAATGAATACACCTAATTTTGATGGACATTTCAACAGAGAGCTCGATGTACACTGGTCAAGAGCCGGAGGTGTACTGACTATTCGCTAGCTAGCGTTTTGGTATCAAACAAAATGGTGGGGGTAAAAGTGTGGTGGGGCGGAGCAGATGGCGGACGGCAGATGGCAGGCGGCAGGTGGCAGCTGGTGCGAGGCAGATGGTTGCTACTACATCCACCATCATTAGTCAAACCCTATTAGGGATGACATTATTGCTTCTGCATCAGAAGATATTGTGCTAGAAACTTCATGTACTTGTATTTCATCATTTGTATTGTCAGCTTGCTCAATATTAAAAGAAGAACATGTGGAAGAAACAGTAGTGCCTTGTATTTGCGAATCCATGTGAACTATGCAAGAGCCGCAGGTATACTGAAGTGATACAAGCATGTAGGATAGGCACTCGCCTTTACCCCCCACCACACCAGTTTCCCCCACCAAGTTTTCACATCGTACAATAACTACGGGACATGCATTAGTTAGGGTCTAGCTCTGACTCTGTGAGGATCGGAGCTCCGTAACTGAAAACATTAACAATTCTTGCTCGACACTGTTTTTGCGCAATCATAACAGTCACTATGATCTAATTTATTGCATGTACTCATATGATGCATCTTGCGTAGCAGACAACTTGCTAAGAATGTTTCAGCCTGGAGTATTCTACGGCGAAATCGCTCACAATCCACTAACAGCGTAGACCTTCTATCTTCACAGTCGGAGAAGTAGAAGGTGGTGGCAGGCGGACTGTTGAAGGACACCTTCGTCATATTTCTGTAAAACTGTGACATCTTTAGAATAACACAAACTCTATAGGTAGATGCTAATCCTGCAAGAGCTGAAAGTATAATGATATAGCGCTAGCGTGTATGATACCCACCCGACCTACCCGCACCACAACGTTACCTCGGTATACTTTAAACTATAAATAACTTGTCGTAGTTTAATCCATAAACAAAGTATTTATTTATGTCAGGCCTTGAAAGTGTTGTTTTCGCGCTATTTCTTCCCTACTCTCAGTCGGATCTGAATTCTATTCGCACCATATTGTTCGTCTAATTAACCCGCGTAATTTGAGTACCCACTCGCTATACTTTAACTCAATAATAAAGAAGTTATTAATATGTAACCTCGAAAACATTGGTTTTTTCGCTATTTCTGCTATACTGTTGGTCAGATCTGAATTCGGTTTGCACCATCTTGTTCGTCTGATTATTCCGCGTAATTTGAGTACCCACTCGCTGTACTTTAACCTTAACCCAATAATAAAGAAGTTATTAGTATGTAACCTTGAAAACATTGTTTTTTTCGCTATGTCTGCTATACCGTTGATCGGATCTGAATTCTGCTTGCACCATCTTGTTTGTCTGATCAATTCGCGTAATTTGAGTACCCACATGACATACTTTGGAAAAACTTTGTACTTTTTTCGCTTCTGCTGCTATACCCTTGGGTGGATCAAAATTATGTTTGAACCTCCTTGTTCGTCTGATCAATTCGCGTAATTTGAGTACCCACATGACATACTTTGGAAAAACTTTGTACCCCCCCCCCAACATGGGTCATGTTCAAGGTCAAGGTCAAGTTCAAGGACCTTGGGACTTAGAAATTTTCACAAAGTGGACTGTACTCAAACCGGAGACTAACAAAATCTCCTGCCTATGTACAGGCCAAGTCCCTAACTTGAAATGCTTAGGGTGGTCCTGAAAAGGACCGTTTGTGGAGGGAGGGTGGGATGGTAAGGGATTTTACTTTACAGTCCACTTCACTCTACTCTCTTCTTTAACCAAGGACAAGGTCTGCTTGTATGACACTTCTGGTGGTGCCGGAATTGATCGTGGCAATTCCACCTCAAAGAGAACTTCACCGGCAGTTAAGTAGTAGGTGCTTCCGTTCTTCAGCACCGCTCTGTACGGGAAGTTTCTTCTCAAATGTCTGAATTTTGTTTTGGTAACTTCAATGGGAGATACCAATTCGTCTTCCGTCAAGGTCTTCATCTTCTGCAACACGTGCAGATGATCCCGTGTGGCAGAGTGTCGTTCCGTTGTTGATGAAGAAGTCGAACCAGAAGAACCTTGTTTGTAGTAAAGAGGGTGGTTTTTAAAATCCCTCTTTAGCCTCATTCTGAGGGAAGAAGGTTGTTTAAATCCGCTTGTCTTTGGAGCCGTCTTCTTCAAGGATTCCTTAATCCTTTTCAGCTTCTCGTTGGTTATCGGCGAAGTCATTTTGTAAGAAGAGAGAGAGCGAGAGCTGTGAAGTGTACCAGTCAATGGTTGAAGCTGGAATGAGGTGGCGGAAGGAGTAAATCGAGTCGCGTTAGAAAGCTGAGTCTCCTTCAAACGTTGCAGTTTCTCGGGTGTGATGGGAGAAGACATAGCGCAGAGGTGTATACAGTTCGCAAGGCAAAGCTGGAATGAGGTACCAGACGGAGCAAAGCGGGTCGTCAAGTGTAACCGTGACATTTCCATATACGGGTAGAAAGCTAAAGACCGGTCTACATCCTATTCCCCTTCCACCGTGACGACACCCCCCCCTTGACGTCACGGGGAGGAGCCCCCCCCCCCGACGTCACGGGGAGGAGCCCCCCCTTGACGTAACCCCCCCCCCCCGATTTGGGTCATGTTCAAGGTCACCCCCCCCCCTTCGACCTCCCCCCTTCCGCTTCGGTGACGTCACTTTGCCTTTATAAGCGGGAGCAGTCCGCAGTCTCGTCGCAGTAGCTTACCGCCCGTTGTTTGGATATACGTCCCAGTGGGTTGCACTCTGCTGCAGCGTAGGTCTGTTAAGTGTGCGTTGGGCCCGACGCGCAATTAAGAGATCCGCGCCCTTGCATGTTTAGTTAGTTTGTTTATGCATGTTAGATAACGCTTGTAGTTTGCTGCTAGGTAATGTAGTTAGTCTAATATATATGTTAGTGTGTGGTATTGGTTTGAAGTGTTTTATTTACTAATAACATATGTACTCCCGGCCCTACAGGTCCCTCAACAACCTTGGTCAAAACTTGGGTTCGCAGCAGCCTGACGCCGGGTGTTTGGGTCTACGTCCCACCGGGTTTCAGTGATACTGTTGACCTTTGCAAAACCGACCTCGGCTGTTTTTGTAAAAGTAACGTTAACTGATTAATTTGTATCTTTTACATAGTTGCTGGTAAAGTCTTTATTTTCAAAGTAATGTATCTTGTTTCTCATCCTTTTCCTAAACCCCTGACAATAAGGTTCGGCCCTGAAAACCGGCCTTGTCAATAAGATCAATACGGCCATGCAAACCGGTTGACACCACCTATCTCACCCATGAGAAACGTTTGTGAAATATAAAATCAGTCTCTTGTTTAAAATCAGTCTCTTGTTTGTTGTCTTTTGTCCCCTTCCCCAATACAGAGCGGGGAATAGAGCAGTATGTTATGCTCTATTCCCCGCTTTGGCATTATGTCAGATGACCTTGACCTACTGACGGGACTTAGAAAAACCGTCGTTTGATCAAATATTGGAAGAAATGTGGACTTAGAGATATTTCATGCGGACAAGGTTGACACAAAAATGTTGTATTCAAAATAAAAACTGGAGGGGGAAATGTTTTATATACTGCAACAGCGTGGTAAAAATCATCATATCGCTATGGAAGCTGTAGGTGTAAACACTTGGCTTGTTCCTTCCGAGCTTGCTATTTCAGAAGCCTTTCTGTCCATCCTTACTTATGAGTTCCGAGGCATTAAATTAAAAGTAAAGATAGAGCTGAGACCGTTGCATAGAAATGATTTGCATTGTATTTTGGTGGAATGGGAATCGCCCTCCGGCATTAATCTTTTCCATTTTATCAAAAGATCGTGCAAGGAGTTTTATGTAAAACGGATAATAGTCTCCCTTGTTTAAACGTAGTACAGCTTGCTTCCAAAGTAAAATGGCAAAGGTAACACCTTTGCTATTTTACAAAATATTTTAACGTGTCCTTGACCCAGTTACCGGACATGGAGCAATTCAGAGTATGCGATACAGTGTTGGAACAAACTACTGTCGAAGTCCTTGCCCCCCCCCATGATATATTCCTATAAAAGCGGGAGCAGCCCGCAGAGGGTTCGCAGTCGCAGGCCGACAGCCTAGCTAGCTGTTTGCCCGCGCTGTCCGCAATAGTATCTCTAGTATAGAGTTGGTACCACTGTATATTAGAGATGCTACCTTAGCTTAAGGCATGTCTGTTTATTATTAAGCATGTTAGAATAACGCTTGTAGTTTGCTACTAGTAAATGTAGTTAGTTTAACTGTAGTTAGTTTGGTGTTGGTTTTAAAGTGTCTTTGAAGTGTTTTTATTTACTAATGAAATATGTACTTTTCTTTCACGCTTTAAAACTGATCTTGGTCAAAACTTTGGTTTGCAGTTGCCTGGCGCCCGTTACTGACCAACGTCCGACTGGGTTTCAGGATGTTGTGGACCTTTGTAAAACCGACCTTGGTTGGTATGTCCTTTTCTTACACGCTATAACTAACCTTGGTCAAAACTTTGGTTCACAGTTGCCTGGCGCCCGTTACTGACCAACGTCCGACTGGGTTTCAGGATGCTGTTGACCTTTGTAAAACCGACCTTGGTTGGTCTTTGTAAAATTAAATTTAACTGATCAGTATGTTTCTCATCCTTTTCCTAACCCCTTACAAAAAGGTATGGCACGAAAACCGACCTTTGTCAATATGGCACGAAAACCGATTGACATTACCCATCTTACCCTCGAGAAACTTTTGAAAATACTCCCTGCAAACCATTTGTAACTTTCTTTTGTTTGGATAAATTAATAAAAGGTTCTGTTATCAGGTTTATTGCCTATAACTGTGACCTTTCTTCAAAATTCACTTCCCTAATACAGAGCGGGGAATAGAGCAGTTTGTGGTCCAAGTGGGAATCACTTACTGCTCTATTCCCCGTTTTGGCAACATGTTCAGATGACCTTGACCCACTTCGGGACTTAGAAAATCTTTGTTTGGTAAGATATTGGAAGATGTATTTATTTCTTACAACAAAACACCTCCCCCCCTACTCAAGGTCAGAACCATTTGGGTGGGGGCTCAACTGGTTTGGCTGACTCGGGTATAAAAGAAGTTCCCCATCACTGGTAAAATCATTCTGCTGCTTGTGCTTGCTCACACAGGATCATGGCGCATATCAGAAAACACACCAAACCGATGAAATTTAACGTGAAGAAAACGCCGCTGGTTTTACCCACTACCTCTTCAGCATCAACTTCTTCTGCCCCGTCTATACTCTGCCAGGTTATATCATCGCCTCCTTCTACATCATCCTTCGGCCCTTCAGATATACTCCGCCAGTCATTATTATCTTTAATTCTTCCGGAGAAGATGACTGATTCACCGCACGATTCTACATCAAAGTATTCGCAGTCTTCTCCATCAAAGTTTTCGCCATCTTCTCCATCAAAGTCTTCGCCATCTTCCCCATCACCAAGGTCAAGGTCTTCTTCTTCATCGAGTTCGAGGTCATCTTGTTCATCACCAAGGTCAAGATCTTCTTCTTCATCTTCATCGATTTCGAGGTCATCTTGTTCATCATCAAGCTCAGGGTCTTCTTCGACATCGAGCTCAAAGATATCTACAACACCCACCAAGCCTTTAACTACTGGACCAAAAATCATTTCTCCAATCGTCACTCCACCTTCTACAAGTCTTCGTCCTTCAGTAATTTGCACAAGTATTAACCGTCCTTCAGAAAGATTTAATGAGCTAAAATCGTTGAGGAGGAAGTGTATGCTTCCTGCACAACAATGTGGTTATGTATTTAAAAAAGGTGCAAAGAAAGGTCAACGTTGTGCTAAATCCTGTGTCTTAAATGAGGAAGTGTGCGGTTCTCATTTAAAACACAATGCTAACGTTTCTCTTTCTTCACCACACCTAACAGTGAAACCATCCAAGATTCGGATTAATAGGTATTGTTTATTAAAAATAAACAATACTACTTTGTTAAAACAATGGGCTTTGCAAAAGTACTTTTAAAGTGTGGAGATCAACCAACGCTACATTTTAAAATTACCTAGAGGCATGTTTCATCCTCCACGCCCAACCAAAAAAGACTATTTAATACGAGTTGATTCGGGGACCACTGTGTGGAAAACATTACAGTAAAAAAAAAAACGTTCAAACAGTTTTTCTAAATTAAAAATTAAAGTTTTTTCCAAATTAAAAAAAAGTGTGGACAACCTATTTACATTTTGTAGCATATGCTGCAGAGTGTAAATAGATTGTCCACACTTTTTTTACAATGATACAACGACCTTGACCTAGATAACAGACTTTAAGGTGACCTTGACCCACTAACAGAACTTTATACTCTGTTAGTATTAAATTGTTCATATATTGTTACAATAATACCCCTTCCCTATCACTAATTACCCCCACCACTTAAATCGGGGGGTATAAAAAGAGGTTTTTCATCATTGCTTATCTCATTCTGCTACTTGTGTTAGCACTAGGATATATAGCAGCTATGTCACCAAAGGATAATATATTTCCTTCTGCAAAATCAATCGTGGGAATTATAAAACATATTGTGATTGAAAGTGAGGATGAAAATGAAGACGAATTGGAAGATGTTGAATTATTAAGTGATATGGATGCAATGGAAGATCTTGAATTATTAAGTGATATGGACAGTGATGATCTTGAAGCAGGATATATGGAACAAATTGAACCGTTAAGTGACGTGGAATCTGAAACCCATAGAATCTATCAGCATCTTCTCTATTCTGAAGAAATACATGATGAAAGCCCAACCACTAGTAGTAGTTTGGATAGGTTATTTTTAGATAGCGCACGAGGGGTATATCATATTCGTCGACGACTATTTCTTTCCGATGCTTCTGATACAACTGATTCCGATTCATCAAATGAGTCTGATTAAGTGTTGTTTTTTCTTGTCAACTGTCAAACTTTAAATACAGAGCGGGGAATAGATCAGTTTGTAGTCAAAGTGAAAACTACTTACTGCTCTATTCCCCGTTTTGGTAATATCGTTGTATAACCTTGACCCATTTACAAGACAGAAAATATTTACCAGCTTTCAATTTTTGTTTGTTTTGAAAAAGTGGGGGTAACTTATACATTTAATGGTGGGGGAACGTCTATTTAATGTCGATGCAACAGTGTATATTTATCATATCGGCATTATGAACCCACCAGCAAACTCCGTTTGTTACAGCTTTCCCCTCATCGATATCGATGATGTTATAAAACTTACATCAATAACAAAACGGTTTGAAATGGAAAGGCGACTAATAAAAGTCGACGTAATTCCACAAGATCTTCGTTCGGCAATGTTGACCATCGAATATGTTAAAGATGAATCTACAACTGAAGATCCCTATTGTTTTATGAAATTTTTAGTTGATCGAGATGCAATGTGTACAATCCGATTTCACATCCGAATTTAAAATATATTAAATTTTCCTGTTGGAGAAAATTGTCCTTGTTAAATACAAAGCGGGGAATAGATCAGTTTATGGTTTAAAATGAAATCATTTACTGCTCTATTCCCCGTTTTGGCAAATATGTTCAATGACCTTGACCTAAATACAGAACTTTGTAGCCTCCAGCTACAATAGTAAATATAAAATGTAAAAAATAGTAATCTTAACGTGATACGTACCCCCACCGCTTTTGCTAGGGTATAAATAGAGGGGCATTTGCAGTGTTTTTCATTATTGCGTTGACCCTTGTGGAGAACGCATCTACATTATGCATCACTGCGATATTTGTAAGTCTTCATTTAAGGATGAATTTCTTTTAATGATTCATAAAGAACTAAAACATAACAACAACCAAGATGAAGAATATGAAGAAGAAGAATTGAAAGAAATAGATCGAATGTTAGCTCAACACCAACATTCCAGACCAAGTGTTATTCAATATGCACCATCAACATCGACTTCTACCTCTGCTCTGTCTACACTTCACCGTCTGTCAACATCGTCATCTGCATCGACTTCTACGCCTGCTCTGTCTACACTTCATCGTCCTTCAACATCATCAACTGCATCGACTTCTACGCATGCTCTGTCTACACTTCACCGTCCTTCATCATCATCAACAGCTGCATCGTCTTCTACGCCTGCTCTGTCCACACTTCATCCTCCTTCAACATCAACAGTAAATGTGGGGCTACACGCTCAAGCACTACCTGGTAAAGTAGTAACACATTTTAAAATTGACAACGCAAAATTACAACTTAAAAACTTTCTAAATAACGCGAAAGGATTAGTAATTAAAACACTAAAGAATGAACAAAAAAGATTAAATTTTATCAAATTTGGACTGTTGCTAGATGCTATATTCACTAACATTCAAAACGAAACATCACCAAGAGGTTTCATGGCAAAAAACCGAACCATCATGGCTGCATCTGATATTGAAAAGATCGTAACAGAATGTTTTGAGGAAATTTTAACAAAATTACAAGAACATGAGGGAAGAGGATCTGGATGGACTTTATTAAGTATAACAAGTCTGGATGTTAGAGTTCATAAACACGGTTATGGAATGAGAGGAAGTAGTTACATTCCTCTTCCGAAAAAAGTAAGTGATACCAAATCCTGTATTAATGTGCAAAATGAAGATAACGAATGTTTTAAATATGCTATGTTTGCCAAATATGTAAAAAATCATGTGTGTAGACCTAATAGAGAATATGAAGGAGTTCAACATAAGTATAATTTCCAAGGAATGACTTATCCTGTTGCAATTACTGATATATCAAAATTTGAAAAGCAAAATCCGTCGGCTTCAGTCAACATATTTGGTTTGGATTCGTCAAATAATGTGTATCCCTTGCGCATAACATCGAATGAGCGCAACAATCATACTGACTTGTTATTAATCAATAAAGGAGAGATATCTCATTACGTGTATATAAAAGATTTTGAAGGGCTCGTATGTAAACAGTTAACAAAACATAAAAGGAAAATCACAACATGTAAAAGATGCTTTTGCCATGTGAACAAACCATTAAGAAGAGGAGGTTCAGAATGGTTATTAGAACACCAAAGGTTATGTAGTGGAAATTATGAGGTTAGAATTAAATTGCCACATCCTAGCAGATCATACGTACAATTTGACAAAGTAAATCAACAATACCCTATTCCATTTGTTGTGTACGCGGATTTCGAAGCATCTTTACTTCCAATTGAACAACAAGAAGAGGATATCGCAAAAAGAAGCAAATATCAAAAACACGCACCAAACAGTTATTCTATACTAACAAAATCCACGCTGTCTGAAGAACATCTTCAAGAATTTGGACTATCATCTGCTCCGAAGATTTATCGCGGTGAACAAGCAGCGAAACACTTTGTAGACGATTTGTATTACATTGCCTCTAAGGTGGAAGAACTCTACAAAATTAAAATACCGATGCTGCCTATGGAAGAACATCAACTTCAACATCATAATCTGGCAACAACATGTTATCTGTGTAATAACATATTTACACCAGATAACGTTAAAGTTCGTGATCACGACCATCTTACAGGAGTCTACAGAGGTGCAGCCTGTAACGCTTGCAACTTGAATTACAAACTTCCATCTTTTATACCCGTTGTTCTACATAACCTTAGTGGATATGACTCTCACTTTATAATTCCCGAATTGGAAAGAGATGATGGGGCGATAGATGTTTTGGCAACAACAATGGAAAAATTTATAAGCTTCTCTAAAAAGGTTGGCAAAATAAAACTTAGGTTTATTGATTCGTTTAGATTTATGCCTTCTAGCCTAATGAAATTAACTGAGAATTTAAAAAGAGAAGATCTGATAGAAACAAGCAAAATTGTAGCCAGTAGTAAAATGGATCTGGTTCTTCGAAAAGGGGTCTTCCCCTACGATTACATCGATGGACTGCATAGATTTAATGAAACATCACTTCCTCCACCAGAACAATTTAACAACAAACTTAATGATTCGGAAATTTTACTTGAAGATTATCAACATGCATGTCGAGTATGGAACGAGTTGGATATGAAGACCTTAGGAGAATACTCAGACTTTTATGTAAAACTTGACGTGACTCTTCTCTGCGATGTTATGGAAGAATTCCGAAGAACCTGTTTTGCAGCATACGGTTTGGACCCTCTACATTCGTATACATCTCCAGGACTAGCTTGGCAAGCAATGCTGAAAGAAACAAAATGCAAACTCCAGCTGTTAACAGATATAGATATGGTTTTAATGGTTGAGTCGGGTGTTAGAGGTGGATTAACTCAAAGCGTGACAAGACATGTTAAAGCCAACAACAAATATCTATCTGACCATGATCAAGAGAAACCTTCAACGTACTTGGGATATTTCGACGCAAATAATCTGTATGGATGGGCCATGTCGAACCCACTTCCATTTGACAACTTTAAATGGGTTGATCCCGATTGTATTGGGGATATATCACAAATTCCAAAACATGGAGATACCGGATATATTTTGGATTGCGACTTTGAATATCCAGAACATTTACACGATCTTCATTATGACCTTCCACTCCTTGCAAGAACAGAAATTTCACCAACTGGAAAACACCCCAAATTAATGATGACCCTTAACAATAAACAACGATACGTAGCTCACTATTGGGTTGTTCAACAAGCTATCGAATTAGGTTTACGTCTTACTAAAATTAATAGAGCTGTGGAATTTTCCCAATCGTGCTGGTTGAAACCGTACATAGACTCGAATACTACCAGAAGAGCAGCCGCTACATCAGCCTTTCAAAAAGACTTTTTTAAATTAATGAACAATGCGATATTCGGTAAAACATTAGAAAACAAAAGAAGACATAAAAACGTTAAAATTGTTACAGATCCGAACAAACTACAGAAACTCGTACAACAGCCGAACTTTAATACATCTATAATTATTAATGAAAATCTTGTAGCTGTATCTATGAAGAAAAAAAGTGTGAAGATGGATCGTCCTTTGTATATAGGAATTTCAATCCTGGATATCTCCAAGACTCATATGTACGATTTTCATTACAAAAAGATGGTCACCTTTTATGGACGGGAAAACATCGGCATCTCCTACATGGATACAGACGCTTTTATATATTGGATAATTACTAACGATATGTATGAAGATCTTCGGACATTTGATTACAAAAACGACTTTGACTTTTCCGACTATCCAAAAGATCATCCAAACTACGACAATGACGGAAACAAAAAAGTGCTTGGCAAATTTAAAGATGAAGCCAATGGTGTTATACTTCAAGAAATTGTTGCACTAATGTCAAAATTATATTCTTTACAACTAAATGAAAACCAAGTCATTAAGAAAGCTAAAGGAGTAAAAAGTTTGTATTTAAAGAAGAATGTGCATTTTAATCACTATAAGAAATGTTTATTTGAAGATCAAGATATAACAGCAAAATTCAACACAATCAGAAGTTTCAACCATCAGCTGTACAGCGTGACGGAAGTAAAAAAAGCTCTCTCTTGAAATGATGATAAACGACACATCCTTGCAGACAACATCCACACTCTACCATTCGGCCACTATTCCCTCAACCCTATTGATGAGTAACCCTTTCATCGTCCTACATCCCTTTTCCTTTCCGTATAAAAGGGGGAACACAGCAGTATTTTGCTGTGTTCCCCCTTTTATACATTAGTTTGGAATGACCTTGACCTATATAAGCAGATTTATACAAAAGAATATTTAATACCATATCAGCTGTCTTCGTGAAACCATCATGTCAGACCTGAAGGAGAAGATTATTAATGAACTACACAAACCTGCAAGAATAAAGTTTTCAAGAAGAAATACTGTTATAAAAGGGATAAATGATCTATATCAAGCGGATTTAATTGAAATGCGACCGCATAGCAGAATAAACAAAGGATTTAAATATATACTCACAATTATTAATTGTTTTACAAAAGTTGCAGACGCTTTGCCTCTAAAGGACAAGACTGGTAAAAGCGTAACATAAGCCATGGAAATAGATATAAAAAGAGATAAAAACAAAATTAAACATTTACAAACTGATGATGGAACAGAATACTTTGATACAAACTTTGCACAGTTAATGAATAAATATAAAATAAATCATTATTCTACAAATTCAGAGAAAAAAGCAGCTATTGTAGAAAGATTCAATAGAACCTTAAAAGGAGCACTGTATAAACAATTTTCAAAAAGAGGTTCTTACGTATGGTATGATGTTTTACCACAATTAATAAATGATTATAACAACAGGTTTCATAGAACTATTGGTATGAAACCTAACAAAGTAAATAGAAGAAATGCAAAAGATGTATTAAAACGCATAAAGAAAAATACAAAGCCTAAAGTAGAAAAAATGCAGCCAAGAAAATTTAAAGTAAGTGATAAAGTACGGATTAGTAAATATAAGGGAGTGTTTACCAAGAAATACCTTCCCAATTGGACGAATGAAGTTTTTACAGTGTATAAAGTGCAACCGACTGTACCTGAAACGTATATCTTAAAAGATAACAAAGGAGATTTGTTGCAAGGTGCATTTTATGGACATGAAATGTTAAAGTCAACAGTAGGTGATGTATATCTTGTTGAAAAAGTGTTACAAAGAAAAAAGGACGCAGTTAAAGTGCGGTGGTTAGGGTTTAACAAAACTGAGGATTCATGGATACCTATAAAGGACTTGGTGTAATGCAAGCAACTCATTTCATCGTTAACCTTTGAGCAGGATGGAGATTATTCACCATAAAGATCGATTCAATATTAATAACATAGTTGATTTAACTGTGGATAACGTTAAAATCAACAATGGTAAACACGGTAGTTTACTTCCAAACACTGTTCGATGTATAGTAAGTGGCCCCTCAAACTGTGGAAAGACCAATATCGTCTTTAATTTGATCACTAATCCGCAGGGATTAAGGTTTAATAACCTATATATTTTTTCAAAGTCTCTACATCAACCAAAGTATAAATTGCTGGATAAAATCCTATCTGATGTGTCCGATGTTAATTTTTACAAATTTAACGCTAGTGATAGCATTATGCAACCAAACTAAGCGAAACCGTATTCTGTATTTATATTTGACGATGTATCTTGTGAAAATCAGGATACTATTAGAAACTACTTTGCCATGGGAAGACATAATAACATCGACAGCATATATATAGGACAAACTTATAGCAAAATCCCAAAACAACTTATCAGAGATAACGCAAATATTCTAATTGTATTCAAACAAGATGATACTAACCTAAAACATATATATAACGATCATGTGAATGCGGATATGCCATTTGAAAAGTTTAAAGAGCTTTGCGGAAAAGCATGGGCGGAAAAGTATGGATTTTTGGTTATTATGAAAGATCATGCTATAAAAGATGGTCGTTATAGAATAGGTTTTGATAAATTCGTTTTAATACACTGATTAGCGGTATTACTGTACAAGTCGTCAAGATGTGAAGATGGTTAACCAGGAAAAGCTATTAAAGGAAATAAAATCACTTAGTGATTCTATTAGACAAAAAAACCGAGCTTTAAAATCAGGTATAAATGAAAGAGAGCAATTTTTAGAAACAACATTCAAACCTGTTACTGAACCTTTAAAGCGATTAGCACAAAATATGGAAAAACCTTCAATTCGCTTCGAAGGAGACAAAATGCTACCAATTTCCAAATATGAAGAAGAATTTCAAAATGATGAAAGTTTTGGCCAGTTACAAACATCTGAAGAAAGTGACGAGTATGAAGAAAGCGGAGATATAGAGGATTTAAAGGAAAAGGACATTGCAGAAGATACAAGTACAGAAGATACAAGTGTAGAAGATACAAGAGCAGAAGAAGAGGATATTAACCCATCCAACTTAAGCAAATTAGGCACGGATAGTATGTTTAAAGGAACACTTGGAAGAACATATACGTTAAAAATGTTACACGCCGCACATGCTAATCGAAATTATCATACCTATGGAGCTAGGATAGAGGATAAAGGATTAATGATTGGAGATAGCAAGTTAGATATAAACGAAAATGATGATATAGTTATTGGAGATAAGAAATATAAAGGTACAAAAGGTTTGTTTGAACTTATCTTTAAAAATAATCCTGGTAAATATACTAAAAGGGATTTACAATTGTTTAAACATATATTAGAGTATACAAATGCACATAGAAAAAAGTATTCCAAAGACCTACCTATTCATAGAAATCGGTCAGTAAAATATACAAGTATTATATCTAGTCTTTTCCCCTCAAAATCAAAAAAAGCTCAAATTAAAAGAAGAGCTTTATCTTCTGCTGAATTAAATGTTTTGCATAAAAAGAGAAAAACAACTGATCCTACCACATCTGGAAGGGGATTATTGAAAAACTTGTATAAAACTAATATAATATATTACAACGATATAAATAAGTTAGTTGATCGAATGAGGTTATTACATGAAGCTATGGAAGCCGGGCACACTGGTTTAGAAAACGAATGGGTAGCTTTGGTTGATGAACTGCGAAAACAAGGAATAATTTTTCAGTAGACATATATATATATATATATATATATAATAAAAACCTAAACGATAGCGATTCAGTTACATCATGAGTGTGGACAGGTTTGGACGGTATTCCGAGTTTGGAGTAAAATCTGGATATAGTGAAAAAAGAGCTGGGTTTCCGTTAACACCTGATGGCAACTATAATTTTGAAGGAAAAGTAATTCAAAATGTTGGTGATCCGCTTTTGCCTTCTGATGCGGTTACGGTAAAATACATGGATAAAAGAACCCCAACTGTACACGAAGATCATTGGGGGTTTTCCGGTAAAAGGTTAAGCAATATACAACATCCCGTTTATGATGGTGAAGCAGTAAATTTCGCTACTCTAAAATTGTTAACGATTTACAAAAGGAATGAAACTGACACAAGCTATGATGTAAAAAAATTAAAATTATCAAATGTAGGTGATTGTGAGCAGGATGGAGACGCTGTAAATAAGAAAATGTTTGATATTGTACACAAGAAATGGACTACGGAATATGAAAAACATTTGGAAAGGTTTGGTGCAGCTCTATTCCATTATATCCATCGGGCTTCAGGAAGAGATGCAGCTTCAGATGTTGACAGTCACAATTATTTAGACTGGAAAAATATACACAATCCAGAGAAACCTAATCAACGAGATAAACCGTCTGAGCCTTCTAAAGTCAAGACATTAGGAAAGGGGGATAAAGTGAATGTGATTAATGAACCAACAGAAAACGATGAAGATTACATAAGAGAAAAAAGAATTTAAAATACCCCATGATAAGGGATAAAGCATCAGTCATATTCGAGAGACGATACAGAGAGGATGATGGAATCCAATATTACTGCGTGGAGTTTAATATCTCAAGAGCCGAGATTTCCCCAAGGAGTGTTGACAGATGGTTTTGTTCAACGGCTTGATAGATATATGGATTGGGAACAAATTTCCATGCAATACCTCTTCACAATGACTATGTTAAGAATTTATTTTCACAGAGTTAACTGGATCCTTATTTTACAAAGACAACAGTTTTCAGAAGACTTCCTCGTAGAGATGACATCAAATTTAAATAATTGTTGGGAAGTAATAAGTAAATATCAAAATCTCTCTGAGAATTACATTGACAATTTTAAAGATAAAATAGACTGGGATGTGTTATTCAATTACCAACGATTAAGTGGCAAGTTTCTAAGGGAACATGACAACTATTTAAAGTTTATTTATTTTACCGAAGACAACGATACCATCACCAGCGGAGAAACATCTGGAACATCTTCAATTACACCTTATTTCTATTTTTACTACTTTTATTTAATATGTCTACATTTAATTAATAAATCCATTTCTATATAATAAATGGATTTTAAACAGTATATAATACAAGAAACCAAAACTGATATTACATTCATTGTAAAACATTTATAGAGTGCACCTACTGATTGTAAGTTTTGCTATAAATAGTCATGTCGAGGGTTAAACGCATCAGTCATAATCGAGAGAGATTACGGAGAGGAAGGGGAATAGCATCAACAGCATTTTCTCTACTGAGTAAACCGGTTGGAGCTCTAGTTAACAAGGCGATTGATTTATTACCTGTGGAATTACATTTACCTGGAGGATATCAATATTGTGGTCCTGGAACCAAATTAGAGAAACGTCTTGCTAGAGGAGATCCTGGAATAAATAAGCTCGATCAGGCTTGTAAACAGCACGATATAGCGTATTCCAAATTTGGTGATACTAAAAATAGATCAATAGCAGATAGAGCACTTGCTGAGAAAGCTTGGCAAAGAGTAAAATCAAGTGACGCGAGTATTGGTGAAAAAGCAGCGTCTTTAGCAGTAACAGCAGCAATGAAAGCAAAAACTACGTTTGGAGGAGGAAAGAGAAGAAGGCGTGCGAAAAAACCCGCTAAGAAACAAGGAGGTAATATCAGAAGAAAACGTCGATCTACCAGTGGTAAAGCTAAAAAGAAACCGACAATATGGTCAATGATAAAAAAGGGAGGAGGATTATACCTAAGACCGTATCGTGTGTATTAAATAAGAAAGAGCAATTAATAATTAAAAACAAAGAATTGACCAATGAAGAACTGATTACATATGCTTCTTGTTTGAAAATCCCATTTTTTAGAGGAGTATTTATGAAAGATGAATTACCGGTTAAAATGTGGAAAAATGAGACTGGTATTGTAAATTTGGATAATAGTGAAGGATTAGGCACTCATTGGGTGTGTTACAAGAAACTTGGAAAAACCATTTATTATTTCGACAGTTTTGGAGACCTTCCACCACCGAAAGAACTTCAACAATACTTTCGTGCGGCAGAAAATGTTTTTTACAATCATACAAGAAAACAACCTGATGATACAATCCATTTGCGGTCATTTATGTTTAGACTTTTTAGCTAAAAGTGTTAGTCAACTTTAAGATGTCTTCGTATACAGTGTCATTAACCAGTAAATCATGTACTTTGCGCAGTATTCTGTTTCCAGCGCTACGTTTGCAAAAAGGAAGACTATGGGAAGCCGCATTATTGGATTTAACAACATATAACTCTATTCCAAACGTTAGTGAAAGAATTAATAACAAAATACATTATTACAAGACAAACTGATGAACTGCGAAAACAAGGAATAATTTTTCAGTAGACATATATATATATATATATATATATAATAAAAACCTAAACGATAGCGATTCAGTTACATCATGAGTGTGGACAGGTTTGGACGGTATTCCGAGTTTGGAGTAAAATCTGGATATAGTGAAAAAAGAGCTGGGTTTCCGTTAACACCTGATGGCAACTATAATTTTGAAGGAAAAGTAATTCAAAATGTTGGTGATCCGCTTTTGCCTTCTGATGCGGTTACGGTAAAATACATGGATAAAAGAACCCCAACTGTACACGAAGATCATTGGGGGTTTTCCGGTAAAAGGTTAAGCAATATACAACATCCCGTTTATGATGGTGAAGCAGTAAATTTCGCTACTCTAAAATTGTTAACGATTTACAAAAGGAATGAAACTGACACAAGCTATGATGTAAAAAAATTAAAATTATCAAATGTAGGTGATTGTGAGCAGGATGGAGACGCTGTAAATAAGAAAATGTTTGATATTGTACACAAGAAATGGACTACGGAATATGAAAAACATTTGGAAAGGTTTGGTGCAGCTCTATTCCATTATATCCATCGGGCTTCAGGAAGAGATGCAGCTTCAGATGTTGACAGTCACAATTATTTAGACTGGAAAAATATACACAATCCAGAGAAACCTAATCAACGAGATAAACCGTCTGAGCCTTCTAAAGTCAAGACATTAGGAAAGGGGGATAAAGTGAATGTGATTAATGAACCAACAGAAAACGATGAAGATTACATAAGAGAAAAAAGAATTTAAAATACCCCATGATAAGGGATAAAGCATCAGTCATATTCGAGAGACGATACAGAGAGGATGATGGAATCCAATATTACTGCGTGGAGTTTAATATCTCAAGAGCCGAGATTTCCCCAAGGAGTGTTGACAGATGGTTTTGTTCAACGGCTTGATAGATATATGGATTGGGAACAAATTTCCATACAATACCTCTTCACAATGACTATGTTAAGAATTTATTTTCACAGAGTTAACTGGATCCTTATTTTACAAAGACAACAGTTTTCAGAAGACTTCCTCGTAGAGATGACATCAAATTTAAATAATTGTTGGGAAGTAATAAGTAAATATCAAAATCTCTCTGAGAATTACATTGACAATTTTAAAGATAAAATAGACTGGGATGTGTTATTCAATTACCAACGATTAAGTGGCAAGTTTCTAAGGGAACATGACAACTATTTAAAGTTTATTTATTTTACCGAAGACAACGATACCATCACCAGCGGAGAAACATCTGGAACATCTTCAATTACACCTTATTTCTATTTTTACTACTTTTATTTAATATGTCTACATTTAATTAATAAATCCATTTCTATATAATAAATGGATTTTAAACAGTATATAATACAAGAAACCAAAACTGATATTACATTCATTGTAAAACATTTATAGAGTGCACCTACTGATTGTAAGTTTTGCTATAAATAGTCATGTCGAGGGTTAAACGCATCAGTCATAATCGAGAGAGATTACGGAGAGGAAGGGGAATAGCATCAACAGCATTTTCTCTACTGAGTAAACCGGTTGGAGCTCTAGTTAACAAGGCGATTGATTTATTACCTGTGGAATTACATTTACCTGGAGGATATCAATATTGTGGTCCTGGAACCAAATTAGAGAAACGTCTTGCTAGAGGAGATCCTGGAATAAATAAGCTCGATCAGGCTTGTAAACAGCACGATATAGCGTATTCCAAATTTGGTGATACTAAAAATAGATCAATAGCAGATAGAGCACTTGCTGAGAAAGCTTGGCAAAGAGTAAAATCAAGTGACGCGAGTATTGGTGAAAAAGCAGCGTCTTTAGCAGTAACAGCAGCAATGAAAGCAAAAACTACGTTTGGAGGAGGAAAGAGAAGAAGGCGTGCGAAAAAACCCGCTAAGAAACAAGGAGGTAATATCAGAAGAAAACGTCGATCTACCAGTGGTAAAGCTAAAAAGAAACCGACAATATGGTCAATGATAAAAAAGGGAGGAGGATTATACCTAAGACCGTATCGTGTGTATTAAATAAGAAAGAGCAATTAATAATTAAAAACAAAGAATTGACCAATGAAGAACTGATTACATATGCTTCTTGTTTGAAAATCCCATTTTTTAGAGGAGTATTTATGAAAGATGAATTACCGGTTAAAATGTGGAAAAATGAGACTGGTATTGTAAATTTGGATAATAGTGAAGGATTAGGCACTCATTGGGTGTGTTACAAGAAACTTGGAAAAACCATTTATTATTTCGACAGTTTTGGAGACCTTCCACCACCGAAAGAACTTCAACAATACTTTCGTGCGGCAGAAAATGTTTTTTACAATCATACAAGAAAACAACCTGATGATACAATCCATTTGCGGTCATTTATGTTTAGACTTTTTAGCTAAAAGTGTTAGTCAACTTTAAGATGTCTTCGTATACAGTGTCATTAACCAGTAAATCATGTACTTTGCGCAGTATTCTGTTTCCAGCGCTACGTTTGCAAAAAGGAAGACTATGGGAAGCCGCATTATTGGATTTAACAACATATAACTCTATTCCAAACGTTAGTGAAAGAATTAATAACAAAATACATTATTACAAGACAAAAGATGATAAAGGAAAGTATTCAGCTTTGGAAGAATTCAGTTTACCAACAGGAGCTTATGAAATTGATAATATAAATGAAGTTATACAAAAACATATGGGAAAAGAAAATATAACGATAAAAGGCAATAACAATACAATGAAAGCCGAAATTACGTCTAAGTATTATATTGATTTTAGTCAATAACATTCAATTGGTAGTTTATTGGGGTTTTCTAAGGAAACAAAAGTATTAGAACCTAATAAAACTCATTCTGGGAATAAAACTGTGACGATCATCAAAGTTAATAGCATAGACATTACATGTAACATTATACAAGGATCCTACAGAGATGGAGAAAATCGTCATATATTACACACATTCTACCCATCAGTTGCACCGGGTTTCAAGATAGTAGAAAAGCCTCAAAACCTTGTGTACCTACCGTTAAACACCAGTTTCATTTCAGACATCGTGCTGAACATAGTGGATCAAGACGGAAACCTTATTGACTTTAGAGGAGAAGCTATTACTGTAAGAATACATATAAAATCATCCGCTTAGACAATGGGGTTATCATTTAAAAAGAGAGAGCCAACAAGCAAAGAGGTCAGTAGCTCATCAGCTGTAGAAGGATTAACAAGTGACAACATTCGTTTTCTAGAAGAAATTGGATTAAAGGTCATTAATAATGGATATACTGGATATAGCGCAGGGTCCAACATTCGACGAGACCTTATGGGAAAAGGAATATCACACGCACAACCCTTACGCTTCGTCCAAATTAAACAATAACGATGAAATTAGGATTCCTATACAACAACAAGACATTTATACTCTTCCATGCGAAAGTTATTTATATATTGAAGGAAAAGTAACAAAAACTGATGGTACTGCTGGAACCACTGTTCCGTTCATAAATAATCCTATGGCATTTTTATTTGACGAGATTAGATATGAAATTTCAGGAGTTACAGTCGATTCAACAAAAAAGGTTGGAATTTCCAGTACATTGAAAGGATTAGCGTCTTTAACACCAAATGAGAAGAATCTGTTAGCTGTTGCAGGATGGGTTGCACCAGACAAAAGTACAATCGCTCCTGACTCTTCGGGAAACTTTGATTTCTACGTACCTTTAAGATTACTCCTAGGATTTGCTGAAGACTACAGAAGAATAATAATAAATGTAAAACAAGAACTAGTTTCATTAAGATCATCAAACGATGATGATATTATTAAAGCAGCTGCTGGAACAACTGATGCCAATTTAGACTGGAAATTAACATTAGACAAGATTGTTTGGAGAGTACCACATGTGCGACTAAATGATGAACACAGGATTACATTATTAAGAAAGTTAAAATCAGATCGAGACATTGTAATGCCATTCAGAAGCTGGGAGTTTAGTGAATATCCCGTTTTACCTACAACACAACGGCATACATGGACTGTAAAAACTTCTACTCATTTGGAAAAAGCGAGATATGTAATATTTGGATTACAAACGAAGAGGAAAAGTATAATAACTGAAAATGCTGGTGAATTTGACCATTGTAAATTAACAAACTGTAAAGTGTTCCTGAATTCACAATTCTTTCCCTACGACAACTTTAATATTTCTTTTGATAAAAAAAGATACAGTAATTTATACGACATGTACGCTAGGTTCCAAAATTCATATTACGGCAACACAAATACACCTCTACTATCTCCCGTACAGTTTGAATCGAAAGCTCCGATTGTTGTAATTGATTGTTCCAAACAAAATGAATATGTAAAATCGTCTAGTGTTGATATAAAAATAGAAATGGAATTTCAAGAAAACGTACCTGCAAATACATCTGCGTATTGTTTAATTTTGCACGATAAAATTGTTACATACACACCGTTGACCGGTATTGTAAAGACAGTATTGTAAAACGTTGTACCACCACCGGCACCGCCACTGTCGCTAACCTATAAATAGCGGAGCAGCAATGCAAGTCTTCAGTTGATCGTCTATCGGTGCATGGGTAACATCTTCTACAAAATGAGTTCTCCATCTGTTGTACAAGGTGATAAAGAAGTAGCACCGTTATTGGAACGTGATAATACTAGTGAAGCAGAAATCATCAAGGAAATAACTGCATTTTTAAAGTTTGGTAAAAGAGATAGAGAGGAGGAAAGTAATGCAGACCCATCAAAGGTAGTACCAAAGAGGAAGAAGAAAGTTGAAGAAAATATCCCTCCTCACATTTTAACTGAAGTTTTTTTGCGAATCTTTTACCCCATCTCAGCATGCATCAGTAAAAGTGTATCAGTTGGATTGATGAAGTCATTGGATTATTCCCCTACAGTAATACTACACCATGGAACAAAAAAGGTTTTATTTTCGCAAAATGCTTGGGAGTCATTTTTGAAACATGTACATTTAATAGAATGTTATTTAACTAACAGTTTGTGTGGAAAGAAAACACATATTCGACTTTTGGATTGTGACAATGAAATCGATAATGTTAAACATCGCTGACAACTACAAGTGCGAATTAGAGACTTGACTCAACATGAAAATAAGATTCTACTGTCACGTGAAGAATTCTACGTTTTAAACTACGCAACAGAACCTATTACAAGGTACATGAGACAGTTGGTATTTGCAAGCGCTATTATTAATGAATATTTGGTCGATACTTTGGAAAAACAACCTGATAGCACCATCGTGTACGGACCTGTGGATACATCTATTTTTAATAGAATACCTCATGAAGTTTGCATGTGGAGAAAGTTAAAGGATTTTGAACCACTTGTAGAAATCGCTACAGAAGCTACAGAAGAAACAAAACAGGAAGAAGAAACGGAGAAACAAGAAGAAGAAGAAAACGAAACACAAGAAGAAGAAGTTAAAAAAGACTAAAGTTTGACTTAGTAAAGAAGAACACACGTGGGGTAGGCCTATTGGGGACGGTGCCCACGTTAAATATACACCAATGCGCCTGCAACTGTACGGCCTGGTACTTAACCTACCGTGGTGTGGAAAACAGTTTAGTTGATCGCTAGGTGCCATGATGAGCGGAGGGGATGAAGAAGTGAGTGTAAAGCCTTGTGTAATAGAATTTCAGGCATTTCGAAATAATGATGATAGGTTTATTATCAAGGAATTAGTAATTTTAGACTTGCTTACATTTGTAGCCTACCCATTCACGTTTGAAGCTCCTTTTTCTTTTAACAAACTTAACACCAAAGCAAAAAGTACAAACAAATGGATAACAAACTACTTTCATCACATAGATTGGTATGAAGGATTTATAAGCTACAGTAATCTGCACAGTATTATGTTTAACTTTTGCAAACAATATTCACATATATACACAAGAGGATTAGAAAAAAAGAACTGGATACAAAAGTACACGCTCGGTGATGTTTTCGATATAACTATCAGTAAGGGCTTTAAAATTAATCTCGGTAATATTTGTGTCGCTGCAAAAGATCTTAAACACGGTCAAACAAACTGTGCATTGTAAAACGCATATCGTTTGGCTGCTTACTTGAAACAAACGCAGGAATGTGGTGGGGGTAGTGGAGAACAGAAATGTGGTGGGGGTAGCGGGGCCTATAAATACGAGGAGACAACACCGCTCCAGCACGAGTATTATTCGAGACTCCGAATAGGCAACATCACAGAAGACACCACCACCACTGACGAAGATGGCATCACAACAATATCTACAAACACTGGTTGATCAATTCAACATTCACTCAAAATCCAACCTTCTGCTAGCTAAAAAATGTTCAGAACTAAAAGAACAAAGACACTACATTATTCATAGCATCAAGAAAGTGGAAACCACACATGGAGAAGCAATTCTAGTATCATTGTGCGAAGGACCTATGACTCCAGGAGATGAGCCGAAGTTTCAAGTATTTCTTCCAAAACGATTTGTTCAACTGCTACAAAATGAAGACTTGCGAGATATTCAACCGGGGACGTTGTATTTGGTATCACACGGTGTAAGCGGCAACAACTCGACGGAACTCACTCTGCACATCATGCATCATTGTACATAATGTCTCTATTTGTATTTCTCTGTTTTCATTTCTAGTCATCAATGTTAGACTTAAGCTTATTGTATTGTAAAATGTTTGTTTAATAAAGAAAAAAAAGAAAAAAAGAATAACATTAAAAGAAGAAAAAAAAACCAGCAACATAGCAGTATATTATTTTATATACTGCTGTGTTGCTTTTTTTAAAATTCAAATGGATGACCTTGAACTTTTGTTCAAGGTTAACTTATGAAGGGGTATAAAAGAGAGGGAGCAGTGAAGTTAGTCTCAGTCTTGTCTAACACACGCTGCAGCTAACATGTCGGTGCCACCGATGAACAATTTATTTTTCGATAACAATTTGAAGACATATTGTTGCGAGTTGCAATGTTTTAAAATACCAGGCGATCAAGTTGACGGGAAAGCTTGTCGTAAGTGCAGGTGTTTCAGCTATTGCATATGTAGATGTCAAACATATCAAATGAACCGACAAGATAAAATACAAGAATTACGGCGACGGCTTGCATTACTTTGGCGGCGAATGGAGTAGCAACCATCTGCCGCGCACTTGCCACCTGCCGCCTACCATCTGCCCCCTGCCATCTGCCGTCCGACATCTGCTCCGCCCCACCACACTTTTACCCCCACCATTTAGTACGATTACAACGCTAGCTTGTGAATAGCCAGTACACCTCCGGCTCTCGACCAGTGAACATCGAGCTGCTCGTCCCGACTGTGTGTTCCCTGCGGTCACATAAATAGGCAAGGAACACACAGTCGGGATGGATCGATTGGACAAACAAGCGCAGCACTTGAAAACTGCGTCTGACGGCCGCGACTCCGGATCAACAACATCGATGACGACAAACAACGGGGAACTATTGTAAACATAAATTATTGTAAACATAACTTATTGTAAATAAAAAGAAATGTAAATAATAAAGTAATAAATGAAATAGTACTACCTCGCACTCGTATCATTCGATTGCTCCATTCGATTGTTTTCATTCGATATTTTTATCGAATGAAAACTATCGAATCACAATCGGATTTTACGCGTGCGAGGTAGTACTTTTTTAAAATTACCTCCCAGTGACCTTGAACTTTAACCTTTCCCTCATTACGTCACAAAACCGCCTACGTCACTGGCTGAGGCTCAGATGACGTGTTTAATGACTCAGCGCATCTGGTCACGTGACCGGATGACGTCACTTCCGGTCTAGCAGCCTCAAATGCCCACTACTGTCTACACCTTTAGAGAACAGTTACTCTCCGTCTGAACTGCTCATGGACCGAAAACGAAGGGGAACCGTACCGATTGCATCGGCTAATTTAGTTCCGAAGACACTGGATTACAATAATCTTAGGTCAAGAGAAGAAAAACAACGCAATAAATGAAAATTGCAGTTTGACAAAAGACATGGGACAAAATAAAAAGAAGAAATAGTGTGGGGGCAAACGGTTTTTGTAAGAGATGAGGCAACTATTGTAAATATTATTCAACGACATGAACAACCTCGGTTGTACATCATTAAAACCGAAGGTAGGTTGCGAAAAACCCGCATTCTTCTAACTCCCTTTCTAAACGGTCCCTCAGACAAATTCAACTCCTTCAACACTTTGTGACAAGGCGGAGAAAATACAGAGAAAAACAATCCCCTGCAAAACCGATAATTTTTGAGGGGAAAATTTGGTGGTCTCTGTCCAATCAGATGTTTGGTTATTATCAGCATATGATTTGTTCTAGTTATTTTAAGGTAAATAATACGTTGTTTATTGTGTTGAATGTAAAAAAATTATGTTGTTCATCACATTAAGTTGTTCCTAGTAATTTATCAATTAATAGTAAGAATTTTTACGAAATTAAATTTGAGTTGGAGGTGACGCAAGTCTATCTTATATTGATTAACAATAACTATTAAAAAAGTTCAAACCAAAGCGTTACATCACTGTTTAATCACTGTAAGAAGCAAGTAGGCAAGTAGGGATGAGAAACATGCGTTGGGGCTACATACTGAACCAAGATCAAATTATAATATAATATTGTATGAATATTCTGTAAAGCAAATAGTTAATGTCATTTACATTACGTTGAGCATTAGTTGCTTTGTTGAAAACGGGTTCACATTACACGTGATGCAATGCGTTATTGTAACACATTTCCATGCTATCAAATAATAGTTTTTTCTTAGATATATTAATCAGGGTTTTCGGCAATGTTTACTATCTAACAAGCCATATCATTTGTTTCGTTAAGTAGTCTTACTAAATTAAATACAAAATAAATTATAATTTTACCTCACAAAACAAACAACAACATGGCATTCAAAAGTAAAACAAATCACATAGTCGCAAAGCACAATTTTACATTGTAATTATTTCCTTTACGAGATAAACACTATTTTGCATATTAAATGTATTTCTAAGAACGTGAAGTCAGTCTGACAAGTTTTATACGGCAGATGTTTTGTCAATTTTTGTTTTAACTTTTAATATTAATGACAATTATGTATTTGTACAACAATTCTTCATGTGGCTTTGTTTTATTGGTACTCACAAATCATTTTAATCTTATTTAGACGATGAAATTAACTCCGTTAATGTCTGAAATATTTATTTCACTAACCAAGAGAGAAATGTGGTCCCTAAAAAGAAAACGAATATACAACTACCGCATTACAATGGTAAACAACCGATATAAAATGGACATATAAATCGTACTACTCCAGGAGGTAAAATCTATACATCCACACCGTTTTATATGAAGAAAACTTAATTTGTGGTGTTTCTACGATCGATTATAAGAAATCTTTTGGATGCACTGTAGTGAAAATCACTGTGGTTATCTGATAGTAACTGAAAGTAAACAAAGTGATATTACTACTATTATTATAATTTAAGAGTTCGTTATATTGTACATTATCATACTGTGGCCTGCCCAGAGAAAAGCACAATATTCATTAACCTATTCATGATAATGATTAGTATCCGTCATGTAGTGTATGAAAGTGAAGTTTTGAATTGTCCTAGCTGTATTAAATATGTCAAAGTCTATAGAAACCCGTCTGTTACACGTTTCTACAATTTATTCATCCGTTCATCTTGTTTAGGCAAGATTTTTATTCTTTACAAAATTATGAATTTGTAACGACAACACTTTGGTTAACTAAATGAGAGTAGTGAAATTAATGGTTAGCCTTGAATTGAAGGACGCATAACAGGAATTAATTTATTTACAAATTTCGATTATATCATAATTACAAAAAATCATTACCCATATTAAATTAAGAAATACATTAAAATAAATTAGCTTTAAATAAATGGATTTAAATTATTAGGAGAATAGAGAAAATAAATATAAATAAATGTAAAAAGTTAACTAGATTTTATTGACGCACAAAATCAGGTATACTACAGAAAACATAATTTTATAACTTTAGTATGTAAACAAAACAAGTATTCCCCAGGACACAAGCGTAACTAGCCTAACGTAAGTTGCACTTCTCAAAAAAAGTGAGAGTACACTCGTTATATTTAATCCTAGGATTTCCTAAAAATATGTTTAAAAAAATTGACTTAACACTATTCACTATATAATTTTAGGAGGGACTTGCTCATTGCAATTATATAAAATATATACATATATATATATATATATTTGTACTTTACTTGTATTAAATTATGTTACATAGGCTTATGATACATATAAGTTTACACGTCAAATAGTCTAATAACCAAAATGTTAATGATTGGTAGATAATACTTTTAATTTAAATTATCTTTAGAGCTTTCCCAAATTTGGTTGTTGAACTTATTATACCTTCGGTATAGCATATGCAATGATAGATGAATGATAAATATCGTTAAAACATTTCCATAAAGGACAACGCAAGTGTTTTTAAGGTTTTCATTAATTTTGTCAGGAATAGTTAGGAATAAATTTTTACCTTACTAGTAACTTTATTTACGCAACATTTTATGTTCTTGGTAAATTTAGTAATAATATGAACTAGTATACAAAAACCATTATTACAATGTAATGTAGCAGTGCGTTTTAGAAACCGTGTTGTCGGAGCTCTTCAAACAAAGATTCAGTGGTGACAGTTTTCAATGACTACCTAAACAACAAAAACTCTATTAAATCCACTCTTCCGCAAAATAGAGAACCAGTGATGCATACCTTTAACTAAAACCATCATGTCTTTAAATAATGCTTTATTCGTTTTCTATAGTTTATATTTAAATTGTCCTGATTAACCACTATAATGATTTTAGTAAAATTAAATACAACAAAAACATATTTTGTTTATTTCAGTTTAAAAATTGAACACAATATATCGTACACTTGTCCACAATAAATCAGTCCTACGTATATTGGCATAATGTAATTCAAAATAGAGATTTGTGTGGTCACTAGGCGAATAATACATTGTTTATCCAGCTAGGCTGGTTAAATTGAAAGTTTTTTTTTTTTTAAGACATAACTTGAACTTAATAGAACGCTAAAATAACTTTTCGTAGTTAAAGTTTTATGACTTGTTCGATTATTTTTGCCATGTTGGAGTTCATATTATTCGATTGAAAGGGGGGAAATGGTGAGGTGATATTGCAGTTACGGACGCAGTAAATTTCACTACCATCCAGAACATGTTAAGTTTCTTTCGCGATGTACAGCAGCACACGATAACATGTGCCTTGCTTTTATATTTTATGATATTTTATTTTATAGTCGTTTTAAAACACTGCCTATACAATTTTTTTAAACAAAACATTTGTATTATTCCAGTATATTGTAGTTTCATTCTACAAAATCGATATGAAACATTTATATCCATTAGGTTGGTTAGTAAGAGTAAATTAGCTCCGTGTTCTTTTATGCTAATGTTAATTAAACTAATGTAATCAAACACATAACTCATTCAAAGGTATGATTTTAAATAATTAAAATATTAACTTCAGTTAAAAATATCGTTTAAAACTAGCTATGAAAAATCATATAAATTACTTAAAATGCTACTATACAATTATTAAGGGGCGAATACACATATATGTTCACGTAGGTAAACATTATAATACAATATACTTCGTAATCACCTGGGATTCCAGTAACCTATAACAAATATTTGTTTTTAAGGTTGAATAAGGTTGCAGCAAAACAACGTAGATAATACTCATTCGTTATGTAATTTTACTATTAAAAACGTTCTGGACAAAATATCACCACCCTTTTTCAAATCCCTTTGAGATAGATACAAAATTAACCAAGATTAGTAACGTCTCATAATCACAAATTATTTACGTAATTTTCATAAAAAGAAGCAATTAAAACTATTTTAAATCTTAATATATAAAATCCAAAACCCTCACTCGATCGTAATCACCAATTCTCCAACATCCCGGGTGTTGGGGTGATGAAATGTGGTACATTGATTCTTTAGGTCTAAAATAGGAAAGTTACAGTGTTTTCATACCGATTAAACTATAGGGCTTTGCCCCACTTTGCTTCAAAGTTAACATATATTCCTTATTAACATTGAAATTCAAACAACTGATCTTGATTCGTATTAGTTCCAAGGGCTAACCACAGAGTGTAGCATATATTTCGAGTCGTCGTAGTTACACGAACTAATCACAGAATGCAGCACGCACAACTGGCATAGTTTACTTTATGTTTTTTTTACAGTTTGGAACAATATAGTTCATGTGTAGATTTGATTTTGTTAGGGCGTATTTTTGACAGTTTTCCATATTCAACATGGATCTCGACTTTACACTTCATGGACAATCAGTATTTCCCTTTCGCATTGTTCACATGCTGCATTGTTTCAGCCAGCAAGCTGAAATTTTGTACACTAATTAGTTGGATCTAAAATAGGGGAAAAATGGGTTTGATACAAATTTTTCCTTAGGGCTCTACCCCACGGGTTGTCAAAGTAGTCATTTTATTGTTATAGTCTTTGAAATATTTGCGTAAACAGATGCTACTTATTTGAAAATATGATACACCAGAATTAAACATAGCATATATTTTTATTGCTGCGCCACCTGATCTTGACGGTATGCTGAAGGAGGTGTGGTTTGTAATGTATGTTCCGGTCTAACTTAAAATAATATATAACCAGTTGAGCTGAAATTTCAAATGAAGGTTGTAATGTATAAGGGTTTTAGTTGGGCTTATTCGCGATTTAAATTTCTCTTAGGGCTACGCTCCATGGGTCTCTAAAGATCAAATATTGTTCTTATGACATTCATTTGTTTATTGATAACATTTAAACATTTTTAAAACACGTGGTATTTTAAGATCCCCTTGCGAAGAACAGGACACTAGAAGCTAAAACAGTTAAAATTTTATTTCATTCTATTTATATCATAGTCTACGCGGGCGAAGCCCCAACGGGTCCGATATTATTGAATAATTGCGTGAAATCATAATCAATTTCAGAAAAACCACTTTTCCATAGATAAAACATTATTTAACAGGATGAAATAAACAACGTCTCACAACACCACACAATATATTTATGCGAATACTCTATTTACATACAAGACGGGAAATACACAAAAAGATCTTATAAGGCGATCATGTTCTGATTAGGTCTAATAGTGAGCGATGTGACTATTTCTAATCGATCGCCTTGCCGCCATCTTTTTGTAAATTTACCGTATTTTATGTAAGTACAGCATACGTGCAAATATATGTTTTAGTGTTGTGGGACGTAGTTTATTTTAACCTGTTTAAATTTAAAAACTCGTATTATGCTACTCAAGAAATTATTATATAAAACTGTTGTAACCCAAGAATATTTATAATTTTTTAACTGTTTTCTAAATAAAGACTCTTATAATTCACCCCACGAATTTCTATTGGTGAAAACCTTGAACTTAACGTATCCTTTATCTCCTACCCGTTCAGTTAACAAATACCAAAGGATAAAAGTTTCTTAAAATTGGTTTAAGATCCAAAATCACCATTCAAAGTGGGAGGTTGTATTTGAGTTTTTAATTTGGATGATATTTTGGAAAATGGTAGCTAAATGTTTAAACCCTGAATTAGTTATTTTAATTAGCACTTAGATGTAGGGGAGGTTCTTCAAGTCGTTCATCTTAGTCTTGTGGTTTCTGAGATACCAGAAGTGGCCCAAATGAACTGATCACGTGTTATATTACGTGAACAAAGCTAATAAATATGAACCTATATTAAAATTTACAAGTTGGAAATGTGCTTAAGTCAAGAAGGTTCTTAAAAACGTAAACATGAACTGTCTTCTGCAAAGTTTTCAGTCTGCATGCTTCTATGTGTTTTTATGTTATAACTAACTCATATATTACACACATATTTCAGATATTAACTTCACTCTCAACATATATATTTACTAAGTCCACTCCATGTAGTTATAAACAAACCTGATGAGAAATATTTTAATTAACTACAAATAGTCGAGTAATCTCAAATAATTCTCCGGATAGTGATTAAAACAGAGATTCATCAAGGCAGAGATGTCTGCTCCACCGAGGGCAATCTTGTTGTGCTATGACCACAGACAATAGCGAATAACAGAGTATTTAGATTAACTTCGTATAAAATGAAGTCCAATAATTTAATTAAACATTTAAAAGGACGTATTACATCTAATATATACAATTCTCGTGTCACAGTGTTTGTAACAAATCTCCTCCGAAACGGCTTGACCGATTCTTATGAAATGTTGTGTGTATATTCGGTAGGTGTGATCATAGGACGTAAACTATTTTTCATAAAAATCCGACCTAAGGAGTCTGTCTCACTGGCCTTCAAAGTTCCCATTGATTTGATCAAAGTTCAGTAGTTACACCAAACAGCTGTTAACAAGTAGTATATCTAAACATACTTGAAAGACATAAATATATGTTCATTATGGAAATAAAAAACCTACTTGAATGGCAACTCTCATAATGGAAATAAAAACCACTTGAATGGCAACACAAAATCTTTTTTCGATAGGCGAGTGAGCAAAGATAACGAGCTCATATTGAAAATGAACGAGTATATGACATAAAACAAATTAAATGACATTAGGACAGGGCAACGTCTGTCGGGCCAGCTAGTAAATTATAAATGATCTGACGGTTGAAAATTATTTCATTAAATATCATGAATATAATATCTATAATACTGAGTTAATTATGAAAATATATATTAGTGACCACTTGACAAACGTACAGGTTTACATATTATTTTCAATTAAAAAGCAATTAAAGCTACCATTCGGTAATAACACTTTTATAACGGTTTTATTAGTCCCCATAAACGAATATCGTAGCGGATAAAAAAGAGCAAAGAGAGAAAGAGTTTTAATAGCTTTGACGAAATAAACGGGGAAGTGCACACAAGCGCGGTTTAAAAACGATAAATTAAGGCGTAGTGTTCCCAAAATTAAAATAGCTGCAAGCGAGGTTGTAAAAATACGGCAGGAATTTAATATCCTGCCTCATCGTCGCTGGTGCGCGCCTGTATTACTTCTGACAATAATTAAACAGAGTTCAATATACTCGGAATTGTGTCCGCTGTTGATGTCTGAATTGTCTGGCATCCAAAAAACTGGATCAAGGAAATTTATCTTTGGAACTTTAAAAAAAACTTTTGTTATAATTTATAAACAAAATGTCTGTCGATTTGAGTATTACAATTTACGGTAAACTTCTTACCTAACAAACCTTTACATTTAAATAAGTAAATAAGAAGTTTACTTTCTTGAAATAACTTGCATAAACCAAAACTCATAACATTCTTATTTAGATTAAGAATCAATAGTTTATTTAAATATAGTAATTGCCAACTGTCTGTTGTACGTAGATGTACACTAAACTAAGCTAATCCCTGAAGCTTAAAGTAAGTAATTTTAGGTTCGTATGTGGTTTTGTTTGAAATCCATTACCTTTTCCCAATCTTTACAAATATTAACCATCTTGTATATAATTACAGTATTAGTGTAAATATATTGTATAGGATTTTGAGACGTAGTTGATTTTTCCTGTTTAAAGTAAGTTTAATAGAAATATTTTTAAATAATACTATATAGTTTTTGCACTTGAGTTATCGTTGGAGTCTAGTGCATAACTTCAAATATATTAAATTTTTTTATGTTACTTGTGAATAGTTATCATCTGGTAAACGATTTGTTTTTGTAAGGAATAAAAAAATGGCTTTATGACAAAACCAACCAGTTCTCATTTTTCTTAAATATTTATGTATAAGTGGCAGGTTTTATGAAGACTCCGATATTGTATTAAGAAACTCTAAAATAAAACATTTAAGTATAGCAGAATTATATTAAGACTGCCTTGTAAAGATATATTTTTATCTTCACGTTTCAACTTAAATTAAATATTAATATCAATAATATAAACAATTATATTTATCGACTAACGGTCCCCGGCACGTGTTGTTGCACCCAAGAATTGTGTTGACAAATATTTGCTATTTTCATTACAACTCCCTACTTAAGTAAATAAGCAGCTGTTTACATTACTTTAAATTAGTCGTCTGACAAAATTATAACTGGTCTTTCCTAAGAGTAACATGGTAACTTTAAAGTTCAATGAGACAAAGTCCATAAGTCCCATCTCTTATTATGAAAGGCTTATTGAAAAAATGGCTTAAAAACCTCCTACGGTCAACCTGAATGACCAGTCCAAAGGCTGTATGCTGTATGAACATACATACAGCTTTATGGACAGGCTTATAACTGGTTAATTTATTAGTATTAAAAATTGTGTCCTAAAAACAGGCTGCCAATATAACAAATTTGAATGATTGGTTGGATAACAGTAATTATTATTTTTAATTAATATCAGGAAGATGCAAAAAACAAGCAATTGGTCGGGTGGCGGAGTGATGAATAGCTGCAATTCATCAAGACTGCTGAGTCAGAGCGCCGTCGCTTTACAAATACACGGGGACTGATTCTAACTTAATGTTGCAGTAACTTTTAGGCTGTTGTGGGTTGGTGTTGTTGTATTCCCAGACCAGATTATATAGAACCGTTGGTCTTTTAAGTCCCAAAACCTAAATTACAGAAGAAAAGCTCCACTCTTGACAGGTTTTAATAAGTTTTACAAAGCGGATTCATCTAAAAGACCAACTGATCACCTCTTCTACTTTCTCTATCTACGTAATTTACTTTACTACGTGTATGCTGCTCCAAACATAACTTAAAAGTGAGCACTAGTAGCCAACAGAAGTGAATGACGCTCATAATCCAATAAATAACAAATTAACACTGGTTCTCTGACATGTAGGCTTACAGTTTTTATCGCAAAGATTAATATTGCAATGGTAATTTAAGCAACTAAGGTGGAAGAGAACAAGTGGTTAGGCTAGCAGTTGCAGGAGCCCTCTTGAGGTCCTTCCTTATGCATTGAAAGTATGAATATTCAAATTCTTATCTCGCGGTGCCTTGTTATGGTGTAAAAGTAACAGTGTAGTTTTATTACATTTTAAATTTTGTCAAATGTTTTACCTATTTTATTTGTTTAAAACACTGCTATTCAAGAATTTAAATGAAATGGTAAAAACCTAAATCAATAGGGGTATGTGATTAACAATGTATTTATTAATAATTTCAATATGGGACAAACAATATAACTGTGTTTTTTTAGTTATTAAATTTCCTCCTATTAGCTTAGCAAAATGACTATAACTTAATCAATAAGTTAAATTAAATTTAAAAAAATTAAAAACACTAAAGTAAGACAATAATGCTTAACAATACTTAGAACCTAAATGAGAGGCTTTAGTTTCCATAACAAGTACATGCAATTTAAAAAAAGTTAAATTTTACATAAATTTTATGATATTAATTGTTTGCTCCATTTCCCAGCAAAAAAAACCTATTTGTGTTAAAGTTTTCGTTTTTAAGGTTTGTAATATACGATACTTTTTTACCAAAAAAGACAATTAAATTAAAAGTACTTTGGTTTAATTTTATTAAAAATATTTTGTATATAAACTTTTATTTTACTGTATAGTTTTCAGAAAAAAAATAAGGTCTGGCCTTTTATACAGTAAACCCACTAATAGAAAACCAACTTAATATACAACAAACCCACTACTATTTGCATTGGATATAGCATTTAATTGTGATATGGTGAGTTTTCTCTGATACCGTTTAAATAAACGTTTTTAATTTTAATTTTAATTTACTTACAATCTATAGTCAAGCCTAGAGGACGATTTGATCAAATAAGTAGACATCCAGTGAAATATATATGTAGATATGATGTGTATGCAAAGTAACTAAATGATACTGTACCTACAGAAATAACAATAGTAACTAATCCACTGTTTTACAGGGATTCTTTGGTAAAACCTAATAGTCTTTGAGTCTGCTATTAGTGCCCGGGACAGTCTAACTTGCCGGGATGCCCGTGACCGTGATAGAGCTATCTAAATGTTTATTTGTTCGTGACGTAATTCATTTATGTACGTGTTGTGTTCTGTTTAAATTTTAACATCTTGAAGACTTGCAAGCCTTGAAAATGTTGCACTTGCAACGAAACATGTTGACATAACCTATATGTCAAACATTTTGGACTATTGTTGGAGGTAAGAAACCAATGTAGTTTTAAAACCTAGTAGCCTAAAAAAATCATAGAATTTAATTAAAACAGTGGAATACATTGAATTAGAAGAAAAATGTTTTTCACATAAGCAAATGAATTGTGTACATATTTTAACTGGGCTAAGCAATATCCACTTACGATGGTGTAAGACCATTCAAATTCATCTAAAAACACCACGTGACACCAGAAAACCAGTTTAATCGAATTTAGTGAACCCGTCTATGTGATACCAAACTGTACCACAAAAACAAACGTAAGAGACATAATTATGTCTCATTAACAAAGCACTAAAATAGATTACAATAATTTTAACAGTTGTACATACACAATTAATTTATTCGTATAAATATTAACATATTAAATAGTATTTATGACAGGAAGGACATATGTTATTTACAGTGCACGCTAACATAGCCTGTGTAAGGGAGAACGAGTGGTGTTAAGGGATGGCGTATATGACGGAATTCAATTTTGCTTCTCCTTCCGCATCAGTGGGCTCCTCGTCTGCGGCAGGAGATAAGATTCTGAATCGCTTCTTACGTGGGAATCGCTACTAACTTTTACAAGAAAACTGGAATGTTTCAACGTGCTTAGGTATTAGTGAATTGTTTGTTCCTGTCATCTAAAAACTAAGAAAAGCATTATAAACCCATATTATTTAGATAGTGGTGAAAGACAGGAATTGTTGTTTTACTTGTTCATTTTTTGTATGAAAGAAATACAACTAGGTAGTACGTTTTAAAAAACGTTGAAAAGCGTAATTTATAATTAATTGGTTTGTTGTTATTCTACTTCTGTTACATACATTCATAAATAACTAACTACCTATAGATGATTGGTGAATATATTTCATCTGAATTATATTTGTAGAACACCATTTACCGAGCAAGTTTTTACACAGCTACGATAATAAAAACCAACTGGTAAAAGGTAAATTAATTTTGATAAATACTGTATGCATTCAATAAACTCAGAGTAAACAAAATATACTAATCATAAAGCAAAAGGCCAAGAAGCTTTTAGGTTAGACAAAATGTCATTATATCATTTTTTGGCACACGTCTAACACCCACTGAACATGCTGCAGAAATCATTAAAATATGAAGATTATCCATAGTTTTATCAAGCTGGATATATATTTGAAAAGTATTTACTTTTATTACACTTATCTTTTAAAATACGAACCACCATAGCGATAGTGTCAAATATTGTTTGCTATTTATCATTTGAAGCTTTAAAATATTGATTTTTTTCGATGCTGGAAAGCATATTCGACTAGTTTAACCACAACCTGCATACTGATAAATCTTGTAATTAGAGCAAACTTCCTGCCACACTACTCACAACAAAACTTAAAATAGAATATTTTATTTATATTCAGATCTTTAAATGTTATGTTTGAAAAAGCTTCAATTTATCGCTTTATTTTTTATTTAAATTTAACCCGAAAGTTGGTTAGACTATCCCAGTCTTGCTTAAAGTAATAATTTTGAGGGAGCAATAATTTTCATGTCGGTCAATATTTACAGCTTTATGGACAAACTAGAGTTGTAATAAAAAACGTGACCTACTTACTTATAGTAAAATTTGATTGATTCTGATAATATGACCTCCGATATTAAACTTACAGTAAAGATAAAAATATTATTGAACGTTAAGTAAATGATTTTAAGTTTTACATCGAAATAAGTCATTATTGAAGATATAGAGTATTTCCGCTCAGTAATGATTTTAAAGTAAAATCTTTTGACCATCTGTGGGACTCAATTATTGACGGCTGATAGGCAAAAGCATGTGAGAAATATTTAGAAACTGTAAATAAAGCAGCACATCATTTAATATACCTCCAGAAAGATAAAAGAGAAATGCTACTTGACTTCACTGTGTTCCATGGAGACTATAGACATGTATTTTATCCTTGCCTTAAAATCCTTTTATCCATGCGTTGTTCATTCTATTCTATTTTATTGCGTTTTATTCATTTCATTCATCGGCAGAAATACGTGTCGTCACAACTGCAACAAACTAATCAAAATATGGCTTACAAAAGTACTGCCGGCTGATCGGCAATACCATTTGAGAAATAGTCTGTAAGTGGAAATAAAGCAGACACAAAATTTATCTACACAAAGATAAAAGAGAAACACTTGGCTTCACTGTTTTCCGTGGAGACTCTAGTGATATATTCTATTTGGCTTAACTTACATGCGCTTTGTATTCTGTTGTATTTCACAAATTAAGATAGTTCAATTTGTTTTTTCTTATAATGTGTAATTTCATGAATCAACTCAATTACATGTTGCCACAACTATAACAAACTAATCAAAATATGGCTTACACTATGGCCTTCAAAACCGTTTATTGAGCAGGACATTTTGTTAATACAAGATCCCCTACTAAGCTTCGTTTCTAAAACGCTTATCTTTTAAATTATACTTAAGTTTAAGTGAACACAGATTTAATTTACTTAGTGTCCTCTAAAATGTAGTGCCTTGGGAGCTTGTTTGATAGCGTTTATGTGCAGTAAAATACAGGTCTGGTGATTAAATTCAATGCACCATAAGTAGAAAAAACTTAATTCGTGCACTGTAAGGGTAATCTATAAATGAAAAATCAGCATATGTTCATACAAAGTGTATAGAATATTATGTGTCGGTTTACAATTTTATACTCGTCTGCAAGTACAAGTTTCAGCTTCAATATTTCTTGAAGTTTTAAGCATGTAATTAATTTCATCACGTGCATTGCACACCAACACTTTACAAAATGTTTATATCGGTTACGTATTAAACTCGGTTGCAAAACTCTTCACATTTGAGGTATTAAATATACAGTTGATCTAGATTCTAGATTATCGTGAACACTTAAATATAATTTACTGGAGTAATTATTTTTTAAATTTAGTTTTTATTAATTTAATGTGATTTTAAAACGCAAACGTATTTTAAAGCAGGCTCCATTCTATATTTCTCGTCGAAACCTGTAATTTAAAGGCGATCTAGTATAATCATAATGTTGTGGCATACTTCCCTGTATAAGCTAGATTGAATTCCGCAAATTTAATTATAATTGCGATTACCGTAAGTCACTGTTTCTCCCTTAAAAATATAAACAAAACTTGTTTACTGACAACAACAGGTAAAATTCCCTCATTCGTTGCTTAAAATCTGTACTTAACACACGCTATGCTATTTAAAACTATTAAAATCTAATGAAAAATAAATAAACGGTATCAGGAAACTGACACATACTTTCTCCCTTTTAGCCCAACTTTAATGAATAAATTACTTTTTATTTACTAAATGTAGAATACAAAGCACGGTAGAATGTACAGAAAATCTTCTAAACAAGTTGTTTCCAAAAATATCCACCCAAATCCCTGTTTAGGAGGTACTACAGAATCCATCGCTACACACGTGGTTTTAAGAGGGGAAATGCCCCCTATTCCCCCTCCCTTAAGGGTTATTAAGGGGCAACGTATTTCGAATTTCCTCTGTTGGTCAATGCTAACTTGACAAGCATATCAAATTTGAACGAAATTGATCGATAAATAAGAGAGTAATTTTTGTATTCCCCATAAGAATACCATTGGACAACGTACTGCGTTTACCACAAAATTAAAATTAAAATTTTCTCCGCAACCAGTAATCGTAGAATTGTAATTTAAAATACTAAATTATTTAGTTTTTTTGAGATCGTTTTAATGGTGAATAATAATATTTTTATTTTATGTTTTTTTTTAATCCAAAAAACTGATTTTGTTGATATTTTTAGTCTTTTAATTTCTGAACCCGAATTTTTACAGACATGCGGGTGGTGTTATTTTGTTGAAAAACTAAAGTTCTACAAACTACTAAAGTTTAATTAAAATCGTTAGAGCCATTTTTGAGAAATCTTGATTTTTCATGTTTTTTGGCGGTTTTTGGGGGATAATTACCCTTAAAAATAAAAATTTCAAAAAATGAAAAACCTGCAGATATTGTGGATCAGTACCTACATACCAAATTTCATAAAAATCGGACCATTGGTTAGGGCTCTAGCTATGTACACATCCATACAGACATACAGACAGACACACAGACATTACGTAAAAATAACGTTTTTGGTTCAGGAAGAACCAAAACGAATATTTCCACTAACAACTCAAATTCTAAAATTTTTACGAAAACAATACTTTATCCATATACTATGTATAAGGGGGAGAAAGTAAAAAATGCTAAAAGTTTTAGGGATTCATCAGTCTGGTAGTTTATTTTTACTGTCATGTTTCAAGGTGTTTATTTATAAAGCACCCATTTTAATAAACCGTTCATGATTAAACCAACCACTCAGAAAGTGCAGAGCCTAAACACTATGTCTGAGAGGCAATCCTAAGGCAACTTAAGTTTAGGAAACCGTTTGAAAGAGTGAAGGAACTTCAGTCCCCGGAGATTGGGGCAACGCTGGGCACAGAGCAACACAAAGCAAAGTAACTAGTTTTCCAGACAATCTGTCAAAAGACTACACTTATACTTGTTCCCTCTATTACCCTAGTGAGTGAAGATAAATGGAAAATTATTATTGTTAAAAATAATAATTTTGTTGCAACTATATATGCATATAATTAACATTCGCTGATGAAACTGAAAACGATTACTAAGAAACGATATCCGAAATAAAGATGGTTAAATATATATAAATACCACATTTGAACGCATTTGTCCTATTCAAAACAATTACTCCATTTATTTAGCTTGGTTAATAAAAAAAGTAAAACTATAAAAATAACAACTTTTATTTAAAATAATACATACTTCACGAATCCTGTAAAAACTTAAAATATTGTTCAGATAGTTTAAAAAGCATTGTAGTATATATTATGTTTTAGTATATATTATAACATATGAATAAACGAAGATTCGGTTCCTTTGTGAAGGCGTTATTAGGATATTTATAACGATCAATTCCTTGCCTTCAAGAGTGGCATGCAGACTCCGGCAGTGGTAATACAATTGTTGGTGTCTCGCTACTTCACATGTCTTGAAGTTTACAAAATATTTTACATTTAAATCAGAACCTATTTTGTTAAAAATGAAAATATGTTGATTTGTAGTACACGTCTCCCACACTGAACGAAGCTTTTTTCTGTGCTGAATATATTTATTTATAGAGACATGGGGCTATTTGAAGTTGTCAATTAATGTTTTTCGTAAATTCTTATTTATTTGTTTACTTAATATATGTTTTAAGGTAATGATATTCATTGGTAAATTTCAAACAGATAATTAATTGTAACACAAAACGACTGATAAGTTTACTTACAAATATTAACACGATAAATAAATTACATGCTATATTTTATTATCCAATAGGATTTCTGATCACCTTTTAAATATTAATAGATAGTCTGAGTAATTTCCAATGAACTGATTATAAATTTATGCAAATAAGAGTTAGGGTAGGGAACGTTTGTTTATGGACATTTTGTTCCTTGAAGGAGCAGACATACATTTTGAATTGATTAAATTCACATTAGAGTCTTTGATGAGAATGAAGCCTGCTTTAAAAAACTCATAGCATTTTCAGAAACATGGATCCCTAAAGCCTGAGTTTTATCAAGACTCCTAAACTTTTGAGAGGTTAATGTTTACAGTGCCAAGGTTTGAAGCAGCCATGGATGTATTTTAGGGAAATCAAGGCTTCCGTACACATGATTTAGTGTTCACTCGCTGTGAAATTTCACATTTGCTCAGTCGTGCCTAAAACAAATTACCCTTCCGCTTCATCATTATCGATTTATCGATTTATTTAGAAACTGACACAGTTTAATTGCTCTTATGGTTTATCGTAAATTATAACTTAAATCAATATATCCTTTTTATTAGTTTAGCGAGTGAAAATTCGATTTCTTCATAATTTGTCGTTTATTTTTTTTTTTTTACTTTAGAGATAAGAAATATTGAAAAATTTTGTAGTTCTGTACGCGTAAATTGCAGTCATCCAGAAATTAGTAAAAAAAACGCCAGTCTTCTGCCCCTCTCCCTTCTGCATAATAGGTTCTTAGCCCAATACATGTGTGTGTGTCTGTAAAACACATAATTATTCGTACTGATTATTTATAACCTGATCAATTAATATGCAGCTTATGTTTAGATTCTGGGTTCAGAAAATAAACTTGACTTAATCAATGTGCGCTGTAAAACTGTTTAGTTTAAATTAAACTAACATGAAATTATTAATATCTAAAACTTACAAAAACTTATAAGTATGTGATAGGTGATAAGGCTTACAAATAATTTAATCGTATATGATATTAAATCATTATATAACAAACAACTTTCAGTTTCAATGAAATATTCAGTATTATGTGAACATGTGTCATATCACTCCGACAATCCGTGTCCCCACTCTGTCACAACCGTTGTATGTCATGGCCGTCCTCATTTGGTGGACCTGTCCAATAATGTATTTCTTCATCTCAACCATAGTACCTTTTGATATACGTATGTGAAATTAATATTATTAACCGTGAATGCGAAACAACCTTGGATCAAATGTCAATATTTTCATTATATAACGGTCTCGTTTTCCTGGTGAAAGTAAAAATGTTTAAAAACCCGCAAATGTATCAGCTAAAGATTAAACATTTGATAAGCAACATTAATAACATGTTTTTCTTGACAATAACTTCGTTTATAAAGAGGCATTACTAGAAGTATTTATCGGTTTTTATTTTTGTTGCAAAAACACTTTACTTTCAGGCTAGTAAATAAAATAGGATATTAAACTAATTATAATTCGACGGAAAACCTCGAATAGAGAAACATTTACTTTAATAGTTAAACATGCAGTTGATTTTTCCCCTTATAAATAATGCTAAAATAATATTTAAAATGTCTATTGATTAAAATGTATATATGTTAAAATAAAAATAAATAGGTAACGTAATCAAAAATAAGCCGATCAACAAGAGAGTGAGGAATTCAAGCTGACGACGTCGAAGGGAAAACGAAATCGAATTTTCTAATATTTCATCCATCACTTGACACCTCTACTCTGCATATTGTAATTTACATTATTATGATCAATGGTTTTATCTGAAGTTTATATAAAAATTTGAATAAAGAATAAAATATATCTAATATAGTGTTAACACTGTTTTTATTAAACTAGTAAACCTGTCACGGCTTTGCTCGCGATTATCATCTATAAATATTGTGTTACCGTTCCAAAGCCAACATGGCCTGCTGATTAACTGTGTTTACTCTATCCAGCTGATTGCTTAAAACTTATAGTTATTTCCCAATGTTAAGCTTATGGGAATAAACTCAACTTTAAACGGTCCCAGGGTCTCACTCACAAGTTATTTCACTATAAAAAAGGTTTTCTGCACAACTTCACATTAGGCTCTTTCCAATGACACCAAAAACATGAAAATCGGTTCTGTAGTTTAGGAGGAGTGATTGTCACAAAAACCCTGTCTATACTGGCTACGTATTATAACTAATTAATTACTAACGTTGTTGCGCATACTTACAACTTATTACTGAACTTGCAACGCTCGTTTAGCTCTCTCAATGTCAAGTTTTATATTTTTAATGTGAATGAACATGTTTGTACAAAAGAACGTTTCTCAATTTTCAAGCAAAACTTGATACAGTTCCATATGAAAATGTATGAATAAATTATTAATGTTCTTGAATATTTCTCCTTTCACCTTTACACACCTGAATAAAACCGCCTGCTTTGTGATGCATATGATTCTTATCTTCATATGACAAGAAGTTTAAAGAGTGCGTACAGCGTATAGAGATAGTGTTCCTTAAGTACTACTTATAGAGATAGAATCCGTTGCAGTGGCTCTCTCATGTTTCGAATATAAAAGGTTGGCTAAGAAGACGTTATCAACCTTAAAATGCATACCTTAAATGTATTTAAAAGTAATAGTTCTTGAATTATTATTACAAATTTTAACATAAATATATACAGAAGTTCATTATCCTGCTTATAGTGCAGGACACTTAGACAAAAAATAGGCTTAACCCGGACAAAATTATAAACAAAATGAAACCTTTTGGGATGTGATCGGCACCGTCCCCTCGTCATTTTTTGAAAATTCCCAAACTTTCCCACTTTGGCAAAATCCGCCATCTTGAAAAAAGTAACTGCAAAGCAGGCTTTTACTTAAAATTTTATATCTCCAGAACGGAAACTCCTAGAAAGGTCTAAATTGCGTCATTATCTTCTAATTTAGCTGTTGTAAATATAATTAAAATCATGTTATACATTTAAAATGAATAAGTACATAAAAAATCGCTTTTTTTGGTAAAAATAAAGTTTTTTCAAACATTAAAATATACATTTTTGCATTTAACAATTATTTTAGTCGTTTTACAAAATTTTTCTTTGAACAAAGGTTTTAGAGCTTTAAAAGGCGTATCAGATTCATATATTGAATGTTTACGTACGTTATTAATAAAGGCCTCAAAGAGCCTTAAACCTACAGTGTTCCTGTAGCGGCCGCCGCGCCGCGCCGCGCCGTCGCCCGTGCCAAAGGCCTAGCAGCCAGCATTGTATTTCCTATACAAACTATAAGGTATGAATATAGGACATTGAATTAAAAAGTGTTGTTTAAAATCAATTTCAAACGGGAAAATCATGATAACGAAATCACTTTTTCACATTAAACAGTTTTGATTAATTCTAAACTTCTAAACTTATTTTTCTATTACATTGGGATAATATATTTTATTTTATTTCATATTTTTTAGAGAGAGATTGGGCTGAAATATTTTTTCAAATACAAAATGTCTTGTTGTAGAACATCCTTCTTCGTTATACGTAGAAAAAAGTGTTTTACTGCTGTGTCTAATTCTTTTCAGCAGTTGTCGTTTCTTCATTACCTAAAAAAAACGTATTACTAACGTCACATCGTGAAAGAAGGACTCAATTGCAAAATGGAACATATTTAGTTGTGAATTGTGAAATTCGTAATATAAAAAATACAAATAAAACCCATAACAAAGTATAAATAATAATAATAATTACCTTTAGCATGGGTTGTGTGCTGGATCAGTACTCAAAGTCTCTGGATCATCGATACACTCATCTTCCATTAGTGGCAAGCGATTTAAACATCCAAAGGCAGAGCAGTATCCACATATAGTACTACATTTCAAACCATTTCTTAAACATTCACAGCTTCGGTGGTCACAACCAGTTTTGCAATTACACGATACCAAGCATAAAAGTTTTTGCGGTGCCGGTTCTAATAAAGTTGGTATCGGTGAGTATAAGCCATTTTCCAACTTCCAACCCCAATCAGTAGGCTCCATATCATGGTTTTTCCAACCTTGTATCTGATGGAAAACACGAAACGAGTGCTGTTTAGTCGCTTCAGACGTTGGAGGTAGGACTGACATTTTAAAAGAACCATCAACCTTTTGTTTAGCAACTGTTTTCAGGTACAACTGGTAGCGCAACCTATTTATTCCATCAGTTTGTTTTCCACCATATATTACGCACATAAATGCTTCTCCAGCATCAGCGATCTCTTGTGGGGAAGAACTCTTGTCATTAAAAACATCCACCTTTTTCCTCAACGAATCGTCTCGTTTCAATTTTGCAAACGGTAAAGATTTACCTTTTCCATGAACACACGAAGTGGTATCGCACCCTGTAAAGGCGTGTATGAACAGCATGTACTCCTTCCTAATGCTTCTTGAAGGAGTGTTATGTTGAACACTTTCCTACATCTCTTGCCTTTACTGGGAATTAACATATACGTATTTCCTTCTGAGTGCGCAACAAGGAGTACAAGTAAATCAGTGTCTTCACCAACTAATGTTGCTGTTATACCAAGAGTACCTTTAGACACTGTATTTGATACAAGCAATGTATCAGCATCTGTCTCAGCTTGGATAACATTGATGCCTGATTTTCGTAGATTGGTTGAAATTAAAGAGATGAGCTGTGTTTTGTTGTTTGCATTAGATAGAAACACGTCTGGAGGCAGCACCACGTAAGAGTTTTCCTCAACAAGTACTTGAGAAGAGCACCCACGTCGTAAATGTTCATGGTCTTTAGTAGAAGATTTCCCGTAACCGTCAAATACAACAGTCACATCAGACGACAAATATCTGTTAGTCACGTGAGATACATATTTACTTACTATTTCTTTATAAGTTTCGTGACGCTGCCAAGAACAAACATGTAACAGATACCCTCCATCTATAACATATGCAGTGTCCACAGATTCTTCTGGTAAATAAAGAGATGGTGTGAGGTAGTTTTCAATAACAGGCAATAGTGCAGCTTTACCCGAGCCTTTTCTCAAACTGCAGTTTTCAAACAGGGCTGGAGGCCAGGCTGAAAGCTCGTATTGGAGATTTGCTGCTAGCTCGTCATCTGATCTTACAACGCACAGCATACGGTGGAAAAGTTGAGTTGAATTAACTTCAACTAAATGTTCTCTGACCCTGATCCCATTGCTGGCTTTAGAGAGCGTTGTTACAACATCTTTCTCTTGAGATGTATGTCACTGAATTTTTTCCCAACCATTACTTTCATTGCACTAGTTCCTACGTCTTTGGCAGAGTCACAGTTTACTGTTGATGATGCAATCAATCCATTAGTAACACAAACCAATGAGGGTGATTCTGTTTCGAATGGGTTGTAAAGCGTCAACCATTCTTGCAGTTTAAGTGCGTCATTTTTATCTCTTGACTTGCGTGACTCTCTAAGCTCAACATGCTGACAGGTGGTAGCAGAATAAACACCTGCCATTTTCTCAACTGCATCAACAACTTTAACAGTTGCAGGCATAGCTTTTATCCATTTAGACAGAGTTGGGCTTGACAAGCCTCTTCCATGCGTTAATCCTCCAGTGGACTTCATTGAACGCATCAAAAACTGCTCAATAATCATGTCCGACCAGGTTCCGGACCAAAACTTGTCAGTTCTCTTTATTGTAAAATATCATTTCCCAACAAATTGATCCAACTCTTCCTTAGGCAAAGATTCACTTAAGCTAAGCATCCGTTGTAAATAAATATGACCTGTTTTGGCGTAATTCAAGTGTCCCGACGCATGGAAATAAGGAAGCATACTTTTGACACAGAACAGGTGCAGGTCCCAGTCACCAACACGTTCAGCTCGAACGTACAAATGTACTAATTCTACCATTTCAATATATTGAACCCACAGCTTTGCTGTGCGACTTTCACTTGACAGCTCTTTAAGCTTTGACTCAATGAGTGACAAAAGTGCCTGCACCTCTCTACATTCTGTAACATCCTCAGGAAGTAGATTGCCCTCCATTAAGTCGGAAAATGTATCTTCCAGGTTGTGAAGAAAAGGTTGTCGTTCCGGGCACATTTGAAATAATATACTTAATAGTGCTTGTTGAGTCAGGAGATGAGCTCTCATAGCTCTGGAGTACTGCCGACCGCTAAGCATATGAACCACTGTGTTCTTTGCGTATATGGTATTCCACATGTCTTCTAGCCCACTACCCCCCATGATCATGCCTATAGCTCCAAGGAAGGACATAAGGAGGTGAAATCCTCCAATTCTAATCTCAACACGTGACAAAACACTATCAAGAGGTGCTGCCAGCAGAATATCAAACGCCTTGTGACAAAGCGGTTGATCAAACGTAACAAAAACCTTTTTTTGTCCAAGTTTTTCACATTCTTTTGCAGCATATATCATAGCTGTGTATGGTGAATTGATTGTTCGGGTCATGATTTATGAATGGTAGTGGTACCAATGCAGACTTCTCATGAGCTAAATGTTTGCAGGGGCGACCTGCACATTTGTTTACACTTTGTGGTATGTTTAAGTCTGGGTGCAAAAAATTCTGATAGCAATAACGATGGTAACGACCCTCAGCTGCCACTAAATCTATAACCCCACTCAATCGCAATGTCACTGTTTTCCCCCAATTATCGCCTCTGGCAACAGCATGAGATCTTATTGTTTCTAATATTCCTATCGTTCGAACTTGACTGATAGGCCTACTTTGATTTGGATGTTTAGAGTCTAAGACAGCAATCTCTCCACAAAATAAGCATTGATTCTTAAAATCAAAACTGTCTGACCTTGGTATTCTCACTCCAGATGGTGAAGTTTCATCTTTCTTTGCTGGTAGACGCCGAGTATAGTTTTTCCGGCACTGTTCATGGACATAAACCACTTCACTTTCCTCAACACGTTTCAAAACATCGTCTTTTCTGATACTACTACATTCTTTAATTTTGTCAATACCTTTATTAACAACTTTTAAATCTACATCCCTTCCACAACAAATCACACACTCCATCACAGATCAAACTCGCGCAAAAACATGTTCGACAGCAGTTGTTTTTCAAGCCACGCACGGATTTCGCGGAACATAACTAACCAGTGACAGGTCGTATCAGGTGAGTGACTCACATACCGCCCCCTCCCCCTCCAAACCTCTCCATTCCATGGGGCTCTGGCACGGGTGGCGGCGCGGCGCGGCGGCCGCTTACTTAGGAATACTGTAGGTTTAAAGCTCTTTGAGGCCTTTATTAATAACGTACGTAAACATTCAATATATGAATATGATACGCCTTTTAAAGCTCTAAAACCTTTGTTCAAAGAACAATTTTGTAAAACGACTAAAATAATTGTTAAATGCAAAAATGTATATTTTAATGTTTGAAAAAACTTTATTTTTACCAAAAAAAACGATTTTTTATGTACTTATCCATTTTAAATGTATAAAATGATTTTAATTATATTTACAACAGTTAAATTAGAAGATAATGACGCAAGTTAGATCTTTATAGGAGTTTCCGTTCTGGAGATATAAAATTTTAAGTAAAAGCCTGCTTTGCAGTTACTTTTTTCAAGATGGCGGATTTTGCCAAAGTGGGAAAGTTTGGGAATTTTCAAAAAATGAAGAGGGGACAGTGCCGAACACATCCCAAAAGGTTTCATTTTGTTTATAATTTTGTCCGGGTTAAAACCTAAATGCACTGTACTATTACTTGCTAAGTAATATTTTGTTAAATAGTGGAACATAGGTATTTTAGCGCTAAAGATTCTTTTTCGCGTGTTCGGTATTTTATTAGTACATTCCCTAACAACTCATACGACCTTTTTGTTTGAGGAAGATAAAGTGGTAAATATAAATAGTATTTGGGATTCACTTCAAAAATAATAATTGAATAACCTGTATTTTTATATGACTGATACTGCATAGTGAATTTTAACGTAAGAGGCATTTATACTAAATTTTAAGTTTGGGATTCATAAAATTAGGAAGGAAATATAATTCAATCACACGATTTAATTATACAATACAATTGACTTGACGAATATTAGATTTAGGTTTGTGACGGGAGTTCAGAAATAAAATAGCTGCAATAATATTTGCTTGAATAAGATAAAGTTACGATACTTTTTAAGGTTCAAAACGCAAAGCAAGCAGAATGGTGTATTCATTTTTCTACTCCTTGTTTTAATTTGATTATTATTGATTTAAGAAACCAATGAAGACTCTACGAATACTTGGAGAAACCTTTCTAAATAAGTCCACATGGGAATACTAAAACTAATAGTTGTAAAAGTGTTGATTCAAAGTTAAAGTAACTCTTTATTAAGTAAGTGTTGATTTATTTACTGTATAAGACAGGCAAGTTGCTTTGTTGGCAGTCGAAATATCAGCAGCTGTCACAACCACAGCTGACTTACTGATGTTTATCGATCAAACATCCAACTGTCAAACAAAGATTCAATGAAACAGTTAATTAGTAATTAGTTTTGACTCAAGTTGCAAGTTATATAGGTCATCGTCATCTGTATTTGAAAAACAGTTATTCATATATCTACTATAAATAATCATACAAAATGAAAAGTGACTTTTAATTTTGTTTAATTAAATATTACTATTAAGAATCAAATAATTAAAATATGACGGTTAGTAATCATCCGAGTTTAATGCAATGGTTTACTTTTGAATTACATGCTTGTTTACCTAACCAACGGACGTCCAGTTGGAAATAATTACAAAAAAAAAAACAGACTATTAAAATTGTTTTTTGTTCGCTTACTATGACGTATATTCCATTATCAAATCCTTTGACGCCCGCTTGTCAAAACAGTTCGCCGTTAAGAAGTTATACTTACAATGTACAAAGCCCACACACGATGTGGCGCCGTTGTTCCCGAAGGGTCTGATTTTCAGGAAAGTGTTTCCAAGAGTGAAGTAACTCAGTCCCCGGAGATTGGGGAGGAGCGGCACGCGGCTCAAAGCAAAGTGACTTGTTTTCCGGCCCGACTGTCAAAGACAACACTTACGCTTGTTTAACTCTTTCACTATGTAGATCGGGCCCCATTACAAGGGATTATTAGGATTATTAGCATTATTTCAGTTTAAACAAATTATAAGTAACTACTTAGTTGTATATAAAGACTTGAAAGGAAAAAAATCAGTTTTATGGGATGTCACAAATCAAAATTTTTATTAAAAATGTCATATTAGTTCAGATATCAATACGTATCAGCTGTAATTAATAAAATGTCAAGGTTAATTATAAATAAATAGTTGACTTTAAGTAAAAAAAAAACATTTAAAGGGCATGTTGATTTTATCCAAGTTATGTATATCGTAATCTTGATTACAGAAGTTTTAATTTAAATAGTTTTTAGCAAATTTCCCCTATAAGGAAGAAGTTACTACCGTAGTTGGCATGGTAAGACCTAGGCCCGGGACCATGATAACAATTCGTTTTGAGGTCCCCTGACCCAAAACACCATTTGTTCGAAACCGTATTTATATATATATATGTAATATATGTGTCCGTGGGTGCAATAGCTGTCGTAAAAAAGGTCCGATTTTCATTAAATTTGGTTCAAACGTTTAAAGCAGCATTTATGACTTTAAGTTCGAAAACCAGACGGATCGAGCTATCCGAAGGGAAAATTTGGTTGGGTTTTGTACCCCAAAAATGGGTTTTTTGAGTTTTTTACATACAATTTTTGAAAATGTAAAATTTAATTTCAATTTTTTTTTTCATTTGAACCAGCTTAAAAAGACGCACAATTTGGTGTTCTAACCATTGCTTTACGTCAATTGGTTACTGAGATATTGAAAGTGATAACACAGTACGTTGTCCAATGTTATTTTTATGGAGGATAATTAAAATTGTATATCTCGATTATTTATCAACTTATCCTGACGAAACTTGGTATATTGCTTCATTTCATTGTGGTCTATTGATATTTACACAAAACCCATTTTTTTTCCGATAGTTCCCGTAGCAGCAAACCTGCATACTCAGCCCCATGATATTCTTATGGAGAATAAGCAACGTGTTATCTTCTTTAATTATGAACATAAATTAATAGAACTTGGGATGTGGCTTTACCTAGTTGAGTTATAATGATATTTGTATAAAAACCCAATTTTAGTGTTCCTTATTTCAGCAAACCTGCATACTCATCTGCCGTGTTAATCTTATGGAGAATAATTAAAATGTCATAAATCGTTTATTTATGAATGTATATTGATGAAACTTGGTATGTGGCTTTATGTGGTATTAAGATAAATTAATATGCATTGGAAATTCTCTGAGTATGCAGTTTTGCTGCTACGGAAGTATTTATCAAGTATAACGGTGTTTGTGATTGTCTAAATTTTTTCATAGCTGTGGTACAAAACGTCGATTACACAAATGAAAAAAACGCTTCCTTTGATATAGCGACGTTCTTGATAAATAATAGTCGATTGAACTAAACTAAGAGTATTTTTAATTACTTAAACACATTTTGTGATGTTTTACAATAAATTATAATAAAAAACAATCAATCACCTCTCTGAAGTTGAGGTGGCACACCTCAAAACGGCTACCTAATCCTAAATATGAGGCGCCTATTTTCACTACGCATCAGACTAAAAAAAGGCAAAACTCTATAGTTATACTACTGCTAAAAAAAACATTGCATTTATTACTATATAATACCTTATTAAAATTTGTTCAGTTAAATTTGTTGATCGTATCGTTTGACGTAAATGTAAATAGAATGAGTTAATTACATTAATAAACTAGTGGTATATATTTTTCGGTTTATAATATAATAGTAGTTTAATTATATGATATAATCTCACAACTTCATTAGAGTGACATTCATAATTTTTAACTCAGTGAGCAAAATTTTGAAAATATTAGGAGAGATCTCTTGCAAGGTATATTGTAAAAGAAAAATTAAGCACAGAATCACTTTTAATTAAACTGGAATGTAGCTATTTACTTCGCCTCTTCAACATAAAACCGTCAAGTGGACTGATTCATAATTGAGATCCACTGAACATTTCCACAAACGAATTTCTCATTATTTTTCGTACGAGATCTTATTTAACTCCACTTCAAGGAAAATAACTTAATATATTTAATAACAAGGACATTTTTATCATGAGCTTATCTAATATTTTTTGTGAATTCCCTCTACTTGTAACAGAGTAATCTTCGTTTATCGTTCTATATTAGGTATAAATCTTGCCTAAATTGGTCACTTCACTTCAAGCAACTTTATACAATATACACAATATTTAGTAATCATTATGATTTGCACTTTCCTGTGTTACAAAAATAAACTTCAGTCAGTCAAGTTCGAAAGTTTTTTTAAAGTTATTTATTAAAATCTATTCTAACTTCGTGTATAACCGTCTTCAAATTCATACCAGATATATATTTTTAAATATAAATCAAACAAAAATTAATAATGTTTACTTATAAATATGTTTTACGAGAATTTTTCCCAATATATAGTGGAACTCTGTTGTCCTGCCTAAAGTAATTCCTAAGGCAGTAAAATTTAAAAACACAAACGAATGAATGAGTGCTGTACAATCCTGATAACAAAATTAAAGATAGTTATATTTTTTCGCTTTACTATCTATTGAACAAATAAACTAGTACTGGGTTAAAGCATAAGCATAAATCTAAAGGCGTGAAACAAGAAGGGAGCTTACATATACGGATATAAAATTCACAAGTTTATTGAAATGAAGGCGAGCAGCTTGAAAAATTAGGAAATGCAATCTCCCGCCCTTTACCTGGGAGGCGCTCCTGCCTTTGCTGATCTAATTTTGCTTTTCCTTAAACTCGCGAAGCATCATATTGGTATTTTCTTAACCAATCGAAGCTTGTATCAGTTGTTCTTTGTCATCAATGAATTTAACGAGATTTTTAAACGAATCTATTGCAAAAATAGTGTATCAAAATGTTCAATATACTTTAATTATTTAGTTCTTTATAACATGAATTATTAGGTCTACGTAATTCTAACTTACCTGAACTTACATCCTAATTTAGTGTTACAATAAAAATATTTTTTCGGGAGAGTTTTTCCACCTGTTTAAAAACAGAAAACCATTTTAAAATATATGGATTCTAGGATCATTACACATTTTCTTTGTGAGACACTGGTCCTAAACTAATTTGTTCGTTAAATTTAGTATTTTACGTTTTAAAGTATATGTATATATTTGGAATGTATACATTTTCATTTAGATTTATGTTCAAAAAATATTAAGTCCCACGATTTTTATATACTGACATAATCGTGTAAAGCACCGCGGTTTATTTCCGTTACTATGTATTTAAAGATAACATATGTTGTAGGAAATCCCCAATTCTTACAAATTTTGTCTCGACCATTTCGTAATCATACATGTTTTATTAATTTATTTGTTCTATACATTTACTATATAAAGGGATTGGATCATTTGTGTTATGCTTGTAAGTGAATATATTTGTATCCCCATTTTAGTTATAAACTTCAAATTTTTATATAAACAACATATTCTGCAAGAAGACTTCATTGTAGGCCTTCTAACAGTATAATGCATTTTTTAAAGAATGGACAAAACTCTAGCTCACAATCTTATCAATGACTATAAATCAATAGAACTTAGATATCGGTTTTATCAAATACATTGTTTAAACTTTTTGTATTATATTATATTTGTTATTATATGCATTGGTCATTAGCTGGGTTGAAAATTGCGGTCAAATTCTCTACCAAACTACACTACACTACCACTACACTAAATCACTCTTTTTTGATTAAATTACTATTTCTAAATAATGAGTTTTATCAATTATTTATTTATTAGTTTAAATAAATTACTAATACATAAAGCTCCATCCGAAATAATCATATTGTTTCTTCACTCATGGACGCATGTGCCTACCTTGCAATGCATGCGATTCATATCTGAAGTAGCCTTGTTTAAATGCATTATAAATTAAAGCTTATTTATAATAAGCTAAAGCATTATTGAATATAAATAACATAAACTTCACAATTTTAACCGAAGGGCAATTGTAAGATAATTTAATTAACTATCCATACATATTAATCCGCTGTTTAAAATTTCAGACTACACAATAATTTGCTTCAGTAACTTTTCCATGTCTGGTAAAAAAATCTGCGTAAAATAAGGTAGATAAACTATTTATTTGATATAATAAAATCGTCACTCAACCACAATAGCAAATACAATTTTTATTTTAAAATTCTGTTATGGTATTCATTTTAATTGTAGTTGATTCTGCCCACTGTCATGTTTATTTAGTTAAATAACCTAAAGATTGCAAGGAAAATGCAGTTACTGCATAGAACCCTAAATATCTACCAACCGAGTTTCTTTTACAAGTTATCCGGACTACGTTTTCAAAATTAGAAGCCGAGTTCGACCGGAGTTAACGAGGTGTTGGATGTTCACTAAAATGAATATTCAAGATCTTCTTGTTTTACCGCAGTTTTTCCTCTTTATTAACACTGATTAGATGATTTTTTAACTTATTCCACAAAGATGAATTCAAGTATGAAGATGTCAAGCCTTGAAAAGTTTAAATTACAATTAAAGAATATGGGTTATAGTTGAAAAGTAAAACTCTCTGAAAACTTACTTTCTTGTGACACAAATTGCTTTATATTATGGAATTAAACTTGAGCCCCTCGATAACGTTGGTTGTTCAGTAGTGGTGTCGTTATATTTCTCAAAAGCTGTATTAAAATTATATTTAGTAAACAAATTTATGAATTCATATTTTGTTTTTAGAACTTAATTCAAAAAAATGTATCCTTAGCTATTTTTAGTGGGACCAAAGTTGATTAAAAAGGCACGCTTATCATTACTACATTGATAATCCTACTAATATTATAAATGTGAAAGATTGGATAAATGTTTGGATGTGTGGATATTTGGAGTTCCATCACGAATAAACTACTAGACCAATTACGTTAGAACTTTGCATGAACATAGCTTACACATCACATTAATATATACATAATAATGTCCAAATCCAACCTGAGGACGCGACCCTGTGGGTCCTGTAAGTTCCAAAGTAAATCTTATTGGAGAATATCATTTATAAAATTACCTTCTGTAGTTGTTAGTGAGTAAGGGAAAAGGAGTCACATGGTAAAACTAAACAAATATTTCATAATGCTGGTCAGGTTAATATTTCTAATGTGTTTTAATTTATCGTGAGCGAAGCTACGGGTAACAGCTAGTACATTCATCTGTTGACAGTTGAATAGAAAGGATAAATAATAATATGGATATTAACATGTAAATCTCAAATAAATGCTTATATCATACTTAAATTTATTTAATTTTGTTTGCTTTAAAAAGTTGACATATAAATTTGAAATTTTTAAAGTAAAGTAACATGTGTAAGAGGAGAGTATAGATTTAAAGTAGAGTTTATTTTATAGACGATAGTTTACAACAAATTAAAGGAATTCAGTTATTGCATACCAATCTCTGATATCTTTTCATAAAGGAGATCAAGTTGCTTCCCTTTAGCAACTTTATTGAAGGATGAAAAAGTAAGTGTTTTCATAAAAACTATTGCTGTATTTATCATGAAATTTTTATAATTAAGTGAGTTGTAATGGTTATACACTTTTTAAATAACACAAATTTAAAATAATGTTTATGATTGATTACGGTTAAGAGTGCCATTATTTGGATTATTAATATTTGTGCGCTGTTTATATTTAATAATATTATTTTAACAACAGAAGCATTTTTGTTGGGATAGCACAACAAACGCTTTTAAAGGAAAGCGGCCCAAACCCCTCAAATTTGTATGGACACCCCGGGATTTGAACTCGTGACCCCTTGAACCGAAGTCCAATACGCTAACCATTAGGCTAGCTAGATGCTCATGTTTACATGTAAAACACACGATTATTAATGGAAGACGTGTTATTTAGGTATGTTCAAAAGGAGACGGTTGGGACGTCATTTTAGCATTGTTCGTTAAAACGTTCACCAAATGGGATTATTGTGATTAGCACAAAATAGCTAATTTTATGTTTCGTGTTATATCTGATATAATTTTAAAATGTTTATAATATTTTAGTTTTGGAGAAATGTATCATTCTGTACGACTCTTGCCAATGAATTGTAATATTTTGTTTGGCAAAATGAAGGTCATTGCCTTTGACTTTGACTTTATCCGTCCTTAGTAAAATCAATACTGAGGCAAAATCGCATGGATACTACAGTTATACAGTTATATAGTTCAGTTTCAGTTATTTTACAGTTTACTGTTTATATAACCGTATTGTTCTTTGTTGCAGGTATGTGCTGATAAATAAAAATACAACTTTAGGTAAAGTAGGAAAACCTTAGTTATAACAAATCTAATGTGAAGTAAAGGTCGATTGATTTTAAAGTCTGGCAGACAATATTATTTTAGAATAGGCAAAGTAATACAAAAAAACTCTATAGTCAAATAGCTAAGTTTGTAAGGCATTTGGAATACATTTAAAAACTCCTACATTTTAAAATGAGGCAACTTTAAAAGTGTTTTAATATCTTAAAGCAGGTGTCTCAGGTATGGAACCACAGATAGAAGCTGAACTGTAATTCCCACTGGGAAAATAAAAGTGAAATGCTGCTTGGCTTTTTTATTGTACCTTCAGAGACTGCAAGGCTCTATCCTTTTTACTTGTTCGACATAAGGCTTCGTTCTTTATCCCGTCCTTAACGTTGGCAGTTTTACTCAAAATTCTTATCTAGTGATATTCACGCATTTTATGTTAAAACCAACTGAACTCTGTTATGTGGCGTTGGTACAAAATAAACTGGAGGTTTATAGATTTTGTTTAGGCTATTTTATAATGGAACTCACCATATTTAACGGAAGTTAAAATACACAACATTTCTCTACACTTCCAGGAAAAAACATCAATAAACAAAAATGAACCATTAAAATAAAGTTTTTGTTGACAATAGAATGTGTTATCTCCTCCTAATCCCCCCAAAAATATACATTAAACATAATCATCCGAAATATTCTTTCTCGTTTTTACGCAATTTCTCTAAATTTTGTCATCACCAGTTTCAATTGAACTGCTAGAGCTTGGTCAACTATATAGTACTCGTCAATATATGGTCGACTGGATGTCTTAAGATTATCAGTGTACGTCACTTGACATGAGAATACAATATATATTATAGCGAATTGCCCTGTAGGAAGAAAATGCACCAGTTTTCATATATTAAGACTTAGGCTCGGAACCATAATAACTTTCTATTTTGAAGCCTCTTTAGTCGAAAAAGTTACTCTATTTTCAGATGTATTTTGTTTAGTTAATATAACACTAAAAAGTTAATAACTACGATACCCGTACATGTCTGAATAACTTAGGCCTACTTATTTAAAATTATACTCGTATTTTTACTTAATTTATAAATGTTTTTGTTTTATATATGGTTAACAGGTATTATATATGCCAATCAATCTTAATAAATGAAAGGTCGAATGTCATAAACAGAGATGGCAATTGCTTTGTAAAATATTGGATATGGATACGGCTGACCTGCCGTATCTCTGATTGTATTTCAAGTATTTTTCGGCACCTGTCACTTCGGATTGAAATAAACAAATCTTGAGATAAAAGTTAAATATCAGAGGTTTTCACCACTCGCGGATGATAGGAAAATTTAATTTTGGTTATCCAAAATAAATTTCAAATATCCAAAATAAATTGTAGTCCATAGTAAATTGAATTGAATTTTATAATTTAAAATTGTTTATTAACGTTTGGCTAGACTTATCATCAAAATAGCGTTAGGAACTCACAAACATGGCTCCTTCCTAGCCCAAACCATTGTATTCTTAATGAACGTTTACCGCTTGCTTGTCAAACGCCGATCATACTGCAGTATCTAACTACCCCACGATAATCGATAAGGCGTATTGCAGTTGGTGACTCTTCATTCAATGATAAATCAATCAATCTAAAGATCTACTATGTATGGAATGTTTAAACTTCTAAATATATATATATATATATATATATATATATATAACTATAAGTTACCGCAGGCTTCGCCCCTGCGAATCACTTATACAAACTATGACAGTTGCGTGTGCTCCATTCTGCGGTTAGCCTGTGGAACTTCTATGAGTGAAGATTTGCTGTTTGTATTTTCATTAGCTCAAACAAAATGAATGTTTATAAGGAATACATGTCAATTTCATCTTAATATATTTCATATAGTTTAGAAGTTTATTTTTAAGTTGAATAAAGTAAACTCTGGATTGGGAACGTAAGTTTAATCCAGCTATTTTAAAAATTCTGACCGCTGAAAAATTGGTTTAGTAGAAATGTTCTTCTTTCAATAATGTTTTTAAATAGAGTAGATTCTCACTAATCCGGCAGAAGTCAGACCGAGGTAGTGCCGGATTAAGAAAACGCCGGGTTACTGGAAGTCTACAAATAAAAATACGTAAAACAAGTTACAACTTGATTCACCGCCCACTTGAAACCAACGAGATTAAATATATCTGGAGGTCTAATCTTGAGTAAATAGTGAAGCCCACATGGTCTACCGCCATTTTCCTCAGGTAACCAATCAAATCCTCTCTTCAAAAGTTAATTGTTATATACTCGTGAAGAGAGGATATGGTTGGTTAACATGTTGGTTGTCATGGGAGAAGAGTTGACGGAGTGGACCACCATTTGGCTGAATTTTTTAGAAGAGACGAGACCACTATATATATTTAACCCGTTGACTCGAACGTCTAGGTACCGTCGGATTACTGGAGGGCCGGTGTTGGACTACAGAGCTGCCGGTCTTCTGCAGTGAGGTTATACAAAACACTTAATATGTAATTTCAATGCACTAACAATCCAAGACATATTAAATGAAAATACAACATGTTAAACCAGTAGAGACATTAAGTATCTGTTTACGTTACAGGTACTCTGGCTACATACTTTTGGATAAAAAAATAAAATAATGTGAAGGAAGGTTTTTATCCTCTTTGTTTATCAGTACGTTTATGTTTCTGATTGTACGTACACGCTAAAACATTTAGCAGTGTATTTTACGTAAAGTTAGTTCTTTTGTAAAAGAATAAAGTTGTTGTTAGTTTTTGATATTTATTTACTTTACAGTAGTTTTTTATACATTGTGTAAATTAAGTAGTGAAACCAATATGTATATTTAAACTAAAATAGATAGAGCTATTGTGTTTGTGGCATTGACTTCTTTAACAGAGGTTCCGGGATTTTTGACATCAAAAAACTGTTTCAACTCCCCTAAGGGGGTGGGGAGTAGGGGATAACTTGTTTTTTTTTAAATAACAACCCTTATTGAGTTACCCCTTATTTTATAGGTATTTCCACACTAAAATTAATGATATAAAGATAATTAAAATCAGTTGATCCTAAAAAAATGACGGCCAATTTCACTGTTGAAATATGTATAATTGAATACCTAAATTTATGTTGATTAGTATTAGATAAGGATTTATCACCTTAAAAAGGCCATTTTGATTTGAAATGTTTAATAAAACATGTGGGTCTTGGTTATATCTTTCTAAACACGTACTAAAACATTTCTTAAGTAGTAACTCCATTCATTATGATATTTCAAACGTAATTGACGTTTTTGGCCGCCATTTTGTTGAGGACCAATGGATTTTAATTATCTTTAAATCATTGGTTTTAGCGTGACCAGACCTATAAAATGAGGGGTCACTCAATAGGCGTTGCTATTTAAAAAAATAAGTTACCCCCTACCCCCATCCCCTTTGGGGGTTGAAACAATTTTTTTATGTACAAAATCACGAACCCTTTGTTAACAGTCAATGCCACGAATAAAATATTTCTATCTATTTTAGATTAAAAAATACATCTTTGTTTCAATACGTAATTCACACACTGTATAAAAGTTATTTTATATGTAATACCTATATATAATATAATATATATAATAATATAGATAATATACCTTTATATGTAATAATTCTATGAGCATTACTCATTTAAAACGTTAACGGTTATTTTGGTGTGTCATATTCTACTTTCTAATTATCATTTAAGAACAGAATATTTACTACATTGATTATACATATTGTCTGAGTTTTAAAAGGTTTAACATTTTAGTTGTAAGCTTATAGCGAAATATGAAGGCGAAATATTAGTCGCTCATGAGAATATGTTTATTTTAGCGTATATTAGACGTGGTAGTACGTCCAAAAGTGGAATATTTAACGTAATCAATGCAATTTCTACTATAATTTTATACTTTTACCTAAGTAAGACTAATTTTAATTTGCCAGAAGATTGATTACGACATACGCAGTGCCCAATTTTAGTTCTTCCTCTTCCCCCAACTCCATATGGTTTTAGTTACAACAGGCCACAGCCCTCTTGATCTCAGTGAAAATTGTATGGTTCTTCTTTTTTTCTCTATTTGAAAAATCATATTGTTCATCTTTTTAAGTATGTCTATTGAAATTGAGTATACTAAGTACGGAAAGAAAAACGTGATTTTCAAAAATTATAAATATAGATAAAGTCACAATCTGAAAAATGGAGAGATATATTGGCGATGTTTAAGGAGGACCTGCGCTGCTTACCTGAAAACAGACAGTGAAATGACAAATATTATTGACCCAAATAATAAACATAGCTGTCCTCATCCTGTTACTATAATATCTTTATTGTCACCTAAGGTAAAAAATAGTAATGAAACAACTCTACTCAATCAAACAGTTCCAAAAGATCATGTCTTGCCTTCAACTTCAACAGATCCACATAGCACTTTTTGAGCCTTCTATGATTGACGCACCATTAATAAACTCCTCCACTCCTGTAACGGATAATCTGTGGACAGAAAACCAATTACTTAAAGAGAAAATTGCTGAACTTGAGTTCCAGCTTAAGTGTGTTCTAGATCATTCAATTGAAAACGACAAAAGATTAATACAATACGATCAAGTTTTTCCAGTCGATTACCGCACAGAAACTCTAAAGGCTAATATTGGGGTGCAATATAACTTATCAGTCATGGAAGAGGTTGTTCAAAGAGGATATCATATCAATCACTTATGTGATTCTAATAAAGAAGTGATTAATATGGAGGAACAAATAGGCAATACTTCTACTAGCACATATAAACAAACACGAGGGTTAATTAACAGCTTAAAGACTTCAATCGAAGTTTTAGAGGCTGAATTGTTATCTCTAAAAAACATATCAAGTACTTTACTTGCCAAAATGATGAGTGGGTTGAAGCAAGAGCACAGCAGCTTCCACAGTTCTTCAACAACAAACGTACTTGTTTAATAGAAGACAGTTATTTAATAACAGAGATACACTCGAAAGCTCCTTCTCAGAAGACTAATGTGTGGTACAATAATACATACAAATCTAATCAAGCCAAAGTAAAAAAGTGGCATACAAAAGTAAAGTGCCATGGAAGCGTTGCTGTCTCATATTCAAAAGTGGATCTGTATGCAGATAATTATGGTCTGAACTTGTCTATGTTGATAAAGGAAGCAGTAAATTGAAACTGCATTGTGTCTGGTATTTGTAAGCCGTCGACTAAGTTGAAGGATGTAATGCCTTCCTGGACCCATCAATTTCAAGAACTCAGCTGTGTTGTCATATTAGCTGGTTCAAATTACCTATCAGCTAGACAAAAATTGAATATATATATATAGGAATCTTGAACTCAAGCTAACACAGATAAAAGAGCCATCAATATTTTTGACGTTTCCGTATAGTCATGACCTCGCCATGAGCCATCCTATTAACGAAGAAATAATTTGTGTAAATGCTTACATTAAGGAGCTTGGTGAAAGACATTGTCATGTAGATGTGCTAGATTTCAACTCTATTCCAAGGGAATACTTCACTAGACATGGAATGCATCTTACATGGAGTGGAAAGAGATACTTAACAAACCTTATCGTAGAGTGCCTAATGAAGATATCACGTCCGTCAGCCTTAAAAACCTGATCCTTCTGCTACTAGTTTCATTGTTGCAGAGTCGTAGTCCGTCACTTTAGTTCAAAAAAACACTGATGAAACATTAAGGCCTATTAATCTGACATCATCTTCTTCGGAGATATTTATGTGTGAAACGCCACGTTTGACACCGTTGTGACAGATCACCAGAGCAAGAATGTAAGTTTTGAAAAAGGTAATACTTTTTTAGAAATTCCTTAAATTCAACAAATGTTTCTAATATAGCTAGCTACCTCTCCACTAAAAAAATTTATTTCTGTACTTCATCAAAATTGTCAGTCAGCAGCCAACGAAGAACAATTACAACTGCTATGTGATGATTTGAGACCAGCTGTATTTGTTGTAACTGAGCATTGCTATACACATTGTAATCAATTATTTCAGTATTCCTAACTATGAGCTAGCCAATGTTTATTGTAAATCGTAATATAAAGGTGGAGGTGTGGCACTATTTATTAGAAGTCAAACTTTATTCAAGACTTGTCTTATAAATCACTGTCAAGATAAAACTTTGGAATCGGTGGCAATTGGCATTCAAACAACATAAAATGGAAAATAAGCTATTTATAGATCACCTGATGGTGACTTGGATATATTTTTTAACTCGTTAGAAATACTTCTAAACTCATTAAACTCCAATGGAAACCAGTATGTAATAACTGGTGACTTTAATGTTCTTGATAGTGATAGACCGGAATCTAGAAGGTTTAAAGATGTACTCGGGTATTTTTATCTCGAGTAGTCTGTGAACTCGCCCAAGTGGGTGACTGCCACTTCATCCACCGCAATCGACAATGTTGCCACTAAGTACCAAACATTAAAGTGTCTGTTATTATTACTGCTATCTCAGACCACTATGCCCAGGAGACGATAATTGTAGACCAACATGTCATCAACTACCCTCCAAGTAAATCCTACAAAAGAGATTTAAGCCCATGATATGTTAATAATCTAATTCGGTTCTTGAGTAAAGAAGACTGGCGTTGCATCAATAATTGCTCATTTATATCGATCACATGTACAATGTTTTCCAAAATGTTTTTCTGTACTATTTGGATTTGCATTGTCCGTTAAGACTAGTTAAATGAAATAAAACCCCAAAAACAGTAACTGGATTACTGCTGGTATTCTCACGGACAAAATAAAATTAATGCAGCATACGGAAACTTCAAAAATTACAAAGTATCCGAATTGTAAAGTAGTTTATAACAATACAAGAAAGTTTATAGAAAAGTAATCAAAGCTGCAAAGGCTATGGAAGTCAACAAAAAGCTAGCCAAAAGTGAGAACATTTCGAAAACATCCTGGGAGATTATAAATAGCAGCAAAGGGGGGAAATATTCACCTCCTACATAGTTGTAGACGGTAATATGTTAAATGAGCACAAAGATGTAGTTGACGAGCTAAATAATTTCTTTGCAAATGTTGCCTAGGCTTCCCCAACAAAACCACAAAACTCTTTAAGTAAAGCATGTTTTGGCCCCTTGACGTCTATGCTTTTGTCTCCTGTAGCGAAGGATGAGGTGGCAGATGTAATTTCAAAATTATCTTCAAAAATAACACCGGACATAGACTGTGTTTCGATGTGGCTCGCAAAAGAATGTTCAGCTTATCTTGTGAGTCCACTGACCAAAGAAATAAACCAAGCTTTCATGGAGGGCTCGTTCCCTGAAGCGTTGAAAAAGGCTAAGGTTACACCAGTTATTAAGAAAGGTGACTCAAACGAATGTGGCAACTATAGTAAAATTTTAATACTACCTGCTTTGAGTAAAGCATTTGAAAAACTTGTTCTCACCAGACTTCTCTCATTCCTAGGTATATTTAACACTATTACTAACCAACAGTTTGGATTTAAAAAGGGTAGGTCCATAACAAAGGCAGTTCACAATTTAATTGAAATGGTAGTAAATTCCTTAGATAGCCACTACTCAACTGTTGGTGTATTTTTAGATTTGTCAAAGGCATTTGACTGTGTGGAACATAACATTACTTTGGATAATCTCGAGCGATTTGGTGTATGTGGATTCCCACTAAAGTGGGTGACATAGAGCCTTAGTAATAGGACCCAGCAAGTTCAAGTTTTACATGCAATATCTAAGAATTTGGTTCACAAGTACGGTGTCCCCCAGGGATCTATACTTGGCCCAGTGTTTTTCCTACACTATGCGAACAACTTAAGCCATGTCATAAATGTGAGTCAAGTAGTTCAGTATGCCGACGACACAACAGTATTTTCTAGCTCCCCAACTAAGGCTGAGTTAGAAGTACAAAGTTTTGTTGATCTAAACAATTGTATTCGGTATTTTTCTTCGAAGAAATTAGAAATCAATGAACAAAAATTGAAGTTCATATTCTTTTCTCGTCGTAAACCAGAGGAAGACCCTGTTTGACAGTTGTGATCGTTTAACAGTATCATCATGGCAAATGAAAAAATATTAGAGGAAGTTCAAAGTACTAGGTTTCTAGGTATACACTTAGACAATAGACTGTCCTGGAGCGTCCATGTAGATTATGTATGCTCCAAGGTCTCCTCGGGTTGTTTTGCGTTAAGGAAATTGTCACAGCTTTGTCCAGACCAGATTCTAACATTTAGGTTTGATACATCCCCACTTAACTTATGGAATTGCTTTGTGGGGTAGTTGTAATGAAACAGATTTTAAAAGACTTTTCAGTTTACAAAAGAAATTGATAAGGATTATTGGTAAATAAAATACAAGAGAGTCTTGTAGAACAGCATTTCTTGACTTTGGTGTAATGACCCTCTCATGCATCTTATTCCTTGAGGTCGTGCTTTTTTGCAAATAAAAATGTACCATCACTCAAGGAAGATATATTCACCAGTACAACACCAGAGGCTGTTAATCTTTACATATTAACTCAAAATAGGTCCAAATTAAAAGACGGGTTGCCACCCCAGATCGGCAAAAGTTTAATAAAAAAAACTCCCTGAAACAATTATAAATGAAAACAACCAAAGCCTATTCAAACGGAAGCTATGAGAGAATCCCTTTTACTTGATGGATGAGTTCACTGACTATTTTGCACATCAGGAGTTGTAATTGTAGTTTTGTAGCTCTTGACATGAGCATTCTTTTTCATTTTAATGTCGTAACCGTTTCACTAAATAACATGTTTATGTTACTATTACTTTACTATGTTATTATTATAGACTTTACTTTCGGTAATAATACTTGGTGTTGTATTCATTTTTTTCATCTTCTTGTTTCTTTTAATGCTTTTTTGTTTAGTTCATTATAGCCTCTTAACACGTTTTAGGAATAATATTGATACCCATTTTCCCATCGAGCTTCCAGATATTTTTATTCGTCTATCTTGTAGTTAAAAGTTTTATAATATATTATTTGTACAATCTAAACTTTTTATTGTGGCCATAATCAGTTAACCATTTATGGAAATGTAAAACTCTAGTTTAAGTTAGTATAACTTAGAATAGTAACGATCGTAATGCATTTGTAAACAAATTATATTAGAATAAAACATTCTTATTCTTATTCTTAGTTTGATTAGACAAATCAAGCCTTTAATTATTTGGGATATTATTACTGTTAAGCCACTTCGGATAGTTGAATTCCCTTTTTCTTTAAAATAACAGGGAATCAATAATAAATAAAACTGTTTCCTAAAATATTAAGACAACAAATAAAACAATAAGAGAATAACATTTTATAATTAACTGTTATTAAATGTAATTATATTATAGTCACTCTATTCATGTGTTTTTGATTTGTTTCTGAGTCGTGGAATAAACATAAGGTGCGATGTCACTGTTATGATTAAACTCATACCTCTCTTGAGCCAAAAATATCGACCACTCAAGAGCCCCTCGAGTGGCCGAGTCGCGGGCAGCAAACAAAGCTTCATCTCCAGCTCCGAATCCTCCACCTTGAATCGTCTTAGGTTTTACGCTGCGTTTACAGCTCGATTTTAAAGGTTACGGTCGGATTGCTGTAAAAGGTTTACAGTAAGCCAAGGTCATATTGTATAAGCCTTATTACTTGTTATTGCATATAATATACTTGTTATTGGTATACTCAAATTGAGTTTACATGTATAATTTTAAAAATTTGATATTATTTTAAAAGCAAAAAGAATATCCTCGTGTTTAAAATAATTTTTTGGTTTATCCCAATTTCGTTGCCATTTAGTAATTTTGTATGCCTGTGTGAAATTAACTCCCATTTAGATTTTATGAGAATAAGTTATATTAAAATCTAACAATCTTTTGTAATTTATAATTTATATTGTGTTGAGATGAAAATCAAATCTGTAAAGTAAAAAAATCAGACATATTTTAAAATAAAACAACACATATAAATCTGGCATTTTTGTACCACTTACATAAACAAACTTAAACATTCGAGGCGTCATATATATAATGACAGTATCAGGATTAATACGCATTATGTTCTGACCACTGATAAAGGGATCCCAGGAAGACAGGGGTGGTGGTGGTGACAGCTGCCGATACCTCAAACTGCCAACACCACCGTCTGGCACGATACCCTGCCATTTCTCAGCGTTTCTGAAATATGCCGGACTAGTAATTACAAACCTTAAACTATAAAAAAATACAACTTATGAAAGCAAAGTTATTACATTACTAATAATATGTTATTCCTCGAGGTGTTCTCAAGGTTTTTCAATGGTTTAACGTAAACATTTGTATACTTTATTTTTGTTCATTCCAACTTAATTTATTCCTGAAGTATTAGATTAATTGTATTTTTTTATAAATTGAGTACTTGCTCATAAATACAATGTACAGACGAGGTTTAATAGATTCAGCACAAAATAGGCTCTGGCAAGCATCGAGTTTTAAATATTCTGTAATTTTATCATGTCTAAAGAAGTATCTTTTGACATAAAGACAATTTTATTTTCTTTCATGTATACAGAGTTATCTTTTAACTGTTATGATAAATGTAAATTTACAATTTAAAGTGTCAATGCTTCAAATAATGGTCCAGGCAACTCCAGTTTTCGTTCCAATTGAAATCCGAGCAAGGTGTAATTGCAAAATGTACCTGTCATTAGTTATGAATTATGTATTTATCAAGGAAAAAATTGAGTGGATGATACATGAAGGCTTTTGGAATTTTAAGACGGATTATATCAAATAATTCATAGGATTAAGAATGATTACTGATTGGTTGATTTATTGACAGACTGAGACAAATCGATAATTTTAACCATTCATAAAAGGAAGTGTATTTGAATACAAAATCTACAACACTCTCTAAGTTTCTACAGAGGTTTTTATGAAAGCTTGGTAGAAGCGATTTAGCGATCTAGCGATTTATCGCTTACTTATAACAAAATAAACACTTCCGATTTACTTTTAAGTATTTTAAGAAAATAGTTATGTGTTATTATATAGCTTTACATTAAAAATAATTGAAGCGGAATACAGGGGTGCATTTAATTTCTTCATATTTTTCTCTTCACAAGACTCGCATGGTCAGATAATATAAACCAGTTCTTATTTAAAATTATTTTGCTAAATAATGACTAGTTTCAAGAGTTTCTTCTAAAGTATTTTTTACGAACGAATAATGTAGATAAATTAAAAATATTATAAAATATGTTTTTGTGAAGTTATAAGTTATATCTAGTCAAAAAATAGTAAACTAACTACTACTAGTTTTATTGCACCTTGTTGCCCTGAATATCAGTAACTTAAACAATGTGAACATTTCACAGTGAAAATCGAATCTGTAAAGTATTTAAATCAGACATATTTCAAAATAAAACAACACATATAAATCTGGTATTTTTGTGCCACTTACATAAACAAACTTAAACAGTCGAGGCGTCATATATAATCGTTACACATAAATTAATATACTATAAAGGCGTCATATATAAAGAAACATACTTTAAGATGGCCCCATCATAAGTGCATCAGCATTTATCTCTCCACACATCTGATCTACGACCATCACCTTTTAATCATTTACATAAAATAAGCTTTTTTATAAATATTTTAAAATCGAAATGGAAATATTTAATTTTCATATTCAATTTCTCTGGTTTTATTTAATAATTGTTTTTCCAAGTATCTCAACTGGATTTAACCCGAGGAACACAACAATTACCATCGGATCAGGAGGATCAGGCTTTGTCGAGAGGGATTACACGTCTCTGGCGTCAGCAACAACTGGCTTACAGCAGCAGATCTTGGACGAGTTTTACGTGTTTTGTTTTATTTAATTAATATTATTGGTGAAGGGAAGGGGTGAGATTACCATACCATGAAAATAAAGTTTTCTTTTATCATCGATTGCTTTAAAAAGTTTAATAATGTTACAAAATGCAAATGTAAAGTGAAATTAATATTCAATGGAAATAACTGCTTGTCACGAAAATTAGTTTTAAATTTGATTCTGGCACAGATATTGGTACTTAATTAGCATTTATTATAGAACAATTAAATGTAACATATTGTAACGAATATTAAAATCCATTTTAATATATTTGAGATTTGTGTATAAGTCTCTAAAACGTTATTGAATTTTGATATACAAAAATAATTAACTAATTAACAATTTTACCATAAAAGTAATGCAAGCAAGTTAATTAAAATCTACCGGAAAGCTAACCATGGATTTACATGACTTACCATGGCTGTGTATAATAATAATAAAATTTGTATGTAGATGTGTAATTTTACAGCTATACTGTATAATTAGTTTTTCTCAGGCTCTTAATTTCAGGAGGAAAGCTCTCGAAAGTTTGCTTGGTAAAAGGAGATTTTTTCGTTGCATTGGACATGTCATCTTATTTCAAAAACTATGTACAGTATTATGTTTGTATATCGTTATGTAAAACTCAACCAACTGTCTAACATGCTATACAGCTTCTCTTTCCCACCTCTATACAAATTTATGCATTTATTAAATTGACTATACAGGGTGTCACAAAAATCCGGAACTGGCTATACATAACCATATTCTACATACAAAAATAAATCGAAAATGTTCAGTAACATTTTTCGATTTCAACTTCGTTTAGCCGCTATCCGCCATTTTGTTTTTTTCACTTAAACATTTCTATTTCCGTAATGGATTAATGTATCAAGTAAAAATTTGGTATGGAGCTTTACAGGATAAATGTCTAAATCCACAAACAAAATTATTTTTTCCGACGTTTATTTTCAAAATGGTGGCCACTTTAAAGTCAAATTCCATGAAAACTAGCAACTGAAACAAAATTTTACAAGATATACAATTTAAAGCACTTTGTAATCCAAATCTAATGACATTTTTACTGTAAAAATCGGTTAATAAATAAAAAAGTTATGGTAATTTTTTTATAATAAATTTCAAAATGGCGGCCATATACAAATTTCAAAGTCAAATTCCTGGAAAACTAGCAACTAAAACAAAATTTTACAAGACATAAAATTTAAAGGACTTGGTCAAATGCACTAGGGAATTTGACTTTGAAAATGTTATATGGCCGCCATTTTGAAATTTATTATAAAAAATTTCCATAACTTTTTTATTTATTAACCGATTTTTACAGTAAAAATGTCATTAGATTTGGATTACAAAGTGCTTTGAATTGTATATGTTGTAGAATTTTGTATTTAGTTGCTATTTTTAATGGAATTTGACTTTAAAAATTTAAAGTGGCCGCCATTTTGGAAATAAACGTCGTAAAAAAATAATTTTTTTTGTGGATTTAGATATTTATCCTGTAAAGCTCCATACCAAATTTTTACTTGATACATTAATCCATTACGGAAATATAAATGTTTAAGTGAAAAAGACAAAATGGCGGATAGCGGCTAAACGAAGTTGAAATCGGAACAATTTTACAGAACATTTTCGATTTATTTTTGTATATAGAATATGGTTATGTATAGCCAGTTCCGGATTTTTGTGACACCCTGTATATTATATTTTCAGATGCAATTTTGAGTTGTTTTGGTACTTCCGAGACATTTGCTCTCTCGGTTAGGGTCGATGTAATCACTGCCTACGTCCGTAATCCTTCTGATCTCAACTTAATGAGATACGCCGCCACTACTGATCAATCCAATTTGTGTTACGTGAAAGTGGAATATGCACGATAGTATCTTATTTCGCATTGCTTCTCAACATATTAAGTAGCTGTTTTGAAATATGTTGATCAATCTTATAGGGTCCGATGATTCCAACCATAAAAATAAGGTTTTTTTATAAATTACATGAACAAATAATAAACAAAGAAAGAGCCCAATTGTACTTCATTGTTGTAATTGCACTTGCTGACGCACATTTTGCTGGGGCAAGACTCGTACAGAAAAATATACATTGTTGTGGATGTCATCGGTAACTCAATCGTCGCGTTAAAACATAAGTAAATAATCATGGTGAATAGATTGAACTCTTCGAAAAGAGTTTTTGTTTATTCCCATCTGTTTTTAATTCATTTGAATTGTATTTAGTTTAAACAACAGAATCTTCATAAACCAAAACCTGTTTTATTTTTTTCAGTATCATTTTGAAGTAAATCTTCTACCCTGGGATACATCATGTCTGAAAACTAAACCTCAACTGTCTGTTATTCAACTATAAAGCTGCAGAGTTATAATTAGTTACAATGTTGCCGCTCCTGGCTGGGGTGCGTGTGAGATGCATAATGTTTGCTCAACAATGGGTCTGAGGGAGAACAAATATTACAGAAAATTCTGAACAATAGTTCATAGTGACATTATTTATTTAAAAATATAAAAACTAACTTTCCTTCAGCCTATGGAAGAAATTATATCTTAATTTAGCGTTATTTTGTATTATATATCAGAGAGTGTAGGTAATAAGTATTAACTAAGCAAATCTGAACTAAAGATTTCAATAACCTTAACTTTACAACAATTATTGCAACTCTACGTTGATTACGTGATTTCCGAAGGTAACATGTTACTTTTTGAATGAATATTACGGTAATTACTTTTATTTTTATTTCAAGCAAGTATGCACTTAGAATTGATTGTGTTGTACGCACGTGAAGAAGATTGTAATGCTTCTCTCTCTTTTTTATCTGGCATACTTTAAGTATTACAATTTAGTAAGGTTTGTTTGTAGTTTACGAAACTAAGATTTAAGGCGTTTGTAGTGTTTACATGTGTTAAGGCACTATCATTTGGATTAATATTGGATTCAATTATAATATAAAAATATATATTCCTTAGTGACAATTGTATATAATATGTATTCAGTTTGTTCGCTTAAAATAAACAAACAATTCAATATTTATATTTTACAAAAAATCAGTAATTTGGCTTCATTATTCAGAATATAAAACATTTATAACCAGATTCACTTTATTCTATCAACGTAAGTAAATTCTAAATGTCCTTTAGTCAATAAAATGAATGACTCATATTAAGCAGTCGACTAATTGATAGTAGAATCACTGAATGTAGAATTTGTGCTGTACTTTAAGTATCAAGTTTTGTGACAATGGACGTAGTTTTAAAAGACAATCCAAACTACTTGCTGATGCGTGTATAAAATTATTCAGGTGATTGTTTTCGTACCTTATGCAACTTGTAATCTTATATCTCAAATATTATTAAGAGTTTTTTAATTTTATTCATAACTTTAAATCACAACTAAATACTAATTTTTTTATAAAATTCTAGGAAATTCACTAAGGAGGTTATTCCCGAAAAAGTCTGCTGCGTTAGATACATTTCATATTATTCCTAAATACTTAAATTTTGTAGCTCTCACGTATCCAACAATTATAATTTAAGATGATTTTTTTTGAAAGTCGTTAGTTTGAAGCTATCAAACTCCCAATTTATACAGTAACAGTACTGAATTGTATATCATTACAACCCCCTTATTGATCAGCTATGGCTCAGTATTATCAATTTGATCAATATTGCTCAATAAGGGCTTAATATGGTCGTTATAATAGAGGGGAGGTTTTTACAAAAGTTGAAGATTATATCCCCAAAGCCACAGTTTTTAGTTTGTTCTTGTCGGCCATTAATCACCAACAGAAAGTAGGTGGCGGCAACACTAAAGGGCGGGGCGTGTTCTCAGTAACGGCCTGATAAACCGTGGAAGGATCAAAGGCCCGTCCATCACCACCTTGCCGGTCACTGCTTGATTGATGGGGTGGCAGATGGGAACTCTGGTGCTTAAATGGTATGCTTTGGACATTTGCTTAAAATATTCTTCCTCGGTGAAAGGTTTAGCATTCGTTAGTACACGGGAAAACATTGCTAGAAAAAATATGTTGGTTATCAAACGGAGACAAATATCGATTAGGGTTTTTAGTTTATAATGGGATACTAAACTACTCCTGACACATCAACCTTATTACATAGACAATTGAAGTATAATTAATGTAATTGTTGAGCATGTGGAAAGGTTAGTGAATAAGTGTTTTAAATATGTCTTAGTGTTGAATAGAAATTAGCACAGCATAGCTTTAATAACGTTGTTAACCTTACCTTGTAAAAAGGTATAAATAAATAAATAGAAAAACTTTCAGTATATTTAAATTAGTTTTTGATTGTTTCTATGTCGAGAGAACTGTGGAAAAATAATAAAAGGGTGTGTTTTAAGGTTTTGTTGAGTTTATTTGAATCCAATAACTATGTTTTAATCTTAAACACCCTCCAGTAATTGTAAACATTCCATTTTAATTCAAAATACTTTAGATCGTGATTTAAACATAATAAATCTATGATTTAGTATCAAGTTTATTATATTGTTACAAGTTTGACTTTCCCTATATAAAGGAAATTTACTAAAATTACGAAATCCAATCCCTCGCCTACAAGAGTTACATGCGGACTCCGGCAGTAGTAATACAATTGTAGATTTCTCACTGCTTCACACGTATTGAGCTAGAACTTACAAAATATATTACATTTAAATCAGAATTGTTGTTGTTATAAATGAAAAATATATTGTTTTTTAGTAAACGTGTCTCACACTATTCGAAGCATATTTCTCTGGTGAATACATTTATTTATAGTGACTTGGGACTATTTGAAATTGTCAATTATATTATTTTGTAATTTCTTATTTATTTATTATAGGTGTTGATGTAATGCTATTCATTGGGAAATTTCAAAGAGATAATAACAATTATATTCATTGGGAAATTTCAAACAGATCATAAGTTCTTACTCATAACGACTGAGAAGTGTACCCACAAACATTAACATTATAAATAATTTGCATACTATATTTTACTGATCCAAAAGGATATCTGATTGCCTTTTAAATTTTAATATATAGTCTGAGTAATTTCCTTTGTGATTATTAAAATTTTATGCAAATAATTGTTAGGGTAGGGAACGTTTGTTTATGGAAGTTTTCTTCATTGACGGAGCAGATATACATTTTTAATTGATTAAATTCCTATTAGAGTCTTTGATGAGAATGAAGCCTGCTTTCAAATACTCATAGCCTTTTCATAAACATGGATACCTAAAGCCTGAGTTTTATCAAGACTCCTAATCTTTTGAGAGGTTAATGTTTACGGCGCCAAGGTTTGAAGCAGCCGTGGATGTATTTTAGGGAAATCAAGGCTTCCGTACACACGATTTAGTGTTCACTCACTGTGAAATTTCACATTTGCTCAGACGTGCCTAAAACAAATTACCCTTCCGCTTCATCATTATCGATTCATCGATTTATTTTGAAACCGACACAGTTTAATTGCTCTTATGGTTTATCGTAAATTATAACTCAAATCGATATAACCTTTATTATTAGTTTAGCGAGTGAAAATTCGATTTCCTTAAAACTTCTCGTTTATATTTTTACTTTAAAGATAAGCAATATTGAACAATTTTGAAAAATCTGTACGCGTATATTGTAGTCATCTAAAAATAGTAGAAAAATACGCCAGTCTTCTACCCCTATCCCTTCTGCATACAAGGTTCTTAGCCCAATACATGTGTTCTCTGAAACACATAATAATTCGTACTGATTATTTCTAACCTTGTCGATTAATATGCAGCTTATGTTTAGATTCTGGATTAAGAAATCAAACTTGACTTAATCAATGTGCGCTGCAAAACTGTTTAGTTACAATTAAACTAACATGAAATTATTAATATCTAAAAACTTTCAAATACTGATAAGTATATGATAGGTGTATACTAGATAGTATATAATGTAGTTAAACTTTAGTTTAAAAAAATCTAATGTGAAGAAAAGGTTCACCAACAATTTAATTTGTTAGATTTCACAGTCAATTAATTTTAAAATTAAAATGTATAAATGTTTAAGGCAGACAATATTATTAGAAAACAGGTAAAGTAGTATAAAAAATGCTACGGTCAAATAGCTAATTTGTTAAGGCAATGGGAATACATTTAAAAACTCCTACATTTTAAAATTAGGCGACTTTAAAAGTGTTTTAATATCTTAAAGCAGGTGTCTCAGGTATGGAGCCCCAGATAGAAACTAAACTGTAATTCCCACTGGGAAAATAAAAGAGAAATGCTGCTTGGCTTCTTTATTGTACCTTGAGAGGCCGCAAGGCTCTATACTTTTTACTTGTTCGACATAAGGCTTCGTTCTTTGTCCCAAAAAAGTATGACCTTAACGTTGGCATACTCAGAATTCTTATCTAGTGATATTCACGCATTTTGTGTTAAAATTAACTGAACTCTGTTATGTGGCGATGGTATAAAATAAACTGGCTGTTTATAAATTTTGTTTAAGCTAATTAATAATGGAACTCAGATTAGTGGACGGAAATTGAAATACAAATGGTGCAAACACTACTCTACACTTCCAGGAAAAACATCAATAAATTAAAATGAAACAATATATTAAAATTGTTGTTCTACAATGAATGTGTTATCTCCTTCTAATCCCCCCCAAAAAAAATCTCAAACATAACTAGCCGACATAATCTTTCTTCGTTTTTACGCAATTTGTCTAAAGTTTTTCATTAACTGTTTCAATTGAACTAGTAGGACTTGGTCGACTGTAAAAGAATCATCATTATGTGGCCGAAGTAGAGGAGAACCCAGAAAGAGACCCCACAATCGGCGCTTTTTTCCCATGTTATTCTTATGGGGAGCCGTTTTTGGACCGACGCCAGCTCCCGCCTTACACAAGTTTCCTGTACTAGTACCCTTGCCTTAAATACATTTTCCCCATCCTCTATATTTAAAAATTAACTTTGGATTTGTCTGCAATTTATCTAATGCATTAATAAATCCCAAATTAACTATTACGGTCGAATTAAAACTGCCAACTTACTGATTTTTGTAATTAAAACACACACGCAACGATCCACACCGCTGCCCACTGACGCCAAGGTCCTGGTCACGCATGCCTACACACGCAACGATCCACACCGCTGCCCACTGACACACTGACCACGACGGCAAGGCCGGTCACGCATGTGTGTCAGTGGGCGACCAGCCTTGGCCAGAATTAGCTATGAGGTAATTTCCTGGTTAAATTGAAAATCCAGCCTCTCGACGTGTATATAAGAAGCTACCGACAACATTATCTCTATTGTTCAACATCCCAGGGCCCAGGACAGTCAACAGTGACACGACCTCGAGGCGGCGAGCAGCACTGGATGACGTCACCACGCCGAGCACTGGACGCGTCACGGCTCCCGTCACTGGGCCCGACGTCTTCGCACCTAGGACTCCGACTATGTTAGCTGATAATGAGGGAGTGTTAGCGACGGTAGTTAGTTGTAGCTAAAGTGTAGATGATGTCTTCAGCGGAGGACAATCACAACTGACTGTTAATCCATCATTTTTTTTTTATAATCGCTCTGAAAATTGTGAAATAGCTTTCCTAATATTTGTAAATCACATTTCGAATGTGACAACTGCATTTCCAAATTAAATTTTAAAACAGATTTCCATATTTAAATATCCATTTGTAAATCACATTTCGAATGTGACAACTGCATTTTCAAATTAAATTTTAAAATAGATTTTTATATTTAAATTCTCATTTGTAAATCATACTTCCAATTCACCATTTCCAAATTAAATTTTAAAATAGATTTCCATATTTAAATATCCATTTATAAATCATACTTCCAATTCAACATTTCAAAATTAAATTTTAAAATAGATTTCCATATTTAAATATCCATTTGTAAATCATATTTCGAATGTGACAACTGCATTTCCAAATTAAATTTGAAAATAGATTTCCATATTTAAATATCCATTTATAAATCATATTTCAAATGTAACAGCTGCATTTCCAAATTAAATTTTAAAATAGATTTTCATATTTAAATTCTCATTTGTAAATCATAATTCCAATTCACCATTTACTAATTTAATTCTCCATTTCAAAACTGTAATCGTAAAACATAACTATTGAATTGGGAGATACAAAATTACTAGTGATCTAACAGTCACTCCCATCACCAAATCTCTTAGGATGTTTTAAGGATATTAATTTAGGGCGCAACAATTATCTTACACTTCAAAGTTAAATGTGTTTTGAAAATTATTTGTACTTTGATCAAACTAAATATTAAAGTAAAATATGTTTTAAATTTTAGACTTTAAATATTAAATTATCTGTTCTAATTGAATATGTAGATTGATAGTTTCAAAATGGCAGTTTTATTTATAAAATTATATTGTACAATGTGAAGACGTATCCAGTCCAAACAAACAGTTCAGCTGCACTGACGTTGGTTTCACACATCTATAACTTCATGTTTTAAATTAAACTTGTTAAAGTAAAATATAATTTAAAACCAATGTTAAATGATTTTGTCTAATTTAACATTAAAATGGTATTTTTTTGAACTCTCATATTTGTAAATTAAACTTGTTAAAGTATATAATTTAAAACCACTGTTAAATGATTTGTCTAATTTAACATTAAAAATGGCAATTTTTGAACTCTCATATTCGTAAATTAAACTTGTTAAAGTAAAATATAATTTAAAACCGCTGTTAAATAATTTTTGTCTAATTTAACATTAAAAAATGGTAATTTTTGTTTATAAAAAACAGAGTAATGTCATCTCAAAATTTATTTACATCGAACATGTTGTCCTGTGCAATCTGCTCCGTGCCCTGCTCCAAAAGAAGTAATTTAATCAGACACTATCGTAACATCCACAAAGTTATTCCTAAAATTTGTAAAATATGTCATCAAATATTTGACAATTGCAATTTTAAAATGCATATGCTAGAGAACCACAATACTTGTAATGTGTGTAAGAAGGCTATTAACTGTCAAAAGAAACGCCACCACCTACGATGTGACAAGCGACCCTATAATGTGTTTAAGTTTCAAGGTGAGTCCGTGGATATATTAAACACCCTTCAATCATGTCCTTTACCAATAAAATGGATTCTTATTAGGAGAGTGAAATTTATCAAACACACAGTTAGTAAGAATGGTGAATTATTAATTGATAAAGAAACTATTGCTAACTTTCGAAGTTTAACTAATTTATCAATTGAGAAAGCACAATTAAAGACACAAATTGAAAATTCACTTTTAAAAATCGACACATCTTTACACAAATTTCAATCAGAAGGCAGTGGATGGATATATGACCATACTAAATACTGGCAGCTGCATGTTTACAAGTATAAACCCCTAACTCCCAAGTCATACATCCCCACACCAGAAAATATAAAATCAAAACACGCTGTTTTAAATATTAAAAATAGTGATAATAAATGTTTTGTGTGGAGTATTTTAGCAAGCTTAAAACCAAGGAATTGTAAACATGCAAATCGAGTATTTTACTACGAACACTATGAAGGTCAGTTAAATATGACAAACATAAAATATCCCGTAAAAATATCCGACATTGATAAATTTGAAAAACAAAATAATATAAGTGTTAATGTATATGGAATTGAAGGACAATTAATATATCCATTGAGAATAACTAAACTAAATAGTAATACGCACGCAAACCTGCTGCTTTTACAACAAAGCCGCAAATCACATTATTTTTTAATTCGTGATTTTGATAAGTTAATGCTACGGTCTACAAAAGATAACCATAAGAAATATTTTTGCAAGTTCTGTTTGCAACATTTTTACACTAAAGATATATTGGAACGTCACATAACATATTGTAAAACCTTTGATGCCCAAAGAGTACAAATGTCTAAAAAAGATACATTACAATTTACGAATTACAAATATCAACTTAAAGCTCCCTTTGTGATTTATGCAGATTTCGAATGCTTTATAAACTCTAACAAACACACTCCGTCTGGATTTGCTTATGTTGTAGTGAGAGATTCTAAAATTATTTACGAAGAGTTGTACAGCGGTGAAAATGTAATGGATGTGTTTTTCGAAAAATTATTTAAAACTTATGACTTTATTAAAAGTCAGATGGGAGTATATGTTCCCCTTGTAATGACTCCAGAGCAAGAGACGTTATTTCAAAACTCTACACGCTGCCACATATGCCGCCAGCCGTTACTGTGTGATAAAGTGCGCGACCATTGTCACTTAACAGGTGAGTTCAGAGGGCCCTCCCATAACTCTTGTAATTTAAACTATAAAGTAACCAAGAAAATTCCAGTATTCTTCCACAATCTTAAAAACTATGATGGACATTTAATAATGCAAAACTTAGGAAAATTTAATCGCAAATTGATTTGCATAGCCAAAGATATGGAAAAGTATATTTCATTCTCTGTTGATGATTTAGTATTTTTGGATCCCTACAACTTTCTGTCCCTTCCCTTAAGCAAATTAGCTTCCAATTTAAATACATTTAGATTTATAGACAATCCACTACTACAGCGTAAGGGCGAATTTCCGTACGAACACATGACAGGACCAGAAAAGTTTTTAGAGCCTCTCCCACCCATAGAGGCATTTTACAGTAGTCTAACTAAAGAATGTATATCTCCTGCACAATATGAACATGCTAAAAACGTATGGAATCATTTTAATATAAAGAATTTAAAAGAATATCACGATTTATACCTTAAAACAGATGTTTTGTTATTGGCTGATGTGTTTGAGACATTTAGGGACTTATGTTTAAAGGATTATAAACTCGACCCTGTTCATATGTACTCATTGCCTGGACTAACATGGGAGGCATGTCTTAGAATGACCGGCATAAAATTACAATTATTTCGTGACATTGACATGCATTTGTTTATAGAACATGCCATTAGAGGCGGTGTAAGTATGATTTCCACGCGCTATGCTAAAGCTAATAATAAGTACATGGGCGAATATTATGACCCAAATCAAGAAAGCACATATCTTGTATACTTAGACTGTAACTCGCTATACTCTACAGCAATGTGCGAGTCGTTGCCCATCGATGGCTTTAGATGGACAAATGAGAAAGATTATAAATACAATCAAAATGAAAACTTTGGATTTATTTTGGAAGTTGATTTAAAATACGATAAAAGTTTACACGATTTGCATAATGACTACCCGCTCGCACCAGAAAAAAATGAATGGAAAATTAATACCAAATTTAAATGACAAAACTAAATATATTTTGCATTATAAAACACTAAGAAAATACGAAGAACTGGGTTTGGTAGTTACAAAATACCACAGAATTTTAAAATTTAGACAGTCGAATTGGCTTGCACCCTATATTAATTTTAATATTGAAAAGCGACAAAAAGCTAAACATGATTTTGAAAAAGACTTTTACAAACTGTTAAATAACAGTCTCTTTGGTCGAACAATTATGAACCAACGTAAGTTTCGTGATATACATCTTGTAGACGAGTCTAAGTTAACAAAGTACGTTACAAAGCCAAGGTTTGACTGTAGCAAAATGTTCGATAACAATTTGCATGCTGTACATTTAAATAAATTAATTGTAAATTTTGATAAACCAATATATTTAGGAATGACCATTTTGGATATCAGTAAAGTAATAATGTATGATTTCCACTATAATTATATGTCAAAATTTAAGAATAAAAAGTTCTTAATGACAGACACAGACAGCCTTCTTTATTCTATAGTAACAGAGGACTTTTACAAGGAAATACAATGTGACTTGGACTGTTTCGACACCTCTGCATATAGTAAAGACCATTTCTTATACTCTGATAAAAATAAAAAAGTTACGGGCAAGTTTAAAGACGAATTAAATGGTCAAATTATGTATGAATATTGTGGTTTAAGGCCAAAATTATACTCTTTCATTCCTTAACAATGGTTATACGAAAAAGAAAAGCAAAATGAGCTAGAGGTTAAAAAGGCAAAGGGGGCTGACAATGCTACAGTTAAACATCTCTTAAGACACCAACATTACTTAAACTGTCTTGCAACCGGGGAAGATTACTATGAGAATGTTACAAGAATTAAATCCACAAACCACCATCTTCAAACATTAACGATGAACAAAAAGGTACTCTCTTTTGATGACGACAAGAGGTTTATTCTGGATGGCATTAACACTCTTGCCCTCGGTCATTATAAAATTGGTCAAACATAAATCTATATTTCCCATTATTCTTTGGCCTTTCCTTGTCTATTACAAAAAAGCCATATTTAGACCTGTCCCAGCATTGATGGCAGAGATTTCTAAATTGGTTAAATGAAAAATCATTTCCCACATGATTGTTATACACATGTTTTAAATTTAAATCGTCTTGTTTAAATAATATTAGAAAATTAACATTGTCACGTAAATGTTTGTTTACTTTACTGTAAGATTGACACAAGTAAAAACTGTTAATATTTTTGTGTCTGCCCATTGAGAAAAATTGTGTGATATTTGGACTATTTATGTCGTCAAATACAACTATTGAGTGTGATTCTACATCATTTGGTGTGATTTCACAGTTTGAATATGTGTGTAATTTAACTTCATCACACAGACGGAATATTTCAATTATTTTTTTATATTTTTCTTGTTCTAAAGATTTGGATATTATATATAAATTTGTAAACTTTAATCCTTGCTTTTTTACAATTAAGTTATAAATTACAACGGTCTTCCCCGAACCGCTAGGCCCTATTATAAGACAGCGAATATTATTAGGAAATAGACCCAACTTCTTTGGTGTATTTTCTTTATGTGCTATTTTAAATTTGTTCTTTTGTTGAATAAATGACATTTTTTATATAATAAAAATGGCAAAGAGAAAGTGTAAAAAGGTCCAAGGTAAGGGATTATTCTTAAAGCCATATAGAGGCCGTGGCTTGTTAAATACCCTTATAAACAACCTTCCTTTCCCCCTCCACATACCGTCATATACATATTGTGGTCCTGGAACTAAGATACGTGAAAATTTAGCCAGAAATGTACCTCCAAAAAATAAGCTAGACTCTTATTGTAAAGAGCACGACATATTCTACATGAATAATCCTGATACAGCCGCCCGGAACAAGGCAGATATGAGATTAGCGGACCAGGCTTGGACTAGGGTTTCGGCAAAGGACGCCAGTCTGGCCGAAAAAGCAGCAGCTTATGCAGTGACAAATTTGATGAAGGCCAAGGCAAAAATGGGAATGGGATTAAAATTTAATAAAAAAGATGGACAACTTTCAGCTGTTAGAGGCCGCAAGAGACGTGCCTCACTTTCGAGGAGTGTACCTAAAAAACGAGCTAAGAAAACAGAGACCAAAAGTAAGAGAATGTGGAATTATTAATTTAGACAGTGACAGGGGCACACATTGGACAGCATATCGTAAAAATAAAGATATTGTAATATATTTTGACCCATTCGGAATACAGCCTCCAAAAGAGGTAATTGAATATTTTGTACCATCTAAAATTTACTATACAACTGATCAAATACAAGATTTAAACAGTTCCATTTGTGGAATTTTATGTTTATCATTTCTGAAAAATTTTAGTTTATAAAAATGGATTCATTTACTATAACATTTACGGGTACAGAGCCAGAGTTGAAGTCGGTGTTCTTTCCTCCTATAGAATTAAATGGTGATTATGTAATTGGACTGGTAGATTTTCAAAGTTATAATTCTATATTTAATGTTAAAAAACCTCTAAATACTTTGACATATTACAAAATACACAAAATTACAACCCCAAAAGGGGAGGTCACAATTGACGAATTAAACCGGGCATTAGATGGTAAAGTTGAAGTTATTATACAAAATAAAGTAGCATTAATTAATACAAAAGTCAAACTTATATTTTACAAAGGGCTAGTTCCAAAATTAAATAAACTTAAAGACACAAAATTAACTATAGACGAGGGTGAGGATGTGTATTATTACGATCACAAAGCTCCAAATGTAATTGAAATTGCTGAAGGTACATACGAAGTGTTTGAGCTTGCGAAGGAAATTCAAAAGCAACTCCCAGATTTTGTACTTATAGCCGATAATAAAACTATGAAAGCCACATTGCATTCTAGCCATGTGTTTGATTTTACAAAACCGTGTTTAGGGTCTGAATTATTGGGATTTAAAGGATTTTCTACTCCAGATATTGCGTTTAAATCCGTAAATAAAATCAACATAAATAATGTAAATGTGATTAGAGTAAAATGTAATATTGCGAATGGGTCTTATTTAAATGGTGACAAATCACACACCATACACAGTTTTTACCCAGAAGCTCCTCCCGGCTACAAAATTATTGAGGTCCCCAGAAATATTATATACTTCCCTGTAAATAAGAGAAGTTTAGATGTTGTTAGCATTACATTTGCAGATCAACACGACAAGCCAATTGACTTTAATAAAGAAGAAACTACAATTACTTGTCATATAAAAAAGATATGAGAATTTACAAGAACGGACTGAGTGTGCAAAATGCCAGGTTTCTGCGATCAATTGGGTTGAAGTTAAAATTTTCTATTAATAAAAATGGAAGATTTTCTAGACGTTACAGGAAAATTCCAATACAACGATAGCGTGGTTAAAATTACAAATCACTCCTATGTTCCACACAACACTTTAGCAATAAATAATTCCGATGAAATTCGAATATGCATAAATAATCAAGATTTACTAACACTCCCATGTAGGAGTTATCTGTATATTAAAGGAGAAATAGAGAATCATGATAAAGGACATTTTATAAATAATGCATTTGCATTCTTATTTGACGAAATTAGATACGAAGTTGCTGGTAAAGAAATAGATATTGTAAGAAATCCGGGAATTTCCAGTCTTATGAAAATATTGTGCTCTTACAATAAAACAACGAAATTGTCAAATGTAGCATTTGATTCTGATTAAAATTGAAAGGAGTTCCATAAAAGTGGCAAGTTTAGTACTTGTGTCCCGTTAGAGCTGTTAATGGGTGTGTTTGAGGATTTTAATAAGGTTTTAGTAAATGTTAAACAAGAATTGGTGTTGAAAAGATCCAAAAACGACTTAAATTGTATATTAACAACATCTAATGCTCCAACTGGGGTCGATCCTATTCCTAAAATTACACTTAAATCGATCCAGTGGGTGATGCCGCATGTGGTACCATCTGATGGGGAGAAGCTTAAATTACAAAAGATGTTATTGCAAAATAAAAATTTGCAAATTGCATTTAGAAGTTTGGAGCTACACGAACTCCCATCATACCCCGAAACCAAGAGACATACATGGTCAGTTAAGACGTCTTCGAGTTTGGAGAAGCCCAGGTTTATTATATTTGGTTTCCAAACTGGTAGGGACAACAGTGCACGAAAAAGAACTGATGAATTTGATCACTGTAAATTGAAAAACCTCAAAGTGTTTTTAAACTCTGAATATTATCCTTATAGTGATTTAAATCTCGACTTTGAAAATGGAGATGCCTCTAAAGCTTATGAGATGTTTGTGATGTTTAGGGAGAGTTACTACAACACCGTCCCCGATCCTATGTTTAACAGAGCTGACTTTATAAAGAAATATCCTCTAATTGTAATAGATTGTTCTAGGCAGAATGAATCAGTAAAAGAGGGGGTCGTAGATATTAAATTAGAAATTGAAACTGCAGAAAATGTCCCTTCAAACACATCTGCATATTGCCTAATAATACACGATAAAGTGTTTGAGTATAATCCTTTGACAAATGAGATAAATAAAATGTAAATAAAATGAAAACAAATATTCAACAAGAATTGGTAGAGTCTGCAAAACAAATAAGAGAAAAATATAGGGCGTTAAAACGTGGTAAATTTCTAGAGGCTGAAGAGAGGTTCCAAACATTCCAACCGTTAATAGAGCCTTTGCAAGAATTAAAAAATTTAGCCACAAAAACAGAGAGGCCAGTTCTCCCAATGATTTTAGAAAAGACCCCGTCTAGAATACCAAGAATAACACAGATAACACCGCACAAATTAGATTTTGGTCTTTTAGCATCAGACTATTTAGGAAATTACCTTAGTAGAAGTAGTATGACAGACACCACATATGGTATTAGGCGAGAAGGAAATAAATTTTTTATTGGGAATCAGAAAGTTCAAATTGCCAATGATGATGTTACAGTTGGAGAACAAATTTATAAAGGGACAAAGGGATTGTGGGAATTGTTAACTTTAAAAGAACCCGTAAACTATAGTCAGGCTGATTTGCAAAATTATAAAGAGATTTTGGAAGCTACAAATGCACATTTAAAGGGTTATAAACCAGGTGCGGCGATTTCAAGTAATAAACACACTAAATATCTTAATATAATTAAACCCCTGTTTAAGACTGTTGGTGAAGGTTTAAGGCAGGTAAATGGTAATAAAATAGACTATGTTTATTGGGACGATCCTAATGAGCTTGTAGATAGGTTAAGACTGCTTTGGTTAAGCCGATTGGCGGGAAATTCTGGAGTGGATAATGAGATAGATTCTATCATAGAAGAATTGAGGGAAAGTGGAATTTTTTATTAAATAAAAAGATGATAGATAAATTTTATCGCGTATATAACCCGTATAGTAAACCAGAAGCTAGAAGTTTTAAAGAAACTACTTTAAATCTAAAAGATGATGGTTGGAATGCTTTAAATTATAAAATTAGTAGTGTTAAAGGTGGGGAGTTTACTGACGATGTATCGACTTTGGGGCAGACGTTAACCAGAAAAGGTGATGCTTTTGTACAAGGTAATACTAAATATAAGTTTTTAGAATCCAAGAGTAATAATTGGAACGCTAATAAACGCAAAATTACTAATGTTAAACGAGGTGAAAGCTCAACTGATGTACCCACATTAGAGCAAACTTTAATAAGAAAAGATGGTGTCTTTGTACAAGACAAAAATAATTATGAATTTTTGGAATCGGAGAATGGTATTTGGAATGCCAAAAAGCGAAAAATAAGTAATTTGTTGGCTGGTAAAGAAAGCGATGATGTTGTAAACGTCTCTCAAATACCAAAAATGGATCTAAACTTTTGGGATTTTAATAATAAAAGGCTAGTTCGTGTTAAACCCGCTGTTGATGAGAACGATTGTGTTACAAAACATCAGACTGTGACTTTAGACGGTTTTAAATTTGATGGTAAAAATAAGCAATTAACAAACATTTTACCTGGAACATTGCCAAATGATGTGGCTGTTGTTAATCAAATATTAACAAAAGGTGAGAAAAGCATAATAAAACAGGGGGATAAAAATTATAATGTATTAACATTAGATAGAGATATGTGGGATGCAGAGGACAAATTAATAAAGAATGTACCTGAAGGCAAAGATAGGAGTGATATTTGTTTAATGTCACAGGTTTTGAGGTATGACGATAATATTAAAACTTTTAGACAAGACAATATTAAATTTGATATTTGTTTAAAATCACATGCATTAAGGTTTAACAATAAAACTAATAAATTTATGCAAGACAATAATGAAATCGATTTGATGATGTACAATCCTAAATTGTTGGTTGCAGACCCTACATCTTTAAGCGGATTTAAGACTTTAGATGGAGAGGCATATTTGCCAAAAAACTATGTATATCAAAGAATGAGTGATGGTATGTTAATTGGTAGCAATGGAGGTGTTTTTGAAACGACAGAGACTGGCAGATACGTTAACATTAAAAATAAAGAATAAAAAATGGAAAAAATTGCTTACGAATTGCATAAGCCCGCGAGAAAGAACTTTGTTAGAAGGTCTTTTAAGGTGTTGGGTATAAACGAAACTGTTCAAATAGATTTAATAGATATGCGGAATTATGCTAGAGAGAATTGTGGGAATAAATATATTTTAACTTTAATAGACACATTTTCTAAAAAAGCTTATGCTGTTCCACTAAAGAATAAAACTGGATTAGTAGTCACAGAAGCTATAAAAACTATTCTCCCAAAGGGAGTTAAAAATATTCAATCTGATAACGGAAAAGAATTTTTTAATGAACATTTTACCAAACTAATGAAAATTCTAAATATTAATCACTACCACACTTACTCTACAACTAAGGCGGCTATTGTGGAAAGGTTCCAGAGAACTTTAAAGAATTGGTTGTATAGAGAGTTTAGTGCACAAGGGAGTTACAAGTGGTTGGATTTACTTCCAAAGTTAATAAGGATATATAATAATAAAGTACATAGATCCATAGGGATGAAGCCTAACCAAGTAAGTGCTAAGAACTCTAAAGATGTACATGAAAGGTTAGCATCTAAAGTACAAGTTAAAAAGCCAAGATATAAGGTGGGGGATAGTGTAAGGATATCTAAATATAAACATGTATTTAGTAAAGGATATACCCCTAACTGGACGGGAGAGCTTTTTACAATAGCAGAAGTTAAGAAAACAAAGCCTGTGACTTATATTTTGAAAGATGAAAATGGCAATATAATCAAAGGAGGATTTTATACAGAAGAATTGTTAAAGACTAAATATAAAGACATGTATTTGGTAGAGAAGGTAATTAGGAGGAAGGGTGATTTATTATATGTCAAATGGCTCGGGTTCCCAAGTAGCCAGAACTCGTGGATTTCTGCAAAGGATGTATTAAAATGAATGCAAATTTTAAAAATATAGGGGAAAAGTATGGCAAGAGTCAAAACGGAAATTAGGGCGGGTGCAAAAATCAGTAAGTTGGCAGTTTTAATTCGACTGTAATAGTTAATTTGGGATTTATTAGTGCATTAGATAAATTGCAGACAAATCCAAAGTTAATTTTTAAATATAGAGGATGGGGAAAATGTATTTAAGGCAAGGGTACTAGTACAGGAAACTTGTGTAAGGCGGGAGCTGGCGTCGGTCCAAAAACGGCTCCCCATAAGAATAACATGGGAAAAAAGCGCCGATTGTGGGGTCTCTTTCTGGGTTCTCCTCTACTGGCCGACTAGACGTCATACAATTATCACTATACGTCAATTGACATGAGAAGACAATATATGTCGTAGCAAAATTCCCTATAGCAAAAAGGAAATTCTCCCGTTTTCATATGTTGAATTAGGCTCAGGACCATAATAACTTTCTATTTTGAGGCCCCTAAAGGTGAAAAATGTACTCTAATGTATTTTCTTTTAGATAATTTACCACTATGAAGTGAATAAATATGATAGACTTACATGTCTCAACAACATAGGCCTATTTTGTTTAAAATAACACTTTTATTTAATTTTAAAATGTTTTTGTTTGACTAACAGGCATTATACATGCCAATCAGTTTGAATAAATGAAAGGTCGTATGTCATAAACAGAGATGGGAATTGCTTTGTAAAATATTGGATATGGATACGGCTGTCCTGCCGTATCTCTGATTGTTTTCAAGTGTTTTTCGGCAGCTGTCAGTTCGGATTGAAATAAAAAAATCTTGAGATTAAAGTTCATAATCAGAGGTTTTCACCACTCCAGGATGATAGGGAAATGTAATTTTGGCTATCGATTAAAACTCCATAATAAATGTATTTGGATTTTATAATTTTACATTTTGTATTAACCTTTGGCTAGACTTAATATCGGAATAGCGTTAGGAACTCTTAAAAATGGCTCCATCCTAGCCCGAACTATTTTATTGTATTATTAATGAACTTTACCGCTTGCTTGCCAAACGTCCATTTTGATCGTTAGTAATTATTCCCGTAATGACCTTGAAATTGAATCTCGCTTATTTATGAACATAAACTGACAAAATTTGGTATATGGCTTCACCTGGTTGGGGTTTATCGTTGTTTGCACAAAATACAAAATTTTCACGTATGGATCCCGTAGCAGAAAACCTAGGTAATCGGTCCCCATGTTATTCTTATGGAGAATAATTAAAATGTTATATATCGCTTACTTATGAATGTGTATATGAATGAAACTTGGTATGTGACTTTACTTAGATGAGTTCTAATGATATTTGCATGAAAACCCATTATTTTGTGTTCCTTGTTGCAGCAAACCTGCGTACTCATCCCCAATGTTATTCTTACGGAGAATAATTAATATTTTTAATATCGCTTGTTTGTGAATATATTTCTTATGAATCCTGTTAAGTGTTAATGTTTTATGTTATATATTCATTGGAAATTCGCTGAGTATGCAGGTTTGCTGCGACGGGGGTATTTGCATGTACATTTATGAAAGTCTTTATTTTTACATAAATACAAAAACCTGTTTCATTTTCGTAAGACCTGTTATTATAATATCAGGCATGCATGAAGTATATTATCCACACCTTACCACATCACCACCTTTTTCTAATGTCATGCTTTGCCATAGTAAAACATTTTAATGCAATACCTTAAATATTAGAGACAGATTTGAGAAGGTTCAGAGGAAAATTAAAATAATATTTAATCTATAAAGAGTACTTTAGCGTCCAGGAGTTTTTAAATGAGAAGAGTAATGTTTAGTTGTGAAATGTTTTGTTTTCTTTTTATGTATTAGTTTCTCCTGTATTTTTACTTGTTTAAATGTAAAAACAGACTATTGTCAAAGCTACTTGTATAGTTACGAGACAAATACAAATTCTTGATTCTTGATTCTTGACCTGGTTGATCTCTAACGAATAGAAACCGTCGGATTACTGGAGGGCCGGACTGGCGCGGTGTGGGACTACAGAGCTGCCGGTCTACTGCAGTGAGGTTATACAAAACACTTAAGGTGTAATGCCACTGCTCTAACAATCCAAGTCGTATTCAATGAAACATACGATATATTTAAACTAATTTGGACTTTAAGTACCTTTTTACAGGGTTACACGTTACAGGTACTCTGGCTACATACTTTTGGATACAAAAAAAATGAACCAATGTGAAGGGAGGTTATTTATCCTCTTTGTTTATCAGTAAGTTTATGTTTCTGATTGTCCGTATACGCTGAAACCTTTAACAGTGTATTTTACGGGACATTCGTTGTTTTGTAAAAGAATATAGTTTCTGTTAGTTTTTTAAATTTATTTACTCTATACTAGTTTATTATGTAAAGTCATATATGTAATACATATGTTCAACATTTGCATTACTCAGTTAAAAAAGTAAACGTTCACTTAGGTATGTCATATTATGCTTTTAACTATCATTTACCATCTGCATATTATCATTTTTCCTTAAAATAACAGAGAATCTATAATAATTAAAAATGTTTCTTAACATATTAAGACAACAAATAAAACGATAAAAGAATAAAATGTTATCATTAACTGTAATTACGTAAGTATATTACAGTTAATTTTTTCTTGTGTTTTTGATGGGGCTCTGTATCGTGGAATAAACACAGGGAGCGATGTCACGGTGGGGTTTAAGCTCAAACGTCTCAGGAGCCAAAAATGCCGACCACTCAAGAGCCCCTCGAGTGGCCGAGACGCGGGCGGCAAACAAAGCTTCATCTCCAGCTCCGAATCCTCCACCTTGAAACGTCTTAGGTTTTGCGCTGCGATTACAGCTCAATATTACAAGGTTACGTTAGGATTGCTGTGAAAGGTTTTCAGTAAGCCAAGGTCGTATTTTATAAGCGTTATTAAATTTTTTTGATAGACGAAAGTTGAGTTTACATGTATAATTTTAAAAAGTGTATAACATTATTTTAAATGCTTCAAGAATATACTTGTAATCAAGAGAAGATTTTGGTTTCTCCTAATTTCGTTGCCATTTAGTAATTTTACACACCTGAGTTAAATTAATTACCATCCAAATTTTATGGGAATAAGTCTACTAAAATCCCTGTAATCGTTTGTAGCTTAAAATTTATATTGTATTGAGAAGAAAATAAAATCTGTAAAGTATTTAAATCACAAATATTATAAAATAAAACAACACACATTAATCTGGTATTTTTGTGCCACTTACATAAACAAACTTAAACATTCGAGGCGTCATGTATAATGACAGTATCAGGATTAATACGCATTATGTTCTGACAACTGATAAAGTGATCCCAGGAAGACAGGGGCGGTGGTGGTGATAGCTGCCGATACCTCAAACTGCCAACACCACCGTCTGGCACGATACCCTGCCATTTCTCAGCGTTTCTGAAATATGCCGGACTAGTAATTACAAACCTTAAACTATAAAAAAATTCAACTTCTGCCAGCTATGTTATTACATTACTAATAATATGTTATTCCTTGAGGTGTTCTCAAGGTTTTTCAATGATTTAACGTAAATATTTGTATACTTTATTTTCGTTCATTCCAACTTAATTTATTTCTGAAGTATTAGATTAATAGTATATTTTTTTTATTGAGTACTCGCTCATAAATACAATGAGGAGATTTAATAGATTCAACACAATATAGGCTCTGGCAAGCATCGAATTTTAAATATTCTGTAATTTTATCATGTCTAAAGAAGTATATTCTGATACAAAGAAGATTTTATGTTCTTTCATGCATACAGAGTTATCTGTTAACAGTTATAACAAATTTGAATTTGCAATAATGACCTTCAAATAATGGTCCAGGCAACTCCAGTTTTCGCTCCAATTGAAATCAGAGCAAGGTGTGATTGGTAAATGTACCTCATTCGTTATGAATTAGGTATTTATCAAGCCAAAAATAATAAAGTGGATACTACATGAAGGCTTTTAGAATTTTAAGACGGATTATATCAAATAATTGATAGGATTGGGAATGAATAGTGATTGGTTGATTTATTTACAGACTGAAACATATCGATAGTTTTAATCATTCATAAAAAGAAGTGTATTTGAATACAAAATCTACAATACTGTCCAAGTCCCTACCTAGGTTTTTATGAAAGCTAAACATTCAGCGATTTATCGCTTACTTATAACAAAATAGACGCTGCAGATTTAATTTTGAGTATTTACAAGAAAATTGTTAAGTAACAAAAAATAGCTTTATATTACAAGTTATTGAAGCGGAATACAGGGGTAGATTGAATTTCTTCATATTTTCCTCTTCACTGGACTCGCATCGTCAGATAATATAATCCAGTTCTTATTTAAAATGATTTTGCTAAATATCGAATAGTTTCTTTAGTTTCTTCTAAGGTATTTTTTACAAACCAATAACGTATATAAATTAAACATATTATAAAATAAGTTTTTTGAAGTTATATCTAGCCAAAAACTAGTAAACTAACTACTACTAGTTTTACTGCACCTTGTTACCCTGCTTATCAGTAACTTAAACAATGTGAAAATTACACAGTATAACAGTAACATACATTAAGATGGCCCCATCATTAGTGCATCAGCATATATTTCTCCACACAGCTAATCTTCGTCCATCACCTTCTAATCTTGTTCATAAAGTAAGCTTTTTATAAATATTTTAAAATCGAAATGGAAATATTTCATTTTCATATTCAATTTCTCTGGTTTTATTTAATAATTTTTGTATCCCAAGTTAATGGACTGGATTTAACCCGAGGAACACAATTACCATCGTATCAGGAGGATCAGGCTTTGTCGAGAGGGATTACACGTCTCTGGAGTCAGCAACAACTGGCTTACAGCAGATCTTGGACGAGTTTTACGTGTTTTGTTTTATTTAATTAATATGTTTGGTCTGTAGAAGTGGAGAGATTACCATACCATGAAAATAGAGTTTTCTTTTATTATCGATTGCTTTAAAACTATCGTTTAATAACGTTACAAAATGCACATGTAAAGTGATATTCATAATCAATGGCAATAACTGTTTGTCACGAAAATTAGTTTTTAATTATATTCAGGCGCAGATATTGGTACTTAATTAGCATTTACTAAAGAACAATTAAATATAACATATTGTAACGAGTATTAAAATTTATTGTAATATATTTGAGATTTGTTTGTAAATTTCTAAAACGTTATTGAATTTTGGTATATCAATAAACAATGCATTTATCTGATTATTTTGATAATTTTATTCTTTATTTTAAGTCTTTGAAAATACCAGCATCCAAGCTATATCTAGTTAAAAATCGTATTTAGTTAAATACAATAGTCAAAATTATGCTAATATAAATAAAACAGAAATAATAGTTACTTATAGTTGAAAATGAGAACTGTTTTAATTATAAAATCTTACTAAAGTCAAATTAGAATTTTTATGATTTTGAGGAGGGTTTTGATATAATGTATGTACGCATATTAGCAGTAAAAGCATATGCAGCTTATAATAAGGTTAAATCCAATCAGAGCTGGTCTAATCATAGTCCATGTCTCATAACCCATTATACTCCTACTCGATTAGTTATAACACATCTAATCAATCCGATGTGCATTTCATGTTGTGTTGTTTTATTAGTTTAAGAGTAATAAGAATTGAAAGTAATTAAAGCACTTTTAAAATAGGGATCTGATATGTTAAAATTGTTCTAATAATAACAATTTTGTCAAAAAAGTGATGCAAGCAAGTTAATATACATATTAAAATATACCGGAACGTTAACCATGGTTAATTGCATTGATTATTTCTTCCCATGGCTATGTAAAATGATGATTAAATTGTTATGTGGTTATGTAATTTACAGCTATACTGTATAATTCGTTTTTTCTCAGGATCTTAGTATCAGGAGAAAAGCTCTCAAAAGTTTGGTTAGCAAAAGGAGATTTTTTTGTTTTCGTTGCAGTGGACATGTAATCTTATTTAAACAACTATGCACGGTGTTATGTTTGTATATCGTTAAGTCAAAACTCAACCAACTGTCTAACATGCTATATAGACAGTGCTATATATGTGGTGCTCCTTCCCACATCTATACATATTTATGCATTGATTAAATTGACTCTTTATTATACAGGGTGGAAAAAAGTTAGTGTTAAACTTTTTATGGGGATAAAGTTGACACTAAATTTAGTAAAACTATGCATTTTAAAACTTCCTATTCGAAAAAGTTATGGACAACAGAGGTATATTTCCATATTTTCAAAAATCTTGTACTTTTATAAAAAATACTTAATTTGTGTAGCATATAAGAACTCGAATTGATGGTGTACATTTTCAAATCCCCCATAAAATTTGAAATAAAATAACTACATTATTTATAATTGTGACCTAACTATTTGTTTGAAATGACGGTTGAAAGTTAATAAAAGACATTTTTATGAAAATACTCCTTTTTTTAACAATCACAAAACTATATCGAATTTCTTTGAGAACATAACAAAAATTTGCAATTTAAATAGCTTTAAAATGATTTACTACAATATGAGGTTTGATCATAACGTAGTTTAAATAATAAAGATTAACTGAAGAATAGTAAGAATATTCTTCATATTCAAATATATATATATATATATTCATGTCAAGTAATCGGACACAATGTGTTCATTAAGAACTATCATCATTGATTGTATTATTGTAATGGTGACCATAATAAATAATAAATAAAAACAAAAATTACAAATAAAAAAATCTGTATCAAATTAAAAATGATCGTACTGTATTACAAAAATAACAAAATGACAGTAATTATCATTGTGTAGTTGACACCATATACTTAAGTTTGTTTTAATTTCTCCTCCATTTTGTCTGATGCAGCAACGCGCCTTTTTTCTCATAGCTCCTACTGTGACTTTGAAGAAAGATTTTCTCTCTAACTTAACTACTGCTTCTATAATGCGGTTCAGTAGTTCCTGCCTAGTCCTTACTCGAGTTGCATACATCAAGCTTTTCATCTGGCCCCAAACGAAAAATCCATGGCGCTGAGGTCTGTTGTCTTTGTGGGCCAGGTTAAAACATCACCGCGACCTATCCACGTTGTAGAGGTTGCATTGAGCCAACGAGGCACATCACGTGAAAAGAGAGGAGGGTCCCCATCTTGTCGAAAAATGGCTTCTGCCTTTGACCTTCTTCAACCTCCTCGAGAAGCTAGGGCAATTAATTTTGAAGGTTGCTCAAATACATAGGACCATTCAAATTTCCTTCAAAGATGTGGGGTCCCATAAATTGATCCCCAATCACTATTAAACGCCATTTGAATTAAGTTTCCCAGGCTGATTTTTTATTCTCATTTGCCCAAAGGTGTATATTGTGAGTATTAAAAACACATTTCCTTGTAAACATAGCTTCGTTGGTCCTTAAAACATTATTGTGAGACTGCCTATTTTGTTAGCATCTTGCCTACTGCATATTTCTGGAATTTTATTAATTCTGCCTATGATGCCTCGACGGCAATAATCTGTACCAGACCTACCTCGTTTCATTGTTTCTGAAATTAACCACTTCCCTCTAATCTTTGATGTAGCATTGTAAGAACTGAAGAACTAGGAATTTTTGTTCGGGGAATCGTAACATATAGGCCTATGTTCTCTGAGCAGCCAAAGTATTTCCATCCCATGAACTAAATGCATATTAGATCACGGTTAGAATAAGCCATCCTGATATAACTTAACTGACAAAACTATTAATAAGAATTTATCTTTAAGTAAAAAATACTATACAGGTTTGGTTTTGCACTTGAGAACCCCTCCCCCCCGGTTGACGTCACCTGGCGCGAGGATCCACCTAATCAGCAAAGGCGCGGTGAGGATCCCCCCCCCGGTTGACGTCACCTGGCGCGAGGATCCACCTAATCAGCAAAGGCGCGGTGAGGATCCTCCCCCCCCCCGGTTGACGTCACCTGGCACGAGGATCCACCTAATCAGCAATGGCGCGGTGAGGATCCTCCCCCCCGGTTGACGTCACCTGGCGCGAGGATCCACCTAATCAGCAAAGGCGCGGTGAGGCTCCTCCCCCCCGTCACATGACCTGGCAGAAACCTAACATAGGCTTCTTCCACCAGTTTTATTATAAATTTGTTTTGTTTGTTGTTTTTTTTTATATTATATAAAAAGGAAATGGGGTATAGTCTCTTTTATTTATTAGTTCCACCCGTCGTCGGAGGAGGAGATCAGCTCGACGTCGGAGCCGGAGTCATTGGCAGCGGCCTCTTCTTCTTCCAGACGTCGCTGCTGCGCATCCTCCTCCACTCGGTCCGGAGTACTTTCCTCCCACAAGGACTCGGGTCGAGGAGGCGATGAGGAGAGGTGTCCACGTCTTCCTCAGGCCGGGACGGTGGATTCCAGCCAGTCCCGTGATGTCTCCCCGTCTTTACGACCCGGGCGACCCGGCGCAGTGGGATGAGGTGCTGCAGGTGCTGCAGTTCACTCTGAACCAAGGTGACATGGCGGTGTTGGACGTCCAGGAAAACTACAGAAGGCCTGGACAGTAACCGGTTAAACCCCAAACCGGTTATTCCCCCAACCCAAAGATCCTAGACCCTCTGTCCTACCACATAACCCTCTGTCCTACCTTACCCCCCCCAATAAAACTAGCAAGGGTGGAGTGAGGAACACTCCCCCCTCCCCCCTCCCATCACCTCCCTCCCCCCCTCCCTCCCCCCCTCCCCCCCGAACGTCATCAGCCGGATTAGCATGCAGGTAAGGAGCTTGTAGAAGGTCCGCTGGAGCGCGCGACCCGGCTATAAAACCGAGGCAGAGCCGCACGCGCGACCTCAGTGTTGTTCGAGACGTCACCATGAACGGAAACGGAGTCAGTACAGCTGAAGTGGACCAAACGATCCGCTCCTTCCTAGAGGAGCTGAACGCCAACGCACCGCCGGTACAGCAGGGATGTGCGTCAAAGAAGAGAAAGCTCGACGGGTGGACTGTAAAGAGGAAGGAAGTGCCTATCGATTCCCCGACACTGTGCTGGTCCGCTGGCGGATATCAGTACACTGTGAAGAACCCTACCAACAGCGGTAACGTACTGTTGAAGATGAATGTGTTCAAAGGAGGTCGCCCCACGTTCAGTTGCGGCTTGTACCTGGACGAGGAGCGAAACGATGAAATCTGCATATGTCTAGAGGACCTGCTATCCAGATTGCAAAACTTATGGCTGGCAAATAGCGAGACGGGAGAGTCAAGATACGACGGGATCACTAGGACCGCTACTCCCCTACCCACCTGGCGAAAGACCGATTGCGTCATCTCAGGGAAAACCAAGAGGAGCGCTCACTCCAGGTGCGCTACCCAGTAAACCAGAGAGAGCGTGGAAACTTCCACGAAGCAGTTGATAACCGAGACGCTTCTAGAACAATCCACTTGTTTACTCAGTAAAGCTTTCCATTACATCACCCTTCCTGGAATTGAACGAGTAACTATGTCATCATGTTGTCGATACGGGCGAGTTGGCACGTAGACACCGCCAATAAAAGGCGACTCGGCAGCGAGAGCCAGTCATTCTGCATCCAGTCACGCCATCATGCACCACACGGAACAGAAGATGGACCTCAGGACAGCTCTCAACAACTGCAAGGCCGCGGGCTACACCCGCATCATAGACCTGCAGGACAACGTAGTCTATCCGATTCGCTCGTTCGAGCGGGTGAATACACCATACGGCGAGGCGGTGTTGGCCACCTAGGAGGGTCTCATTGGCGATGACCCGGTTCGCATTTACATGCCTCGGCGGTACCTCACGGTCCTGGATGACAACACCATCACCCAATACAACGTTGGCGTGAAGCCGAGGATGAGCCTCGTGAAGAGGAGCGGCCCTCAAAGCAGTAAATTCCCTCTCCTGGAATTTGTATAAAACGATATTCCCTATACCCTTATTTCCCTTTGATATTATAAAGAAAAATAAATAAATCAAAAAAAAAAGAATTTAGTTTTAAGAGCCGAGGTGGCGGTGTACGGCGGTCAGTAGACGCCATGGACTTGAGGTGGAAACACCCGTTCACCGCCATCGTGGCCGGGCCCTCGGGCAGCGGCAAGTCGCACTTCATGGCTCGCTTCATAGAGCACGCCGACCGCATGTGCGATACGCGGTTCGCCCGTATCACTTGGCACTATGGCAGCGGTGGTGGCGGTGGTAAGAGCCGTGCGGACTCTGTCGTGCGCTACGTGGCCGGTCTGCCAGACCTGGACGACTACGACGGTAGCGAGCCCGCCCTGGTCATCGTCGACGACATGATGCGCGAGGCCGGTCCAGGCGTGGTGGACCTGTTCACCAAGGGCTCGCACTACCGCAACATGAGCGTGTTCTTCATCACGCAAAACCTGTTTCACCAGGGCAGAGGCCAGCGCGACATATCGCTGAACGCCCACTACATAGTGTGTTTCAAGAATCCCAGAGACCGCGCTCAGATCAAACACTTGGCCCGTCAAGTATACCCGGAAAACCCCAAGTTCGTGGAGGAGGCCTACGCGGACGCCACGCGCGACCCGCACGCTTACCTGCTCATAGACTTGAAACAGTCCACGCCCGAAGAGATGCGCATACGTTTGGCCGTTGTCCCATACGACCCGGTAAACTACGTGTACCTACCCAAGAAGAAGTGATAAATAGGTCGAGCGCGCGCCAGCGTCAGTCATCATGTCACACCGCGTGAAGAAAGACGCAGCGCTGCTGAGGGCCCTAGTACACGCTACGCCCAAAGAACGCAAGGCCCTGTTAAAAGCGTGTGACAAGAGTCGCATCAAGTCGTTGTGTGAGTGCGCGTATAACGTGCTACGCGGAAACGTACCGCTTTCCCCCTGTCTCAAACGCAAATTGAGCAAACACAAACAGGCGCTCAGACGGCTGGTGAAACGCGGCGAGGGTTGGACCAAGAAGCGACATTACCTCGTCCAACGGGGCGGAGGGATCCTCCTTCCTCTGCTGTTGAACGCCGTTTTGCCCGTTCTAGCGCAGAAGCTAATCGGACATGGAGTACGCTAGGAAAATGGTGGTTGTACCGCAGGAGCTCATCGAGAGACTGCGAGAAGGACCGGGACCGGGACCAAGAGGAGCAGCAGGTAGCGCCAATAAGCCAGCCAGCCTGGACGCTGAGATGCATCGCATATTGAGCGACAAGCGGCTGGACGATACGGAGAAATGGAAACAATATCAGCATGTGTTACAGCGGTTCCTGCACTTTTCCGCGGCTAAACGTCAACCCATAGGTCTGTCAATCATCGAGGGCGAGGATAGGGAGGAGGAAGCGGTGGGGGGTCCGAGTCAGATGAAGCGCGAGTCTAGCGCCTCGGCGGAGGAGGACATTGTGGAATCGTTCTCAAAAATCTTCAGGCCGGTGGCTCGCAAATTGTTGCGATTCATGACCCGGCAAGGCAGCCCCATCGCCTGGGACGCCAGTGGGGCGGTGTACGTGGACAAGGTGAAGATCCCCGATTCCAATATAGTGGACATCGCGCACAGCATAGTGAGAGCGCGAAGGGCGGACCGATTGCCTACCGGCTGGCATCATGTGATGACCGCCTTGAAGGACATGAACGTGCCCAAAGAATACGTGAACAATCCCACTGCGTTGCGTTATCTAGGTGTGGGGCTGGACTCGGCATCGAGCCCCTGGAGAGAGACAACGGCCTCATCGACACCCCTGTCACCGAGGTTGACGCCGATGCTAGACGGCCTGAGACCGCGACCTCCAGCGGCCAGGAGAAGGATAATACCCGAGGAACCCGACCGGGAATCGTCATTGGACAACTGGGAGCCGTTCTCACCGTAATAGAGAAGTTGTACTATGACCCGAGCCAGCCCGGTTCCCTCGGCGGGGTGGCTGCTCTGACCAGAGCCGCGCGCCTGCCGAAACGCCGGGTAGCCGACTGGCTGCGCACCCAGGACGCGTACACGCTGCACAAGCCCGCGCGCAAGCGGTTTCCCCGCAACCGCTACGTCGTGTTCGGACCCCGAGAGCTGTGGCAGGTGGACCTGAACGACATGCGCGGCCTGATTCGGTACAACGACGGAGTCAACTACCTGCTGACTGTGATCGACGTGTTCAGCAAGCGGCTGTTCGCGGTACCGCTAAGGAGGAAAAGCGGACCCGAAGTAGCCGCCGCGTTCGAGAGAATATTCTCTGAGGCAACGCCCCGCTGCCTGCAGACCGACAAGGGGACGGAATTCACCGGGGCCGCTACCAAGCGAGTGTTCAAGAGTCACGGCGTCACGTACGTCACCACACAGAACCCCGATGTGAAGGCGGCGGTGGTGGAGCGAGTCAACCGCACGCTCAAGACCCGCATGTGGTGCTACCTGACCTACAAGAACACGTATCGCTACGTGGACGTGTTGGACAGGCTTGTGGACGCCTACAACCACAGCCCGCACAAGAGCCTGGGTGGCGGTCTGCGACCCGCGGACGTGGACAGCGGCGATGGTCAAACGGTACACAAGGCGTGGCGTCACATGTACGGAAAGGCGATCCGGCGGCGCAAGCCCAGGTTCGAGTCGGGTGACACGGTGCGCATAGCCAAGGCGAAGGGTACGTTCGCCAAAGGTTACGAGACCAATTGGAGCAAGGAGCTGTTCGTGGTGGACCACGTTTACGGGTCGCTTCCCCTGCCCCTGTACGTGTTGCGCGACCTTAACGGCACGCCGCTGGAAGGGCGCTTCTACGAGCACGAGATGCAAAAGGTGACGGTCGCCCCAGACCGCCTGTACCAAATAGATAAAATACTAGACACTAAAGGACGAGGTCGCAGTAAGCGCTACTTAGTCAAGTGGGTCGGTTACGGAGAGGACTTCAACTCGTGGGTACCCGCATCCGAAGTGCATCAGCTGCTATGACGACAAAGTGCAGACAGCTGTACCTGACGTTGCCCAGCAACAGCTCAATGGACTATTATCCGAACAACACCGTGGCTAACTACATCACCCATCTACCGTCAGTCGTGCGATTGGGTGGTGAATGGGAAGTCGCTTTAGTCGAGGCCCATTACCCATGCTCGTTTGTCACAGTAGGGGAGGACGCGCGCGTGTATCTCTACACTAAGGATGACACCGACAAGCCTGCACTGACCACTGTAAAGGTGGAAGCTGGAAACTATAAAGACATCGATGAACTGATTAGATCCATCAACGCCATTCCAAAACTGGACCTGCACCAATGTCAGTTTGAGTACGACAAGGAGACCGGGAGGGTGGAATTGATCTCGATGGACCAGACTGTGGTGCAACTGGAATTCAGCCCCGCTCTAGCGTTACAGTTGGGATACGACGTGCACAACGTAAACGTGATCAAACATAGAAAAGCTATAAGACCACCCGACTTACTGGCTGGGATCCCTTCGCACATGTACGTGTACTGTGACCTGGTGGAACCCCAGCTAGTAGGTGACACGGTAGCGCCCTTGTTGAAGATTGTGAACATCGACGCTAAAAGCTACACCTACGGCGCGAGTACCACCGTGCACTTCACCGACCCTCACTACGTGACGCTGATGAAGAGCTCCTTCGATAGCGTGGAAATCGATTTAAGGGACAGCGTCGGGCGCCACATACCATTCCACTTCGGGACTACGTGCATGAAGCTTCACCTGCGCAGAGAGCAGCAATGAACCCGAACGACCCCTACCTGGCGTACTACCGCCAACAGCAGTCTGGGCACGGAGTGTCCACGGTATTCAGAGGAGCCGCTTTCCAACGCGGTCACGGCATCGGCAGTTTCCTAGGCGGGCTGATGCGTACAGTGGTCCCGTTAATCAAATCCGGCGCATCGGCGCTGGGCAAGGAGGCGTTGAGGTCCGGTGTGGGCTTCTTGGGCGACGTGGCAGCGGGCACAGCCGACCCCCGTGTCGCGGCCAACGCCTGGCTCAGACAGTTTACCGGGTCGCTGAAACGCAGGGCCGATGATAAACTGGATCGCTTGCTGAGCGGTGGCGGCACCTATAAGAAGAGGCGTGTACAGCGGGTCACTCCTCAGTCTCTGGCTAAACTCCTCGGAGCGAGGAAGAAGAGCGCTGCGCCCAAGAGGAAAAGGAAGCCCGCACGACGCGTCGCTAAGAAGAGGAGAAGCAAGACCGTTGTGCGACGTAAGAAGAGCAGGAGTACTGCGAAGGACATTTTTGGATAATGTCGTTCATACATCAGAAGTCGTGCGAGTGCATCAAGACCGAGTTGGACCTGTTCTCTCTGCCCCCGACGCAGACCATTATCGAGAGCAGCAAATGGGTCTGTTACAAGCCGGTCTCGTCGTTGACGGATGATTCGCCTATAGAGTTCGTAGTGCCCGGTCATGGAGACGAATACACCGATCTGTCGCAGACGTTACTGTACGTGAAGGCGACTATCAAAACGGCCGCTGGGGCCGCGGTGACGGGGGAGGATACAATCAAACAGGTCGGTCCGGTGAACAACTGGCTCCACTCGCTGTTCAGTCAAGTGGACCTGTACCTCAACAACAAACTGATGTCGCCGCAAAACAACACGTACGCCTATCGCGCCTACCTGGAGAACATGTTGACCTACGGCAAGGACGCTAAGAGCACACATCTCACCGCGGAGCTGTTCATGGAGGACACCACCGCTAGGATGGACGATTGTGAGGATCAAAACGTGGGGCTCGTAATGCGGCGGGCGTGGATCGCGGGCAGCCGCTTGGTGGACATGGTGGGACATCTGCACGTCGATCTGTGCAACCAGGACAAGTTCATGCTGAACGGTGTCGAGATGCGGTTCCGTCTGATCAGAGCGCGCGACTCATTCACCATCATGTCCAAGACCATCACCGACTACAAGGTGGCAATCAGCGATGTCAGCCTGTTCATGCGCCGCTGCAAGATCAATCCCAGCGTGCTGTTGGCGCACAGCAGGACGCTTGAGACCGGCACAGCCAAATACCCAATCACCCGCGTGGAAGTGAAAACCATCACGTTGCCGAGCGGTATCCGCGGTAAGACTATGGACAGCGTGTTCCTCGGCCAACAACCGAAACGGGTCATAGTCGGGCTGGTCAATAACCAGGCGTTCAACGGAGACTACAAGAAGAACCCGTTCAATTTTCAACATTACAAGACGAATTTCTTCGCGCTGTACGTGGACGGTGAGCAAGTGCCTGGCAAACCGCTGCAACCGGATTACTCCGTAGGCCAAGAGTTTTGCGTGCTCGAATATCACACGCTGTTCTCTGGCACCGGCATCCATTACTTGAACTGCGGTAATGACGTAGACCGCTCCCAATTAATATACGGTTGTACGGTGATAGCGTTCGACTTGACGCCTGACCTGTCGGCCGGTCAGGCGAGTCACTGGAACCTGGTACGCAACGGCAATCTGCGCATAGAGATCGGATTTGCTGAAGCCTTGACGGAGGCGGTCAACTGCGTAGTGTATGCTGAGTTGGACAATGTAGTGGAAGTGGATCGCAACCGCAACGTGACTGTGGACTTTGGCGGGTAAAGGAGTTGCTGCGCTCAAGGCCACCGTGCGGACCGTTAGGTGGACTTTGGTGGGTACACGATTTGCGGACCGTTAGGTGATGGTGCCCATGCGCGCGAGTCCAAGGTCGCCCGACAGCAGCGCGCTCAGATCAGCGGCGCGCGCTCAGATTAGTTTGGACAACCGTTCGAGATGGACGTGCCGCCACCGATCTACAACGAGCCACTGCCAGCGCGCTGTCATCACGGAAGCGTGGTGATGGACATGCAGTGTTTCAAGGACAGCGACGACGACTTTCTACTGAAAGAGGTCTGCGTGGTGGACGTGACTACCGGCACACTGCTCCTACATCACATCGCCCGCCCGCCCTTCAGCAAGGACCTCCTGACCTCCGAGAAACAGCGCGAGAGCGTCTGGCTTACGCGCCACTGCCACGGCCTGGAGTGGGACCAGGGAGACATCGCGTACATCGCCCTGCTGGACAAGCTGCGCTCCTGCCTCATCCACCGCCCTTGGTCTACGTCAAGGGATCGCAGAAGAGGGACTTCGTACGGCGCCACCTCATAACCGAACCCGCCACCACCGCCACTCAGGACATGGAGGATCTGGGCTGCGGGTCGCTCAACGGTCCACCCGTCTACCAGACTCTGCGCTGTCGCCACCATAAGAGCTTCCACAACCGTTGCGCCCTTCATAACTGCATCGTCTTGCGAGACTGGCTCGTGGCTAACGACAGGCCAGACCCATCCGTCTCAAGCTGCCTGTGCTGCTTCCGCCCACGATGAATATCGTTCAGATCAGAAAATGCCTGGCGAGGATCCCCGGACTGAGGAACGTCGCGGTCTACGCCTCTGACCAACTACCGGACGCGCCAGTCAAGCCTCTCACCGCCATCGTGTCCAACACGGTAGCACACACCGAGGAAGGCGAACACTGGGTGGCGTTTTACTGCTCGGAAGAGGACAGACTCGAGTATCTGGACAGCTACGGGAGACCGCCATTCCAGGCCGACTTTCAAAGGTTCCTAAGGCGCAATCCTCATCACCGTCACTACATCTACAACAGGTATCGGCTCCAGGGCTACAATACTTCTGTTTGCGGCTACTACTGCCTCACTTACCTGTACTGCCGGGCTGTTCTCCACATGTCACTCAGCGACTACGTCCAGCTCTTCAACCCTACCGCCCCCGCCACCAACGACGCTTTGGTCCGCAGGCTCTTCCACTCCATATTCGCTTAAAAACTATATTGTAAGGTTTTAATAGTATGTGTATGTAACCTTTTCTTACTGTACAATACATTTCTTGTTATGGTAAAGCTTGTGTTTTCATTTTTCTCCTTTATCCTTACTAAATGTTGAAAAAAAAAAAAATTATCAAAACCGAGGCAGCGGGGCTGGACCTCAGGTTTATATACCAGCGGCGCGTGTCACTGGCTGAGCCCCCGCCAAGCGGCAGTGAAGGCCACCAAAGAGGGCGCGCCACGAGACCCCTCGGACATCAGCAAGCCGCTGAGAAATTCGAGGGTGACCCCTCGGACATCAGCAGACCGCTGAGTAATTCCTTCCTGGGCAACTCTTTCAGGGTCGTCCCCGACACGCGCCGCCAACCGCTCCCGGTTGACGGGGGCTTTTTAAGCTGCACGGCTCGGGCCAAATGGCCCAAAACGCCTTCACACACACTTTAGTTTTTCAGAGCCTACCGTCTTGTGACTTTTGAGTGTGCGAAGGGGAGGAAAATAAACAACTCGGGTTCATGCACAATAAAGCTATTATCGTATATTTTCTTACAAATACTATTTACAATTTTTTTTTCTTAAAATTAATATATAACTAAACCGGGAATTCCTCTTCATCGTCCAGGCGCTGTCCCTCCTCCTCCTCGCCGTCCACCTCCATCCGCTGCGGCTGATCTCCTCTCCTCCTGGCTGGCGGTAGCGGTGGGACGTCCTTGTGTCCCCACGGCAGAGTGTGGATGCCGTCGGGCAGGACGCACCGCTTGTCGTCGGCCGATCTGAGGCTCAGCTTGTCCACTTCCACGGTGTAGACCCGGTGCAAGCGAGACTGGAACCGGAAGTTGGTGGTGTGCTTCTGGACCCCGTTAAACAAGCACTCTCTGTAGTCGTTGGGGGTGAGGACGTTCTTGACAACGCCCTTCGCCACCCCCTTGGCTCGCTTGAGAGCCTTGCTGCCGCCTGTCGCCGCGTCCTCGATGTCCATGAAGTACAGCTTGGACCGCAGGCCGAAGTACTCGTATAAGGACAGGCCGTTGCACTCGTCCTTAAACTTTCCGATGACCTTGGCGTTGACGGGGCTGTAGCAGGGGTGGGACCTCGGGCATCTGCTGGTGTCAAAGTCGTCCAGGTGTTCCTTCATCTCGGCGTAGACGTCCTGGGACACGATGTCAAAGACGAAGCTGTCAGTGTCCATGTAGTCTAAAGTGAGGCGGTCACCGTAGCGCTCCTTCATCTTCTGCAGGAACTCGTACATGAGCCACTTGCTCAGCTCCAGGACTGTCATGCCTACGTAGACGGGCTTGTCCAACACGATGTTGACTTTGGACAGATGCACCAGGGCCACGTCCTCCGTGTAGTACGTCCGGTCCAGGAAGTTGGATCTGGCAACGTACTTGGAAAACTTCTCCGGGGTGCACACCAGCTTCACGTTGAGACGCTTCCGTACATTCTCAATGGTTTTGCCGAAGACCGCGTTGTTCATGAGTTTGAAGAAGTCCTGTTCAAACTTCGTTTTGGCCTTCTTCCGCAGCTCCGTGTTCATGAGGATGTACGGTTCCATCCACCGCGACTGACGAAACGAGATCGCTCGATGCACCGCGACCAGCTCTAATCCGTTTTGCAGCGCCTGCTGCAAGACCCTGTAATGACAGACGTAGTGCGTCTTGTCGTCCAGGGTCGTCAACAGTTTGGGGAACTTCCCTGTCGGCGGACACTTCGTCTCGCAGCAGTAGGGAAGGTCCTTGTGTAGGTCGTGTAGGCGCGCGGGGTAGTGGAGGTCCACCTCCAAGATGTAGCCTCGTTCGGCCTCTGCGTCCAGCGCCGCAATGTCCAACGCCTGGATTTCCTCACGGCTGAGCCACTGGAAGTCTCCGGTCGGCAGGCACTGGGACATGGCCCAGCCGTAGAGGTTGTTGGCGTCCAGGTACAGGAGGAAGCGCGTGGGTTCGTCCGGACGGTAGTCCGGACACCCGGCGTGGTTGGCCTTAGCATAGCGGGGGATAGCCTGAGAGATGCCTCCCCGGATCCCCTCCTCCACGAACAGGTACATGTCAAAGTCCTGCAGCGTGTCCAGCTCCACGCCGCAGGTCTTGAGCATCACGTCCCAGGCGTAGGACGGCAGGGTGTAGTAGTGGGCAGGGTCCAGCCCGTATTCTGCCAGCGAAGTGTCGCGGAACTGCTCAAAGACATCGGTGAGCAGGGCGATGTCGCATCGCAGGTACTTGTCAGCGTAGTCATTGAGGTTGTGGCACTCAAAGGCTCGCCATACGTTGAGGGCGTGCTCGTACTCCTCGTCCTTGATGTCCTCCAGGGTCATGGAGTTCCTGAACGCCTCCTTGGGTGGTAGCTCCCTGGTCCTGAACAACGTGTCGTAGGACGTCACGAAGTCGTAGGGGAACACGCCCTTCCTGCGCACCAGGTCGAACAGCCGGTCGTCGGGGAAGCGCTTCCTCGTCTCGCGCATCCTGTCCGTGGGATGTCCTGCAGCGAGGCTGGGCAGGCTCATGGAAAGGAACCTGTACGTGTCCAGGAAGCGCACCGCAAAGCTGCTCCGTCGCGGGTTATCTCCGGTTCGGCCGAAGTGGAATCGCTTGGTGAAAGCGATGTACCGCTCCTCCGTGTGCGCCAACACGTCCACGTCGCCGGGGTCGATGGCCAGCTCCCGCACTACGAAGTGGGCGTCGTAGTTGGACAGGTTGTGGAAGTAGCAGTTGATGTGTCGCTGCCCCCGGTACCTGAGGTTGCACGAGCGGTGGGCGGCTCCTCGGAACTCGTAGGGTGGAGTGTGGTTGTGGTGCCGCACCTTGACGTCCCGGTCCGTGAACTCCTTCCCGCAGAGGTAGCAGTCGGTGGCCGCGATGTACTGGTGCGTCTCCTGGTCGTTCAAGACGGGCTGCAGTAGGACCGCGTTGGTCAGGAAGTCCCACAGCGCCAGCACGTCCACCTTCAACCTTTCCATGAACACCTTGGACGCGTCAGCCCCGAAGTAGACGCGGGGCTCGAACTCCTCCAGGCCGAGAGAGTCCACGATCTGGTAGGCGAAGGCGTATGGGACGTGCAGTTGCAGGGGCCTCGTGCCGGTGGCGCTTCCGCCGGGTCGGTGGCGACGGGCTGCAGAGCACACTCAAAGTCCGCGTAGACGCAAAAGCGCTCGCGCCGAGTGTACTCGGGGTGGGCGAAGCGGATCCGCTGCTTCTGAGACATGTCCAAGCGGAGGGGAGCCTTGGCGGTGCAGTATCACATGTGCTCCTCCAGGCGCTCGGCACCGGACAGCTCCAGCTTGTTGGGCCGGTTGTCGAAGTAGGCGAAGCATCGCTTACACACGTGGATAGCGTTGGCTCGGGACGTCAGCTGGGGTCGCACCATCCTGCTGACGTTCGCGATGTAGGCGTAGTGACTGTCCCCGCCGGTGGTCACGTAAAGCAGGTCCCGGTAATCCTCCATTTCCCGCTTGAAGATCTTCAGCGGGAACACGCGGTCCTGGAACTTTGGCGATCCGTCAGGGCGTCTCCCCACCATGGCACGCTCGATCCCGTACACGTTCACGCTAATGGGGTTCCTCCTCTCGAAGACCTTGATGTCCTTCAGCGCCACGGGGAAGCGTAGGCCGACCCAGTCGTAGCGTGCCATGACGTCCGGTGTATACGATGCGGGCCTCTCCGGGTGTTGCGCGACGAACTTGGCCAGGATGGCGTACGCGAAGCACATGTCATCGACGTTTAGCACGTTGATGACAGCGCGCGTCTCGCAGATGGACCTGGGAAGCTGGACGAACCGGGCTCCACGTTCTCCCAACGGGGTGTAGAGATTGATGCGGATCTCCAGGTCGCGTATCCGGAGATAGCTCCACCCGCTGCCCACTAGCAGGCACTGCTCCTTCTCTTCCGTCAGCTTGTGGAAGGAAGCCGACAGGAAGTCCTCCAAGTTGGACGCGGCGGTAAGGGGCACGTTCTTCGTCTTGAAGGCCCGCAGACAGGTGGCTCCGTGGACGTTGGCGAATTCGCACTCCAGGAACATGTTGACCTTGATGTTCGGGTGTCGGGTCCTGACGTCGGTCAACAGGTTCAGGACGCTGTCGAACAGCAGCACCAGCGCGTCCTCCACGGTCAAGAAGTCCTCCATGGGTCGGGACAGGCCGAAGGTCAGGAGGCGTCCGCGGAACCCTCGTTGGACGGTGCGGAACGTGGGCAGTCCGCCACCACCGCCCACCATCCCGTCGGGTGCCGTGCTGGGTCCAGGCTGAGGCTCGTGGCTGGGTCCGGGCTGAGGCTCGTGGCTGGGTCCGGGCTGGGGCTCCGGCGATAGGACGGGCAGGCGCGGCATCTCGTCCACAACGAGGTTCCTCACGACGGAGCAGTTGTAGGCCTCGTGCTGGTCCCGGTTGTAGCGCCGGGTGAAGCCTCGGTTGCAGTAGGCGCATGCGTATCTCATGCCGCGGTGAGCGCTCACCATGTGCCGCTGGAGGTATGCGGTCCTGCGGAAAAGGGCGCCGCAATCGGGACAGCGGACCTCGTTGGCGTGCACCAGCTGCACGTGGCTCCGGAGCAGGTCCTCGCGGGCGAATCGCCGCCCACACGCGTCGCATTCGGGCCGTGGGTCTCTGGCGGCTGGCGTTGCGGAGGAGGAGGTCGAAGCCGACGGGCTTGCGCCGTGGACCGCTTCCATATGGTGGCGAAGATGCTCGGGGTCCGCCAGGGCGATGGGGCACAACGGGCACGGACAGCCTGCGAACAGTAAAAACAAGTCCTATTAGTTACCCGATAAACACGAGGGTGAGGAGGCGGCAGTGAGGACCTATACAGAGGGCTGGCAACCTCTTGTTTAACCATCGAGTCTGTTCCCTCGTCTCAATCGCCAGTTTATCCAAGCCCGATAAATACAAGGGTGGCTGTGAGGAACTATACAGAGGGCTGGCAACCTCTTGTTCACCCCTCGAGTCTGTTTTTTCTCGTCTTAATCGTCAGTTTATCCAGTCAGGACCGTTTTCTTTCTCATAAAAACAAGTCATTAGTTACCATAGTCCACGGACGCACCGTGACGTCGTGGGTGAGGATACTGGAGAAGAAAGCATACTTAATAAATTTACTGGCGGTTTCTTATTTAACCTAAAACTGTACCTGGCGCCTGGTCGTGAGGAGTAGGAGGATGAACTGTGGCGAGGTGGCGTTGCAGGTTGTCACTTCGCCCGAAGTGTCTACCGCAGACATGGCAGTCGTAACGGCGGTCGCTGTGGGCGGATGCAGCGTGACGAGCCAGGTTTCTAGCGGACACGTAGACGCGCCCGCAGACCTCACACACGCGGGGACCAGCCATCTACAAAATACATCGGGTATCTGTATTCCCCGTCCGCAACAAAAGCACAGTTGCCACAGCAGAAACACTTTGGTAGCGGTACCCCTGGGAACGAGGCGAGTCTAGCCCTTTTAATAATGTTAGATAGGAATAAATGACATGAGTCGCTCCTATGACATTCCCAACACTGGTACACGTCTTTGTCTTTATTACGCTCACACATAGCGATTTCACCCTCGTCTGTAATTCCACTAGGCACTCGGAACTTCGATTTAAAAGCAAAACCAAATTTTATTTCACTCAAAAAGTTTTTAAAAAGGAGTGGAAGCGAGTCTATTTTACTCTTTAAATTTGGTTCATTAACTTTAATCGTTAGAAAACACAACTGTTCCAAGGTCATTACGGTTTCACTCTTCTCCATCTGAAAAGAAACAACGACAAGGCTCAGTGTACTGAGATGTTTAAAAGATTAAATATTAATGTTAGCTAATAAGATTTTAGAGCATTGGTAAACTTGCTGATGAAAAAGTAAATAACATGTTACTTACATTTTTAAGATATTCAAAGAGAAAGTCGCAACAGTCGCACAAGTAGTCACCGCGATAGTAACGAAAATTAAAAAAATAATGAATAATTGAAATATAAACGCTAATTGATAAATATGTTGTTACTTACGTTGACTTTTACGGGAATCCAAAGGTAATGAACAGCAAGTTGTGTAGGTGTATCGCAGAGGCAGCACTACTTCGTTCACACAGTAAGAGCTCCAAAGACAAACTGGCGAAACCCCTGAGGACGCGCTCATAAATAGCACTCTGGTCGGGAAGAGAAATCGGCCGTGAAACTTTCCACTGGAACCGCTAATCGGTAAACCGACTGTGGCGGTCACTTAGGCATGAGGATGACGTCATGGCGGTTTTCTCCGAGTTGTTTACACCTTCGGTCCTACCCGTCAGTCTCCTTCTAACGGTACTGGCAAGCGATGCACCATGTTTAATTTATTCACAATGGTTTCAGAGCCGGTAGGGTCCTATCCAGCGACAATGCCTTTCCATATACATTCCACGATATCAGAGGTGGATTCGATAGACGTGGAGGTATTTCTACAAACGGTGTACTACTATACGAGATGCTTCCCCGGAAAATTACATGTTGAATTTTGGCTAGAAAGACCGTTGGCTCCACACAAGTGTCGACAACTCAGGGCTGACCTGGGAGACTTTAATGTGATACCGACACACGTCTTATGCCACAACGCCATAGTTTGGCTCCTTCGGGAGGTTAATCCCCCAATATATGCGAGGGTTGTAGTAAACGGAGGGTAGGTTAGGGTATTGCTTTTTTTCTGAATAAAATAAAGGGTATTGTTATAAACAAATATATAAAACTGGTGGAAGAAGCCTATGATAGGTTTCCGCCAGGTCGGGGGTGGGGAGGGGGAGGGGGGAGGGGGAAAGGGGGAAGGGGGAGGGGGGGAGGGGGGCTCCTCACCTACATGCTGATTCCAGGTGGTGACGTCACGGGGGGGGCTTCATCATTCGCATCCTCACTGTGCCTTTGCTGTTACAGTTAAGACTTGAATAATTAGTGGTTTGTCTTTTTTTATGGAGAAAGAGGTATGGGTATAAGGCTTTATTTTATTTTTTTAACTCTTGTAGTGTTCTTCACTGTCTACACAACGAAACACTGTTCTGATCGTATTTGGTACCTCGTATAATAAGTTACCGCAGTAATGGTTTCCACTGGTGTATGGGGTTATTCCACAAGGGTGAGAAAGCGGTCAATACAATAATAGCTTGTTTACGTCGTTGACTGATTTGAAGAGGGCTTTCCACTGAGCGGTGAAAGCTTCTGGAACGTTCCACTTGTTTACAACGCTGAAATAGCTTATATATTAGCCGAACCCTCATTCTCTTGTCGACAATCAACGGAGCAACATGTCGGACATCACACATGTCTTGTGCTGCCCACGCACTGTGGCTGTTGCCTTCCAAAAGATAGAAGATGAAATGCAAAATGGTTTAATAATCCTCCGCCTCGGCTTCGTAGTGGAGGACGGAAGGGTGCACTATTTCCCCCGGTGGTTTACCGCCAATATACCAGTGGAGCTGGACCTTGTAAAGCAGAAGGTGAATGGTTTTTTGGTGAATGGTTTTTCGGCTGTGGTAAGCTACCGGGGGGTTCAGCTTCAATAAGCTGTTGTATTCATATTTTTTATTACATATTATATTTTATAATATTAACTTAATAAACTAAAAAGAAGAAAAAAATATATATATTGATAAACTGAAAAAAATAATAAATATTTAATAAAAACAGATTTATAATAAAACTGGTGGAAGAAGCCTATGTTAGGTTTCCGTCAGGTCACGTGACGGAGGTGGATCCTCACCACGCCTTTGCTGATTAGGTGGATCCTCGCACCAGGTGACGTTAACCGGGGGGGGAGGATCCTCACCGTGCCTTTGCTGATTAGGTGGATCCTCGCGCCAGGTGACGTCAACCGGGGGGGGAGGGGGAGGGGGTGGTGGAGGGGGGGGAGGGGGTGGTGGAGGGGGAGGGGGGGAGGATCCTCACCTACATGCTGATTTGGCCTCAAGGTCACGGGGGGGGAGGGGGAGGGGCAGGGGGAGGGGGGGGGATCCTCAGGATCCTCACTGCGCCTTTGCTGGTTTTGAACCATCCAATGCCCCCTACTCTTCATACTCGTGTTTAGTGACACTCTTGTTACGTTAACTCCTTTTAAACGGTTTAATGAATTGCTTGGCAATTTTCAGGGAGCTATTAATTGTAAATACCCCCGTAGCAGCAAACCTGCATACTCAGCAAATTTCCAATGCTTATTAATTTATCTTAATACCACATAAAGCCACATACCAAGTTACATCAATATACATTCATAAATAAACGATTAATTATTCTCCGTAAGAATAGCATGGCGGCTGAGTATGCAGGTTTGCTGAAATAAGGAACACTAAAAATCGGCTTTTATACAAATATCAATATAACTCAACTAGGTAAAGCCACATACCAAGTTCTATTAATTTATGTTCATAATTAAAGGAGATAACACGTTAATTATTCTCCTTAAGAATAACATGGGGCTGAGTATGCAGGTTTGCTGCTACGGGAACTATCGGGAAAAAAATGGGTTTTTGTGCAAATATCAATAGACCACAATGAAATGAAGCAATATACCAAGTTTCGTCAGGATAAGTTGATAAGTAAGCGAGATATACAATTTTTCTTATCCTCCATAAGAATAACATTAGACAACGTACTGTGTTTAGCACTTTCACTATCTCAGTAACCAATTGACGTAGAGCAATGATTAAAACATCAAATTGTGCGTATTTTAAAGTTGATTCGAATGGGAAAAAATTAAATTTGACTTTTTCAAAAATTGTATGTAAAAAACTCAAAAAAACCATTTTTGGGGTACAAAACCCCCCCAAAATACGCCTTTGGATAGTTCGATCCGTCTGGTTTTCGAACTTAAAAGTCATAAATGCTGCTTTACACGTTTATAACAAATTTCATCAAAATCAGACCTTTTTTACGAGAGTTATCGCACCCACGGACACATACATACATACATATATATGTATATATATATACAGTTTCGAACGAATGGTGTTTTTGGGGTCTGGGGACTTCAAAACGAAAAGTTATCATGGTCCCGGGCCTAGGTCTTACTATGCTGACTACGGTAATAGCTTCTTCCCTATAGGAGAAATTCGCTAAAAGTGTGGTAATAAACTATAATTGGATTATTATTTTGGTATATCTCCATTATTTTTTTTTCATTTCCGGAAATATTCAGATGTGTCTTGGGTTGGCTAGTAGATGGTAAGCAAACAGTCGCTCAACTGATTTTGCAGTCAAACAGACTACGGCCGGATGTTGACAATAGCAGCTAACCAAAACAACTGATTGTGTGTCGTCTGTAGTCTAGTATGTGGTCTCCTGGCCGGCAGTGGCCGGTCAGTTCACTCAGTTCTAGAAATAGAATCATCTCCGTAATAGAATCATTCCACATTTATTCGTTTTAAAACAATGAAAACTATGTATTCAGTATTATAGTTAAAGTACTTAAACGATGTAATGGAAGTTGTAGGCCATATGGAAAGGCTACACAGTCTGTGTCTAGGTTACGAATTTAACCTATGTAAGGTACGTATGATGTAAACTATGGTTCAATAGATCTACAGCTTTGAAAAATTCTGATAGCCTATCACACAAAAATTCCAAACTGTCTCCTTTTACAATAGAATGGGTTGATTTTTAATATATGATTTTCAATAAGTAGTACGGTAAGTTTACGTTAGCTCTATTACTTGTCAGTGGTGTATTTATTTAGGATTGTTATTTTTTTATATACAAATGAGAGTTAAGAATCTCCTCTTTTAATTTATTATGAGAATCACAAATGAATAAAAGTTAAATATGAAACTATGTTTACAATAACTAACCTATGAATAACCTACCTAGGCGCTTACAAAAGTTGAAATGTAGTAGGTTAGAAATCTATAGCTTAGGTATTTATAACTGAAATAGGCCCTATTTGTGATAAAAAATTAAGAGGAGATTCTTAACTCTCATTTTTATATAAAAAATTACTTCTTATCAGTAACGGATCAATATAGCCTAATTGTAGTTATAATTTGAACACAATTTTGTGCGTGAGACTTGTAAGTGCTGATATATTGTCTTCAAAAATCGTAGTGTCAGTAATTTTGGTTAAATCGGAAGTGTTTGGTGCCATTGGAAAAACGCTATTAGTTTTTCTTGTTTTTAATAACTATTATTTTTTTAATCAGCTAACATGTCATATGATCAAATAACATTTTGGCTTTTGGGAAAAATCAAATTTTGTTTTTAAACTCATATATCGTATACAGTCATAAAAATAGTCAGAGGTTAGTCATCCTAACATAGCTTCATAGCTATATTAATTTGCGATGTTGGCATTACATTAATATTTGATAATAAGGAAGGCAAATGCAGATTCTTGAAAGTAACATTGACTACAGTTATGCCTTAGTAGGTTCTAAGTAAGTGGGCTTTAAAGACTTACTCAAATTTTCACCCATAGCCTACTATGGTAACCCCAGGGATCTGAGCCGGAAATGTCCCACCCCTCAGAGCCCTGGGGTTACCCCTATTATATTCTCTTAAACTTAACTCTATTAAAAGAAAAATTTTAAGCAATGGTTATTCTGAGAGGTATGTTTATATGTTGTAAGTAGTTCTTTTTCAGGGTGTATAACATTTGATGGTTATTCACCTAATATTTAGACTCTACAATGAACTGGAATGTGGTAGACCAGTTGAAGTATTAATGTGGGCCTAGGTGAGGTTTGGTAAGTTACTTGTAATTTGTAGTCAATTAATCTGCGACACGTTACAAATATGGTATTGTTTGTTTAGATTTGTTCAACTAACGAGAATACTTTCACATTTGGCCTAGGTCTTACCGGATACTGTACTATATTATAGCTTTTTCACTGGCAATAATTTGATCCATAATTATTGCATGGTTCTCAAAAGTGGCATTCACTAAAGTTGTGCATTGGTAGGCCAGAAGTAAGTGGGCTTTAAAGACTTTTTTCAAATATATGCCTATTACGTATATCCTATTTGTATCCACATATAATTAACAATGCAGAATTCAAAGAGAAATTGTTTATACAATGAATATTCTGAGAGGAATGTTTATGTGGTAAGTAGTTCTTTTTCAGGGTGAATAAATTTTGGTTCTTCACCTAATATAGGCCTACTAGATTCAACAACAAACTGGAATGTGGTAGGCTAGTCAAAGTATTAATGTGGGCCTAAGTGAGGTTAGGTAAGTTACTTTTAATTAATTAATCCGGCACCTATACTGCCTATTATGGTGGTATTACAAATCCTCGCTTCATCCTATTACGGGACACAGGAGCGTATACCTATTATTCTTAATATTCTTCAGTTAATCTTCATTATTTCAACTAAATTATGATCAAACCTCATGGTGTAGTATATAATTTTAAAGCTATTTTAATGGAAAAAGTTTTTAACAATATTAGCCATGTTCTCAAACAAAATCTATACAGTTATATGAGTGTTTAAATAAATTAATATTTCCATTAAAATTACTTTTTTTTAAATTTCAACCGTCATTTCAAACAAATAATTTGCTCACAATTATAAATAATGTAGTTATTTTGATTGCACATTTTATGGGGAATTCGAAAATTTGATTACCCTATCAATGCGAGTTCTTATATGCTGACAAAATTAAGTCTTTTTTCCAAATTTTTAAATATATTGAAAACTACCTCTATTGTCTATAATTTTTCATGTAGGAAGTTTTTAAATACACAGTTTTACTACATTTAGTGTCACTTTTATCCACATAAAAAGTTTAACAACAACTTTGTTCCACCCTGTATTTTCCAATGCAATTTTTAATTGCTTTGCTACTTGCAATACCATTTACTCTCTAGGTTAGAGTCGATGTAATCACTGCCTACGTCCGTAATCCTTCTGATCCCAACTTAATGAGGTACGCCGCTGCTGATCAATCCAATTTGTGTTACATGAAAGTGGAATATGCACGATACTATCTTATATCGCATTGCTCTTCAACCAATTAAGTAGCTGTTTTTAACTATGACGATCAATCTTACAGTGTCCAATGATTCTAACCCATAATAAGAAGGTTTTTTGATAAATTACATGAACAAATAATAAACAATGAAAGAGTCCAATTGTACTCCAGTGGTGTAATTGCACTTGCTGACGTGCATTTTGCTGGGGCAAAACTAATACAGAAAGAAAAAAAAAAACATTATTGTGGATGTCATCGGTGACTCAATCATTGCGTTAAAACATAAGTCAATAATTATTGTCACCATAGATTCTACTCTTAAAAAGGAGTGTTTGTTTATTCATATTTGTTTTGATTTACTTTGAATTGTATTTACTTAAACAACAGAATCTTCATACACCAAAACGTGTTTTATTTTTTTCCAGTAACATTTTGAAATTAATCTACTACACTGTGGGATACAACATATCTGAAAACTAAACCCCACCTGCCTGTTATTCAACCATAAAGCTGCAGAGATGCAGCGCTGGGAGTGATGTAATTAGTTACAATGTTGCTGCTTTTGGCTTGTGTGTGTATTAGATGCATAATGTTTGCTTAACAAAGGGTCTGAGGGAAAAAACCATTAAATAAACTCCTAAACAACAATCATCCGACATATTGACATTATTTATTTTAAAATATATAAACTAACTTTCCATCAGCCTATAGAAGAATTTAGTTCTAATTTTAGTGTTATTTTGTATTATAAATGAAAGATTCTAGGTAATAAGTATTAAGTAAGCAAATCTGAACTAAATATTTCAATGACCTTAACTTTACAACAATCATTGCAACTCTACTTGGTTTACGTGAAACCCGAAGGTAACATGTTATTTTGAATAAATATTTCGGTTATTATTTTTATTTATTTCAAGCAAGTATGCACTTTTGTTGTATGCACATGAAGAAGATTTTAATGCTTCTCTGTCTTTTTTATCCTGCATACATTAAGTGTTACAAAATACTAAGGTTTGTTTGTATAGTTTACGAAACTAAGATATAAGGATTTTGTATTGTTTACATGTGTTAAGGCACTAAAAAGTGGACTAATACTGGTTTCAATTATAATTTAAAAATATATATTCTTCAATGAAAATTGTATGTAATTTGTATTCAGTTTGTTTGATTAAAATAAACAAACAATTTAATATTCATAATTTACAAAATATAAGTAATTTGGCTTCATAATTCAGAATATAAAACATTTATAACTATATATACTTTATTCTACAAGCGGAAGTAAATGCTAACGGTCCTTTAGTCAATAAAATGAATGACTCATACTAAACAGTCGACTAATTGGGATTAGAATCACTGAATGTAGAATTTTTACTGTACTTAAAGTATCAAGTTTTGTGTCAGATGGACGTAGTTTTACAAGACAATTCAGACTACTTGCTGATGCTGATATATAATATTAATCAGGTGATTGTTTACGTACCTTTATTAATCTTCTTATGTTGTATCTCAAATATTATTAAGAGGTTTTTTAATTTGAATCTTAACGTTAACTCACAACTAAATACTAATTTTGTTATAAAATTCAAAAAAATCAGTAAGGAGGTTATTCCCGAAAAAGTCTGCTGCGTTGGATACATTTCATATTATTCCTAAATACTTAAATTTTTGTAGCTCTCACGTATCCAACAATTATAATTTAAGATGAATTATTTTGAAAGTCGTTAGTTTGAAGCTATCAAACTCCCAATTTATACAGTAACAGTACAGAATTGTATATCATTACAACCCCCTTATTGTTCAGCTATGGCTCAGTATTATCAATTTGATCAATATTGCTCAATAAGGGCTCAATATGGTCGTTATAATAGAGGGGAGGTTTTTACAAAAGTTGAAGATTATATCCCCAAAGCCACAGTTTTTAGTTTGTTCTTGTCGGCCATTAATCACCAACAGAAAGTAGGTGGCGGCAACACTAAAGGGCGGGGCGTGTTCTCAGTAACGGCCTGATAAACCGTGTAAGGATCAAAGGCCCGTCCATCACCACCTTGCCGGTCACTGCTTGATTGATGGGGTGGCAGAAGGGAACTCTGGTGCTTAAATGGTATGCTTTGGGCATTTGCTTAAAATATTCTTCCTCGGTGAAAGGTTTTGCAGTCGTTAGTACTCGGGAAAACATTGTTAGAAAAAATATGTTGGGTATAGAACGGAGAAAAATATCGTTTAGGGTTTATAATTTATAACGGGTTAGTTAACTACTCCTGACATAAGTGAACCATAATACATAGACAATTGAAGTAATATGAATGTAAATGTAGATCATGTAAACAGGTTAATGAAGAAGTGTTTTAAATTATGCCTGTATGGTGAATAGAAATTAGCACAGCATAGCTTTAATAACGTTGTTAACCTTACTTTGCAAAAAGGTATTGTACTATAAATAAATAGATAACTCTCCGTATATTTAAATTAGTTTTTGATTTTGTCTATGTCGAGAGAACTGTGGAAAAACAATAGAAGGGTGCGTGTCAAAGTTTCGTTGAGTTTATTTTGATCCAATAACTTTGTTTTTGATCTTAAACACCCTCCAGTACTTTTAAAGATTCCAGTTTAATTAAAAATACTTTATATCTTGATTTAAGTACAATAACTCTATGATAGTGTCAAGTTTATTATCTTTTACAAGTTTGACTTTCCATATATAAAGGAAATTCGCTAAAATTACGAAATCCAATCCCTCGCCTACAAGAGTTACATGTTTACTCCGGCAGTAGTTATGCAATTGTAGGTTTCTCACTACTTCACACGTTTTTAGCTAGAACTTACAAAATATATTACATTGAAATCAGAATTTTTGTTGTTGAAAATGAAAAATATATTGGTTTTTGGTAAACGTGTCTCACACTAATCGGAGCATTTTTCTCTGTTGAATATATTTATTTATAGTGGCATGGGGCTATTTGAAGTTGTCAATTATAATTCTTTGTAAATTCTTATTTATTTATTATAGGTGCTGATGTAATGCTATTCATTGGGAAATTTCAAACAGATAATAAGTTCTAACTCAAAACGATTAAGAAGTGTACCCACAAATATTAAAACGATAAATAAATTGCATACTATATTTTACTTATCCAAAAGGATTTCTTATTGCCCTTTAAATAGTAATAGATGGTCTGAGTAATTTCATTTGTGATGATTATAATTTTATGCAAATAAGAGTTAGATTACGGAATGTTTGTTTATAGAAGTTTTGTTCCTTGATATACATTTTGAATTGATTAAATTCATATTAGAGCCTTTGATGAGAATGAAGCCTGCTTTCAAAAACTCATAGCCTTTTCAGAAACATGGATACCTAAAGCCTGAGTTTTATCGAGACTCCTAATCTTTTGAGAGGTTAATGTTTACAGCGCTAAGGTTTGAAGCCACCGTGGATGTATTTTAGGGAAATCAAGGCTTCCGTACACACGATTTAGTGTTCACTCGCTGTGAAATTTCACATTTGCTCAGTCGTGCCTAAAACAAATTACCCTTCCACTTCAACATTATCGATTCGTCGACTTATTTAGAAACTGACACAGTTTAATTACTCTTATTGTTCATCGTAGTAAATTATAACTTAAATCTATATGACCTTCTTTATTAGTTCAACTTATTAGTATAACTTGTCTTTTATTTTTTTTTCTTTAAAGATAATCAATATTGAACAATTTTGTAAATCTGTACGCGTATATTGCGGTATCCAGATATTAGTAAAAAAAATACGACAGTCTCCTGCTCCTCTCCCTTCTGCATTTAAGGTTCTTAGCCCACATGTGTTCTGTGAAATACATAATTATTCGTACTAATTATTTTTAACCTTATCAATTAAAATGTAGCTTATTTTTAGATACTGGGTTGAGAAAATAAATTTTACTTAATCAATGTGCGCTGCAAAACTGTTTGGTTTAATTTAAACTAACATGAAATTAATAATATCTAAAAACTTACAAATACTGATAAGTATATAAAGGTGATAAGACTTACAAATAATTTAATATTAAATGATATTCAATCTTTCTATAACAAACAACTTGCAGTGTCCAAGGAAATGTTCAGTAACATGTCAACATGTCATATCACTCCGAAAATCCGTGTCCCCACTCTGTCACAACCGTTGTATGTCATGGCCGTCCTCATTTTGTGGACCTGTCCAATATTATATTTCTTCATCTTAACCATAGTATCTTTTAATATAAGTATGTGACAATAATATTATCAACCGCAAACTAAAAACAACCTTGAGCAAATGTCAGTATTTTCATTATACAACGGTCTCTTTTCCCTGATGAAAGTAAAAATGTTTAAAACCCGCAAATGTATCAGCTAAAAATTAAACCTTTGATAAGCAACATCAATAACATAATTTTCTTGACAATAACGTTGTTTATAAAGAGGCATGGCTGGAAGTATTTATCGGTTTTTTCGTTTGTTGTAAAATCAATTTACTTTAAGGCTGGTAAATAAAATAGAATATTAAACTTATTATAATTCGACGGAAGACCTCAAAAAGAGAAACATTTATTTTAATAGTTTAACATACAGTTGTTTTTCCCCCTTATAGATAATGCTAAAATAATATTTAAAATGATTATTGATTATAATTGATACATGCTAAAAATACAAATAAATAGGTAACATAATCAAGAATAAGCCGATCAACAAGAGATTGAAGAATTTAAGCCAACGACGTGAAAGGAAAAACGAAATAGAATTTTCTAATATTTCATCCATCACTTGACACCTCTACTCTGCATCTTGTAATTTAGATTATTATGCTCAATGTTTTATCCAAAGTATATATACAAATTTGAATAAAGAATACAAGAGATCTAAAAGAAATGGTGTAAACACTGTTTTATTAAATTTAAAAACGTTTGTATTATTTATGACAAACAGGATATTTCTACTGGCTACGTATTATAACTAATTGTTTACTAACGTTGTTGCGCATACTTACAACTTATTACTGAACTTGCAACGCTCATTTAGCTCTCTCAATGTCAAGTTTTATTTTTTTAATGTGAATGAACATGTATGTACAAAAGAACGTTTCCCAATTTTCAAGCAAAACTTGATATAGTTCCATATGAAAATGCATGAATAAATTATTAAAGTCCATGAAATTTTCTCCTTTCATCTTTACGCACCTGAATAAAGCCACCTGCTTTGTGATGCATATGATTCTTATCTTTATAGGACAAGAAGTTTAAAGAGTGCGTACAGCGTATAGAGGTAGTGTTCCTTAAGAGAGATAGAATCCGTTGCAGTGGCTCTCTCATGTTTCGAATATAAATGCTTGGCGTTGAAGATGTTATCAACCTTAAAATTGATATCTTTAAAATGTTAAAACGTAATAGTTCTTGAATTAATACTACAAATATCAACATAAATATATACAGAAGTGCATTATCAGGCTAACTTGCTATGTAATATTTTGTCGAACAGTGGAACATATTGGTATTTTAGCGCTAAAGATTCCTTTTCGCGTGTTCAGTTTTTTTAGTACATTTACAAACAAATTATACGACCTTTTATTGTTTTCAGGTAAAGTGGTAAATAGAAATAGTATTTTGATCCACTTCAAAAAGAATAATTACAAAATCTGCCATTTGCTATGACTTATACTGCATAGTAAATTCTAACGTAAGAGGCATTAATACTAAATTTAAGTTTGTCAGTCATAAAACTAGGAAGGAAATATATTTAAACTTAACAACTTAATTATATTATAAAAGTTCGCATTTGAATCTATTGGTTCGTATATAGATGGAATTATTTTCTTCACATACAATTTACTTAACAAATAATAGGTGTAGGTTAGTTACAAAAGTTCAGAAATAAAATACCTGCGATAAAATCTGCTTGAATAAAATATGGTTACGTTCCTCTTTAAGGTTCAAAACGCAAAGCAAGCAGAATGGAGAATTTGTTTTTTCTAATAAGAACTATTCCTTGTTTTAATTTGAAAATTATTGAATTGCGAAACGAATGAAGACACTTCGAATATTTGTAGAAACCTTTCTAGATAAGTTAACATAGGAGTAGTAAAACTTATCGTTGTAAAAGAGTTGATCCAAAGTTAAAGTAACTCTTTATTTTTTGTTGATATTTTTATTGCATAAGACAGGCAAGTTGCTTTGTTGGCAGTCGAAATATCAGCAGCTGTCACAACCACAGCTGACTTACTGATGTTTCTCGATCCAACATCCAACTGTCAAACAAATATTCATGCTAAATATTGAATTCATGCTATATATATTGAATGCTAAATATTCAATGGCACAGTTAATTAGTAATTAGTATTGACTCAAGTTGCAAGTTATATAGGTTGACTGTTATCATTGTTGAATTAACTATTAACTCATAAGAATCAAGTAATTAAATATTGGTGTAAGTTATTATACGAATTGAATGCTTTATTTTACTTTTGAATGACATGCTCTTTTACCTCACCAACGTACGCACCTCTTGGAAATAATTACAAAAAACACAGACTATTGAAACTGTTTCTAGTCCGATACTATGACAAATATTCCATTATTAAATCCTTTGACGCCCACTCGTCAAAATAGTTCGCCGTTAAGAAGTTATACTTACGATGTACAAAGCCCAGACACGATGTCGCGCCGTTGTTCCCGAAGGGTCTGATTTTCAGGAAAGTGTTTCCAAGAGTGAAGTAACTCAGTCCCCGGAGATTGGGGAGGAGCGGCACGCGGCTCAAAGCAAAGTGACTTGTTTTCCGGCCCGACTGTCAAAGACAACACTTACGCTTGTTTAACTCTTTCACTATGTAGATCGGGCCCCATTACAACGGATTATTAGCTTAGCATTATTTCCGTTTAAACAAATTATAAGTAATTACTTAGTTTTATACAAAGACTTGAAACGAAAAAAATAAGTTTTATGGGATGTCACAAATCAAACTTTTTAACTAACATGTCTTATCAGTTCAGATATAAATACGTATCATCTGTTATTAATAAAATGTTAAGGTTAATTATAAAGAAATGATTAACTTAAAGTAAACAAAACATTTAAAGGGCCTGTTGATTTTATCCAAACTAATTGTATGTATATCTTAATCTTGATAACAGTAGTTTTTATTTAAATAGTTTTTTATCAAGCATAACTGTGTTTTTGATTGCCGATATTTTAACATCATAGCTGTGTTATAAAACGTCTATTAACACGTTTAATGAAAAAATCTTCCTTCGTTATAACAATATTCTTGATAAATAATAGTCGGTTAAACTAAACTAAGAGTATTTTTAATCACTTAAAAACGATATTGTTTACGATGAATAAAAATAGAAAAACCTTCAATCACCTCTCTGAAGGCGAGATGGTACCCATTAAAACGGTTACCTAATCCTAAATGTGAGGTGCGTATGTTCACCACGTATCAGGCTAAAGAAAATGCAAAACACTGTAGTTAAACTACCGCTAAAACAAACATTGCATTTATTACAATACAATGCCTTATTAAAAGTTGTTCAGTTAAGTTTGTTGCTAGTATCGTTTGATATGATTGTAAATAGAATAAGTTAATTAAATTAATAAACTAGTGGTATATATTTTTCGGTTTATAATGTAAAAGTAGTGAACCACATGATATAATCCCCCAACTTCATTAAAGTGGCATTCATAATTGTTCACGCAGTAAGAAAAATTTAAAAATGTTAAGACAAAAAAAATAAATGTTAAGACAAAATTATAAGAATGTCTTTTGTAAGGTACTTTGGAAAAAAACCAAGCACGGAATCACTTTTAATTAAAATGGCATGTAGCGAATTACTTCGCCTCTTCAACATGAAACCGTCAATTGGGCTGATTCACAATTGAGATCCACTAAACATTTTCACAAACGCATTTCCGATTATTTTTGGGACGAGATCTTATTTATCTCCACTTCAAGGAAAATAACTCTATATATTTATTAAAAGGATATTTTTATTATGACCTTATCTACTATTCTTTGTGAATTACCTCAACTTATAACAGAATAATGTCCCAGGACTACCTTAAGACTGGTCTATACCAGTTTTGAGGCTGATATTGGGTACAGCAAATGTTGTTGAAGTTGAATGGTAAGTCTTTTGGCTGTCCATTATGACTAACTTCCCTTTCACCTTTGGTCCCTCCATTTGCAGCGGCTAGGGGCAGAGTCTTCGGGTTTGGTCCCTCCTGCCAACCTGAGAATGAATGGTCCCTGGCTGTTGTACATGGATACCCTGTCAGTTGAGTTGACCTGTTGGAGGGCAAAATGAGGGTCCCCTGTTGAGAGCCTCATCCCAGCTGTCACAGGGGCACGGGAATTGGCCCTCTGAGGGGTCGATTTGGCTGCCGTCCCTTCCCACCCTTTCCTTTCCTGCTATATCCTATCTTTCCGGTAACCTTCGCAATATTCCCGCATGTGGAAGAGGTGACTAGCAGCAAAGCTGAGGTTTCCTAATCCGCCAATAACAATAACAACAATAACAGAGTAATCCTCGTTTATCGTTCTACATTAGGGGTAAAATATGCCTAAATTATATATTTCTAAATTACTCACTTAACTTCAAGCAACATACACAATTTTTCGTAATCATTATAATTTTCACTTTCCTGTGTTACAAAAATAAACTTCAGTCAGTCAAGTTCGAATGTTGTTTTGAAGTTATTTATTAAAAACTGCTGTAACTTTGTGTATAACCGTCTTCAAATTTATAGCAGATATTTTTTTTAAAATATACAACAACAAAAATTATTAATTTTTACTTATAAATCTTTTTTCAAGAATTTTTACGATATATAATGGAACTCTGTTATGCTGTCTAAAGTAATACCTAAGGCATTAAAATTATAAAAACACAAACGAATTATTGAGTGATATACAATCGTGTTAAAAAATTAAAGATAGTTATATTTATCACTTTACTATATATTGAACAAATAAACTAGTACTTGGTGAAAGCTTAAGGATAAATCTAAAGGTGTGAAAACAAGAAGGGAGCTTACATATACGGATATAAAATTCACAAGTTTACTGAAATGAAGGCGAGCAGCTTGAAAAATTAGGAAATGCAATCTCCCGCCCTTTACCTGGGAGGCGCTCCTGCCTTTGCTGATCTAATTTTGCTTTTCCTTAAACTCGCGAAGCATCATATTGGTAATTTTAAATAAAACCAGTCAAAGCTTGTATCGGTTGTTCTTTGTCATCAATACATTTAACGAGATTTTTAAACGAATCTATTAAAAAAATAACGTATCAAAATGTCCAATATACTTTAATTATTTAGTTCTTGATAACATGAATTATTAGGTCTATGTAATTCTAATTTACCCAAACTTACATCCTTATTTTGAATTAAGACAAAAATATTTCTTTTCGGGAGGATTTCTTCCACATGTTTAAAAACAGAAACCCCTTTTAAAACAGGTGGATTCTGGGGTCATTACACATTTTCTTTGTGAGACACTGGTCCTAAACTAATTTTTTCGTTAAATTTAGTATTTTACGTTTTAAAGTATATGTATATATTTGGAATGTATATATTTTAATTTAAATTTATGTTCAAAAATATTAAGTCCCACGATTTTTATAAACTGACATAAACGTGTAAAGCACTGCCATTTATTTCCGTTACCTTATAACTATGTATTAAAGATAACATATGTTGTAGGAAATCCCCAATTCATACAAAGTTTGTCTTGACCACTTCATTATAATGAATGTTTTATTTATTTATTTATTCTATACATTTACTTGCTAAAGGGATTGGATCATTTGTGTTTTTCTTGTACGTGAATATATTTTGATCACCATTTTAGTTAAAAACTTTAAATAAATAATAGTTGAAATAAATGACTAATACATAAAATTCCATCCGAAATTGCCATCTTGTTTCTTCACTCATGGACGCATGTGCCTACTTTGCAATGCATGCGATTCTTTTCTGTAGTAGCCTGGAGTAAAAAGCATTTATCCACACTAATATAATGGTCTTGTTTAAATGTATTATAAATTAAAGCTTATTTATAATTACCTTAAGCATTATTGAATATAAATAACATAAACTTCACAATTTTAACAGAAGGGCAATTGTAAGATAATTTAATTAACTATCCATACATATTAATCCGCTGTTTAAAATTTCAGACTACACAATAATTTGCTTCAGTAACTTTTCCTCGTCTGGAAAAGATTATCTACGTAAAATGAGGTAGTTAAACTATTTATTTGATATAATAAAAAATGTCTCTCCAACCACAATAGCAAATAAAATTGTTATTAATTTTTTGTTTTGTATTTATTTTAATTGTACTTGATTCAGACCTCTCCCAAGTGTAATTAGTTAAATAACCTAACGATTTCATGGAAAATTCAGTAACTGCATAGAACCCTAAATTTCTACCAACCGAGTTTCTTTTACAAGCTATCCCGACTACGTTTTCAAAATTAGAAGCCGAGTTCGACCGGAGTTAACGAGGTGTTGGATGTTCACTATAATGAATATTCAAGATCTTCTTGTTTTACCGCAGTTTTTCCTCTTTGTTAACACTGATTAGATGATTTTTTAACTTCTTCTTCAAAGATTAATCCAAGCATAAAAGATGTTAAGCCTTGAAAAGTACAAATTACAGTTGAAGAGTATGGGTTATAGTTGACAAGTAAAACTCTCTGAAAACTTACTTTCTTGTCACACAAATTGCATTATATTATGGAATTAAACTTGAGCCCCTAGATAACGTTGGTTGTTCAGAAGTGGTGTGAGTGTTATTTCGTAAAAAATATTTCTGGATCCTTCATAATATTTTTACAATTAAGTAAGTTTTAATTGTTAAACAGTTTTAAAATAACGCTACCGGTACTTTAAAATAATTTGCATGATTTTTTATGTTTAAGACTGCCATAACGTAGAATATGAACATTAGTACGCTGTTTTTATTTCAACAACAGCAGGATTTTTGTTAGGATAGAACAACGTACGATTTTAATGAAAACCTGTCCCAACCCCTGAAATGTTTGTGGACACCCCGGGATTTGAACCGGTGACCCCTGGAACCGATGTCCAAGCCCTAACCATTAGGCCAGCTAGATGCCCATGTTTACATGTAAAACACGTGAGAATTGTTATAAGATGTGTTATTTAAGTCTGTTCAAAAGAAGACGGTTGGGACGTCATTTTAGCAAGGTTTGTTAAATATTTTACCAAATGGGGTGATTGTGATTAGCATAATACAACTAATTTTATATTTCGTAGTGTATCCGTCCATAGTAAAAGCAATACTGAGGCAAAATCGCATTAATATATAATATTTTACAGTTTACTGTTCATATAACCGTATCCTTCTTTGTTGCAAGTTTGTACTGATAAATAAAAATACAACTTTTGGTAATGTAGACAAACTTTAGTTTTAACTAATCTAATGAAATAAAGGGTTTCAACGAAATGTAATTTGTTAAATTTCACTTTCAATTTGTTTAAAATTTAAAATGTATACAATTTAAAAGTCTGGCAACCAATGTTATTTCAAAAGAGGCAAAATAATACAACTAACTCTATGGTCAAATAGCTAACTTGTTAAGGCATTGGTAATACATTTAAAAACTCCTACATTTTAAAATGAGGCGACTTTAAAAGTGTTTTAATATCTTAAAGCAGGTGTCTCAGGTATGGAGCCACAGATAGAAGCTGAACTGTTTGGCTGTTTGGCTTTTTTATTGAACCTTGAGAGGCCGAAAGGCTCTATCCTTTTTATTTGTTCGAGATAAGGCTTCGTTCTTTCCCCCACAAAGTATGTTCTTAACGTTGGCAGGTTTATTAAGAATTCTTATCTAGTGTTACAAACACATTTTCGTTTAAAGTATTATGTGGCGTTTATCCAAAATAAACAGGAATATTAGATATTTTGTTTGGGATATTTTATAATGGAACTCAGAATATGCAACGGAAATTAAAATACAAATGGTGGAAATATTTCTCAACGCATCAAGTAAAAAAATCAATAAACTAAAATTAAACATAAAATTTAAGTTTTTACTGTCAGTAGAATGTGTTATCTTCCCCTAATCTAAAAAAATATACCTTAAACATAACTAGCCCACATAATCTTTCTTCGCTTTTACACAATTTCTCTAAAGTTTTTCATTAACTGTTTCAATTGAACTACTAGGACATGGTTGACTATATAGGACTCGGCATTATGTGGCCGACTGGACGTCATAGGGTTATCACGATACGTCACTTGACATGAGAAGATAATATATGTAGTAGCGAAAATCTCTATTGGAAAAAGAAAATTCACCTGTTTTTATATGTTGAATTAGGCTTGGGACCATAATAACTTTCTATTTTGAGGCCCCTACAGATGAAAAAGGTACTCTAATGTATTTCTTTAGATAATATACGTCTAAGAAGTGAATAAATATGATATACTTACATGTCTCAATAACTTAGGCCTATTTTGTTGAAAATAATATTTGTATTTTAAAATTTTTTTGACTAACAGGTATTATACATGCCAATCAATTTGAATAAATGAAAGTTAGTATGTCATAAACAGAGATGGAAATTGCTTTGTAAAATATTGGATATGGATACGGCTGACCTGCCGTATCTCTGATTGTTTTTCAAGTGTTTTTTGCAGCTGTCAGTTTGAAATAAACTAATCTTGAGATAACAGTTCAATATCAGAGGTTTTCACCACTCGAGGATGTAATTTTGGCTATCAATTAAAACTCCTTAATAAATGTAATTGGATTTTATAATTTTACATTTTGTATTAACCTTTGGCTAGACTTAATATCAGAATAGCGTTAGGAACTTTCAAAAATGGCTCCATCCTAACCCGAAATATTTTATTGTATTATTAATGAACTTTACCACTTGCTTGCCAAACGTTCATTTTGATCGTGAGTAATTATTCCCGTAATGATCTTAAAATGGAATCCTTCATACTAAGTAGTATGTTGTTACAGTGGCTGGTTGAAAATAATGTTTCTGTTAATGCTGAAAAAACTCACTTTATTGATTTCAAGTTTAGGAACCCATTTGACGACTCATCTAGCTTAGTTGTTCGTGAGAATGAACATAATTCCTGCCAACGCACAAGTTTTTTGGGTTTAATTGTAAATCACCGCCTAAATTTTTCTGATCATATTGATAAGGTTTCTTGCAAAATAATTGAATAATGGTATTTTTATTCTTCGAAGGTTGTCTAAGTTTTCTGATTCCAGTGTTCTTTAAATGCCTACTTAGAGTGCCTGTAACCACATCGTAGTTATGGTATTCCAATATGGGGAGCTGAGTCAACAAAATCATTAAAGATTATTCGCCTGCAAAAGAAAGCCATTAGAATAGGTTTTTCAATGAAGAAGACTGATTCATGTCGAGGCATGTTTTCCGGAAATAACCTGATGACATTTTTTTGCATTTACATTTATGAAAGTCTTTATTTTTACATAAATACAAAAACCTGTTTCATTTTCGTAAGACCTGTTATTATAATATCAGGCATGCATGAAATACATTATCCACACCTTACCACAACACCACTTTTTTCGAATATCATGCTTTGCCATAGTAAAACTTTTTAATGCAATACCTTAAATATTAGAGACAGATGTGAAAAGGTTCAGAGGCAAATTAAAATAATATTAAATCTATAATGAGTACTTTAGCGTCCAGGAGTTTTTAACTGAGAAGAGTAATGTTTAGTTGTGAACTGTTTTGTTTTATATTTGTGTATTAGTTTCTCCTGTATTTTTACTTGTTTAAATGTAAAAACAGACTATTGTCAATGTTACTTGTATAGTTACGAGACAAATACAAATTCTTGATTCTTGATTCTTGACCTGGTTGATCTCTAACGAATAGAAACCGTCGGATTACTGGAGGGCCGGACTGGCGCGGTGTGGGACTACAGAGCTGCCGGTCTACTGCAGTGAGGTTATACAAAACACTTAAGGTGTAATGCCACTGCTCTAACAATCCAAGTCGTATTCAATGAAACATACGATATATTTAAACTAAGTTGGACTTTAAGTACCTTTTTACAGGGTTACACGTTACAGGTACTCTGGCTACATACTTTTGGATACAAAAAAAATGAACCAATGTGAAGGGAGGTTATTTATCCTTTTTGTTTATCAGTAAGTTTATGTTTTTGATTGTACGTATACGCGGACACCTTTAGCAGTGTATTTTACGGGACATTAGTTGTTTTCTAAAATAATATAGTTTCTGTTAGTTTTTACTTTCTCCCCCTATACATAGTATATGGAGAAAGTATTGTTTTCGTAAAAATTTTCGAATTTGAGTTGTTTGTGGAAATATTCGTTTTGGTGCTCCCTGAACCCAAAAAGTGGTTTTTACGTGATATCTGTCTGTGTGTGTGTGTGTGTGTGTGTGTGTGTGTGTGTGTGTGTGTGTGTGTGTGTGTGTGTGTGTGTGTGTGTGTGTGTGTGTGTCCGTGTGTGTGTGTGTCTGTGTGGATGTTTACAGAGCTAGAGCCCTAACCTATGGGCCGATTTTTATGAAATTTGGTATGTAGGTACTAATCCACGATATCTCCAGGCGTTGTTTTCATTTTTTTGGATTTTTGATTTTTAAGGGTAATTATCCCCCAAAAAACATGAAAAATCCAAATTTCTCAAAAACGGCTCTAACGATTTTGATTAAACTTTCGTGGTTTGTAGAACTTTAGGTTTGCAACAAAATGACACCACCCGCATTTCTTGAAAAATTCGGGTTCAGAAATTACAGGACTTAAAACATCCAAAATTCAATTTTTTGGATTTTTTATAAAAAATCATAAATGTTAAAAAAGATTACTATTCACCATTAAAAAGAGCTCAAAAAACTAAATACATTAGTATTTTAAATTACTATTCTACGATTGCTAGTTACGGAGAAAATTGAAATTTTCATTTAGCGGTAAACACAGTACGTTGTCCAATGTTATTCTTATGGGGAATACAAATATAACTATTTCTCTCTTTTTTACTGATCAATTTAATTACAATTTGATATGCAGGTCAGGTTAGCATTGGCCAACAGATGATGTTCGAAATGTGTTGCTATTTAACCCTGGGGGGGCAAGGGGAATTTCCCCTCTCAAAACCACTGTGTGTAGCAACGGACTCTATAGTGCCTCCCAAAAAGGGATTTGGGTGGATATTTCTGAAAACAACTATTTTAGACAATTTTCTGTACATTTATCTATACTTCATATTCTATATTTAGTAAATAACAAATATTTTTGTCATTAAAGTTTGGCTAAAAGGGAGAAAGTATGTGTCAGTTTCCTGATACCGTTTATTTTAAATTTATTTACTCTATAGTAGTTTATTATGTAAAGTAATATATGTAATACATAAGTTCAACATTCGCATTACTCATTTTAAAAAGTAAACGGTCTCTTAAGTGTGTCATATTATGCTTTTAACTATCATTTACCATTTAAATATTTACTACATGGTTTTATATATTGTCTGGGTTTTAAAAGTTTTAACATTTTATTTGTAAACTTACAGCGAAACATGAAGTCGGAGGTTGATTAAACTATCAAGCCTTTCATTATTGGGGATAATTTTACTGCCAAGGCCATCTCGGATAATTTAATTCTCTTTTTTCCTTAAAATAACAGAGAATCAGTAATAATTAAAAATGTCTATAAAATATTAAGACAACAAATAAAACGATAAAAGAATAAAATTATATCATTATCTGTAATTACGTAAGTATATTATAGTTACTATTTTCTTGTGTTTTTGATGGGGCTCTGTGTCGTGGAATAAACACAGGGAGCGATGTCACGGTGGGGTTTAAGCTCAAACCTCTCAGGAGCCAAAAATGTCGTCCACTCAAGAGCCCCTCGAGTGGCCGAGACGCGGGCGGCAAACAAAGCTTCATCTCCAGCTCCGAATTCTCCACCTTGAAACGTCTTATGTTTTACTCTGCGTTTACAGCTCAATATTACAAGGTTACGTTAGGATTGCTGTGAAAGGTTTACAGTAAGCCAATGACATAATTTATAAGCCTTATTAAAAATACTATTTATTGGTAGACGCGAGTTGAGTTTACATGTATAATTTTAAAAAGTTGATATCATTATTTTAAATCCTTAAAGAATAAACTGGCAATCAAGAGAAGATTTTGGTTTCTCATTATGTCGTTGCCATTTAGTAATTTTATACACTTGAGTAAAATGAATTAAAATTCAGATTTTATGGGAATAAGTCATAAAAAATCCCTGTAATTGTTTGTAACTTATATTTTATATTGTGTTGAGATGAAAATAAAATCTGTAAAGTATTTAAATCAGATATATTTAAAAATAAAACAAAACACATTAATGTGGTATTTTTTAATACTGGTTCGATGCTTTGTGACACTTACATTAGCAAATATAAACGTTCGAGGCGTAGTATATAATGAGAGTATCAGGATTAATACGCATTATGTTCTGACCACTGATAAAGGGATCCCAGGAAGACAGGGGCGGTGGTTGTGACAGCTGCCGATACCTCAAACTGCCAACACCACCGTCTGGCACGATACCCTGCCATTTCTCAGCGTTTCTGAAATATGCCGGACTAGTAATTACAAACCTTATACTAAAAAAATACAACTTCTGCCAGCTATGTTATTACATTACTAATAATATGTTATTCCTTGAGGTGTTCTCAAGGTTTTTCAATGGTTTAACGTAAATATGTGTATATTTTATTTTCGTTCGTTCCACCTTAATTTATTTCTGAAGTATTAGATTAATTGTATTTTTTGTATAATTGAGTACTTGCTCATAAATACAATGCATAGAGGAGGTTTAATATATTCAACACAATATAGGATTTGGCAAACATCGAATTTTAAATCATCTGTAATTTTCATGTACCATGAAGATTTTATCTTCTTTCATGCATCCAAAGCTATCTGTTAGCAGTTATAAGAAATTTAAATTTGCAATTTAAAGTTTCAGTGCTTCAAATAATAGTCCAGGCTACTCCAGTGTTCGCTCCAATTGAAATCCGGGCAAGATGTGATTGGTAAATGTACCTGTCATTAGTTATGAATTATGTATTTATCAAGCCAAAAATAATTAAGTGCATACTACAAGAAGCCTTTTCAAATTTTAAGATGGAATATATATAATAATTTATAGGATAAGGAATGATTTGTGATTGGTTGATTTATTGACCGACTTAAAAATATTGATGATTTTAATCATTCATAAAAGGAAATGTATTTGAATACAAAATCTACGATACTCTCTAAGTTTCTACCAAGGTTTTTAAGAAAGCTAAACATTCAGCGATAAGAAAATAAACACTACAGATTTACTTTTAAGTCTTTCAAGAAAATAGTTATGTAACAGAAAATATCTTTTCATTAAAAATTATTGAAGCGGAATACAGGGGTAGATTAAATTTCTTCATATTTTCCTCTTCACTGGACTCGCATCGTCAGATAATGTAATCCAGTTCTTATTTAACATTATTTTGCTAAATATTGAATAGTTTCATTAGTTTCTTATAAAGTATTTTTTACGAAAGAATAACATATATAAATTAAAACATATTATAAAATTTGTTTTTGTGAAGTTATAAGTTATATCTAGCCAAAAACTAGTAAACTACTACTAGTTGTACTTCACCCTGTTACCTTGCTTATCAGTAACTTAAACAATGTGACCATTATGCAGTATAACAGTAACATACTTTAAGATGGCCCCATCATAAGTGCATCAGCATATACCTCTCCTCACACCTAATCTTCGTCCATCACCTTCTAATCTTGTATGTAAAATAAGATTTTTTATAAATATTTTAAAATCGAAATGGAAATATTTCATTTGCATATACAATTTCTCTGGTTTTATTTAATAATTTGTATCCCAAGTTAATGGACTGGATTTAACCCGAGGAACACAACAATTACCATCGGATCAGGAGGATCAGGCTTTGTCGAGAGGGATTACACGTCTCTGGCGTCAGCAACAACTGGCTTACAGCAGATCTTGGAGTTTTACATGTTTTGTTTTATTTAATTAATATTGTTGGTCTGTAGAAGGGGTGAGATTACCATACCATGAAATAAAGTTTTCATTTATTATCGATTGCTTTAAAACTATCGTTTAATAACGTTGCAAAATGCGCATGTAAAGGGAAATTCATAATCAATGACAATAACCGTTTGTCACGAAAGTTAGTTTTAAATTTGATTCTGGCGCATATATTGGTACTTAATTAGCATTTACTAAAGAACAATTAAAAGTAACATATTGTAACGAGTATTAAAATTTATTTTAATATATCTGAGATTTGTTTATAAGTCTCTAAAACGTTATTGAATATTGATATATTTATAAATAATACATTTAAATTTTTACTTCGATAATTTTATTCTTCATCTAAAAACTGGGAAAATAACAGCATCCAAGTCTCTAAATATAATATTTAGCTAAATACAATAGTCAAAAATATACTAATATAAATAAAAAGAAATAATAGTTACTTATAAATGAAAATGAGAACTGTTTTAATTATAACTACTTATTAAAGTCAAATTATAAATTTGATGATTTTGAGGAGGGTTTTGATATATTGTATGTACGCATATGCTAATATTCGTGCTTTACTGCTAAGTAAAGGCGTATGCAGCTTCTAATGAGGTTAAATCCAATCAGAGCTGGTCTAATCATAGTCCTTGCCTCATAACCCATTATACTCCTACTCGATTAGTTATAACACATCTAATCAGTCCGTCGTGCATTTCATGTTGTGTTGTTGTATTAGTTTAAGAGTAATAATAATTGAAAGTTATTAAAGAACTTTTAAAATGGGCACTGATATGTTTAAATTTTTTTATAATAAATATTTTGTCAAAAAAGTGATGCAAGCAAGTTAATTAAAATCTACCGGAACGCTAACCATGGTTATTTATATTGACCATGACTTAGATAGCTATGTAAAACAATAATTAAATTTGTATGTAGTTATGTAATTTACAGCTAGACTGAATAATTATTTTTTCTCAGGATCTTAGTTTCAGGAGGAAAGCTCTCGAAAGTTTGGTTAGCAAAAGGAGATTTTTTGTTTTTCTTTGCAGTGGACATTTAATTTCTTTTCAAAAACTTGCACAGTGTTATGTTTTAAGTCAAAACTCAACCAACTGTCTAACATGCTATACAGATTCTCTTTCCCACCTCTATAAATATTTATGCATTGATAATTGACTCTTATTATATTTTCAGATGCAATTTTGAATTGTTTTACTACTTCCGAGACCGTTTTCACTCTAGTTTATAGTCGATGTAATCACTGCCTACGTCCGTAATCCTTCTGATCCCAACTTAATGAGATACGCCGCTGCTGATCAATCCAATTTGTATTACATGAAAGTGGAATATGCACAATAGCTACGATGGGATAAAACAAAGCTGTTTGATGGGATAGCTGTTTTCTATTTCGCATTGCTCCTCAACCAATTAAGTAGCTATTTTTAACTATGTCAATCAATCTTACAGGGTCCAATGATTCTAACCCATAAAAAGAAAGACTTTTATAAATTACATGAACAAATATTAAACAAAGAGAGAGTTCAATTTTAATTCAGTGTTGTAATTGCACTTGTTGACGCACATTTTGCTGGGGCAAGACTCATACAGAAATAAATACCCCCGTAGCAGCAAACCTGTGTACTCAGCGAATTTCCAGTGCATATATATGTATCTTAATACCACATAAAGCCACATACCAAGTTTCATCAATATACATTCATAAATAAACGATTTATGACATTTTAATTATTCTCCATAAGAATAACATGGCGGCTGAGTATGCAGGTTTGCTGAAGCAAGGAGTACAAAAAATGGGGTTTTATACAAATATCAATATAACTCATGTAGCTAAAGCCACATACCAAATTTCATTAATTTATTTTCATAATTAAGGGAGATAACACGTTACTTATTCTCCATAAGAATAACATGGGGCTGAGTACGCAGGTTTGCTGCTACGGGAGCCATTGGTAAAAAATTGTTTTTTTGAGCAAATATCAATGGTCCACAACCAGATGAAGTCGTATACCAAGTTTCGTCAGTATACGTTCATAAATAAGCAAGATATACAATTTTTTCTTTTCCTCCATAAGAATAACATTAGACAACGTACTGTGTTTAGCACTTTCAATATCTCGGTAACCAATTGGCGTAGAGAAATGATCAAAATACCAAATTGTGTGTTTTTTTAAGCTGAATCAAATGGGAAAAACTAAAATTTGACTATTTCCAAAATTATGTGTACAAAATTCGAAAAACCCATTTTTGGGGTACAAACCCCCCCAAAATACCCCTTCGGATAGAGCGATCTGGCTGGTTTTCGAACTTAAAGTCATAAATGTTGCTTTACACGTTTATACCAAATTTCATCAAAATCGGATAATTTTTACGAGAGTTATCGTGCTCACGGACACATATATATATATATATATATATATATATATATATATACAGTTTCAAACGAATGGTGTTTTTGGGGTCTGGGGACCTCAAAACGAAAAGTTATCATGGTCCCGGGCCTAGGTCTTACCATGCCGACTACGGTAATAGCTTCTTCCCTATAGGGGAAATTCGCTAAAAAAACATTGTTTTCGATGTTATCGGTAACTCAATCGTCGTTAGCGCGATTATAAATAATTATTGTCACCATAAATTCAACTCTTCAAATAGAGCTTTGTTTATTCATATTTGTTTTCAATTCCTTTGAATTGTATTTAATTTAAACAAAAGAATGTTCATACGCCAAAACGTTTTCTTTTTTCAGTAACATTTTGAAGTTAATCTTCTACCCTGGGATACATCATGTCTGAAAACTAAACATCAACTGTCTGTTATTCAACTATAAAGCTGCAGAGATATAATTAGATATAATGTTGCCACTCCTGGATGGTGTGCGTGTCAGATGCATAATGTTTACTCAACAATGGGTCTGAGGGGGAAAAACTATTATTGAAACTTCTGAACAATAGTTTATATTGACTTTATTTATTTAAAAATATAAAAACTAACTTTCCTTCAGCCTTTGGAAAAAATTAGATCTTAGTTTAGCGTTATTTTGTATTATATATCAAGTATTCTAGGTAATAAGTATTAAGTGATTAAATCTGAACTAATGATTTCAATAACCTTAACTTTACAACAATTATTGCAACTCTACGTGGATTACGTGATTCCCGAAGGTAACATGTTACTTGTTGAATAAATATTTCAGTAATTAATTTTTATTTTACTTCAAGCAAGTATGCACTTAGAATTGCTTCTATTGTATGCACATGAAGAAGATTTTATTGCTTCTCTGTCTTTTTTATCTGGCATACTTTAAGTATTAAAATATAGTAAGGTTTGTTTGTATAGTTTATGAAACTCAGATTTAAGGCGTTTGTATTTTTTAAATGTGTTAAGGCACTAAAAAAAGGACTAATATTTGTTTAAATTATAATTTAAAACTATATATACTTTAATTAAAATTGTATTAAGTTTGTTAGCTTAAAATAAAATAAACAAACAATTTTATATTCATAATTTACAAAATATAAGTAATTGGCTTCATAATTCAGAATACAAAACATTTATAAGGGGATACACTTTATTCTACCAGCGTAAGTAAATGCTAATTGTCCTTTAGTCAATAAAATGAATGACTTATATTAAACAGTCGACTAATTAGATCACTGAATGTAAATATTGTACACGTATCAAATTGTGTGTCAAATGGACGTAGTTTTAAAATGCAATCCAGACTTCAATTCAGTTATTGATTATTTACGTACCTTTACTAATCTTTTAATGTTATATCTCAAATATTATTAAGAGGTTCTTTTTAATTTTATTCAAATATTATTAAGAGGTTCTTTTTAATTTTATTCATAAGGTTAAATCACAACTAAATACTATTTTTCTATAAAATTCTAAAAATTCAGAAAGGAGGTTATTCCCGAAAAAATCTGCTGCGTTAGATACATTTCATATTATTCCTAAAAACTAAATTTATCGTAGCTCTCACGTATCCAACAATTATAATTTAAGATGTATTTTTTTAAGTATTTTGTTTGAAGCTATCAAACTCCAAATTTATACAGTAACATTACTAAATTGTTGAAATTGTGTACCATTACAACCCCTTTATAATTCCGCTATGGCTCAATATTATCAATTTGATCAATATTGCTCAATAAGGGCTCAATATGGCCGTTATATTACGGGGGAGGTTTTATCAAAAGTTAAAGATTACAGCCCCCAAGGCACAGTTTTTAGTTTGTACTTTTCGGCCATTAATCACCCATAGAAAGTAGGTGGCGCCCACAATAAAGGGCGGGGCGTGTTCTCAGTAACGGCCTGATAAACCGTGGAAGGATCAAAGGCCCGTCCATCACCACCTTGCTGGTCACTGCTTGATTGATGGGGTGGCAGAAGGGAACTCTGGTGCTTTAATGGTATGCTTTGAGCATTTGCTTAAAATATTCTTCCTCGGTGAAAGGTTTTGCAGTCGTTAGTACTCGGGAAAACATTGCTAGAAAAAATATGTTGGGTATCGAATGGAGAAAAATATCGTTTAGGGATTATAGTTTATAATGGGATACTAAACTACTCCTTACATAAGTGAACATTTCACTATGACAATAATATTATTATTACATAGACAATTGAAGTAATATGAATGTAAATATAGAACATGTGGACAGGTCAGTGAAGAAGTGTTTTAAAATACGTCTTAGTGTTGAAAATAAATTAGCACAGCATAGCTTTAATAACGTTTTAACCTTACTTTGCAAAAAGGTATTGTACTATAAAAAAATATAAAACTGTCAGTATATTTAAATTAGTTTTTGATTGTTTCAATGTCAAGGGAACTGTAGAAAAATAATAGAAGGGTGCGTTTCAAAGTTTTGTTGAGTTTATCAAAATCCAATAACTTTGTTTTTGATCTCAAACACCCTCCAGTAGTTTTAAACATTCCACGCTAGTTAAAAATACTTTAGATCTTGATTTAAACACAATAAATCTATGATTTAGTGGCAAATTTATTATTTTGTTACAAGTTTGACCTTCCATATCCCAATCCCTCCAACAAGAGTTACATGCGGACTCCGGCAGTAGTTATACAATTGTAGATTTCTCACTACTTCTTACGTCTTGAGCTAGAACTTACAAAATATATTACATTTAAATCAGAATTGTTGTTGTTATAAATGAAAAATATATTGGTTTTAGTAAACGTGTCTCACACTAATAGAATAATTCTTCTCTGTTGAATATATTTATTTATAGTGACATAGGGCTATTTGAAGTTGTCAATTATATTTTATTGTAAATTCTTATATATTTATTATATGCGTTAATGTAATGCTATTCATTGGGAAATTTAAAAAAAATAATAAGTTCTAACTCATAACGACTGAGAAGTGTACTCACAAACATTAACACGATAAATAATTTGCATACTATATTTTACTGATCCAAAAGGATATCTGATTGCCTTTTAAATTTTAATATATAGTCTGAGTAATTTCCTTTGTGATTATTTAAATTTTATGCAAATAATTGTAAGGGTAGGGAACGTTTGTTTATGGAAGTTTTCTTCATTGACGGAGCAGATATAGATTTTTAATTGATTAAATTCCTATTAGAGTCTTTGATGAGAATGAAGCCTGCTTTCAAAATACTCATAGCCTTTTCAGAAACATGGATACCTAAAGCCTGAGTTTTATCAAGACTCCTAATCTTTTGAGAGGTTAATGTTTACAGCGCCAAGGTTTGAAGCAGCCGTGGATGTATTTTAGGGAAATCAAGGCAGGGAAATCCGTACACACGATTTAGTGCTCACTCGCTGTGAAATTTCACATTTGCTCAGTCGTGCCTAAAACAAATTACCCTTCCGCTTCATCATTATCGATTCATAGATTTATTTAGAAACCAACACAGTTTAATCTCTCTTATTGTTTATCGTAAATTAAAACTTAGATTGATATAACCTTTTTTAATTAGTTGGTAAAAAAATATGCTAGTCTTCTACCCCTCTCCCTTTTTCAAACTAGGCTTCTAGCACAATTCGTGTGTTCTGTGCAATAAACAATTTGTATTAATTATTTCTATACTTATCAATTAATATGCAGCTTATGTTTAAATTCTGTGTTAAGAAAATAAACTTGACTTCATTAATGTGAGCTGCAAAACTGTTTAGTTTCAATTAAAATTACATAAAATTATTAATATCTAAAAACTTACAAATACTGATAAGTATATGATAGGTGATAAGAGTTACAAATAATTTAATAGTACATGATATTCAATCATTTTATAACAAACAACTTGCAGTGTCAAAGGAAATGTTCAGTAACATGTAAACATGTGTCATATCACTCCGACAGTCTGTGTCCCCACGCTGTCACATATAGCCGTCCTCATTTGGTGAACCTGTCCAATATCGTATTTCTTCATCCCAACCATAGGATATTTTAATATACGTATGTGAAATTAATATTATCAACCGCAAATGCAACACAACCTTCGATGAAATGTCAATATTTTCATTATGTAATGGTCTCATTTCCCTGATGAAAGTGAAAATGTTTAAAAAACCGCAAATGTATGAGCTAAAAATTAAACCTATGATAAACAACATATTACATGCTTTTATTGACACTAACGTCGTTTATAAAGAGGCATGGCTGGAAGTATTTATCGGTTTTTATTTATGTTGTATAAACATTTTACTTTTAGAATGGTAAATAAAATAGTATATTAAACTAATTATAAATCTACGGAATACCTCGAAGAGCAATACATTCACTTTAATAATTAAACATCCGGTTGATTTTTCTTCCTTAATTATAATGCTAAAATTATATTTAAAATGTTTATCGGTAATAATTTACATATATTATATATAATGAAATTATTATTATACAATGAAATCGAATTTTCTAACATTTCATCCATCACTTGACACCTCTACTCTGCATATTGTAATTTACTTTATTCCGATCAATGGTTTTATCTGAAGTTTATATACAAATTTGAATGAGGAATAAAAGAAATCTAAAAGAAATAGAGTGAACACTGTTTTTATTAAATGGAAAAACTTTTGTATTATTTATCACTTAACCAGGATGTTTCTACTGGATACGTATTATAACTAATTGTTTACTAACGATGTTGGGCATACTTACAACTTATTACTGAACTTGCATTGCTCATTTAGCTCTCTCAATGTCAAGTTTTATTTTTTTAATATGAATGAAGTAGGTACAAACGAACGTTTCCCAATTTTCAACCAAAACTTGATACAGATCCTTTTTAAAATGTATGAATATAATATTAAAATCCTTGAAACTTTCTCATTTCACCTTTACGCACCTGAATAAAGCCACCTGCTTTGTGATGCATATGAATCTTATCTTCATAGGACAAGACGTTTGAAGAGTGCGTACAGCGTACAGAGATAGTGTTCCTTAAGTACTATCGAGATATAATCTATTGCAGTGGCTCTCTCATGTTTTGAATATATATGCTTGGCTTAGAAGACGTTATCAACCTTGAAATTGATATCTTAAAAATGTTTAAAAGTAATAATTCTTGAATTATTATTAACAATTTCAACATAAATATATACAGAATTGCATTATCTTTCTTACTTGATAGGTAATATTTTGTCGAACAGGGGAACATAGGTATTTTACCACTAAAGATTGTTCTGGTTTTTATTAGTACATTTCCTGACAAAATATACGACCTTTTTTTGTAACATAAAGTGATAAAATAGAAATAGTATTATCCGCTTCAAAAAGAATATTGAAAATCCTGTAATTTGCTATGACTGATTCTGCATAGTAAATTTTAATGTAAGAGGAATTTATACTAAATTTTAAATTTGGGATTTATAAAACTAGTAAGGAAATATGTTTAAATCGAACGATTTAATTATATAATAAAAGTTCGTATTATAATTTATTGGTTCGTATCTAAATTGTATGGAATTATTTTCTTCATATACAATTGACTTAACGAATAATAGGTGTAGGTTAGATACAAAAGTTCAGAAATAAAATGCCTGCGATAAAATCTGCTTGAATAAAATAAGGTTACGTTCCTCTTTAAGGTTCAAAACACAAACCGAGCAGAATGAAGTATTGTTTTTTTCTAATAAGAACTAATTATTGTTTTATTTGATTATTATTGATTTAAGAAACCTATGAAGACACTTCGAATACTTAGAGAAACCATTCTAATTAAGTCCTCATAGGAATACTAAAACTTATCGTTGTAAAAGCCTTGATCCAAAGTTAAAGTAACTCTTTATTAAGTGTTGATTTGTTGGCAGTCGAAATATCAGCAGCTGTCACAACCACAGCTGACTTACTGATGTTTCTCGATCAAACATCCAACTGTCAAAGTTTCAATGGCACAGTTAATTAGTAATTAGTTTTGACTCTAGTTGCAAGTTATATAGGTTGACTGTTATCTTTGTTGAATTAACTATTAACTCATATGAATCAAGTAATTAAAATAATATTGTTTGTTATTATCCGAATTGAATGTTTATTTTACTTTTGAATGAAATGATTTTTTACGTCACCAACATAGTTCCTCTTGGAAATAATTACAAAAACACAGACTATTATAACTGTTTCTAGTTCGATACTATGACAAATAACCATTATTAAATCCTTTGACGCCCGCTTGTCAAAACAGTTCGCCGTTAAGAAGTTATACTTACGATGTACAAAGCCCAGACACGATGTCGCGTCGTTGTTCCCGAAGAGTCTGAATTTCAGGAAAGTGTTTCCAAGAGTGAAGTAACTCAGTCCCCGGAGATTGGGGAGGAGCGGCACGCGGCTCAAAGCAAAGTGACTTGTTTTCCGGCCCGACTGTCAAAGACAACACTTACGCTTGTTTAACTCTTTCACTATGTAGATCGGGCCCCATTACAAGGGATTATTAGCTTAGCATTATTTCAGTTTAAACAAATTGTAAGTAACTACCTTGTTTTATATAAAGATTTGAAAGGAAAAAAAATAGTTTTATGGGATGTCACAAATCAAACTTTTTAACTAACATGTCATATCAGATCAGATATAAATACGTATCAGCTGTAATTAATGAAATGTCAAAGTTAATTATAAATAAATATTTGACTGAAGGTTTTAAAAAGAAAAGTAATAACATCTAAAGGGCATGTTGATTTTATCCAAACTAATTGTGTGTATATCGTAATCTTGATTACAGTAGATTTAATTTAAATAGTTTTTTGTCAAGCATAAAGGTGTTTTGACTGTCAACATTTTATCATCATGGCTATGTTATTAAACGTCGATTACACGTTTAATGAAAAAGAACGCTTCCTTTTATATAGCGATATTCACGAGAAACAATAGTCAGTAGAACTTAACTAAGAGTAATTTTTAATACTTAAAAGATATTTTGTTTTGTTTTACAATGTATTATAATATAAAAACAATCAATCACCTCTCTGAAGGTGAGGTGATACCCCTCAAAACGGCTACCTAATTCTAAATATGAGGCGTCTATTTTCACCACGTATCAGGCTAAAGAAAAAGCAAAACTCTATAGTTATACTAACGCTAAAACAAACATTGCATTTATTGAAATATAATACCTTATTAAAAGATATTCAGTTGAATTGGTTGCTAGTATCGTTTGATATGAATGTAAATAGAATGAGTTAATGACATTAATAAACTATTGGTATATATTTTTCGGTTTATAATAAAAACGTAGTTCAACTACATTATATAAACCTCCAACTTCATTAATGTGCAATTTATAATTTTTCACTCAGTGAGAAAAGTTTAAAAATGTTAAGAGAAGTCTGTTTTAAGGTACATTGTAAAATAAAAAATAAGCACGGCATCACTTTTAATTAAACTGGAATGTAGCGAATTGCTTCGCCTCTTCAACATAATACCGTCAAGTGGACTAATTCATAATTGATATCCACTGATCATTTCCACAAACACATTTCTGATTATTTTTGGTACAAGATCTTGTTTAACTCCACTTCAAGGAAAATAACTTTATATATTTAATTAAAATGATATTTTTATCACGAGCTTATCTAATATTCTTTCTGGTTTACCTTTACTTGTAACAGAGTAATCTTCCTTTATCGTTCTAAATTAGGGGTAAAATATGCCTAAATTATATATTACAAAATTATTTTCTTCACTTCAAGCAACAAACACAATTTTTAGTAATCATTATGATTTGCACTTCTCTGTGTAGTAAAAATAAACTTCAGTCAGTCAAGTTCAAAATTTGTTTAAAGTTATTTATTAACATTTTCTGTAATTTTGTGTATTACCGTCTTAAAATGTATACCAGGACTTTTTTAAATATACAAAAACAAAAATTAATGATAGTTATATTGTTTCACTTGACTATCTATTGAACAAATAAACTAGTACAAGGTTAAAGCTTTAGGACAAATCTAAAGGCGTGAAAACAAGATGTGAGCTTATATATACGGATATAAATTTCACAAGTTTACTGAATGAAGGCGTGCAGCTTGAAAAATTAGGAAATGCAATCTCCTGCCCTTTACCTGGGAGGCGCTCCTGCCTTTGCTGATCTAATTTTGTTTTCCCTTCAACTCGTGAAGCACCATATTCGTAATTTTAAATAAAACCAGTTAAAGTTTGTATCTTTGTCATCAATACATTTAACTAGATTTTTAAACGAATCTATTAAAAAAATAATTTATCAATATGTTTAATATATTTTAATTATTTAGTTCTTGATAACATGAATTATTAGGTCTACGTAATTCTAATTTACCCGCACTTACATCCATATTTTATATAACAACAAAAATATTTTTTATTTTTTGGGAGAGTTTCTTCCACCTGTTTAAAATAGAAAACCCTTTTAAAACAGGTGGATTCTGGGGTCATTATACATTTCATTTTTGAGACACTGTTCCTAAACTAATTTGTTCGTTAAATTTAGTATTTTACGTTTTAAAGTATATGTATATATTTGGAATGTATACATTTTCATTTAAATTAATAATCAAAAAATATTAAGTCCCACGATTTTTATATACTGACATAAACGTATAAAGCAACGCCGTTTATTTCCGTAACCTTATAACTATGAATTTAAAGACAACATCTGTTGTGGGAAATCCCCAATTCATACATAGTTTTTCTTGACCATTTCATAATAATGAATGTTTAATTTATTTATTTATTCAATAAATTTACTGGCTAGAGAGTTTGGATCATTTTTGTTTTGTTTGTATAAGAATATATGTTGAATACCATTTTAGTTATAAACTTTTAATTTTTTTATAAAATATATATTCTTTCGAAATATTTCAGTGTAGGCCTTCTAACAGTTTAATGTTGTTTATTAAAGAATAGACAGAACTCTAGTTCACACTCTTATCACTAACTATAAATCATTAAAAGTTAGAAATTGGTGTTGTCAAATTAAGAAAATTTCTTATTTGAATTATATTATATTTTTTATTATAGACATTAATTAGCTGGGTTTAAACTTGCGAAGCAAATTCTCTCACTTAATCCACTACACCAGACCGCTACTTTTTAGTAACTAAATATTTATAAATAATAAGTTTTATAAATTATTTATTTATTAGTTAAACTAAATGGCTAATAGATAAAATTTCATCCGAAAATGCCATCTTGTTTCTTCACTAATGGACGCATCTGCTTACTTTGCAATGCACGCGATTCTTATCTATATTAGACTGGAGTAAAAATTATTTTTCCACACTAATATACCTTGTGTAAATGCATTATAAATTAATGCTTACTTATAATAAGCTTAAGCACCTCTGAATCTAAAGAACATAAGCTTCAAAATTGTTTACCCAAAGAGCAATTGCAAGGTAATTGAAGTAACTGCCCATACATATTCATCCGCTATTTCAAAGTTGAATCTACGCTATAACTTGCTTCAATAACATTTCGTTGTCTGTCAAAAAAGTATCTACGTAAAATAAAGTGGTTAAACTATATATTTTATATAATGACAAACATCTCTCCAACTAAAATATAAAATAGTATACCAATTGATAAATTACTACCAACCGAGTTTCTTTTACAAGCTATCCCGTCTACGTTTTCAAAATTAGAAACCGAGAGCGAGTTATCGAGGTGTTGGATATTCACTATAATGAATTTTCAAGATCTTCTTGTTTTACCGCAGTTTTTCCTCTTTATTAACACTGATTAGATGATTTTTTGGCTTCTTCTTTTTCAACTATTAATCCAAGCATAAAAGTTGTCAAGCCTTGAAAAGAACAAGTTACAGTTAAAGAATATGGTTATAGTTAAAAAAGTAAAAATCTCTGAAAAACTTACTTTCTTGTGACAGAAATTGCTTTATATTATGAAATTAAACTTGAGCCCCTCGATAACGTTGGTTGTTCACTAGTGTCGTCGTTACATCTCTCATTACCTTTATTAAAATTATATTTAGTAAACAGATTGATAATTTTATTTATTATTTCCAGGGTATAATACAACAAATTTTATTCTTAGCTGTTTTCAGTGGGACCAACGTTGATTAAAAAGGGATGCTTATCCCTACTAAATTGATAACAAACTGCATAAATTTATTGACGGTTGAATATAAAGGTTAAATAATAATAATATGTATATTACCATGTAAATCTAAAATAAATGCTTATATCATACTTAAGCTTATTTATTATTTTTGGCTTAGAAAAGTTAACAGATAAATATGAAGTTGTTAAAGTAAAGTAAAATATTTAAGAGGAGAGTATAGATATAAAATTGAGTTTATTTTAGAAACGATATTGATAACAATTTAAAGGCATTATTCAGTTATTGCATACCAATCTCTGATATCTGTTCATAAAGGAGATCAAGTTGCTTACCCTTTAGCAAATAGTTTATTGGAGGAAGAAAAAGTCAGTGTTGCTTCATAAAAACTATTCCTGGATCTATTATGACTTTTTTACAACTAAGTGAGTTGTAATGGTTAAATAGTTTTAAAAGAATGTTTGTGATTGATTATGGTTGAAACTGTCATCATTTAGAATATGAATATTCGTACGCTGTATTTATTTATTTATATTATTTTACAACAGAAGCATTTTTGTTAGGATAACAAAAAAAATACTTGCAAGGAGAAGCGGTCCAAAGCCCTCAAACGTTTATTGACAACCTGGGATTTGAACCCGTAGCCCCTTGAACCGAAGTCTAAGACGCTAACCATTAGGATAGCTAGATTCCCATATATCTACAACATAATACACATACATGTAAAACACGTGAGTATTGTTGTAAAATGTGTTATTTAAGTCTGTTCAAGAAGTGATGGTTGGGACGTCATTTCAGCAATGTTTATTAAATCATTTACCAAATGGGGTGATGTTGATTAGCATAATTTAGCTAATTTTATATTTCGTAGTATATCCGTCCATAGCAAAAGCAATACTGAGGCAAAATCGCATTAATATATAATCTTTTTACAGTTTACTGTTCATATAACCGTATTCTTCTTTGTTGCAGGTATGTGCAGATAAATAAAAATACAACTGTTGGTAATGTAGATAGACTTTAGTTTTAACAAATCTAATGTGAAGAAAAGGTTCACCGAAAATTTCATTTGTTAGATTTCACAGTCAATTAATTTAAAATGTATATATTTTTAAAGTATGGCAGACAATATTCTTTCACAATAGGTAAAGTAATATAACAAAAGCTATGGTCAAGTAGCTATTTGTTCAAGGCAATGGAAATACATTTAAAAACTCCTATATTTTAAAATGAGGCAACTTTAAAAGTGTTTTAATATCTTAAAGCAGGTGTCTCAGGTATGGAACCACAGATAGTAGCTGAACTGTAATTCCCACTGGGAAAATAAAAGTGAAATGCTGCTTGGCTTCTTTATTGTACCTTGAGAGGCCGCAAGGCTCTATCCTTTTTACTTGTTCGACATAAGGCTTCGTTCTTTGCCCCAACAAAGTATATCCTTAACGCTGGCAGGTTTACTCAGAATTCTAAACGCAAATTGTCTTAAAGTCAACTGTACTGTGTTATATGGCGTTGGTACAAAATACACAGGCAGTTTATAGATTTTGTCTACGCTAATTTATGGAACTCAGATTAGTGAACGGAAATTAAAATACAAATGGTGCAAACATTACACTTCCTGGAAAAACATCAATAAATTAAAATGAAACAATATATTAAAATTGTTGTTGTCAATAGAATGTGTTATCTCCTCCTAACCCCCCCACCCCCCCCCAAAAAAAACAAAAAAAAAAAACAATACCTTAAACATAACTAGCTGACATAATTTTTCTTCGTTTTTACGCAATTTATCTAAAGTTGTTCATTAACTGGTTAAATTTATCTACTAGGACTTGGTCGACTGTATAGGTATCGTCATTAAATGACCAACTGGACGTCATAGAATTATCACTATACGTCAATTGACATGAGAAGACAATATATGTTGTAGAAAAATTCCCTATAGGAAAAATAACACTCACCAGATTTCATATGTTGAATTAGGCTCGGGACCATAATAACTTTTTTATTCTGAGGCCCCTACAGGTGGAAAATGTACTCTAAGGTATTTTATTTTAGATAATATACCACTATGAAGTGAATAAATATGATAGACTGACACGCCTCAATAACATAGGCCTATTTTGAATATATTTACTTAATTTTTAAATGTTTTTGTTTGACTAACAGGTATTATACATCGCAATCAATTTGAATAAATGAAAGGTCGTATGTCGTCAACAGAGATGGCAATTGCTTTGTAAAATATTGGATATGGATACGGCTGTCCTGCCGTATCTCTGATTGTTTTTCAAGTGTTTTTTTCAGCTGTCAGTTCTGATTGAAATAAACAAATCTTGAGATAAATGTTCAATATTAGAGGTTTTCACCACTCGAGGATGATAGGGAATTATTAATTTGGTTATCAATTAAAGCTCCATAAAAAATTTAACTGGATTTTATAATTTAACATTTTATATCAACCTTTGGCTAGACTTAATATCAAAGTAGCGTTAGGAACTCACAAACGCGGCTCCATCCTATCCCGAATTATTTTATTGTATTATTAATGAACTTTTACCGCTTTCTTGTCAAACGCCCATTATACTGCAGTATCTTACTACCCCACGATAATCGATGCGGCGTATTGTAGTTGGTGACTATTCATTCAATGATAAATCAATCAATCTAAAGACCTACTATATATGGAATGTTTAAACTTCTAAATATATACATAACTATAAGTTACCGCAGGCTTCGCCCCCGCGAATCACTTATAAAAACTATGACAGTTGCGTGTGCTGCATTCTGCGGTTAGCCTGTGGAACTTATATGAGTCAAGATTTGCTGTTTGTATTTTCATCAGTTCAAACGAAAATGAATGTTTATAAGGAATACATGACGAATTTTAAACCCCCCTGGAGCAACACCCTATATGATTTTCGCAACTTTGATACGGTCCTCAGGACTATCAAGTACCTCTCTGGCAAATTTCAGCTCAATCAGTCCGGTGGTTAGAGCGTGATTGAGCCACAAATATCTAAAAAAACAAACATACATACAAACAAACTTAAAAACTTTCACATTTATAATATTAGTAGAATTATATTGCAGATTAAATATTTACGGAGAATTCTTTATATAAGTATTTGCTTTTAAAAATATTGTTTACAATACAGTTTATCAAACAATAAGCAGTAAATAATTTACAGGCATGCCGTATCAGGTATACGCACTATTTATAGTTCACAAGCTATACAATATCACAACTTTAAATCGTACTTAAAACCTATTATTTTTGTGTTTTTTTTTACTTTATATTTAGTTTGCTTACAAACATGTCAATTTCAAAATTAATACTTAAATAGATATTGAATTTTCCAAATCTGAAGTCTTAATATATTTTATATAGTTTAAAAGTTTATTTTTAAGTTCAACTAAGTAAACTCTGGATTGGGAACGTAAATTTAATCCCGCTCTTTTATAAAGGCTGACCGCTGACAAATTTTTTATTAGAAATGTTCTTCTTTTATTATTGTTTTTAAATAGAGTAGATTCTCACTAATCCGGCATAAGTCAGACCGAGGTAGTGCCGGGTTAAGAAAACGCCGGGTTACTGGAAGGCTACAAATAAAAATACGTAAAATAAGTTACAACTTGATTCCCCGCCCTTTGAAACCAAGGAGATATATTTAACCTGGAGGTGTCATCTTGAGTAAATAGTGAAGCCCACATGGTCTATCGCCATTTTCCTCAGGTAACCAATCAAATCCTCTCTTCACAAGTTAATTGTCATATAACTCGTGAAGAGAGGATATGGTTTGTTACCATGTTGGTTGTCATGGGAGAAGAGTTGACAGAGTGGACCACCATGTAGGCTGCACTTTTTTACACGAGACGAGACCACTATATATATTTGACCTAGTGAAAATGGTATATCATCGAAGCTACCAATAATGTAGGTGAATGTTTGTCTCTTCTGGCCAATGTTTCTATTATTGAAGTAAAATTTCCTAAATCTCTTAAAACAGCAGTTGTAATGCCCCTCTACAAAACAGGTACAATATCTGACATAAACAACTACAGGCCGATTTCATTTCATCAGAATTCTCTAAGGATTTAGAAAAAAATATTTTTGAACCGTCTTTATCCGTTCTTCGTCAGCCATCACTTGCTATTTAACAAACAGTTTGGTTAAAAAAAAAACACTTCCACTCTCGATGCTATGTTCAGTTTCATACCAAATGTTTTCTAAAGCCACTGATGAGAATAAAAATGCATTTGGTATATTTTTAGATCCAAGCAAGGCTTTTGATATGGCGAATCATAAACTTCTGTTGAGGAAATTGGATCACTTCAGTATTAGAGGTAATGCACTGAATTGGATTTCGTCATTCTTAGATGGTAGAAACCAAGGAGTCAAGATTCCGCATTTGGATCAAAATAAAGTTATGTCATCTCAGAAATCTTGTGAAATTGTTGTCACATATGGTTTTCCACAGGGGTCGATTTTGGGACCGATCCTGTTTTTACTCTTTATCAATGATATCCATACAAGTGTGTCAAATGTTGATCTTTCTCTTTTTGCCGATGACACGTGTTTGATCGTGAGTAATCATTCCCGTAATGATTTGAAATTGAATCCTTCATACAAAGTAGGTTTCAAAGGTTTCTCGCAAAATAATAGAATAATGGAATTTATATGCTTTGAAGGTTGTCTAAGTTTTCTGATTCCAGTTTTCTTTAACTGCCTACTTAGGGTGCCTGTATCCACATCGTAGTTATGGCATACCAACATGGGGAGCAGAGCCAACAAAATAAATAAAGATTATTAGCCTGAAAAAAACAATTAGAATAGCTTTTTCAATGAAGAAGACTGATTCATGTCGAGGCATTTTTCCGGAAATAACCTGAGAACACTTTTTTGCATTTATATTTATGAAAGTCTTAATTTTTACATAAATACAAAAACCTGTATCATTTTCGTAACACCAGTCATTATAATCTCAGGCATGCATCAAGTACATTATCCACACCTTACCACAACACCACTTTTTTCGGAAAAAAATCAAATCAAATTAAATCAAATTTATTTCCAAATAAAAACAAATACAACATCATGTACACAAACAATATTGCGGGAAAAAAATTCTCAAATAGGCCCATCGGCCTGTGCGTGAGAACGAGTTCTGCCTCAAATTCAGTGCACTTAAAAAAATATCAAAAAACATCGTATTATTACTAAAACAATTACATTTACATTTTGATGATTAAATAGGCTACAAACACAAATAAAAAATAAAAATCAAACAATATCGGCAGTTGTATGCATATTAGTCATGAACAAAATTAAGATTCGTTTTGCATTTAAACATCAAACACTGATTTAAAATAAGTAAAAATAAAAATGACATTTGATATAATACAAAGACAATAGGCAATGGCGGGAGTGAAGTAGAAGTAGAAGTAGACGGTAGAAGTAGAAGTAAACGGTATTGTTAGCTTTATATTCAGTGATCAGTTGGTGATGTAAAGTTAGTCATTGTAGTACTCAGAACGGATGAGGGACTCAGCATGTTCAGAACTGCTGAACATGTTGGAAGTATGAAAAATAGTCATACTTCGCCATAGTAAAACTCTGTGTCGTGGAATAATCACATGGTGCGATGTCACGGTAGGATTTAAACTCAAACCTCTCTTGAGCCAAAAATGTCGACCACTCAAGGGCCCCTCGAGTGGCCAAGACGCGGGTGGCAAACAAAGCTTCATCTCCAGCTCCGAATCCTCCACCTTGAAACGTCTTAGGTTTTGCGCTGCGATTACAGCTCAATATTACAAGGTTACGTTAGGATTGCTGTGAAAGGTTTACAGTAAGCCAAGGTCATATTTTATAATCCTCATTAAAAATAATATTTTTAGACGCAAGTTGAGTTTACATGTATAATTTAAAAAAGTTTATATCATTATTTTAAATGCTGGTAGAATATACTGGTAATCAAGAGAAGATTTTGGTTTCTCCTAATGTCGATGCCATTTAGTAATTTTATACTCCTGTGTAAATTAATTACCATTCAGATTTTATGGGAATAAATCGTACTAAAATTCCTGTAATGGTTTGTAACTTATAATTTATGTTTTTTACTTCGATAATTTTATTCTTTATATAAAATCTTGAAAAATAACAGCGTCTAAGCTCATATCTAGTTAAAAATCATATTTAGTTAAATACACTAGTCAAAAATATGGTAATATAAATAAAACAGAAATAATAGTTACTTATAGTTGAAAATGAGAACCGTTTTAATTAAAAAACTTATTAAAGTCAAATTAGAATTTTTATGATTTTGAGGAGGGTTTTGATATATAACGCATATTAGCAGTAAAAGCGTATGCAGCTTCTAATGAGGTTAAATCCAATCAGAGCTGGTTTAATCATAGTCCATGCCTCATAACCCATTATACTCCTACTCGATTAGTTAGAACACATCTAATCAATCCGATGTGCATTTCATGTTGTGTTGTTGTATTAGTTTTAAGAGTAATAAGAATTGAAAGTAATTAAAGCACTTTTAAAATAGGGCATTGATATGTTTACATTTTTCTTTTAATAACAATTTTGTCAAAAATGTGATGCAAGTGAGTTAATATACATATTGAAATCTACCGGAACGTTAATTATGGTTAATTACATTGACTATTTCTTCCCATGGCTATGTAAAATGATAATTAAATTGTTATGTAGTTATGTAATTTATAGCTATACTGTATATTCGTTTTTTCTCAGGATCCTAGTTTCAGGAGAAAAGCTCTAAAAATTTTGTTTAGCAAAAGGAGATTTTTTTGTTAGTGAATTTCCTTTGGAAAGTGAACTATCAGCATGACCTGCACGGTGAAACTTAAGCCCGGGACCACCATAGAAGTTCCTAACGTGACCCCCTGAACACGTTTTGGGGGGTCTTTCAAAATTTTATATATATATATATATATATATATATATATATATATATATATATATATATATATATATGTGTGTGTTTGCACTCTAGTGGTCGCATTTTTTGTCCGATTTACTTCAAATTTGGTAGGGACGTTTCTTTCTGTAATCAGTTGGACAAGTTCGTTGGGCAAAACAATCGGAAAACTCTAAACCCCTTTTTTGGGGATTAATCTTTCAAATTTCAAGTTGTTGGGCCCAAAAAGGGTCATAAAAGCCCCAGATGCAAGATAAATGCATGGAAAAAGATGGGAATTATCAAGGCAAAAGTTTTAAGCCCTCTCTCGTCATTCTAGCATAAATATTTACCGAGTTATTAAAGAAAATGTGTATCGACTAAACACAGTACGTTGTCTTATGGGGGTTTTAAACTAGAAAAGCCTGTTATTCCTTTGTTAGAGTACTTTTATCATCCCCAGCAACCTCACGCCTACTTTCAAGCCTGCCTGGACCTTCTCCTAACCTTATAATGCGCAAAATTGTATTCCCAGCTTTGCAAGTAAATGAAACCAGGAGTATCAGAGCAGCCAAAAAATCAATATTTTCAGATTTCAATAAAAATTGGAAAAATGTATGTTTTTACACTTATTTTGAGTTTTACAAGTTTTATGTGGAAATTCACTTCCCTCACGTCAGCGTGCTGCGTGCAAACTCGTTTTTTTTATAGTTGACATGTAATCTAATGCACAGTATTATGCTTGTATATCGTTCAGTAAAAACTCAACCAACTGTCTAACATGTTATATAGACAGTGCTATATAGGTGGTGCTCCTTCCCACATCTATACATATTATTGCATTGATTAAATTGACTCTTTATTATACAGGGTGGAACAAAGTTAGTGTTAAAATTGTTATGGAGATAAAGTTGACACTAAATTTAGTAAAACTGTGTATTTGAAAACTTCCTATTCGAAAAATTATGGACAACAGAGGTATTTTTCCATATGTTTAAAAATCTGGTACTTTTATAAAACTACTTAATTTTTTAGCAAATAAGAACACGAATTGATAGTGTGATTAAATTTTCAAATTCCCAATAAAATTTAAAATAAAATAACTACATTATTTATAATTGTGACCTAACTATTTGTTTGTTAACAAAATCGATACAGTTTTATGAGTGTTCAAATTAATTAATATTTCGATTAAATTTTTATTTTTATTTTAACCGTCATTTCAAACAAATAATTAGGTTACAATTATAAATAATGTAGTTATTTTGATATCACATTTTATGGGGAATTCGAAAATGTAATTATCCTATCAATGCGAGTTCTTATATGCTGAGATAATTAAGTCTTTTTTATAAAAGTACCGAATTTTGAAATATATGGAAAAATACATCTATTGTCCATAATTTTTCGAATAGGAAGTTTTAAATACACATTTTTACTAAATTTAGTGTGACCTTTATCCACATAAAAAGTTTAAATCTAACTTTGTTCCACCCTGTATTTTCAGATGCAATATTGAATTGTTTTGCTACTTGCATACCAATTGCTCTCTCGGTTAGAGTCGATGTAATGACTGCCTACGTCCGTAATCCTTCTGATCCCAACTTAATGAGATACGCCGCTGTTTATCGATCTAATTTGTGTTACATGAACTTGGAATATGCACGATAGTATCTTATATCGCATTGCTCCTCAACCAATTAAGTAGCTGTTTTTTAACTATGTCGATCAATCTTACAGGGTCCGATGATTCTAACTCATAAAAAGAAGTTTTTTTTGACAAATTACATGAACATATGATAAACAAAGAAAGAGTCCAATTGTACTTCAGTGTTGTAATTGCACTTGCTGACGCAGATTTTGCTAGGGCAATACTCATACGGAAAGAAAAAAAAAACATGGTGTATGCCATCGGTAACTCAATCGTCGCGTTAAAACATAAGTAAATAATAATTATTGTCACCATAGATTCAACTCTTCAAAAAGAGTGTTTCTTTATTCATATATTTGTTTTTAACTCCTGTGAATTGTATTTAATTCAAACGAAAGAATATTCATACGCCAAAACCTGTTTTTTTCAGTATCATTTTGAAGTTAATTTTTACCCTGGGATACATTATGTCTGAAAACTATACCTTAACTGTCTGTTTTCAACCTTAAAGCTGCAGAGTTGCAGCACTCGGAGTGATATAATTAGTTACAATGTTGCCGCTCCTGGCTGGTGTGCGTGTCAGATGCATAATGTTTGCTCAACAATGGGCCTGAGGGGGACAAACTATTATAGAAACTTCTGAACAATAGTTCATATTGACATTATTTATTTAAAAATATAAAAACTAACTTTCCTTCAGCCTATGGAAAAAATTAGATCTTAGTTTAATGTTATTTTGTATTATATATTCAACTCTACAGTATGTATAATATATTAAACTTTTTATTTTATTTAAGGCAAGTATGCACTTAGAATTGCTAGGTAATAAGTATTAAGTAAGCAAATCTGAACTCAAGATTCCAATAACCTTAACCTTATCATATCATTACAACTATACGTGGATTACGTGATTCCCGAAGGTAACATGTTACTTGTTGAATAAATATTTCGGTAATTAAGTTTTATTTTACTTCAAGCAAGTTTGCACTTAGAATTGCTTCTATTGTATGCACATGAAGAAGATTTTATTGCTTCTCTGTCTTTTTTATCTGGCATACTTTAAGTATTACAAAATAGTAAGGTTTGTTTGTATAGTTTACAAAACACAGATTAAAGGCGTTTGTATTGTGTACATTGTTTAGGCACTAAAAAGTTGACTACTATTGGTTTCAATTATAATTTTTAAATATATATATATGCTTTAAGGAAATTTGTACATAATTTGTATTCAGTTTGTTTGCTTAAAATAAACAAACAATTTAATATTCAAATTTTACAAAAGATAAGTAATTTGGCTTCATAATTCAGAATTTAAAACTTTTATAGGCAGATACACTTTATTCTACCAGCGTAAGTAAATGCTAAGTTTCATTTAGTCAATAAAATTAAAATGAATGACTCATATTAAACATTCGACAAACTGAGAGTAGAATCACTGAATGTAGAATTTGCGCTGTACTTAAAGTATCAAGTTTTGTGTCAAATGGACGTAGTTTTAATAGACAATCCAGACTACTTGCTGATGCGTGTTTAAAATTATTCAGTTGATTCTTTGCTTACGTTAACTAATCTTCTAATGTTATATTTCAAACATTATTAAGAGTTTTTTTATGTTATTCATAACGTTAAATCACAGCTAAATAATAATTTAGTTATAAAATTCACTAAGGAGCTTATTCCCAAAAAAGTCTGCTGCGTTAGATACATTTCATATTATTCCTAAATACTTAAATTTTTGTAGCTCTCACGTATCCAACAATTATAATTTAAAATGTCTTTATTTTAAAGCAGTTAGTTTGAAGCTACCAAACTCTCAATTTATAAAGTTACAGTACTAAATTGTGTATCATTACAACCCCCTTATAATTCAGCTATGGCTCAATATTATTACTTTGCTCAGTATTGCTCAATAAGGACTCAATATGGCCGTTATATGAAAGGGGAGGCTTTTACAAAAGTTGAGGATTATTGCCCCCAAGCCACAGTTTTTAGTTTGTTCTTGTCGGCCATTAATCACCTATAGAAAGTAGGTGGCGGCCACACTAAAGGGCGTGTTCTCAGTAACGGCCTGATAAACCGTGGAAGGATCAAAGGCCCGTCCATCACCACCTTGCCGGTCACTGCTTGATTGATGGGGTGGCAGAAGGGAACTCTGGGGCTTAAATGGTATGCTTTGGGAATTTACTTAAAATATTCTTCCTCGGTCAAAGGTTTTGCAGTCATTAGTACACGGGAAAACATTGCTAGACAAATATATTGGTTATCGAACGGAGAAAAATATCGTTTAGGATTTTTAGTTTATAATGGGATACTAAACTACTCATGACATACTTCAACCTTATTACATAGACAATTGAAGTAATATGAATGTAAATGTTGAACATGTGGACAGGTTAGTGAAGAAGTTTTCTACAAATATATCTTAGTGTTGAATTTAAATTAGCACAGTATAGCTTTAATAACGTTTTTAACCTTACTTTGCAATAAGATAATTTACTATAAACAAATGTAAAACTGTCAGTATATTTAAATTAGTTTTTAATTGTTTCTGTGTTGAGATAACTGTGGAAATATAATAGAAGTGTGTGTCAAAGTTTTGTTTAGATTATTTTAATCCAATAACTTTGTTTTTAATCTTAAACACCCTCCAGTAATTTTAAACATTCAAGTTTTATTAAAAATACTTTAGATCGTGATTTTAACACAATAAATCTATGATTTAAGTATCAAGTTTACTATTTTGTTTCGATGTTGACTCTCCCTATATAAGTAAAGCTGTTTTTTATTAAAAATGTATGGCAGAAATCAGTAACCTTCGGGAAATGGTTAAGTATGGTTCGGGTATGGTTAACTTTACTAGTGTTATTTATAAAATTATTCTTCTCTTGTAATTTCAATTAAACAATCAATACTCAAAGACTAATTATGTATTGAAGCATTCACTACATCATACACTTTGTGCAGTTTTTAAATGGTTTTTGTTATGTTATTCATTATAAACTACTAACAAAGGATTGTCTGTTATATGTTTATGTTAATTACTCTTCAAAATAGTTTAGTAATTTTAGCAACTCATTCTCACACACGAGCAGTTTGCTAAAGTGAAAATTATTATGTCATACATAATTTGTATGTATTTAGGTGAGATAAATTATTTTTTAAATTAGAATTAACTTTTCTAGGACCTTAATTGAGAAACATCAATAGTAAAATAATAATTAGATAAGTTTGTAAGCTTTATATTTTGTAAAAGATTCTCTTTTATGAATTGGTTTTGCTTTACATACCTGTGAATTTCAATCGATATTAACCAAATAACCATATAATAAACAGCGGTGCTACATTATAAACAAATAATTATGAGTTACTTTTCCAGGTATTAATTACTTCAGGAAGAATTACTAAAGCTTTTGCCAGTAGTATGCACGGTATTCCCTATTAAATGAAGAAATTTATAACAAGGAATTTCCTTGTTTAATTAATAGAAAGGGTTAAGTTAATTGTAGTCTCTCCGTGGAAAATTATCATTCCCACGCATACCGAGGTAGCTGTCACTGTCCGGTCGTCAGGAATAGAGTATACGGTACACCATGGGTCTCATTACCATACACAGTACTCCACGAGGGAGTTGGTGGTATCCTGCCTCCGCCCCCGCGCTGTGCCGTTAGTTGTATTGCTTGATATTTAAGGAAATATCCTTAGTATTACTATTTACAAAAACCTTCATTCTGAATATGAAGGAGTTATTGTAATGAAAACAATATGGATTTATGGATCTTTATATTCCTTTGTATGTGGTATAACATTAAAGAGTACTATACACCTTTCAGGTAATTATAAGTCCAATGGTTATCAACCACGAAATAATAGAATCACGCATACACGCATCAGCAACAAGTCTACATTGTATTTTAAAAGTACGTCCATATGACACCAAACTTGATACTTTAAGCACAGTTCGTGTTCCACATCCAGTGATTCTACTCTCAATCAGTCAACTGTTTAGTACGAGTCATTCGTTTTATTGACTAATGGACAGTTAGTAGTTACTTACGATGGTAGATTTAATTGTTTAATTGTGAAGCCTAATGACTTATCTATAAAAAATAGTTAAACTAAATGGTTTGATTATTTTAAGCAAAAAACTGAATACAAATTATATACAATTTTTGGTCAGGAACATATATTTTTTATTATTATAATTGAAACCAATGTTAGTCCAGTTTTTAGTGCCTTAACACATGTACCCAATAAAAACGCCTTAAATCTCAGATTTGAAATCTATACAAACAAGCCTTAATCTTTTGCAGTACTTAAAGTATGCCAGAAAAAAAAAGACAGAGAAGCAGTAAAATATTCATTGCATGATTGTTGAAAAGTTAATGTTTTTAGTTTATATTTGCTTGATAGCTATTCCCTAGAATCTTCATTTATAGTACAAACGAATAATAAACTCCGAACTAAACTATTCTATAGGCTGATGGAAAGTACATTTTTTTATTTTAAAATAAATAATCTCAATATGTTGAATAGTTGTTGTTCAGAAGTTTATATAATGGCTTTTTCCCTCAGACCCTTTGTTAAGCAAACATTATGCATCTGACACAAACACAAGCCAAAAGTGGAAACATTGTAACTAATTATAGCACTCCCAGTGCTGCATCTCTGCAGCTTTATGGTTGAATAACAGACAGTTGGGGTTTATTTTCCAGGCATGTTGCATCCCACAGTATATTAAATTAACAAAACTCTTTTTTAAGAGTTGAATCTATGGTGACAATAATTATTTGCTAATGTTTTATTGCAATGATTGAGTTACCGGTGACATGATCATGAATGTTTTTTTCCTTTCTGCATGAGTCTTAAGAAAGCCCTAGGAAAATGTGCTGCAACATTGTTGTGTGTTACAACAATGAATTACAATTGGTCTCTCTCTTTTTTTATCATTTTATCATGTAATTTACCCAAGAACCTGACCCTGTAAGATTGATCGGCATAGTCCAAAATAACTACTTAATTGGTTGAGGAGCAATGCGAAATAAGATACTATCGTGCATATTCCACATTAATTTAACACAAATTGGATTGATCAGCAGCGGCGTATCTCATTAAGTTGGGATCAGAAGGATTACGGACGTAGACAGTGATTACATCGACCCTAACCAAGAGAGCAAATGTCTCGGAAGTAGCAAAACAATTCAAAATTGCATCTGCAAATATAATATAGAATCAATTTAGTCAATGTATAAATATGTACACACGTGGGAAAGAGGAGCTAAATAAAATTTTACACAGTTGGTTGAGTTTTGACTTAACGATATACAATCATAATACTGTGCATAGTTTTTTTAATAAGATTACATGTCCGCTGCAACGAAAAACGACTAATCTCCTTTTGCTAACCCAACTAAATCTTAAACCAGCATCTTAGTTTCTCGTGAAAGTAAGATGCTGAGAAAAAATAATTAAATACTATAGCTATAACTATAATACAACTTTCATTATTATATTTCATAGCCATGGTAATCATTGGTAAACACCCATAATTAGCGTTCTGGTAGATTTTAAAGTGTTTATTAACTTGCTTACATAACTTGCTTAAACAAAATTTTATTAATATAAATATTTGAAAAATATTCAAAATATATATAAAAGTGCATTCTTATTACCCTTAAAACTAATAAGACGCAATAACACAACATAAAATGCACATCGGATTGATTAGATGTGTTATAACTAATCGAGTAGGAGTATAATGGGTTATGAGACATGGACTATGATTAGACCAACTGTGATTGGATTTAACCTCATTAGAAGCAGCATACGCTTTTACTGCTAATATGCGTACGTACATTATATCATAACCCTCCTCAAAATTTAAAAAAATCTAATTTTTATTTAAGAAGATTTATAATTAAAACTGCTCTCTTTTCAATTATTAGTAATGTTTTGATTTATATTTTAACTATTGTATTTAACTAAAAAAATTATTTGATGAGACTCAGGTGCTGTCATTTGTCAAGGTTTAAGATGAATAATTGAATTATCGAAGTAAAGATAAATATATTATTTATAGAGATATCGGAATTCAATAAGTCTTAGAGATTTGTTGACAAATCTCAAATATATTAAAATAAATTGAATTATTTCTTTATAATAATATATACACTTGATTGATAGTATATTAAATGATAATTAAGCACCATTATCCGGGTAGTAATCTAATTTTAAACTAATTTACAAGACACTCAGTTATTTGTCATTAATTTCACTTTACATGTTGTAACAATATTAAATGATAGTTTTAAAACCATCGATAATAAAAAATTTGTTTTCATGAAATATTATAAATAGATTTTATGCAGTTTAAGATCAATTTTTAATACATGTCCCAACTATAACATTATCTTACAAATAAGATCGTTATGAAATTATTATTCAAACAATATATCAGACCAAAACAAGCCAAGAAGTTGACTTGCAGAGTTATATAACAATTACCTTATATGTACAAAATGAAATATTATTCAAGGTGTACCCATCACATATTTTGTACGACTAGAATTATAAAAGGTACATCAAATGAAGATAATTTATCTATTAGCTTGTCTTTCCTCTTTCAGATTGACCCTGCATGTTTATGAGTTCACTACTAAATTAATCAAAGGAAGAAACTTGATTTAAATTCCTTACTTGTATACAATCTCACCCATTCCACTCATCAACAATATTAATTAAATAACACAAAACACGCAGAACTCGTCCAAGATCTGCTGTATGCAAGTTTTTGCTGACGCCAGAGACGTGTAATCCCTCTCGACAAAGCCTGATCCTCCTGATCCGATGGTAATTGTTGTGTTCCCCGGGTAAAACCCATTCCATTAACATGGGATAGCAATTATTAAATAAAACCATCGAAATATTATAAAAAAACGAAATATTTCCATTTTTATTTTACAAGTTTTATAAACAAGCTTATTTTATGAACAAGATTTTAAGGTGATGGACCTAGATTAGGTGTGTGGAGAGACATATGCTGATGCACTTATGATGGGGCCATCTTAAAGTATGTTACTGTTATGCTGTGAAATGTTCATATTGTTTAAGTTACTGATAAGCACGGTAACAGGATGCATTAAAGCTGTTACTAGTTTACTATTTTTTCCTATATATAAATTATAACTTCACAAAAATAGTTTATATCTTTATTATATCAAGAGGTTGGCATTTAAATCTAACAACTGTCTCAATATATGATTGGACATTTATTATCATTTAATCTGTTTAACTCCTAAAACCAATTGCTCTGTGATATGCATAAAAGGAAATAGTTTTATGCGTCAAGTTTAACAGAAGTGTATATAAATGTATCCACAACTTAAATACATAACTTTTATTAGAATTATTATAAAAATATGACTGTTGACTGTTTAAAATAAATAAAATGATCTATTTGCAGCATTAGAAAAACATTTTTTATAACTTTTATTGGTATAAAACTAAATCTTACAAGTGGTTAAAATGTAAAATTACAAGGTTTCGAATCCACGACAGCGGGTGCCTTGAACATAACGCTTAGGCCACTCGCTGGTACCACCTTAATTTGATTTAGAACCTTAACAAAGCTTTGTAAAATCACGTGATAGGGCTACTTTAGTTTTTTAATTGTATAGGCCTACTCTGTTATGAATTTCCTCCAATGATGTACTTCATTGTCAGACTGAAACATCTGGATCGCACAAAGTGCAGTGACGAAAAATGCTTTAACCATTTTGATCATTATAACAGTGAAATCATTTATTGTGAAATACTCTTGAGTTGTTTTACACATGATAAATCCGTATTGAAATGTAGTAAAATGCATTATGAACGGAACAAATTGTTCTTATTGAATTTTACTGTTTTAGGATTTTTTCACAAATATGTACTAACAAAACATAAAATAATAACCAGAAATGTAACTTTAACATTACGTTTACTGGGTCAGATACACAACTAATTAATAAATAACAATCAAACAAGGGCAGCATGAGACCCTTCACAGTAAGTAAAATAAACGGGGCCGTGTTAAAAAAATACATCTTTAGTAAACGACCATCTTTAGAAAAAGAACTACTCTAATATTTTTTTAGTAATATATTTTGTTTTTATACATTACTTAGTCAACGGGTCTTGGGGCTGAATATAAGAAGGTTCATGCAACTTTAATCCAATGTATAAACAGATTGTCGCGACGTGTGGAGCCAACACTATGTTGCAGACTTCTCATTAACTCTTAATGAAGTAAGTAAGTTACCATCTTGTTATTCCGATAGTTCTACACCCTAGCAGTAATTTGTAAGTTTCAAGTAATAACATACCATACAAATATAATTTATATCATAACAACTGCCAATTGAAGACATATTTTTACCAACCAAAATAAATCATACAATAGTATAGCAGTTTTAGAAAAAAAACACATCATCATTTAAAAAAAAATATTTATCCAAGAACTAAAAACCTAACAACTTCAACTAACTTTCTTAAATTCAAGTTATACCTCCACTAATACTCGGTTTCTGTGTAGAAATATTTTTGCAATCGCAATTTAAATTCTTAAGTGAAAGATCTACCTCTCCTAATACAAAGTTTCGGTGTAATAAAACGTTATTTTTAGACACTATCATATATAACTTTTCAATTCACAATAAAGAGAATTTCTTGATTTTTTCAATATTTTAAAAAACTTGGGATCTTAAGGTGTGCCACAGGTGTGTATAATGTCAAATTACACATTATTTTTAACTATAATGCTAAAATAGGTTGCCGTACAATTTGAGCTACCGTACAATATAAAATACAACCTAAAAAGACTAAGTATAAGTAGTAAATACTAAATTTACCGTCCTTGAATTTATTCTAGCTTGAGTTGCAACAACATCTTTACAACATAGACAACGGTAGTATGTCGCCTACGGTTCATATAAGACATCCTATGTGACATTTTCTAGTATATGGCATTGTAGTAGACGCTATATTTCCCAAGTAGTCATAAGACATTATATAAAGTATTTCATTACACCGCCAGAGTCTAAGTTATTGCATAAAATTAAAAGGATGGTTTTTGATTTTTTAAGTATTTTTAAAGCGATGATTTTTAATACAACAAGTAAGGTATGAAAAAAAGAAATTGAATGACTTTTTTGCATACAGTCTCTTCTGAATTTTGATGTTATTTTCAACACGAAATCCACTTTTTAAATTAATTTAATACGTTTCCTAATATTTTGTATCTCAATAGTTATATACTATGTGTTTCAATTGTTTTTAGTTTTTTATAAAGGTGCATTTTCTGCAGGAAAATTATAATTAATAAAACTAATTTTTCTCAGGAATCAATATAGTCGATTACACCATTCACTAATCACAGTTTATTATAACAGAAATTTTCTGATAGGCTTAATTTTATAAGTTTCAGTTAGAACCTTTTATTGTTAACACTGACGGTTTGCCATTATTTAATTCAAATACAGCATTTTATAGAGAATCTAATTCAATAGTAAACTAATAAAACATTGTGCATCCATACATATCGAATATATATTTTTTGTAGACTGAAGTATAAACGTACTAGGAATCTCAAAATTATGAATGAACTTTGCCCAATACATCTCACTCCAGATTGGTTTATTTATACATTCCCCAGCTGACTAAAGAGGTTGTGGCTGAATACGAGATGGTTCATGCAATATTAATATCTGGTGTAAACAGATTGTAGCAACGTGTGAAGCCGAGACACTCTGTGCCCCAGCTGCGCTTCGACCCTACTTTAAATATGCAAGGAGTTTTATATCATATTTATATAAATATTCAGATAAATTTACCAACTACTACATTAAAATCTACTACATTAAACTACCACATTCAAATAATACTAACCGTCCCTACTCCCCTGCATTTTATAATGACTGATCTTAATCATCATGACACACGTATTTCTACCAAAAAATGTCCTCGCAAAAGATAACTGCATGGGGAAATTTATAAAGAGGGAATAAATACTTTTATTTTTATGATAGGGCAGACAGTATAATACATCGTTATGTCATATTAATTGTATACTTAAAAATATGTATTTTATTTAAAACATTAGTTTTTGTTTTTGTTTCTGGTACTTCTAAATGATTCCCTTTAGTAAGTTTGATTTTGTTTTCATTCTGAGTGTACAGAGGATGTTTAACAATTACATGTTAGATGCACTTGCCTTTGAAAATTTGTTACAATAAACCTTCAGGCTAATGGAGAAGAAACACTAATCTGTATTCTAAATATAACTTTAAACTAAATTTATTTCCCTCCTAGAAAAACATATGCTACCACATTTTAAGTTAATACATATGAAAATGTTTTCTTTGAAAGCTAACATGTTGGCTCTTAATTATCTTGTTTTCAAAAATTTGATTTATTAATACGCCTTAACTATCTGTGTCTGGAAATCATTGGATATATTGGAATGTTAACACGAAGAGCATGGGGATTTTATCATATTCTTTAATTTAATTGCAGCAGAAATAAATACCCCTTCGACAGATAATATATGTGATAAGACACAACAAGTAATACAATATCTCAACAAATTCAGGCAAAAGAACAGTTCACTCTAAAGAAATATTTTGTCTGGGTAACGTTCACAACCCTACCACTTTCTGCAGATGAAACAGATATCTTGTAAACCAACTTTGTTCATTTACCATACTTATTTTTTCTACTTTTAGTGCTCGTTCACATTGTTTCTTTCAAGGAGTACTTTTATTTGTATAAAGTTAACGAAGCATTCAAACCCATAATGCTTAACTATAATATTGTTTTACTTATTAATTTAATTCTAGTTTTCTTTTGAATTTTAATGAAAAGTGTTACGTGTTTTGTTTAAAAATAACCTACATATATATTATAATTACGTACAAATCTTACTAGTCTAATTTTTGATAACTTTTTAAAATTGCTTTGGTTCTGTCTTCTAGGAAAACCCAGATTTTTCAATAGCTTTATTTCTTATACTTTGTTAGTTTATCTTTCATATCTCAAGGGATTCTTTGTTTATCTTCAGACAATTTATTATGTTTTCCATATCATTAATATTGCAATGCAATTCAGGGATGACTTTTAGATTTATAATTCGGTACAAGTGTTTTCGCTCCTTAATTTTAAATAAAACTTCACATGTGCAAAGTATATATTCATGTCAGTTCACAGTTATGCATTCTACTTACTACTTGTTAGCTATTTTTAACATCTGAAAATATTTGAGTAACCAATGTACTAGATTTACACAAGATAAGCCCATAAGCTCAAAGTACAATTGGCAGCCATTGTAGGAGTCAGCACAGATAACCTCTATCACACCAAGCATTTTTCCGGCCTTGAACCTTACTTCTGTATGTGCACTAAAGGACATGCTTTTTAAAGATTTATTTCTAAACTGTACTACGATTATACGTGTTGAACTCTCTAACATAATATTATTCCTTAATTTGAAACCAACAACTCTCTCTTTAGCGAACGCCATATTTCCGAATAAAAAGGTTTAAATTTTAAATTTAGCTAACCCATTTTTGTAAATTTAGTTTAAGAGAACATTCAAACATTAGGTTTGGTATTTTAATTACATTAAAATTATTTGCATATTTATAAAAATAAATAACTAATTCATTTTAATTTAGTATCTTATAAATATCAGCCAAAGTTGGCGAATCTAGCATGTAAGAGACCAGTTTGTAATGGTTAAGCTATAATGTTTGTGGGGAAGGTGTAATATACTGAAGTGCTTCCTAGAACCCATAAATACAGTAGCCAGTTCAGTTTGCTTCTCGCATTGTGAGTACTAACCACTTCCTCTATACACTTTACGATAGTTGCTCCTGACAAGTTTCATACGGTACATACAAACTTCAGGTATGAGGTGTCTAAGTTATATGTATTTTTTTCTCATTTATTAATTAGCAAAATATTACTGTATCATCCAAAAAAATCGATATTTCAATAGAAAACACATACCCATGAAAAATGCGTCCTCCACTAATTACACATGCAAATTTTCCTTTAATAATATAACACCAGGATCATACAGTGGGCACCTATACTTGGAATACACCACTTAAATTAAAAAAAGGTAAAGTAGTCAAAACTTAGTTTTATTTATGTTGTACCTACTGGATGGTAAGAACTTAATTTTTTTCTCTGTAATATAATGGGGCTTAAAACCCTATATCGATCTTCAATATCACCAACACAAACTTCCCGAGCTTCAATCATACCAACCATCAAATTAATGTTTATTATCTTATATAGATTAGGTTTCAAACTAAAATTGTTTCAATTGTTTTTATTTAACCGCGTTATTGTTCCAAAAATGGTCTTGGACTGTTTCTCTTAGTTTTCAAATTAATATTTATTATTTTATATAATTTCTTAAATATGTTACATGGATTGTCTTATGGTGTGAACCTAAAGACTTTTTCATCGCTGTTACCAAATTGTAAAAATGTTATTAAAACTATATTTGAATTTTGTATCTGATGTGTTAGTAAAAGTTACTTATTTAGTTCTTAAACTGCAATGAAGCACTTTACGAATAATCAAATACCAAAATACGCAGCTCAAAAACGTACTTAAAAAGTAATTTATTTATTTTGTACAAAATACATACAATACTAATTTTCTAAAAAAACAAGTATGACGTGAACGATTTGACATCTGGTTGAACTCGTCTGGAAATGTCACTGATGGTAGGTCTATAAAATTAATCTTAGTTTGAGTTTGGTTAGAACAAATAAAATAAATGGTTGTACGAGGTTTAGCAACATTAAAAATTCCCTTAACATTTCCGTTTGCCTATAAAGATGGTAATACGCCTTTTAACGTTTATCGTAAGAGTGATAAAACATATCAATAATATTTTATTGAAATGCATTTGCAGCTCTCGTTGTAAGTTACATTCCAGAGTTTGACCATGTGTCAAGCGATTATGGAAATGGGCTTCGATTCACTCCATTTATAGATGCTCTGTCACCATATGAGTCACACATTCGAGACATCATGCATTCAAATTGTATATTGGCCATCGACCTGCTCAGCAATGTAATGTTTCATCCCATTTTCATTTATTACTGTTCGCAGCTTACCAGGACGTGAATGAATTGAGTTTATACACAACAAGTTAACTCTTGGACCTGTAAACTTATAGGATTCCGTTCATAAAAACCTTTTACTTTAAGAAAACTCCAATACTTTAATAAAACTCGTATTTTTTCCGTTCTGCTACTTATATTTAAAGTAAGTTTTCTGTGGTTTGATATGTTACTGTTAGAGAGCAAATGAATGGTATAAGTAAGGTGGCTGCAGTAACATCTCAAACCATATTACAATTCTTTGTTTTAAATACATTGTTAATGATGGTAGGTTTATGTTATTTAAGAAACTATTGCGGACATTTCCCATCACTGCCTGGTAAAACTTTGTGAACAGTGAGTGAGTATGCCCTCCCTAATAGTTCCCACACAACGAAGTGAAACGCACGACTCAGATCGCGCATGGTCAGGGGCATCCAGTCACCAACTTCAAATGCCACCCCGACCGAGACTGCGAATGCCTTAACCACTATCGTCATAGACATACCCCACAAAATTCGTACTGTTCATCGGATAAGAACTAGTTGGACTCCAGATGCTCACAAAGCGGTTCATTATTGATTTAATTAACTTGCCAATTAGATGGATCAGGGAAAGAATTGTGTAATTGGGTATTGTGTTTGAGTTTAATTTTCAGGGGTATATTTTGTGTTTTGTATTTTATTGTCTCTTCAGGCAGTTTTGTATTGGGAATTCAGGCGTAGCCTAACTCAAAGACATAGTACAACGTTATTTACAACATAGATAACACAACATTTCTGTCACCCTTCTTAAATACTGGGATAGTGCGGGCTAGTTTTATGCATTCAGAGGGGGTTATGCACCCCTGAGACAGTCATTGATTGCCACAGATAGTGGTTCAGCTATATATAACATATAAAACCTTCTTAAGCAAAAAAGCAGATATACCATAAAAAGAGGGCTGAAGGAGTTCTCATTCGTTTTACTTCTGCCGGAGATGTGAGTCGCCATGTGCACGGTGAGTTAGCTCGTTCTCAAAAACCACATCTGCACGTTCACTTGGTTTCACTCAGCAAATTTTCGTAAATATAAATTTCTAACATATGTCTGTGTACTTCGACATTTTGTTTATGTAACTCTAACAATAATTTGTTTTACCTAAGTAGGCAATAATAGGAAAAACAATTAAAGTGTTTGAATATTAATGTTCTTGATTTATTTGTTTAGATATAAAGAAAATCGTAAATACAAATAAATTGGAAGGACATTTTAGTCATATTAAAGATATATCCATGATAGCAGTGGTAAAATTAACTTCTTCACCCCAGTGCATCTCACTCCAGATTGGTTTATTTATACATTCCCCAGCTGACTAAAGAGGTTGTGGCTGAATACGAGATGGTTCATGCAATATTAATATCTGTTGTAAACAGATTGTAGCAACGTGTGAAGCCGAGACACTCTGTGCTACAGCTGCGCTTCGACCCTACTTTAAATATGCATTTGTACCTTAAAAATAAAAAGATCTCAGTTTCAACTTCCATAAATAAGTAACATTTTAATAACGTCGGCCATTTGTAACGTGGGTTTTGCTCTCCATTTAAGGTGTTTTTGATTCTGGTGTGGTTTTTATTTTTTACCGAGTTTTATTTTTGTATGCCCTTATAATAATTTAAAGAGATTTTATTTATTTTACCGGAGAAATAATTTCCTACGCTGATTCAAATAATACATTTATATTTCGTCTTAAGCGTCTGAACACAAACTCTCTACATCACTATTTACTACTGTAGTCTAGAGCCTAAATAGTCTACTACTATAAAGCAATGGTATAATTAAAATATTATGGTAGCAATTGCTAAACAGGCGCATTTAAAAAGATAAAGCCAAACTACCCAACGACAAGGAAATATTACCAACATATATACGAATCTGCTGTGCTGGTTTCACCTGCCTGGCTGAGTGGGCAGTTAGGAGAACTAAACTTCCAGCCATGTTCTTGCTGTAGGTAGGATATAGAGGCTAACCCGGATACTGTATTTATCTGCTAAATAATTCACTTAATACTTTGAAATACTTTGAAAGTTAAGGGGAGAATAAGGTTGAAAACTTTCTAAAACAAATTTACTTAAGTTAGGAATAAAACTAAAATTTGTACTATTTTCTTGTAAAAAAACATGTCACAGTAATTCCTACAAACAATTTTCAATTTTTGTTGTGTCTGTGAAAAAAATTATCTGCGAGTTTCACGTCTAAACATCTCTTGAAATGTTTCCTCCACTTTTAGATTTGGAGGTTTTTAGGTATTTAAAAAGTTAATATAAACAAATCAACCAAATACAAACAACAAATTCAATACCCACAAAGTAGCAGTCCACAAAGTCGAAAAGTTGTTTGTAAACTGCTATGTAATTTTAGGCTCCTCATTAAAACACTTTTAATAGTATTCTAGTTCTATGAGTCTACGGACACGAGTTTATTGCAAAATTTGCAAAATTTCACAATTTTACCAAACCGTAACCTAAAATGAATTTTATTAAGTAGTTTAATAATGTATTAGCTAATTAAAATAGTAAAAATTAGTAGTTTAATAAAGAAGGGCATACATTCTACTGTATATTTTATTTTAACTATGCGACAAATGCCTGTCGGAGAGGGCTTGTTGATAGTGTCTTAATATTTTAACTGAGTTAGATAAAAGCGCAATATATCTCGGGGCCAGGTTTTTATCAGAGAAACATTCACAATCCCGCTACTTTCCTGCGATGAGACATAAATATCTGATAGACCTTCCCTGGCTTTACTTTATTTTCAGTTTAGATAGTCTTTAAAGAGATTTTAATAAAATTTTCCCAGGAAACAGTATATTTATATTTTATTTCTCTTTGCTTTTATATCGTGTGATGTAAAAGAATACTTAATTAACTTACAAAACTTGTTATTTATGTATGTTTTATTATTAACAATCTATAATCACTCTGTATAATTAATTATGGTGTGATTTTTATTTTATAAAATAATGTAGGTAATAAGGTAAATGTCCTATGAAATTGGCAATTGTTATTCTTTACTGAATTCTTTAACTTTAGTGGTTTCTAGAGGTTTAGGTTTCAAACAAAATGACGCCACCTAAATTTCTTGAAAAACTCGGGTTCAAAAAATGCAGGATTTAAAACATAAAAAATTATTTTTTATAATAAAAACATTAAATTTTTTAAAAAATTACTTATCACCATTAAAAATAACTAAAAAAACTAAATAATTTAGTATTTTTAATCATTATTTTATGATTGCTGGTTGCGGAGAATATTTTCATTTTCATTTTGCGGTAAACGCAGTACGTTAACCAATGTTATTTGTATGGGGAACAAAAAATTGCTATTTCTCTCTTATTTACTGATCAATTTTGTTAAAACTTGATATGCAGGTCAAGTTAGCATTGACCAATAGAGTAGATTCAAAATATGTTGCCACTTAAACCGGGGAGGGGGGGGATTGAGGGGGCATTTCCGCTTTTAAAATCACTGTGTGTAGCAAAGGATTCTGTAGTGCCTCTAAAAAAGTAATTAGGGTGGATATTTTTGAAAACAATTTGTTTAGAACATTCGACCTACGTATAATTCTATATTCAATAAATAAAAAAGTAATCTATCCCTTAAAGTTGGGTTAAAAGGGAGAGATTATATGTCAGTTTCCTAATACCGTTTATTTTATAAATTAACTATATTAGAGATATAATTTTAGAGATTTAATTTGTAAACTTTCTTATGGAAAAAATATTATATAGCCATTTAAAAACGATGCGCTTTGATGAATGCTAGTGTTGCGTTATGTAATTTATTGTACCTTGTTTATGTGAAAACTATAATTTCTGATTCCAGGTTTGGTTTATTGGGATTGAATGTATGTTAGGAAATTGTATTTGATTCATAATACAGTATTTCTTTCGCATTTTAAGTCACCATTGTAGTGAATTTATAGTAACTATTTCATTGAGACGAGTCAATTATTTAGTTTTCTTTATTATTTTCCGAATAGATTATTTGATGTGAGTCACACCCTGCAAAATCAACGAACATCTAATATAGGGTCCTCTTCTTAAACCCATATAGTTCAAGAATATAACTAAAACATAATACACTAGATTAAAACGTAAATAATTTCTTTATTATCCTTATTAAAAGGCAATAAAACTAATTATATTAATAATGCCCCCTCTTTTAGTTGGCTCAATAGTTTCTTGAATCGTATTATTTTATGATATTATAGTTTAATTGTGCATTGCAAAAAAAGAGGACTTTTATTGGACCTTATCTATGTATTTTTACTCTTAGAAGTAGTTATAGACCACTGAACTGTTCACGGGTCGTCCACAAACATAATAAAAACCAATAAATTTATTTGTCTATCAAACATGAGTTATTTGCACTATCCTTATGGCAAGGATACCTATTCACCTATTACCTATTCACATATTTGCTAGCAGGAAAAGGTTTTCCTGTGTCTAAAATAGGCAGTACATTATTCATACATATTCACTGCAGATTGGACCATAAAGAGGCAAGAGCATTCACATGGAACTTACACGTTATAAATGCCGGGCCCTGTATGCATATTCAACATGCTGTATTAGCTGAGGCGGATATTGCATGTGATCTAAGCATGCAGAGGATAGGTTGAATTGTACCATGCAGGTTTGAATGGTATATGGAAGTTGCTTAGTATACGTTAACTTAATTAACGTAGAATCTATATTATTGAATTGTTTTTTTAATAAGTAGTATTTTAAACTAAAGGTGAAAATAAAACGCAGGATTACCTTTAAATTGATTATGTAGTTGTAGAGTATTCATATGGGTTGTTTATCCCTTTTGATTTGTTTTATATGTGCCTGTATGTAACTTAGGTTATATTATGCACTTGGTTAGTTTTACAGTTGTTGATTATAGTATCAAAATGTTCGATATTCTACATTAATTAGTGTTGATTATAACATTATTTACAGTAATTCTTTGGTCTTTATAAACACTAAGAGCATGTACTATAAATATTGATATTTTCTTTCAGTGACTTGATGAAGTATTTACTTGCATCTCAGATTCATAATATAACCACACCGAACATGTGCAATAAATGTTGTACGTCTAAAACACCTACAGAATCTTAAACTAAGATATTACAATTTCATAAAACCTTTAACATAACTAATTATGCTTAAATCTCAGGAATTATTATTTAATTCTCAACTTGTGTACAAAACATCTTATGAATTCGCTACTTAACGTAAATACGTAGAGTATGTTCAAACTAAAAACTGGTTTAATGGTTTAATTGGCGTAATAATGTTTATTATTTTGCCAGCAAAACGTTTAATAAATGTGCATTGCACTGCTTTGTAAGTGATTGTGAGTTAATATTTTGAGTTGTTTAGAGGTTTAATGAAAATTAATTAAAGCCAGATTCAATCTGTTCGTTGATTTGCATTAATAACCCTCAATATATATTGCAGACCTAAAGGCCATTTCACACTAGCGTAACGTTACGTTGTGTGACAGGACGTGACATACTTTTTAAAAGATCGCTCGCCGTTGTTTCAAGTGGGGCAATTCACACCGCCAAAAAAGTAACGCGTAGTCTGCGAACTAAACCACCTAATTGCAGAGGATCGCTCGGGGAAACGTACGCGGCGTCGGTGGCCTCGCGCATGCGCACTGAGCCACTTGTCCTACTGCCCTATGTGTTCTGGGGCTGCCAGGTTGCTGCTGAAGAGTTTTACATATACTATTTTGTTTGTTTATTATAAACATTGATGAGGTACTTGGCCAACTATTGTTGTGGGATTAACTTGGAGAGTTGTAGAGATACCAATTTCAAGTATTTTCCTGGGGAGAAATGTCTGGTCAACTCGGAAAATACAGTTTGTATTTATATTTTGTTTTACTTAACAACTTTGTTGTTAGACCTACAAAATTTAATCTAAAATAATACTAGTACTAAGTATTCTTATAGGAGGTAAATTTTTTTTATGTACTAATGTTCTAACAGTATATTATTTTATATCCATCGTCTTTGATAATGTTTATTAACTTTCGCCAAAAATAAAATAAAAATACCCTTATCAATGGGACTTTACTTATAGCATAGCATAATGCAGTAAAATTATTTGTTTTTAAAATGTTTATAACAGATGTTTGAGCCAGCATTTAGCACATTTTTTTTAATTCAATCAACGCAATATATTCTTGAAAACGAAAACACCAAGGTTTACAAGACATGGTCCCACCTTTAACGATTTTATAAATGATTGACGAACTAGTCGGGGGAGAAAACTAGAAAACTCAGATAAGTAGCTTTCGGACGTCTCTTGCGGTGTGAATTGGCCACGTGTTACGTTACGTTACGTTACTGGATATTATGTGACAGAGCTCGGTGTGAAAAGGCCTTAGTTGCTAGAAGCAATATAAAAAAGCGGGTGTTTGAAAACATATAAGCGCGTGTTTCCTAATATTAAATAATCGTCTTGTTATAAATGATTATATTTTGTCATATCCCTAATTATATTGGGTTTTTATAGAAACACAATTTACTAAACCTACAGCTAAGACCGTATTTTTTTGTTTTCAATATACTGTTTATTAAACGATTGAAACTTCAAGAAAGTAATTCCATTTTGTATTCCGGGGCCGTTCACTCTGGTTGTCACTTCACTTTGTAGAGAAAGTAGAATTTACCTCCAGTTTTGGAAAACTGGTAGTAAAAGTTTATTATAATTGATCTAATACATTGGGATATGTTATTAGAATAATGTTACACCACTTGTTAGAAATGAGTGTGCAAATTTGTCATTCGTATTGTTAGTGATAGAGATAAATGTCAAAATGTTATATCATTAAGACGGGGGTGAGGTAACTTATTCCATTAAGTTTAACCGTGACGGCCATTTTGTAATTGAATTATAGGAAGTATTTGTTATAAAAAAGGTTTAGGAGTATAATAGAGAAAAATCAGGATACTTTTAGTACTTGTTATTTATTATGTAGCCTGATTTTAAATTTAAGAATGCTAACTTCTACTCACAATATTTATGATTATGTTGTCACTAAATATTCTTCTATAAAGATTAAAACTTTATCATATGGTACATCTCCATAGCAAACAATAGCTTTCTGTTCTTATTAAACGTATTAGATATAATTTAGAATTGTAATTTATAGCAAATACGTTTCAGAGTATTTGAGTTGAGAAACAATATATGCACCTACACAGAGATCCAAATTATAAATAGTGTCTATGTGTTTTTTTATAAAAAATAAGATATGTAATCGTTATTATGAGTTGTACGAAAACGTAACCTTTAATTCTGTTGAAGTAGGTTGAGGGAAATTGCGATATTTTTATGTGGTATTTGAAAGAGTTCTTGTCCTATAAAGTTTATTCAGTTAAAACAAAAGCTACCTCTTATATCTAACAAACATTTACCACCGGGCTGAATAGGTAATTGTAACAATTATAGAATGAAACAAGAGGTTGTACAGCTAATATACGCGCTCAGTGTGTCTATAATTATTATCAGAATTAAATTTTATCTTATCTAAGATTACGGCCTTAAGTCCGTTAAAACGTTCTAAAAATATAATTATTCTAATTATTCAGGAATTTTTCCGCAAGGATTGTTATTGTACACGTTTTGGCATTTAGAAGAACAAGAAATTCCTCATGTGTGTTGGTCCTGCTTACTAAATACTTTGAAGCCTAGTCTTAAATTTTACACATCAAACACACTCAAAAAGAAATCATATACAATCAAATCTTCACCCAACCCTTTTTGCCAAGTATTACTTATATATATCGTCACTATAAAATGTTTGTTAATGTTCTTTGATTTGGTTGAGGGCTTATGTTTTTAAGTGTGGGCATGTCTTATTTTAATGAGCTCTGGAAATTCAATGAAACGACTTTTTTAATACGAATATTTGATTCTGTGGCTATTATAACTTAGATTATAACTGGTCGGTTTATTTAATACATTATATTAAAGCAGTATATTGGCAGCCCCTATCGCGATCGCAGGAAATAATCAGCTATTTCAGGAACAAAGCTTGTAGAAATATAAATCCACAGCTGAATACTCCCGGTCCAATAATATGTGCTAAAATGGCCTAAAAACATACTACTTTAAGCTACCGTAGCTCAAATAAGGTTGCTTTTCAAGAAAGACAAACGACACGTGCAACTTCCCCGACCTCGATTACCCCTACAAAATATATTTTGGTACCTTGGGAGCCATTACAGCTCGAGAATCAGCCGCGGACGGACAGACGCACGGAGCCACAAACAAATGCAAATTATAGTATTGATTTTCCATTCACAAACAATAGATGAGTATTTCTGCAACGTGTTAGGAAGTTATGCTGATGGTTTGATTTATTCAGTACCTTGATGATCTGCTATTGCATCCCATAATTATGTATTCAATAAATCATTGGCATAACTAGAGACTAATTGATTAGCATCACTAAAATAGGCTATGCAGTATTTGTGTGCACTGTTAAGTAGTTGTTTCCACGGTAATGTCACACTAAACTGACCTTCTGGTCTTTAATACGATCTTCTGGCCTTAGGAAAGATCGTATAAAAAACTAATATTTTCCTTGGATTTTAACATCAATTCCTTTCATTCAATTATGTTGACCATGGGTGTAGGACTTACGCGTTTTTTTATCATTTTTTTATATCCGGGGATCGGATAGGACAAATGGGATGAGTATAATTTTACGTTTACTGCAAAATAGTCTGTACCAAACATTTAATTGAAGAGTTGAAATGCAAAGAAAGTTTTCTTGCAATTTAAAAACCACGTCTCCTTCTGAAGTTAAAATCTACTTCCATTTCAAAGAGGGGTGACAAGCAGCAGTTACGGGTCTGGAATACAAAGTGAGCGCTTCCATTTCTCCGCCTCTTCATTCCTGTGCCACTTCCGGTTTTGTATTAGTTTAACCATTTTACTTCCGTTTAGAACTCACAAATTGTGAATTATACCTGAAATAATCCTATAAATATATAATTTGATCATTGTGAGCTCAATTGATTCTAAGATGGATTTAAAACGGCAAATAATTAAGATTATAGCTTTTGCAGATGATTCTCGAATAATTTTCAAAATACAAACACGCACAACAATAATATTAACCCCCGCAGCATGATCTTTCTAATGATTAACCACATATGGCAAGTAGCTAGTGAACATTAACAAAGGCAAATCACTCATACTTATATTACCTAGAATGTTAGTGTCGTAACGGTGATAAATACTTTCAATAAAACTACTTAGTCCTACTTGTCACCAATTTTTCCAAATATAGCCTACCAAGAGCCTATCGAGAAATAAAGATAACTAGTATTAAATTATAACATAATATGTTCTATTAGGCACTCTAGTTCTATTCCTCGCATGTACATGTTTGTTACTTAATATATGTATTTAATCAATTAACCTTTAGTAAATTCTTGTTAGACAATTAATATTCTTGTTAGACTTTTAGTATTCATTGTTTGTTAACTTTGCCTTTTATGCAATGAAAATTGGAATTTTGTTAGTACTACCTTAGCTCTATGCTTTTTAGGAACGTAGCTGTAAACACCCCATTACTCGATACTTAGTAGTCTGAAATCTCAAAAGTCTAGCCAGAACTAATTAAGCTTACTTGATGACCTACTTCCCTAAATACCTAAATTTCCCTGATTGATGATGATATGTATACTTAAGGGACGGTAGTATTTAGTATTAATTTTGTTAATTTTATATTATGGAAGTTCACACAAAAATATTCTTACAATTGACGAGTTGATGTCTAGGGCATGGATAAATGCTATGAGAAGTATGATAAACAAATACAAAATCCCAAATTCCAATTAGTTCTTTTATTGGATTTTTAATAAGGATGGTAGAAGCCATATTTGAACTAACTCACAAACTATGAGTCATAGACAAAAGAGCCATTAAACCAGTTTGTAAGCAACGCCTTCTTAGCTTAGTATATAAATCGATTAAAAAAACCTTAAAAACTGTTGACAAAATTAATAAATTGGATCAAGGTATTACATACTTAAATGAGGAAAAATTTAATTTGTAACTAAATCGAAATGGATAAAAAATAATGAAAACAAGCAACGACATTGAAGTAAGATAAGAAGAAGGCTGAAATTAGCATACATATAAGGGTGGCATTCGGGGTGTCGCGGGAAATGCTCGGTGAAATATAAGCCCCGCCGGTCTGTCTCATACCATCTCCACATGGAGTGTGGTTGTTTATGTTTACAATTACTTTGTACAAGTAATTTTCCTCAACATGTACACATTAAAATTGGTACTTTATTAAGAAACTGCTTTACAATTTCATTATTAATAACTAATTGCATTATTAATCACTATAATGTTTTAAGTGCGTAAAAGTTTTAATTGAGTCACCTTTTTCTACATTTCTTAAGATCCGAACCGCTGCTGATTATATTATTGACCAACTTATACTTAATTTTTACTTAGTTCATATTTTTGGCCGCCATCTTATATCCGCCATATTGGATCCAAATATTTTTTTCAAGTGTAAAGATGGGGTTATGACCCATCATGTAGAAGTAATTTTTTACGGTAAACACAACGCCACAAATCGTTTTAAAAAAATCGTTATTCGTTCTAAATTTATTGGTCAATCAATCAATCAATAATTCCTTTATTTCCTTAAAACTTGTACAAGCATTGGCATGAGTCATTTACAAAATGTACCTATTACAACAACAAAATAGTCAACACTTCTTAATTATAAATTCCTTATGTAGTCATGGACACTGTAAAACGCTCCTCTCAACAAATAGGTCTTAAGATTCCTCATAAATTAAACATGTGGCATCTCCACCCTGAGGCAATCAGGCAACGCAATAAAAAGTTTGACAGAGCAATAATAAACATTTTTAATAAAAATGTAGTTTTATGTTTTGGAATTGGAAGATTTAAACTTTGGCGAAGAGAGTATACTGTAGAGATTCTGGACTCAAAAAGTCCACGTTTTTTTCCTAAAAAATATTAGCGTTTCAAAAATATATATGGAAGGAAATGTCAACAGGCCACACTGACGAAAAGTCTTCTTACAAGATTGAAGCCGCTTGAGTCCAAAAACAATTCTGATTATCTTCTTTTGGAGAGTAAAGCTGTATCTCATACTAGTCTTTTCCGATCCCCAAATGGGTACAGCCAGCGTAAACGAGATGAGGATAAAAGCAACCATAGTAAGCTGTGAACAGTACATCAGAATTAGTGTAAAATGATAATTTCCGTATTCCATAAATTATCGAACTGAGTTTACCAGCCAATGTACTGATGTGGTCAGAACAACTTAATCTCGAATCAATCAAAAGACCAAGAAAATTTACTATATCGGTGGATGAAACAGCATTTTCGGAAATAAGCAGATTCGAAAAGCTGTCTGTCCGATTACGAATTTGAAAATCAATCATCCCTGTCTTGTCAGTATTTACAAAAAGACCATTCTCATTCAACCATTGAAGAAGGGAATTTTACTGAACAAATGCAGCCACCTCTAAATCCTTCGTTTGATGACCAGTAACAACTAGAGATGTGTCGTCAGCGAAGATACATAATTTACCATTATTTGTACTACTGTCAATATTGTTAATAAATATAAGAAAAAGAACAGGACCTAATACCGACCCTTGAGGAACTCCCATAGCTACTGCCAATTTATTTGAATAGAGCTTCCTAATGCATTTCCTTTGGTCACAGTATGGCATCTCCACACTTTGTTTCCGGTTTTCAAGGTATGATCTAAACCAGTCCAAGGCCACACCTCTTACCCCAAGGTTAAACATTTTCCGAATGAGAAGATTGTTGTTTACAACATCAAATGCCTTGCTAAGATCCATAAATATACCCAAAGCATGTCTTCCTTCATCCAGGGTCTTAACAATTGCATCAACCAGAAAAAACATAGCGTTCAATGTGCCTTTCCCTTTCCTAAACCCGAATTGGTTGCGAAATAAAATATTATTTTCCTCCAGGAAACATAACAACCTCTGGAGAACAAATTTCTCAATAACTTTAGAAAAGGTGGATATAATTTAAATGGGTCTATAGTTTCCACATTGCATGGAGTCTCCCTTTTTTAGAATGGGCTTGACAAGAGCGAGTTTGAGGGCATCTGGGAAAACGCCTGACTCAAGCGGAAGATTAATCATGTGCGTCAATGGAACAACCAAAAGGTCAGAACATTCTTTCAACAGGCAAGATGAAAACCAACAAATGCTGATGACCTACTACTCTTCAGAGATTTTATTTCAGCTAAAACTTCATTCAAACAGTTTGTCTCATAAAAAATGAAGGACATACAGAATGTGGATAATGAACAAATTGATTTTTGACCAACCTCAGAAACAGAAAGACTTTGACCAACCTCAGTGAAAAACGAGTTAAAAACGTTCGCTTTCAGTAGTGGGTCGTCGACCAACACATCACTTCCATCAACGATAGATCCCACCAACCGAGAGCTACTAGATCTGTTACATTAATTTTTTGATTGATTGATTGTAAACAGCTGTTTATCATTATGGAAATAAAAAACCTACTTGAATGGCAACTCTCATATTGGAAATAAAAAACAACTTGAACGACAGCTCAAACTCTATTTCGATAGGCGAGAGTAGGGGGTATTGAGGAACTCTGCGTGCTCCCCCCCATCTTTATGACCCCCGATTTTATATTTTTGCCCCTCCCCCTCTTCGATTTTATATTTGTATTTTATGTCCCCCCATTTTATATTTTTCTCCCCCCCGTTTTTCTATTTGTGCCCCCCCACCTCCCCGATATATATATTTTTTTCAATTTGAGACACCACGTGTCAGCATTACAGTTCCAGGAATTCTCGCCGACCTGAGCGCACGTGCCACTCCCTCCACCACCTTCCCCCACCACGTTCTCCCACCACCACTCCATCAACATTCTACCATATCAGCTTAAATCTAAACATACTTGAAAGGCATAAATATATGTTAATAATGGGAAACATCTACTTGAATGGCAACTCCAACTCCCCCCCCCCCCGGAATGGCAACTTATATTTTTCTCTCCCCCACCGATTTTATCAGTATGCCCCCTCCTCCATCAATGATAATTTTTATTTTTTTTACAAGAGTTCTTTTATTTCTAAAAGCGAATCCAAAGTGTTACTTGTACCGATTTGAAGTCGTAAACCACACACCGTTTACCACCCGACAGAGTTCCTGGACTTAGCAACAGTACCCAAACTATCTGCCAGTATATGTCGTTAACTTTGATTTAGTTGTACATTAAAGTTTAAAATGTAATTTTAATATTGTAAAATCATTTGGGTTTTTATTTTCTTTAGTTAATCTACCATTTATATACAACCCGTACGAAGGACGGATCTAATATATATCCGTCTAATATATAAAGGCTAGTCTAATATATAAAAATCAATGTTTGTACGTCTGTTCATCTGTTCGTCTGTTCGTTTGTCGTTCGTATTTTATGCGCTGCCACACCTTTTATCCGATTGCTTTGAAATTTTGTATAGTAACACAAGTTAAACCTGGGAAGGTAACAGGTCATTAACCGAAGTGCTAGGACATTAGTGCTGTGCCCCACTGGACTTCAAAGTTTCAACGTTAATCTTATGAAAGAAAGATTTAATTTGATTTTATCAGATGATATCTATAGCTTAAAAATTTGTAAACAGCTGTTTATCATTATGGAAAAAAACTAATTGAATGACAACTCAAACTATTTTTTCGATAGGCGAGTGAGCGTAGCGAACGAGCTCATTTGGGAGGTGAGTGAGCGAAGCGACCGAGCTCATATTGAAAATGAAACAAATTAATGCCTCTTCTGCGGTAGCAACGCGCAAGGTACCAGTTAGTCCCATATATTTAAGACACTTTTATCTATATTTCTATATTATTTAGAACTAACACGCACAGGATCCTCTGGCCACAAGATAAACTTTGTCAATGTGCAAAATGCAAAGACTTGAGTACTCATAAGCAATTAAAGATCAAACAATATACATATTTAAATTCGATAATAAACTATAAGTGAGGTAATATTGCACCGCAATAATAACTTAAAACATTATTTGTTGTGGTTACTAATATCCAACTACAAAATACCATATCTTAACTAACTATAATGATGTAAAATATGAGGAAGATTACAATTAACTAACTGTTAAAAATATAAATTCGCTATCATACCGTTTAATTATTTGCTTAAATTGATTATAAGTCTTCGTTGATAACGTGATATGGTAAAACTCATTACAAACAGCTTTATAAGACAGGTATTCCTTTCATATATATGCATAACGGTAGGAAAATAAGTTCCAGGGCGGAACAAAAGAGGGCTATCAGATATTTACGTTTCATTCCAGAAAGCGTCCTCAACGACGAAATTCTACACCGAAGCGAGCGAGATAAAACATTGTTTCAAGATTGGTTGCCATTTTATCTCTGAAAATAGAGAATTTTAAGTTGCTCGGTTTTCTACCACCTCAACCTAATGAAACGGAGACAATACGAAGCTTGACAATACGAGTGACCAATAACTCACCTGCAAGGGATTTAAATGTAATTATTTAAAATGATAAAAAGTGACCTATATCAATTATGAATGTTTAATACTGTTTTGAACAAAGTCAGAAACCTCCAAGATCAAATTGATTTGTTAAATATTTAAAAATAATTATTGACTCAATTTGGCAAAAAAGACTTTTTAAGCCTAATTTAAAACTAAAGTAATTTTATTCGGAACATAGAAATGGCGATAATATATAATATCAAAAATACGAATATCACACCTAAATTTTGTAACCTAAAATTATAATAAAACTAAATTATTAAAAACACTTAAAAGCGGCAAACCGGTGGATTAAAAATGTTTTATCAGTGGAAACATATTAACAAGCTACCATTGAATTTAAAAATTACTTAATTTACTTACGGTACTTTTCACTACGCAATTTAAAATTTATAAAATTTTGGAAGAGTGCACCGTACATAATACAAACACAGTAAATAGTATCGGGGGCGAAGCAATATCACTCTACCATTACATATACAATGGAATATTTGTCAGTAGATGGGAGCAGCTGTGCCTCCGAGTCTCGGCTTCACGCGTTGCTACTATACATTTACTCCGCATATTATTGTTGCATGAACCGCCTAGAATTCGGCAGTAGAATTCGCTCCATTTGAGAAGAGCAAAGGAGTTCATAAATTAACTAATCTATTTAATTTTACAGCATGAGCGTATTCATATTAAGTTACTTTGTGTTGAGGGTTAATTGCATTGCCGTGATGCCCGTATAAATTAAATCATTACCACAACTACTTGGTCACCGGTAGTTTGAATAACTAGAATATAAGGAGTTATCAGTGATTGGTATTGGTGGTACACGTTTAACACCTCTTTCCCCTTTTACTTTATCCCCTCATCAGAAAGTATAACAGAGAAAGTATTGTTTACGTCAAAATTTTTAAATTTTAGTAATTAGTGTAAATATCCATTATATTTTCCCTGATTCTAATTAAATGGTTTTCGGAGTGATGTCTATGTGTCTGTCTGTATTTGTACAGAGCTGGAGACTGCACGCGTGGTCCAATTTATTCTAAATTTAGTATGTAGGTCCTAATCCACGATATCTCCAGGAGAGTTTAGATTTTAAATGGTAATTATCCCCCAAAACCACTAAAAACATGAAAAATCCAAATTTATCAAAAAACGGCTTTAACGATTTTGATTAAACTTTAGTGGTTTGTATGGCTTTAGGTTTCCAACAAAATGACACCACCCGCATTTCTAGAAAGATTCGGGTTTAGAAATTACAGGACCTAAAATATCCAAAATTCAGTTTTTTTATATTTTTCATAAAAAAAACATAAATGTTAAAAAATATTACTTATCACCATTAGAAGGAGCTCAACAAACTTAATAATTTAGTATTTTTAATTATTATTATTATTATTATTCTACTGTTGCTGGTTACAGAGAAAATTTATATTTTCTTCTTGCGGTAAACGCCATACGTTGTCCAGTCTTATTCTCATAAGGAATACAAAAATGTCTATTTCTCTCTTATTTACTAATCCATTTCGTTAAAACTTGATATGCAGGTCAAGTTAGCATCGACTTACAGACTATATTCGAAACATGTTGCCTCTTAACCCTGGTAGGGAATGAAGGGGTGTTTCCCCTCTTTAGAATCCCCCCTCTTTTACTGCATGTAGTACAGGATTCTGTAGCGCCCCCAAGAAAGGGATTTGGGTGGATATTTTTGAAAACACTTGTTCAGAAGATTTTTTTTACATTCAACCGTAATTTATGATCTATAATTAGTAAATAAAAAGTAATTTGTTCATTACAGTTGAGCCAAAAGGGAGAAAGGATGTGTCAGTTTCCTGATACCGTTTATTAGTTTCTAATTTAATCACCTAATCCAACTTACTATTCACCTAACAGGAGTTTTTAAGTTTAAAATTATCCACACAATTTATTTTTTTGTATGTTTACTCAACTGCTTTTGCCTTTGCCTTTGTTCCAGAACTGAATATCCTGCACGCACGGCGCCGATTGCATGCTCTACTGTAACAGGCTAGCAACCTACTACATCTTATAAAATGTCACACTATCACATGTAAACACTGCTGGATTATTACTCAACTATCACTTCCTTTGTTCCAAAACTGAACTGCACACACACGACGCCAATTGCATGCTCTACTGTAACAGGCTAGCAACCTACTATATCTTATAAACCGTCACACTACCACACTATTCTGTGCGATTCCTCAACCGTCACTGTCTTTGTTCCAGAACTGTGCGACAAGACATCCTGCACGCACGGCGCCAATTGCATGCAGGGTGCGGACGGTCGGTCGACGTGCCGGTGCCCCGCGGAGTGTCCCTCAGTGTATTCCCCGGTCTGCGGTACGGACGGCAAGACCTACAACAACCTCTGCGCCCTACGCATGCACGCCTGCAGGAAACAAGAGAACGTGAGGGTACAGCATCCTGGAGAATGTGGTGAGTTTCAGTAAAAAAATATGAATGATGTAATAAATAATGTTTGATATAATTCATTTGTTGGACAGTACAGAGGGGACTGTCATGGTGTGTTAAATTATTTAAACTATTCTACGCACAACGAGTAGCATAAAATATGATTAATATCATGCTTTATTTAACATACATTGCTAGGTTAAATTTACATAATACGTCTTTAAACAATAATTTGATGATTAATAAACCAGTACATGACAGTTGCTCAGTAATTGCACACTTAAGTGAACCAAACACAACACTCGTGGTGGATTGCTCTAACCACCACCATGAAATTACGAGCATAATTAATCGTTACACGATTGACGATTAATTTGCTACAAACTTGTTAGTGCACCAAAAGAAAATATATCCTTGGTAATATATTACGTTTACAAATATTTACATATTTTATTAAATTACCAACCTTACTGCGTAGTTTTAATATAAATATAGTTATTTTTTAAATCAAATACAAGGCAAATTTACTTTGTAGAGGTATATAATTAAGTATTTTTCTGCTATGTGTAGTCCTTTAAGTTTTTTTTCTATGAAACGACCTGCAGTAATGATAACAAAACATTTGGACCACAATGTCCCGATTTCAATCACCCTAATTTCCAGTGGCTATTATATTATAGCCATGTGATAATACCACGTTTCGCTGGATTGGAAACCATATTAAGTTATAAGCCCACTTATACTTCTGTTAAAAATACAGAAATAGAAACAAACCATTTGAATAACCAATTATGATACACCATTGTTGAGTTATTTATAAATAGAATGTTTTTTTTACTAAATTCTCGGAACATTTCAGGAACGAACGACGGGGTGGTCTGTAAGAATAGATGTTAAAATTAAAATAATTGGGCTTACGGACGGCCTATTTTTTTACTCGTGTTATTATCCGTGACTATAGATCTTTGAGATGAGGGGCCCCTATATATTATAGGTCTCCCGATACTGAAAACTACACAAAATGTAGTATTGTAAAATTAAAATACTTTCTTGGTTTTACCAAGACCCAAAGGTTTCTTAAAGATCTTTCATGCATATTTAATTTTTAAATGTTATGATTTAATATGTTTGTGCAAGAGTCATTTTTTGAACAAAGGGGAAAATGTACATACGCTTCCTTTAATGAAATTTAATATATATTCCATAAAGTTTTTAATATTTATTGTATGTTTAATATTGTAACTATTCGGATGAGTAGAATATTTAAACATCTTTAACAGTCTACAATTGGAGAACAAAGAACGAAAATGACTTCCTGAAGAAATTGACGACTGCAAAGCCTAAAAAATTTACACCAAATAATCCATTTACTTTATATTACTAAATAATAATAATTACATTGCACTGAAGTTATTGTTCCCGAAGCTATTTTAATTTATTCCTAGATAAGGTTAATTTTAATTGTTAACTTAAAAACTAATTGCTAATAATAAATGTTCAGATTTCATTGCAATATAATGAAAGATTTTTTTTAGTTAACCCTTATGTGGATTGTGGATACATTCTTAGAACACAGAGCTATATAATGCTTAATATTGTATCTAGGTTTGGATAGATCACAATAGGTTGTATCTTATAAACAATAAGAAACGTTGTTTGCAGCAAAGTTACTCTAGGTTTTAGAAGATTCCTAAATGAACTTGGTGAATGGGTAAGTCATATTGTCAGCTCCGTCCCAATTGTGTTTGTCAACTTTGCCGATGTATCAAACTTGAGGTGGATGAACTTGTACAGATAAGTTACTCAACCTGCACCTTGCTCATTGTCTTCTACCTTTTCTCAGTTTGGAACGATATGAACTTGAATTAGTTTTACCCAATTCTCTGACGTCGTATGATAATTGATTTCTGCTCTTTAAGAATTGGATCCTTGGTATTGGAGTATTGGTACCTTGATTTTAGTCGGACCAAAAATACTTATTTAAAAAAAATTACAAATGACCTAAATTTTGTACGATAATTTCTTATCCTTATTCTAGTACAATAATCTAAATTATAAAATAATATACTACAATTGTCTAGTCCGAAAATCTAAGTACGTCCTCTTTATTTTGGCATTATATCCATAATAAACCAAAGCTGGGATATTCCATTAGCAGTGTAACTAGGGCCGTTGAAGCTCGTTGACTGCTCTCCAAACCCCTGGAAGGCAAACCCTGACAAAGCCGTTGTTGTAGTCTTTGTGTGTTGTCGGTGATTAACTACGGGCCAGTGTTGCAGTGTGTTCCCTGTCCTTGATGACCAGTCGCTCTCCTGTAATAGTCAATCGATGAACCTGTTAAGAGATTCTATTTGCATTGATTACTTAGAATTATATTTTAGTTTCTTTGTGATATTTTACTAATTGAGGCTTATGTGCTTACTGAAAATGTTATGAAGCTGCGGAATCCATTAAAGTTGGTCTTTCTGCTATAGGTCTTACTTTTTAACTGGTTGTAAGTCCAGTGCGTAAATATTTAATTTGATATTTCATTGAATATTGATGATGAAACTTAGTATGTGGCTTCGCCAAGTTAAATTCTATTTATATTTGCATACAAACCAATTCTTTCTGTTCCTTGATTCAGCAAACCTACATACTCATTACCAATGTTATTCTTTTGGAGAATAATTAAAATCGCTTATATGTGAATATATTTTTATGCAACCTGGCATGCGGCTTTATGTGGAATTAAGGCATATATTATGCATTGGAAATTCGCTGAGTATGCAGGTTTGCTACAACGGGGGTATTTATTCCTAAAATCGAAATACTCATTTTGGCGCTCATAATAATATAATATTAGCTTTGAAAGATAATTACATTCATAACATACATAACTCTCCAATACACAGAATGAATAATTTTATTAATTCGGAGTAGGATATGTTTTATTTATATTTTGCAACTATACACTACTAGTTTATTGATTTTATTAGAATATCAGGTTTATAATGTTATGGTTGAGCTTTTGGTAACAATTTTATGGTAAAAACATGTTATAAAACATTTGATACATAAACAACAAACAATTACATATTAACAAATAATTTACAAGAATAGTGGTTCGTAGTGTCCTATTTGTCGGACAGTATGAAAATAGTTGAAAATTGCCCACTCTTGATTGGTAGAGTTTCTATAGCACTCTGTATAATAATATTGATCTATAATTAGCATCAAAATACAATAGTCTTTCATTTGCAGTTCATGCATCTCTCAGAGGGCGTGACATTAAATCATTAGATTTGACATTTCTTATGCTTTTTTTATAAATTATATAACCAACAACATCGAGGGATAAATTATATGACGAAGCATTTTTCCAATCATCTTGTTTTGAAAGTGAGCGGGGATGCAAATATTTCCTTTGAAATTACGAAGCAAATATTGAAGTGGATCTTTATGAAATATTTTTCAAAATTCAATACGTATCATAGAACTATCATTACGTTACCAGAATAATCTAGACATTAGCCTGCCAAGTTTCTTAGAAATTCATTTAAATAAACTATTTTATATTCATGGATTAAAGTTTCAATAAACATTCAGTCTAAAATTAATGTCAATTTTTGTTTCGCCAGAATTATCTTTAGGTGGAGAAAAATTATGCTTAGCTATACGTTTGAAGTAAAAGGTCTAAAAAAAACCTTTCGATATTTTATCCATTTTATATTTAAGTACCGGAGAGACCGAGCCATACTTGGTGACACTTTTGGTTTTGAGGGTGAAAAGGATGCCCACTCTTTAGATGCAATATGTATGGTTCTAGTCATTTGTTCAAGTAATAATTTGTTGTTGCTCTATCTTGTGTAAGTACAGTTCACTGATTAATTTATTCACATATGTTACAATTATTTAATTTTAATTTGAAAATCCAAAGGCCAATGTTAAAATTTATAATTTTTAAACGAGGTATTTTGCAAAATATGATTTTTTCTGAGGATTTTACCTATTGATTTTTAGGTCCTAAAGCCCCTAATTCTAAAGTTTAACCAAATCGTCCCACTGGAATCCCAGATTAGTTTTGCAAACAAACAATCAGGCATTACTCGTATTAGAGTATAGGATAATTACTAAAAGTGAAATTAGAATTGAATATGCTCTTATTCCAAAGTACTCAGAAACATGAGTTGCAGCCCTATGTAATTTTATTATTTAAATAGGGGAATAATATTATGTCATCAAACAGTTTTAAACTTGGCCAGAAACCTTTGCATCTAAAGCTATTCATGTTTTCAAAGTGGCGTCGGAATTCAGCGAATGAATAGATTATGTAGTCAGACATGGCAGACGCAGTCGTGTTTGATGCAACTTTAAGTAATTAAACTTGACTAAGAGAAATTTGTCGACTGCGACTTCGACATAGTGTTTGATAAGTTGGAATCCTACAGCTTTTTCAGAGGATTTTTTTAGTATTGTAAAGGACTTTTTTAGCACTTATAGATTTGTTGTATAAACCTATAATGTAAAACTTATATAAATTTTACCATCAGTACTAGAACCAAATAGCCTTTGTAAGTTTCAAATTTTATTTTGTCCACCTGTTTAGATATTTTCAGCCATTTTCAAGTCAAAATATCAACAAACTTAATATTAAACATTACAAGTAAACCAAAACTAACATTTGCTTAAGATTTTACATACAGAGCAATAATAACCTATTACAAGCTTTTAGAGTTTTTAAACCATTAATGTTTAAACCATTAATTAAACCATTCATTAATTTATTTACCTGTAAATTATCCAAATTTTTTAATTAAAACTAAGGTTTTATTCAAACATGAAGATGCAAGATATAATTCAATTGAGAAAAATTGTATTAACATTAATGATAATGAATGCATAGTGTTAATATAATATTAAATTGTAATGTATCAAATTATATTCTCGAATAGCGATAAAGCTACAGAATGATAAATGGCACTGATGTATGAAAACAAACGGGGCTTGAAATAAATACGTGAAATTAGTTAATAATAACTTTTTATTTTACCAACTTTTGCGAATATTACATTTTCTTGGTTTAAGTGAGTTAGGTTTAATAACTTTTACAGGCGTTTATTAATGATCATACATACCTGTTAGAAAAGTATTTTTTCGTCCTTTAGTTTTTTTACATTTTTTCAGTGAATATTATTTATTTTTCTCAATTAAACTAAAAGTCATGGGTTATCTTTTGTATATAAAAAATAACAATTTGTCAGGTTAAACTTATTACCATTTTCTTTTCCTTTAGCTGAAACACCACTCCATTTGTTTTGGAATCACTTAAGTACCATTTTTGTAGGCCCGGATGAAGTTCGTAAAACTGTGACTTTTGACAGTATTTATTCTTTGTTCTATAATATATTTCAAAATAGTATACCCCATATCCCATACAATTGAAATCAAAAATACTCGTATTATTTTTCAAAGTAAGAGGTTGTACCATAGTAGTTGTATGCTCACTACTACTGAACATAAGTTGTAGTGAGCTCAGTATGCTTCAAGGTGTTCCAATTTGAGACCTTATTTAATCCATGAGAGTTAAATAGTTTATTGAGTAATCTATCATGTTTGAAAACAATTCTACGTGAAGGAAACTGTCGTTTAAATATCCTTTTCAGAAAGGGAGTTTTAGTAGCAATATTAGTCCTTTTTGTTTACTGTTATTAGTAATAGCGTTTTTGTATTTTGTATCATATAACTTTACTATTTGTATTTAGAAATTATCAGTATAAACAGGACTAACAGTTATATTCGCCTGCTTACTCAAGCTAACTAAACTAATTTCCAGCTACACTTGGTAAAAGTAGGGGGCAATAGTTCCTTCAGAACCAGCATAGGCGCGGTGAGGACGCGAGGACGCGAGGACGTCCCCCCCCCGACCTTCCCCATAGCCAAGCTCGGACTCCCCCCCCATGACGTCATCCCCCCCCCGGATGACCTTGACCTTGACCCCCAAGGTCACCCCCGAGGGCACGCCCGAGGGCATCCCCGCCCCCCCCCCCATTAACATAACTTAAACCTGGCACCTGGCGTGAGGATGCGAGGAATCCCCCCCCCGTCACGTAACCCATTAACCTAACTTAAACCTGGCACCTGGCGTGAGGATGCGAGGAAGCTCCCCCCCCCCCCCGGTCGTCTGCAGCACTTTTCGTGATGAGGAAAAAACTTTCGAAAATTAATAACTAGCCTATTTACCCACCGATTCCCACGGGACTTTTTCCAGAGTGTAGGCCTATCCCAGAGGAAGCGAATGACGTAAGAACCCCATAGATCCGCCATTAAACAAGGCCGCTATTAATTTCTAAACGCGTTTTCCTTATGGGATCTCAGCTGTTTACTGGCCGATTTTGACGAAACTTCACCACATGTCGGGCGACGGCCTAAGTAAACCATCCCTTAAAGAAGATTGAAAATCAACCGTTAAACGGGCCCGCTATTAATTTTTAAACGCGTTTTCCTTATGGGATCTCAGCTGTTTACCGGCCGATTTTGATGAAATTTCACCACATGTCAGGCGGCAGCTTAAGTAAACCATCCCTTAAAGAAAATTGAGAATCCACCGTTAAACAAGACCGCTATTAATTTTTAAACGCGTTTTCCTCATGGGATCTTGGCTGTTTTCCAGACCCCTCACGATGGTTCAAAACTAGCAAAGGCGCGGTGAGGATGCAAGCCCCCCCCCCCGTGAGCGGCTTCGCAGAGTCACGTGTCGAGGCGCGTGCTAGGGCCTACGTGACCACCCGGGGCTGTTTACTCATCAGCGGTTCCGGGAACTGTTTACCGCTTACATTCCACTGCGAACCTAACTTAAACCTGGCACCTGGCGTGAGGATGCGAGGAAGCCCCCCCCCCCGTGAGCGGCTTCGCAGAGTCACGTGTCGAGGCGCGTGCTAGGGCCTACGTGACCACCCGGGGCTGTTTACTAATCAGCGGTTCCGGGAACTGTTTACCGCTTACATTCCACTGCGAACCTAACTTAAACCTGGCACCTGGCGTGAGGATGCGAGGAAGCCCCCCCCCCCCGACATCAACTGGTGTGAGGATATACCTGCCTCACAACATAGCCTGGCGTGAGGATTTACCTGATCCCCCCCCCCCCGTCAGCGATAGACTACCTCTCACGTTTCTGGAAGCTTCTAGAAGGTTCGCTGAAGCGTGCTACCTGGGTATAAAACCGAGGCAGAGCCGCGCGCGCGACCTCAGTGTTGTTTGAGACGTCACCATGAACGGAAACGGAGTCAGTGCAGCTGAAGTGGACCAAACGATCCGCTCCTTCCTAGAGGAGCTGAACGCAATGAATGATGAGAACGCCAACGCACCGCCAGTACAGCAGGGATGTGTGTCAAAGAAGAAAAAGCTCGATGGGTGGACTGTAAAGAGGAAGGAAGTGCCTATCGATTCCCCGACACTGTGCTGGTCCGCTGGCGGATATCAGTACACTGTGAAGAACCCTACCAACAGCGGTAATGTACTGTTAAAGATGAACGTGTTCAAAGGAGGTCGCCCCACGTTCAGTTGTGGCTTGTACTTGGACGAGGAGCGAAACGATGAAATCTGCATATGCCTAGAGGACCTGCTATCCAGATTGCAAAACCTATGGCTGGCAAATAGCGAGACGGGAGAGTCAAGATACGACGGCATCACTAGAACCGCTACTCCTCTACCTACCTGGCGAAAGACCGATTGCGTCATCTCAGGGAAAACAAAGAGGAGCGTACACTCCAAGCGCGCTACCCAGTAAACGAGAGAGAGCGTGGAAACTTCCACTAAGCAGTTGATAACCGAGTCCCTTCAATATTAAAAAAAAATAAAAAATAAAAAAAGCGAGAAAAGAATTTAGTTTTAAGAGCCGAGGTGGCGGTGCATGGCAGTCAGTAGACGCCATGGACTTGAGGTGGAAACACCCGTTCACCACCATCGTGGCCGGGCCTTCGGGCAGCGGCAAGTCGCACTTCGTGGCTCGCTTCATAGAGCACGCCGACCGCATGTGCGATACGCGGTTCACCCGTATCACTTGGCACTATGGCAGTGGCGGTGGCAAGAGCCGTGCGGACTCTGCCGTGCGCTACGTAGCCGGCCTGCCAGACCTGGACGACTACGACGGAAGCGAGCCCGCCCTGGTCATCGTCGATGACATGATGCGCGAGGCCGGCCCCGGCGTGGCGGACCTGTTCACCAAGGGCTCGCACCACCGCAACATGAGCGTGTTCTTCATCACGCAAAACCTGTTTCACCAGGGCAGGGGCCAGCGCGACATATCGCTGAACGCCCACTACATAGTGTGCTTCAAGAATCCCAGGGATCGCGCTCAGATCAAACACCTGGCCCGTCAAGTATACCCGGAGAACCCCAAATTCGTGGAGGAGGCTTATGCGGACGCCACGCGTGATCCGCACGCCTACCTGCTCATAGACTTGAAACAGTCCACGCCTGAAGAGATGCGCGTACGTTCAGCCATTTTCCCAGACGACCCGGTGAACTACGTGTACCTCCCTAAGAAGAAGTGATAAATAGGCCGAGCGCGTGCCAGCGTCAGTCATCATGTCACACCGTGTGAAGAAGGACGCGGCACTGCTGAGGGCCCTAATACACGCTACGCCCAAAGAACGCAAGGCCCTGTTAAAAGCGTGCGACAAGAGTCGCATCAAGTCATTGTGCGAGTGCGCGTATAACGTGCTACGCGGAAACGTACCGCTTTCCCCCTGTCTCAAACGCAAATTGAGCAAACACAAACAGGCGCTCAGACAGCTAGTGAAACCCGGCGAGGGTTGGACCAAGAAGCGACACTACCTCGTCCAACGGGGCGGAGGGATCCTCCTACCTCTGCTGTTGAACGCTGTTCTGCCCGTTCTAGCGCAGAAGCTAATCGGACATGGAGTACGCTAGGAAAATGGTGGTTGTACCGCAGGAGCTCATCGAGAGATTGCGAGAAGGACCGGGGCCAAGAGGAGGAGCAGGTAGCGCCAATAAGTCAGCCGGCCTGGACGCTGAGATGCATCGCATATTGAGCGACAAGCGGCTGGACGATACGGAGAAATGGAAACAATATCAGCAGGTGTTACAGCGGTTCCTGCACTTTTCCGCGGCTAAACGTCAACCCATAGGTCTGTCAATCATCGAGGGTGAGCAGAGGGAGGAGGAAGCGGCAGGGGGTCCGAGTCAGATGAAGCGCGAGTCTAGCGCCTCGGCGGAGGAGGACATTGTGGAATCGTTCTCAAAAATCTACAGGTCGGTGGTGCGCAACTTGTTGCGATTCATGACCCGGCAAGGCAGCCCCATCTCCTGGGACGCCAGTGGGGCGGTGTACGTGAACAAGGTGAAGATCCCCGATTCCAATGTAGTGGACATTGCGCACAGCATAGTGAGAGCGCGAAGGGCGGACCGATTGCCTACCGGCTGGCATCAAGTGATGGCCGCCTTGAAGGACATGAACGTGCCCAAAGAATACGTGAGCAATCCCACGGCGTTGCGTTACTTAGGCGTGGGGCTGGACTCGGCATCGAGCCCCTGGGGAGACACGACAGCCTCATCAACACCCCTGTCACCGAGGTTGACACCGATGCTAGACCGCCTGAGACCACGACCCCCAGCGGCCAGGAGAAGGATAATAACCGAGGAACCCGACCGGGAATCGTCATTGGACAACTGGGAGCCGTTCACACCGTAATGGAGAAGCTGTACTACGACCCGAGCCAGCCCGGTTCCCTCGGTGGGGTGGCCGCCCTGGCCAGAGCCACGCGCCTCCCAAAACGCAGAGCGGTGGAATGGCTGCGCGCCTAGGACACCTACACGCTGCACAAGCCCGCGCGCAAGCGGTTTCCTCGCAACCGCTACGTCGTGTTCGGGCCCCGGGAGCTGTGGCAGGCGGACCTGAACGACATGCGCGGCCTAAGCCGGTACAACGACGGAGTCAACTACCTGCTGACTGTAATAGACGTATTCAGTAAGCGGCTGTTCGCGGTACCACTGAAGAGGAAAAGCGGGCCTGAGGTGGCTGCAGCGTTCGAGAGGATATTCTCCGAGGCGACTCCTCGCTGCCTACAGACCGACAAGGGGACGGAGTTCACCGGGGCCGCGACCAAGCGAGTGTTCAAGAGTCACGGTGTCAACTACTTCACCACGCAGAACCCCGACGTGAAGGCGGCGGTGGTGGAGCGAGTCAACCGCACGCTCAAGACCCGCATGTGGCGCTACCTGACCTACAAAAACACGTATCGCTACGTGGACGTGTTGGACAGGCTTGTGGACGCCTACAACCACAGCCCGCACAAGAGCCTGGGTGGCCTACGACCCGTGGACGCGGACAGCGGCGATGGTCAAACGGTGTACAAGGTGTGGCGTCACATGTATGGAAAGGCGATCCGGCGACACAAGCCCAGGTTCGAGCCGGGCGACACGGTGCGCATGGCCAAGGAGAAGGGCACGTTCGCCAAAGGTTACGAGACCAACTGGAGTAAGGAGCTGTTTGTGGTAGACCACGTATACGGGTCGCATCCTCTGCCATTGTACGTGCTGCGCGACCTGAACGGGACGCCACTGGAAGGGCGCTTCTACGAGCACGAGATGCAAAAGGTGACGATCGCCCCGGACCGCCTGTATCAAATAGATAAAATACTGAACACTAAAGGGCGAGGCTCCAGTAAGCGCTACCTAGTCAAGTGGGCCGGTTACGGAGAGGACTTCAACTCGTGGGTACCCGCAGCGGACGTGCAACAGCTGCAATGACGAGGCACAACCAGTTTTACCTGACGTTGCCCAGTAACAGTTCAATGAAGTACTATCCCAACAACATGGTGACAAACTACACGACCCATCTACCCTCGACCGTTGATCTGTCAGACGGCGAGTGGGAGGTCGCTCTGGCGGAGGCGCACTACCCCTTCTCTTTTCTAACCGTCGGTGAGGGAACCTACATCAAACTAGTGCTGGGAATGAGGGACTCGAAAGGCGGGTTGGCCATGGTGGACAAGTTGGCAATTAAAGTGGAGCCGGGCAATTACAGTAGTACCGAGGAACTCGTGCACGCAATCAACAACCACCCTCAAATGAAGAGTAACCTGTGCACCTTCTCGTATGACGAGAGGTCCTCCAGGGTGGAATTGCTGTCGACGTCTTCAGCCGTTCAGAGCCTCAAACTGAGCCCCAGTTTGGCGCTACAGTTTGGCTACGAGGTGGATACGGATATCGTCAAGCGTCACAGGTCCGTGAGGCCGGCTAACCTCTTTGCCGGTCTGCCATCACACATGTACGTGTATTGCGACCTGGTGGAACCCCAACTGGTGGGCGACGCTGTGGCGCCACTACTGAAGATCCTCAACATCGACATCAGGAATTACACGTACGGTGCCAACACGACAGTGTATATAATAGACCCGCACTACGTGCCGGTGATTAAAACCTCATTCGAGAGCGTGGAAATCGATTTAAGGGACAACCAAGGGCGACACTTGCCATTCCACTTCGGGACCACGTGCATGAAGCTTCATTTCAGGAAAGAGAGGCAGCGGCAATGAATCCGAGCGATCCCTATCTGGCGTATTACCGCCACCAGCAGGCGGGCCATGGCGTATCCTCCGTATTCAGAGGAGCCGCTTTCCAACGCGGACACGGTATCGGCAGTTTCCTAGGCGGGCTGATGCGTACAGTGGTCCCTTTGATCAGATCCGGCGCATCGACGCTGGGCAAGGAGGCCCTGAGGTCCGGTGTGGGTTTCTTGGGCGACGTGGCGGCGGGCACAGCCGACCCTCGAGTCGCGGCCAACACCCGGCTCAGACAGTTTACCGGGTCGCTGAAACGCAGGGCTGATGAAAAACTGGATCGCGTGCTGAGCGGTGGTGGTGCCTATAAGAGGAGGCGTGTACAGCAGGTTACTCCTCAGTCTCTAGCGAAACTCCTCGGAGCGAGGAAGAAGACCGCTGCGCCCAAGAGGAAGCCCGCAAAACGTGTCGCTAAGAAGAGGAGAAGCAAGAAGAGCGAGAGTACCGTGAAGGACATTTTTGGATAATGGCGTTTCTACATCAGAAGTCGTGCGAGTGTGTCAAGACCGAGTTGGACCTGTTCTCGCTACCGCCCACGCAGACCAGTATAGAGAGTGGTAAATGGGTGCAGTACAAGCCCATCTCCTCCCTGACAGACGACTCACCCGTTGAGTTCATAGTTCCGGGTCATGGGGACGAGTACACGGATCTGTCACAGACGCTACTGCATGTGAAGGCTACCATTAGAACGGCTAATGGAGGCGCTGTAACGGGTGATCAAGCGATAAAAGAGGTGGGTCCGATTAACAACTGGCTGCACTCGCTGTTCAGTCAAGTGGACCTGTATCTGAACAACAAACTGGTGTCTCCTCAGAACAACACGTACGCCTATCGCGCCTACCTGGAGAACCTGTTGTCCTATGGCGGTGATGCCAAGACATCGCACCTCACCGCGGAGTTGTTCTACGAGGACTATGCCGGGTACATGGACAATACTGAGGAGGATAATGCCGGGCTCAAGAACCGGAGGGAGTTTGTCAAGGCCAGCCGGTACGCGGACATGGTCGGACATCTGCACGTCGACCTGTGCAACCAGGAGAAGTTCATGTTAAACGGCGTGGAGATGCGCTTTCGCCTGATCAGGTCAAAGAACTCATTCTCCATCATGTCCAAAACCGTGACAGACTATAAAGTGGACATTGCCGAAGTCAACCTGTTTATGCGCCGCTGTAAGATCAACCCGAGCGTGCTGTTGGCTCACAGCAGGACGCTGGAGTCGGGCACAGCCAAATATCCCTTTACGCGCGTGGAAGTCAAATCCTTCACACTACCCTCCGGTATCAGCAGCAAGACTCTGGACAGTGTGTTACTGGGTCAACTGCCGAAACGCATTATAGTTGGCCTGGTCAGCAATCAGGCGTTCAACGGGGACTACAAGAAGAATCCGTTCAACTTCACCCACAGCCACGTGAACTTCTTCGCGCTGTACATAGATGGTGAGCAAGTGCCATGTAAGCCGCTTCAACCGGATTACACGTTCGGTCAGGAGTTGTGCGTGCTCGCCTACCACACGCTGTACACCGGCACCGGCATCAATTTCTCAGACTGTGGTAATGAAGTCAGTCGCAACGAATACCCCTACGGATACTGCCTGATGGCGTTTGATCTGACGCCCGATATGGCAGCCTCTCAATCCAGCCACTGGAACCTGGTGCGCAACGGTAACCTGCGCATAGAGATTGGGTTCTCCGAAGCCTTGGCGGAGGCGTTCAACTGCATAGTGTACGCCGAGTTGGACAACGTCGTGGAGGTGGACCGTCATCGCAACGTCACAGTCGACTTTGGCGGGTAAACGAGTTGCCGCGCGCTCAAGGTCACCGTGGACCGTGATGGCGGCGCGCGCAGTTAAGGTTATCCCGCTAGGCGCGCTCCCGCCAGCGCTCAGTCGAGTTCAGTCAGCCGTACGGGATGGACGTGCCGCCACCGATCTATAACGAGCCGCCACCAGCGCGCTGTCATCACGGAAGCGTGGTGATGGATATGCAGTGTTTTAAAGACAGTGATAATGACTTTCTACTGAAAGAGGTTTGCGTGGTGGACGTGACTACCGGCACGCTGCTCCTACATCACATCGCCCGCCCACCCTTCAGTAAGGACCTCCTGACTCCCGAGAAACAGCGCGAGAGCGTCTGGATCACTCGCCACTGCCACGGCTTGGAGTGGGACCAGGGGGACATCGCGTACATCGCCCTGCTGGACAAGCTGCGCTCCTGCCTCATCCACCGCCCCTTGGTCTACGTCAAAGGATCGCAGAAGAGGGACTTTGTACAACGCCACCTCATAACTGAGCCCGCCGCCACCACCGCTCAGGACATGGAGGATCTGGGCTGCGGGTCGCTCAACGGTCCGCCCACCTACCGGACCCTGCGCTGTCGCCACCATAAGAGCTCCCACAACCGTTGCGCCCTTCATAACTGCATAGTATTGCGGGACTGGCTCGTGGCTAACGACAGTCCAGACCCGTCCGTCTCAAGCTGCCTGTGCTGCTTCCGCCCACGATGAATACCGTCCAGATCAGAGAATGCCTGGTGAGGATCCCCGGACTGAGGAACGTTGCGGTCTACGCCTCTGACCAACTACCGGACGTGCCGGTCAAGCCTCTCACCGCCATCGTGTCCAACACAGTGGCACACACCGAGAGCGGTGAACACTGGGTGGCGTTTTACTGCTCGGAAGAGGACAGACTCGAGTACCTGGACAGCTACGGAAGGCCGCCATACCAGGCCGACTTTCAAAGGTTCCTGAGGCGCAATCCTCATCACCGCCACTACGTCTACAACAGGTATCGACTCCAGGGCTACGATACCTCTGTTTGCGGTTACTACTGCCTCACTTACCTGTACTGCCGGGCTGTTCTCCGCACGTCACTCAGCGACTACGTCCAGCTCTTCGACCCTGTCGCTCCCGCCGCCAACGACGCTCTCGTCCGCAGGCTCTTTCACTCCATGTTCGCTTAAAACTAGTTTGTAAGGTTTTTGTAGTATGTGTATGTAACCTTATTACTGTACAATACATGCCTCATAATGATAAAGCTTGTGTTTTCATTTCTCCTTTCTCCTTACTAAATTTTAAAAAATTATCAAAACTGAGGCAGCGGGGCTGGACCTCAGGTTTATATACCAGCGGCGCGTGTCACTGGCTGAGCCCCCGCCAAGCGGCAGTGAAGGCCGCCAAAGAGGGCGCGCCACGAGACCCCTCGGACATCAGCAAACCGCTGAGTAATTCGAGGGTGCAACCTTGAGCGTCAGCAAACCACTTAGCAACTCCTTCCTGGGCAACTCCTTCAGGGTCGTCCCCGACACGCGCCGCCAACCGCTCCCGGTTGGCGGGGGCTTTTTAAGCTGCACGGCTCGGGCCAAACGGCCCATAACGCCTTTCACTTTAGTTTTTCTGAGCCTACCGGCTTTTGAGTGAGCAAAGGGGAGGAAATAAACAACTCAGGTTCGTGCTGTACATAAAGCTATTATATTTTCTTACAAATACTATTTACAAATTTTTCTTAAAATTAATATTAAAACTAAACTGGGAATTCCTCTTCCTCGTCTTCATCCTGGGGCTGTCCCTCCTCCTCCTCACCATCCACCTCCATCCGTCGATCTCCTCTCCTGGCTGGTAGCGGCGGGACGTCCTTGTGTCCCCACGGCAGAGTGTGGATGCCGTCGGGGAGGACACACCGCTTGTCATCAGTCGGGCTGAGGCTCAGCTTGTCCACTTCCACGGTGTAGACCCGGTGTAAGTGGGACTGGAAGCGGACGTTGGTGGTGCGCTTTTGGACCCCCTCAAACAGGCACTCTCTGTAGTCGTCGGGGGTGAGGACGTTCTTGACAACGCCCTTCGCCACCCCCTTGGCCCGCTTGAGAGCCTTGCTGCCACCTGTCGCTGCGTCCTCGATGTCCATAAAGTACAGCTTGGACCGCAGGCCGAGGTACTCGAATAAGGACAGACCGTTACACTCGTCCTTAAACTTTCCAATGACCTTGGCGTTGACGGGGCTGTAGCAGGGGTGGGACCTCGGATAGCCGCTGGTGTCGAAGTCGTCCAGGTGTTCCTTCATCTCGGCGTAGACGTCCTGGGACACGATGTCAAACACGTAGCTGTCCGTGTCCATGTAGTCCACGGTGAGGCGGTCACCGTAGCGCTCCTTCATCTTGCGCAGGAACTCGTACATGAGCCACTTGCTCAGCTCCAGGACTGTCATGCCTACGTAGACGGGCTTGTCCAACACGATGTTGACCTTGGACAGATGCACCAGGGCCACGTCCTCCGTGTAGTACGTCCGGTCCAGGAAGTTGGATCTGGCGACGTACTTGGAAAACCTCTCCGGGGTGCACACCAGCTTCACGTTGAGGCGCTTCCGTACATTCTCGATGGTTTTGCCGAAGACCGCGTTATTCATGAGCTTGAAGAAGTCCTGTTCAAACTTCGTTTTGGCCTTCTTCCGCAGCTCCGTGTTCATCAGGATGTACGGTTCCAACCACCGCGACTGGCGAAAGGAGATCGCCCGATGCACCGCGACCAGCTCCAATCCGTTTTGCAGCGCCTGCTGCAAGACCCTGTAGTGACAGATGTAGTGCGTCTTGTCGTCCAGGGTCGTCAACAGTTTGGGGAACTTCCCTATCGGCGGGCGCTTCGTCTCGCAGCAGTAGGGAAGGTCCTTGTGCAGGTCGTGTAGGCGCGCGGGGTAGTGGAGGTCCACCTCCAAGATGTAGCCTCGATCAGCCTCTGCGTCCAGCGCCGCAATGTCCAACGCCTGTATTTCTTCACGGCTGAGCCACTCGAAGTCTCCGGTCGGCAGACACTGGGACATGGCCCAGCCGTAGAGGTTGTTGGCGTCCAGGTACAGGAGGAAGCGCGTGGGCTCGTCCGGGTGGTAGTCCGGGCACCTGTCGTGGTTGGCCTTGGCGTAACGGGTGATGGACTGAGAGATGCCTCCCCGGATCCCCTGCTCCACGAACAGGTACATGTCAAAGTCCTGCAGCGTGTCCAGCTCCACACCGCAGGTCTTGAGCATTACATCCCAGGCGTAGGACGGCAGGGTGTAGTAGTGGGCGGGGTCCAGCCCGTACTCTGCCAACGAGGTGTCGCGGAACTGCTCAAAGACATCGGTGAGCAGGGCGATGTCGCATCGCAGGTACTTGTCCGCGTAGTCCTTGAGGTTGTGACACTCAAAGGCTCGCCACACGTTGAGGGCGTGCTCGTACTCCTCCTCCTTGATATCCTCCAGGGTCATGGAGTTCCTGAACGCCTCCTTGGGCGGCAACTCCCTGGTCCTGTACAGTGTGTCGTAGGACGTAACGAAGTCGTAGGGGAACACGCCCTTCCTACGCACCAGGTCGAACAGCCGGTCGTCGGGGAAGCGCTTCCTCGTCTCACGCATCCTGTCCGTGGGAATTCCTGCCACCAGGTTGGCCAGGCTCATGGACAGGAACCTGTAGGTGTCTAGGAAGCGCACCGCGAAACTGCTCTGACGTTGGTTGTCCCCGGGCTGACCAAAGTAAAACCGCTTGGTAAAAGCGATGTACCGCTCCTCCGTGTGGGCCAACACGTCCACGTCACCGGGGTCGATGGCCAGCTCGCGCACTACGAAGTGGGCGTCGTAGTTGGACAGGTTGTGGAAGTAGCAGTTGATGTGTCGCTGCTCCCGGTACCTGAGGTTGCACGAGCGGTGGGCGGCTCCTCGGAACTCGTAGGGTGGGGCGTGATTGTGGTCCCGCACCTTAACGTCCTGGTCCGTGAACTCCTTCCCGCAGAGGTAGCAGTGAGTCGCCACCAGGTACTCGTCCATCTCCTGCCGGGTCAGAGAAGGGTGCAGAGCTCTCATGCTGAATAGGAACTCCCACAGCGCCAGCACGTCCATCTTCAACCTTTCCATGAAGACCTTGGACGCGTCAGCCCCGAAGTAGACGCGGGGCTCAAACTCCTCCAAGCCGAGCGAGTCCACGATCTGGTAAGCAAAGGCGTACGGGACGTGCAGTTGCAGGGGCCTCGTGCCGGACGGTGCTTCCGCAGGGTCAGCGGCGACGGGCTGCAGAGCACACTCAAAGTCGGCGTAGACGCAAAAGCGCTCGCGCCGAGTGTACTCGGGGTGGACGAAGCGGATCTGCTGCTTCTTCGGTAAGTCCAGGCGAAGAGGAGCCTTGGCGGTGCAGTATCGCATATGCTCCTCCAGGCGCTCGGCACCGGACAGTTGCAGCTTGTTGGGCTGGTTGTCAAAGTAAGCGAAGCATCGCTTACACACGTGGATAGTGCCGCGGTGGGACGTTAGCTGAGGACGCACTAGCCTACTCATGTTTGCGATGTAGGCGTAGTGACTGTCCCCGCCGGTGGTCACGTACAGCAGGTCCCGGTGATCCTCCAACTCCCGCTTGCAGATCTTCAGCGGGAACACGCGGTCCTGGAACTTTGGCGATCCGTCGGGGCGTCTCCCCACCATGGCGCGCTCGATCCCGTACACATTGACGCTGATGGGGTTCCTCCTCTCAAAGACTTTGATGTCCTTCACGGCTACGGGGAAGCGTAGGCCGACCCAGTCGTAGTGTGCCATGACGTCCGGTGTGTACGATGTGGGCCTCTCCGGGTGTTGCGCGACGAACTTGGCTAGGATGGCATACGCGAAGCACATGTCATCGAGGTTGTGCACGTTGATAACGGCATGCGTGTCGCAGATGGTCCTGGGAAGCAGGATGAACCGGGCTCCGCGTTCTCCCAACGGGGTGTAGAGGTTGACGCGGATCTCCAGGTCCCGTATCCGGAGATAGCTCCACCCGCTGCCCACTAGCAGGCACTGCTCCTTCTCTTCCTCCAGCTTGTGGAAGGACGCTGACAGGAAATCCTCCAAGTTGGACGCGGCGGTGAGAGGCACGTTCTTCGTCTTGAAGGCCCGCAGACAGGTGGCTCCGTGAACGTTGGCGAATTCACACTCCAGGAACATGTTGACCTTGGTGTTTGGGTGTCGGGTCCTGACGTCAGCCAACAGTTCCAGGACGCTGTCGAACAGCAGCACCAGCGCGTCCTCCACGGTCAAGAAGTCCTCCATGGGCCGGGACAGGCCGAAGGTCAGGAGGCGTCCGCGGAACCCTCGTTGAATGGTGCGGAACGTGGGTAGTCCGCCACCACCCACCATCCCATCAGGTGCCGTGCTTGGTCCGGGCTGGGGCTCGCGGCTGGGTCCGGGCTGGGGCTCGCGGCTGGGTCCAGGCTGGGGCTCGCGGCTGGGTCCAGGCTGGGGCTCGCGGCTGGGTCCAGGCTGGGGCTCGCGGCTGGGCTGAGGCTCGGGTGACAGGACGGGTAGGCATGGCATCTCGTCAACAACGAGGTTCCTCACGATGGGGCAGTTGTGGGCCTCGTGCTGGTCCCGGTTGTAGCGCCGGGTGAAGCCTCGGTCGCAGTAGGCGCACGCGAACCTCATGCCGCGGTGAGCGCTTGCCACGTGCTGCTGGAGATAAGCGACCCTGCGGAAAAGGGCGCCGCACTCGGGACAGCGGACCCCGTTGGCGTGCACCAGCTGCACGTGGCGCCGGAGCAGGTCCTCGCGGGCGAATCGTCGCCCGCACGCGTTACACTCGGGCCGTGGGTCTCTGAGGGGTGGTGTTGCGGTGGAGGAGGTCGAAGCTGACGGGATCGCACCGTGGACCGCTTCCATGTGGTGGTGAAGATCCTCGGGGCTCGCCAGGGCGACGGAGCATAACGGGCATGGATGGCCTGCGAACAGGAAAAACAAGTTCTATTAGTTACCTCGATAAACATGAGGGTGAGGAACTGGCGACCTCTTCCTCACCTCGTTCGCCAGTTTGAGCCCAATATATACAAGGGTGAGGAATTGCATAGAGGCCTGGCGACCTCTTCCTCCTCTCGAACGTCAGTTTGAGCCCAGTAATACAAGGGTGAGGAACTGAACGGAGGCTGACAGCCCCTTGTTTACTACTTGAATCTGTTTACTCGGCTAAAGCCGTTTACTCTCGAAAACAAGCCATTAGTACTGGTTTCCTTTTTAACGTAAAAACCGTGCCTAACGCTTGATCGTGAGGAACTGCATAGAGGACTGGCGACCTCTTCCTCATCTCAATCACCAGTTTGAGTCCAGTAATACAAGGGTGAGGAACTGAACGGAGGCTGGCAGCCCCTTGTTTACTACTTGAATCTGTTTACTCGGCTAAAGCCGTTTACTCTCGAAAACAAGTCATTAGTACTGGTTTCTTGTTTAACGTAAAAACCGTGCCTAACGCTTGATCGTGAGGAACTGCATAGAGGACTGGCGACCTCTTCCTCATCTCAATCACCAGTTTGAGTCCAGTAATACAAGGGTGAGGAACTGTGTATGAGGATATTGGAGAAGTGCTTAACAAATCTACTGGTGGTTTCCTATTTAACCTAAAACCATACCTGGCGCTTGATCGTGAGGAGTGGGAGGATGAACTGCTGCGAGGTGGCGTCGCAGGTTGTCGCTTCGCCCGAAGCGTCGCCCGCAGACGTTGCAGTCGAAATGGCGGTCCCTGTGAGCGGCTGCCGTGTGACGAGCCAGGGTTCCAGCGAAGAAGCGACCGCAGACCTCACACATACGAGGAACAGCCATCTGCAACATCGGGTATCTATACAGTACATCGGGGCTTGGTAACAGTACCCTTCTAATAGTAGACAGAAATAAATTACAAGAATAGCTCCTATGACATTCCTAACACTGTTACACGTCTTTATCTTTGTTTCGCTCGCACATGGCGATTTTAATCTCGTCTATAATTCTACTAAGCAAAACCAAATTTTATTTTCCACTGTGATATATAAAATATTAAATATTAATTTTAGCTAATTGGGATTTAGAGCATTGGTAAATCGGCTGATGAAAAGATAAATTAAATGTTACTTACATTTTAAGATATCCAAAGAGAAAACTCCACACAGTCGCACAAGCACAGGTTGTAAAGTGTATCTCGGAGACGGCAATACTTCGTCCGCGCAGTAAGAGCTCCAAAGACAAACTGATGAAACCCTCGAGGACGCGCTTATAAATAACACTCCGGTCGGGAGGAGGCCTCGCCGGAGGAGTGAGGGAAAGTCGCTAATGAGTAAACAACCCCGGGCGGTCACGTAGGCCCTAGCACGCGCCTTGACACGTGACTCCGCGGAGTCGCTCACGGGGGGGGGGGCTTGCATCCTCACCGCGCCTTTGCTGGTTTTGAACCATCATGATGGGTCTGGAAGACCGCTGATGAGTAAACAGCCAAGATCTCATGAGGAAAACGCGTTTAAAAATTAATAGCGGGCCTGTTTAACGGTGGATTCTCAATTTTCTTTAAGGGATGGTTTACTAAGGCCGCCGCCCTACATGTGGTGAAATTTCATCAAAATCGGTCGGTAAACAGCTGAGATCCCATAAGGAAAACGCGTTTAAAAATTAATAGCGGCCTTGTTTAATGGCGGATCTATGGGGTTCTTACGTCATTCGCTTCCTCTGGGATAGGCCTACATTCTGGAAAAAGTCCCGTGGGAATCGGTGAGTAAATAGGCTAGTTATTAATTTTTGAAAGTTTTTCCTCATCATGAAAAATGTTGCAAACGGGGGGGGGGTCCGAGCTTGGCTATGGGGAAGGTGGGGGGGGATGACGTCATTGGGGGGGGATGACGTCATGGGGGGGATGACGTCATGGGGGGGGAGGATGACGTCATGGGGGAGGGGGGGTTCGAGCTTGGCTATACTGAGGGGGAACTATTGCCCCCTACTGGTAAAATTATGTGTTCAACTCCAAATGCTTCAAATTATGTGTATAACGGGCTGTTGAAGCTCATTTCTGCTTCTAGCTCTCCAATCTACTGGAAGGCAAAATTGACAAAACTGTTGAAGTATTTGTGGGTTTCCGGTAATTAATTAACGAGCAAATGTTGCCGCAGCTTGTCCTCTGCCCGAGCCTACTCGTCTGCCAACTCTTAACGTCCGTTGTTTAATACTTTTTGATGTTTCGTATAAATTTAATTGAAAAATAATAAAAAAAATAGTTGTCTCTCATATTCATCGCGTTCGTTAGTCGTATATACTTAAATAAGAAGCTTCAGTGCATTCTGTATCGGATTACAAACTTTATTCGGGTTTTCCTATGGGAAACATAATTATTACACATAATTTTACACAATCTAAAATTACTAACTTTTATTTTGATTTTTGTGTACATATTTTTGTAAACCATCGATGATAAAGCTTTCTAATAGTGCGGCAGTTATAACAATCGGTTCACTGAAACTTGTAATTTATTTGTAATCCAAGTATTACAGATTTTAAGACAGTAGCCTTTAGTAAGTGAACTTAAAAGTCTAAACTTAGATAATAGATTTAATTTGTAAGACTTAATAGCTAACAACTTTCATTAAGCAGAATTTCAAAGAGGCCGCAACTGATTTACAATGTTATTACATGTTCATTTCCAACGAAACTATGGTTCATTGTAACTTAATGAGTAAATGTTTAAGCATTTCTCATTAGATTTGTAACAGTCATCAAAGTGTTCTATTCAGTTTTTTTTATCTCTATTAGTTTTACTTATACTTATTTGTTTGAACTTTTATTTAAAGTAAATTATTAAACTTTTAATGTACTCAACCGGCTTGTAAAGTTTAGTTCCAGGTTTTACTCATTTAAGCTTTGATAGAATTCAGCGAATAAACAGTTCAAATTGTAAACTTCTCTTTATATGGAGACAGAATTCCGTTTGATATCTTTACCGGGTCTGTCAGACTTCGTGTGAAATAAATTTATTAAATTAAATATTTTCACTTGTGCCTCGCTTATGTATTTTATCCTTCTCATCTTAGTGTGTTGGAAATCTTCAAACAACCTTTTTCTCAAATAATACCTTTTAATATACTCCTCACAATAATGTAGCCTTATAATCCAAAATTAACATTAAAGCCTACACAAAGACAGTATTACCTATACTTTCAAGCACATAAACATTCACAAAAATATTTAAGGACTAATTATTGATTTTTTTCTAAATAATTAAAACCTACATAATTTTATCATTGAAACTTTTACTGTGTTCTCAATAAAAATCATTCCATACCATTTCATTATTTAAATTAACGTTTAGGTACTCGATATAATTCACTTTTTATAACTGAATACGGTAGCCAATAGATAATATGATAAGATATGATATCTTGCAGCAAATATCTGAGATGAGTTAGAACGGATTCTGTTTAGTGTTAAAAAATACAGGCATGTTTTCAAAAGCCCATTCAATCTGAGTAACCAAGCTTGGTTTCAGCTTTATGTGTAATATTATTAGAATAATAATAAGTTTTACTCTTATAGTAATCAATGCTCTTTAAACATCATAACGAGTTCGCACGCATCACGCTGACGTGAGGGAAGTGAATTTCCACATAAAAACTTGTAAAACTCAAAATAAGTGTAAAAACATACATTTTTCCAATTTTTATTGAAATCTGAAAATATTGATTTTTTGGCTGTTCTGATACTCCTGGTTTCATTTACTTGCAAAGCTGGGAATACAATTTTGCCCATTATAAGGTTAGGAGAAGGTCCAGACAGGCTTGAAAGTAGGCGTGAGGTTGCTGGGGATGATAAAAGTACTCTAACAAAGGAATAACAGGCTTTTCTAGTGTAAAACCCCCATAAGACAACGTACTGTGTTTAGTCGATACACATTTTCTTTAATAACTCGGTAACTATTTATGCTAGAATGGCGAGAGAGGGCTTAAAACTTTCGCCTCACTAATTCCCATCTTTTTACATGCATTTATTTTGCATCTGGGGCTTTTCTAAACCTTTTTGGGCCCAAAAACTCGAAATTTGAAAGATGAATCTCCAAAAAGGGGTTTAGAGTTTTCCGATTGTTTTGCCCAACGAACTTGTCCAACCGATTACAGAAAGGAACGTCCCTACCAAATTTGAAGTAAATCGGACAAAAAATGCGACCACTAGAGTGCAAACACATATATATATACCCCCGTAGCAGCAAACTTGCGTACTCAGCGAATTTCCAATAGATATGAATGTCTTAATACTACATAAAGCCACTTACCAAGTTTCATAAAAATATATTCACAAATAAGCAATATATACAATTTTAATTATTCTCCATAGGAATAACATTGGGGCTGAGTACGCAGGTTTGCTGCAAAAAGGAACACAACAAATGGATTTTTATGCTAATATCAATATAACTCAACTAGGTGAAGTCATATACCAGATTTGATTAATTTATGTTCATAATTAAGGGAGACATGGCACTTAATTATTATCCATAAGAATAACATGGGGCTGAGTACGCAGGTTTGCTGCTACGGGTGCCTTTGGCAACAAATAATTTTTTGAGCAAATATCAATATACCACAACCAGATGAAGCCATATACCAAGTTTTGTCAGTATACGTTCATAAATAAGCGAGATATAAAATTTTTCTTTTCCTCCATAAGAATAACATAAGACAACGTACTGTGTTTAGCACTTTCAATATCTCGGTAACCAATTGACGTAGAGAAATGATGAAAATACCAAATTGTGTGTTTTTTTAAGCTGAATCCAATGATAAAAACTAAAATTTGATTTTTTCAAAAGTTACATGTGAAAAATTCAAAAAACCCATTTTTGGGGTACAAAACCCCCCCCAAAATACCCCTTCGGATAGAGTGATCTGGCTGGTTTTCGAAATTAAAGTCATAAATGTTGCTTTACATGTTTGTACCAAATTTCATCAAAATCGGATCATTTTTACGAGAGTTATCGTGCTCACGGACACACACACACATATACATATATATATATATATATATATATATATATATATATATATATATATATATATAAATCTCGTACGGCAATCGGCTGCCTTTCATGGTGGAAACTGCATTGAACTTGGCGGCCGGTGCACTTGACTGCCGTATCCGGCCGCCAATTGCACATCACATGTTATATCAACTGAGGAAGCCGGCAGGAACATATTTTGAGCATTTGAAGTGGCAGCCAAATAACGTATTTTTGATAGGTGTATGACAAAATGTAGTTTGCCATTCTACCACATGGAACGCTGCTGTTTTTAAAAGATACACCAGAAGTATGTTCCTATAAATAAATGCCGTGGACTCGGCAGCCCATAAGTTGCAACACTGTCAAGCTGAATGTGCATTCCGATTATAAATTTTTGCCGCGGATGTGGCAGCCAAAACACATCTGGCCTGACTCACCTTCAGATGTTCAAAGATTGTTATCTTCCATCATCATTTCCTGTACTCACTCGAGGCCCGCGATATTTCCGAGCCTGCATACTTTCCTGCCCGCTTCACTGTGACATAACACCGAGAGGTCGTTTAGACTAGGCTTACTTGACGCTTACGGAATAAATCATACATTTGCATGTTCTTATTTCTCACATAGTTGGACTTAAAACAAGCAGTTCGAGCAGTTTGATTATTTTCCTTGACTGTTGCAGTATATTAACGTCTACGTTATAAGTTTAACGTATTGCGCCCACTTCACTGTAATTTCATACCTAGAGGTTAGACCACTCGATGATTTGGGAGTAAATCATACATCTGCATGTTCTTATTGCTCACACAGTGGGACTTAAAACAACTCGAGCAGTTTGATTATTTTCCTTGACTATGGCCTGTTGAAATATGTTAACGTCTAAGTTATAAGTTTAATTGTACAGGATTTAGGGGGGTTTGAGCATGCATAAAAGGAAAACGCAATATTTTTGCTGATTAATGTGATATATAATATGGATCTAGGTAATAGCGAAAATGTATGTCGTCAGTTTCCTATGTGGTCGACAACATGGTGGAGGGGGGTAAAGATGGCGGCGGCCGCTACTCGTAAATATGACGATATCTTGGGAACAGTATGAGATATAACATTTGTTTTAGCATTGTTATACTCACAACAATATGTACAACAATAACTGTTATTAGGTTTGAACCCGTATCTCGATTAATAAAAGAGCTACATAATAAAATGTCATAAAAAATCTTTAAGGCACACATTTTTATGGAAAATGTAATCAGTATGTGAGTTTTTCCCGTTTTAATGAAAATAACTTAGTACACGAGTTAGTTGGTACATTTTCGAGTGTTAATATATGAATAGTTTATCAAGATATGTCAACCAAGTCTTTGAACAGCCGTCCGTTCAAGTTAACCGCAGCGTCAAGGTCGGACGGCGCCGTGTAGGAAAACCCTCACTATCTCGGTAACTGTATGAGATATACCACCGGATATAACGTCGTTTTAATTGTAATAATATGGCAAACAATAATGGTTTTAACGTCTAAATCCGTATCTGCAATTTTTGTAGCGTTATTTATCAAAACATACTAATAAAATTGTACCCAAGACCCAAGAGTAAACAGTTATTGAACAATCTGTTAAATGACTTAAACTTAAGGGTTAAACTTCAAAATAAATTTATAGTACATACATATTTAGTATAGTTGTACTTATGACTCTAAAATACTATGTTTTAGTTTTTTATTATTTTCCCTATAATTCTTTGTTTCCCTATAGGGCTTACGAAGTTGTATAACTAATAATGGAGACAGATACTTTCAATATTTTCTGCAACCGCTATTCATGTTATGCTTGAGCATCAAGTACTGTATTTTATTTTATTTTCTCCTAATGTTTGTTTACATTCCACTAACTAAACAATGATTGTGATGGTTTTCATTCGAGTTAATGATATACTAATCAGTACGTTTTGTATTTACATATCACTGCTGCAAGTTATTAGCCAGTGCAGTGAGAAAAGGTGAATTCCCGGACAAGGCAAATGGCAGAGATGTAGTCGCCATCAGCACCACCATAAACTACTCGCGAGTATAAACGATGAGAGAGAAGTTTATGGTCTTAAAAGGAACCACTGAAGTGTGACAAACGCGGCCGACCCGACTCAACCCCTAGGCCCGTTTGTATACGGAAGGGACATGTGCCACTGAGGTTGCATGTGCTACTGAGACCTGGGACCTGACAGATGTCTTCGACTACATTCCACCATAGATTAAACATACTCCTTAGAAGATTAAGTATTAAGGTCTTAGATTTAAGAAGGAAAGGATAGATTAAGAAAACTATAACCGTATGTTCTCATTTGATTAACATTGGAATTTTGGATGTCCCACGGGGAGTAGCCCTAGAGCATTTAGAGGAATCTGAGAGTAAGGTACAATAGCTGTAACCTAAAGGAAACCTACCCTGAAAATGTCATGCCTTAAGTCCTTATAGTTTAGACGTACGGCGATCCACACACAGACAAGAACTCTGCTTTATTTATATAGATTGTCGATAAGACTGTTTAGCTTAGGTGCTAAAAACATTACCAGACTTTGCCTAGTTTGAACAATTTGAAGTAACTTGATTGCTCATCGGTTCAAGAGGAACAATCTCAAGTTTTGTTCACGATTTATGGAAATAATTAGAACTAGATCAATCAAAATTATAAATGGTTGCAATAACGGCTATGAAACACTCCCTAATAATACCAAGAAGTCATCTTTACAGCAACAGTTAAAATAATTTGTTTGGTATTCTTTGTGCTAGCACTACCTACATTGGTAAGAAGATTGTTAATTTGTTTATATTATGAATAAACTATCTTTATTTATATATACTGGTAAATAAGTTTAAAAACCAGATTTTATTATGAGGACTGATTAATTACGAGGTGTGGAAGTGTCTTTAGAAAGTGTCCGCGCAGTGTCCCAGCTAAAAAAAAAACACGGGGTACATACGCGACACTCGAGACACAGTGTCTTTGCACAGTGTTGCGCACGTAACCTAGTATAGACTGGTTTTAGTAAATCACAGTGTGTTGGCTCCTTAAGGCGGTCCCACACTACTCGCGAACACGTCTGAACATTCGGCCGAAAATTCTCCAGAACATTCAGCCGAACATTCTACCGAACATTCACTGAACGTTCGCCCTGATGAAGCTCCCACACTTCTCGCGAACACCCACCGAACATTCGGGGGAATGTTCGGGCGAACATTCCCTCGAACATAAATAAATTCCAATCAGCTGTTTGCGCATTGTCCGTCGTGTCCAACGAGCATTGTTGTGAAAAAATGGACGACTCTACAGATGATGTCACTGTTGTTGCATCTACAGTCGTATTTTTTCTATAATAGCAGACACACGCCTGTTTGATTTTGTTAATCAGCTGATTATAAACAATTGTTGGAAATCAGCTGTAATAACTGCTAGTTTGGGCGTTGACGCGGCGATCGTCCATCGTTGACCACTCTGCCTTCAGTGCTCACAAGGAAACGCTTTGTATTTGACTTGTTTATAATTAATTCATGATAATCATATTAATAACAATGTTTTCGTTTGTTGGCAATTAATTAACATCGAGTAAATATGTCTTCCCCTGATGTAATAAATTATAAAAGGTGTAGAATTTATTCGTGTAGAAGAAACCAACGAAAATAGGAGAAGCCTATTTTTTACAAAGTAAAAAATCAAATATAAATATATCAAGTACTAGCTGATACCAGTATTTTGCAGAGCTGATTAAAATCCTACTGTAAACATCTGTTTAAGTACTCACCTGAATCATTAAACCTATTGCCCATATAAGAGGAACGTTGTAACTTTAAGGGTGACTGGGGCGAAGCCCTAATTAAGGGATTGCTAAGATGGGACGTTGAAACGGAACAGACAAGTCGACAGATAGTCACCATCTTTCTTTTATACATGTATAAGATAGTATAATTCATTATAAAAAAAGGTTAACAAACATTGGACATTATTTTATTATCCGGCATAAACATTTATATATTAAGTTTATTAACAGTCAAGCTTTTACAAGTTCTTACAATAAGGAATATACTGAACAATAATATTAGTCAAGAGATAACTCAAAAAACTATTCTTTTCGGGAAAAATTTCAACGTGGGAATGACAGACTGGTTGTGCACCTGTACCACACCACCGATGCGATTCTTACCCCGGCGATGCAATTTTCTTGGAAACTTCTTATCTCTTGTTAAATACTTGAGGTAAATTAAATCGATTCCACTGTCATTTACTCAACTTAGATGACAGACTTATATTAATTTGAAAAAAAAGATACGTTTGGGTGTTGTGACCACAAACAAATGTTTTTTAGCGAATTTCCCCTATAGGGAAGAAGCTATTACCGTAGTCGGCATGGTAATACCTAGGCCCGGGACCATGATAACTTTTCGTTTTGAGGTCCCCAGACCCCAAAAAAACCATTCGTTAGAAACTGTATATATATGTGTCCGTGAGCACGATAACTCTCGTAAAAATCATCCGATTTCGATGAAATTTGGTATAAAAATGTAAAGCAACATTTATGACTTTAAGTTAGAAAACCAGCCAGATGCTCTATCCGAAGGGGTATTTTGGGCGGGTTTTGTACCCCAAAAATGGGTTTTTCAAATTTGTTACATATAATTTTGGAAATAGTCAAATTTTAGTTGTTCCCATTGGTTTCAGCTTAAAAAACACACAATTTGGTATTTTGATCATTTCTCTACGTCAATTGGTTACCGAGATATTGAAAGTGCTAAACACAGTACGTTGTCTAATGTTATTCTTATGGAGGAAAATAAAAATTTTATATCTTGCTTATTTATGAACGTATACTGACGAAATTTGGTATACGGCGGCTTCATCTGGTTGTTGACCATTGATATTTGCTCAAAAAAACAATTTTTTACCTAAGCTCCCGTAGCAGCAAACCTGCGTACTTAGCCCCATGCTATTCTTATGGAGAATAAGTAACGTGTTATCTCCCTTCATTATGAAAATAAATTAATGAAATTTGGTATGTGGCTTTACCTACATGAGTTAAATTGATATTTGTATAAAACCCCATTTTTTGTGTTCCTTGCTTCAGCAAACCTGCATACTCAGCCGCCATGTTATTCTTATGTAGAATAATTAAAATGTCATAAATCGTTTATTTATGAATGTATATTGATGAAACTTGATATGTGGCTTTATGTGGTATTAAGATACATATATACGCATTGGAAATTCGCTGAGTACGCAGGTTTGCTGCTACGGGAGTATTTCTCCTTGAGTAGTTGTCCCCCCTTCACCACTGAGACCTGCTCTGATTATGGAGAGTGGAAGAAAATCAACTACTATTTAAATAAAGGATATGTAGGGACAATAATTAAGGGTTCCGTATTAAAGGATTTATTTGTATCTTCTATAATCAATTAATTAAAATGTCCATTATTGAGGTTGGCGTCAATCTGCTGTCGCAAAAACACAAGTGATTGTATGAACTGAATGATTTGAAACAACACATTGCCTCAACACACTGACAAAATAGTGCAGCTGAGTTGAAGAAGTGACTCAAGCCCTGAATCCTGCAGAATTTGTCGACAGTATACTAATAATTATAACTGACATACGCAGAGTATCTCAGTACAACTAGAGATTGACATTTAATTATTGATTATTCATTACTAATGACCACTTAAGTGGTATTCAATACTTACTTGAAAGCACAACAAATAAATACGGTACGCATACAAATAAATACGCATGTTTTATAGTATTGTCTCAGTAGAACAAGATCGATGACTATAAATGATGCAGTGATACAATAATGCATGTTCGCGAACAGTGTGGGAGCCTGCGGAATATTCGTCGGAATGTTCGGCTGAACATTCGCCCGAATGTTCACTGAACGTTTACTGAACATTCGGTCCCGTATTCAAAGTTCGCGCAGCTCCCACACTTCTCGCGAATACTCCGAACATTCAGAGTTCGGCCGAATGTTCGGGCGTGTTCGCGAGTAGTGTGGGACCGCCTTTATTGATAATGCCACCCGTGTCTGTCTATTTTTACTCTTTACCGTGGGAAACAGGCGAAGAATTTCTACTTCCCCTCGTTCAACAATCCATGACAATAGCACAACTATCAGCATTTAACTGCACTTGGCACAACACAGCCGAATTTATGTGCAAAAAATAAAACGTTATAACGAAACACAAAATGCTAACGAACTGCTCAATGCCAACTGAACACTAAATTGACAAGGCCCACGATTAACGATGAATACAAACCTTATAAGATGATACATATTATTAATGAACATAGACAGTATTAAACAAGCAACGTAGAGAGGCATTAAACAAACAAGTAGAAATGTGCAGTCAGACTCATGCAGTCATGCAGACAAACAAGCGCCTGAGTCACCACCATAGGACTTTATTAACACACCTACACCTACTCTATGGTCACCACGCAATACGCGGCGATGCTATAGGCCCGGCGCGGCGGTGCGGTGTCCGCTCTCTAAGAAGCTATCATGTTAACAAATATCCTTACTATACCTATAATTTTAAAGCTAATTAAATTATCTACAAGTTTTGTTGAAAACATTTCATCTTATGCCGCAAAGATAAAAATGTAAAATTAGTTTAAGTTATTACATTTTGTTTTAGCAGTGGCAGTTTTTTTGGTACATATTGAGTACTAGTAGAATGTACCCGTTCTTCGCACGGGTTAGAAAGGTAAGTTAGCTTGAAACAGCTGTGCTTGCGTCTGCTCTTTAAGCTGTCAAATGTAAGTGACCTCAGCTGTTCGCATTACAGTTTCTGAATGTTTACTTTCTTCTCAAATGTAAACATTGAACTTAGGACTTCACGGGGCGTCGTTCGAGGGAATTTTAAGGAAGTGAATAGGTCTCTATGTTACATGGGTTCAAGATCTACCTTTGTGTAAAATTCGTGATGGGGAGGGGCCATGGGTCGAGCAGCGAGTCGTCATGGAGGGACTGACCGCAGCAACAGTGATGGAGCAAACGAGTGGGGTTGTGGCAGAGGGTAGGCGAGCTGAGGGAACCAAGGTCCAGGCCATGCCTAACCGTTAATTTTTTCAAAATTGTTTAATGCAAAAAATGGACATATAGCAATGAAAAAACTCCCGAGGAAATTTAATATATAAATAATGGGAGAACATACGTGCAATGATTCACTTTTACTAAATCTAAGATATTGATTATAATGATTTACAGATATTACATGTCTGAACTGTAATTTTATTACTACAATTAGTTAATTAACTGGCGGATTCGGTAATTAGGAAACGTTCGGTAAATATTCGTAAAATCTGGTTGGTATGTATTTGGATTTCTTATTACATTATTGTTATACATACAAGAACATTACAGATTTTTAAAACACCAGGTGATTTAAATTAAAACGTTAGAGGAAAAAATACATCCGAATAAAAAAATTAAATAACTGTATTTTTCCTATACTACCCTGCTTGTGATAAATTAACTAGACCAGTAGATGGATCACGGATAAATTGTAGAACGAGTAAGTTACATTTACATTAAAGTACATACATCATTAAATATGATTACAATTTGTGATCTATATTAAATGTCAAACGTTAAAACTACAATTTTTCACATTTTTGGCACGAATATCGGCTATTTTGTATAACAAATTTTTAACAAGTGTATACAAATGTGAATCCCTGAGCGAATCAGAACATGATAAACCAAGGTGAAAAATTCGCATAAATTAAGTTATTTCTGAATACCTATCCCAACATTACAAATATGCACGAGCTAATTTGTACCACTATCACTAGTCTCACTATTCTGCCTTAATTAAGGCAAGACCATATATTTGACTTATCTGTTGAAAATATACGTGTCAGAAAAAACTTTCATCTAAAGATACCAAATTCAAACTTGGTATACATTTATTACATCTAATACGACCCATTTTTGAATGCAATATCAAGTTCCTACTTAGTACCATTTCAAAATAACGGCCATATTGGTTTTTTCAAAGCTATATCTTTAAAACGGCAATATTTAGGAAACAACTGTTAGGATAAAAAAGTTGTGTTATGTTGTCCTAAAAACAATGATATGAATATATTAGCTCTAGAATTATAAATAACTGCGAAATTGTGATTTTGATAAGTTAAAAACATGATTTTTTTACCGTTATACATTATTTGTACCTAGATTGGTTTTATAAGAAGAGAATATAATGATAGTAGAACTACAATAATCCAACTTTGGATGGTCCGACTTCTCGCTTACCGACCGTGCCGTTTCGGTGTTTGACGTAAACAAGCCACTCACGCAACTCACTTTGTTGTTATGATGTATATAATTCAAAATTTTACACACGTCAATATAAAATTAAAAATAAAATGTTTTATATTATCATTGGACCTGTGATTGTTCATGATGTAATGAAATGTTTCAGTGCCTTACTACTTCGATAACGACAGACGTTTTGTGCTGCAATTCCAGAGCTTTTGACAAAGCTAACAGTTTGGAGATTTAAGAAATGAATACAGTAATACATTAGCAATAACTGGTGAATACTACGTACAAATTAATCCACAAGTGTGAATTAAAAGGAAACTATCAAATGATATATTTATTACAGATGTTTTTCATTTTATACCGTGTCAATAATCAAATAAAATTGTGTGTTGGTCATACCATTCATGATTTAAATTATGCCTTATTTTGTATTTCCTTATAATTACATATTTTAACATCATTCTACGCATAGTCCATGAGTAATACATTAATACACGTTAAAGCAATGAGAGGAGAGCTAATTATGACCACTATCTTGATAACTGTTCAAGGAAGATCGTCAAGACGAATTGGCAACAGTGGTGGCAGCTAAATAACGCGAAATATTTATGAAGTATTACTGCTGGCAGTCATTTAGCTGCTAGACATACATGGTGCGCCGAATCAAATGTAAACTTAGGGCAGTCAAATTACATGAGTTTTAATACACATAGTTATAATAAAAAAATTATGAAAATAAGTTAATGGTTATATTAATAACGTAATTTTGAGTAGAGATACACGTTAAAACTTAAATATACTCTAAAATTTGGGGTGGCAGCTACTTAACCTAAATTCGTATGGCAGCTGAATAGATAGTGAGATTATATATATATATATATATATATATATATATATATATATATATATATATATATATATATATATATATATATATATATATACAGTTTCGAACGAATGGTGTTTTTGGGGTCTGGGGACCTCAAAATGAAAAGTTATCATGGTCCCGGGCCTAGGTCTTACCATGCCGACTACGGTAATAGCTTCTTCCCTATAGGGGAAATTCGCTAATATATATATATATATCTATATAAAATTTTGAACGACCCCCCAAAACGTGTTCAGGGGGTCACGTTAGGAACTTCTATGGTGGTCCCGGGCTTAAGTTTCACCGTGCGGGTCATGCTAATAGTTCACTTTCCATAGGAAATTCACTAACAACACGTTCGTGTTTCAAATTGAAACTGACAAATACAGGTATGTTCCATGACTATAGGCATTGACTGAATGCTTTTCAAACCACTGGATGGCAAAACCTGACAAAGCCTCTGTTGTAGTCTGTGTATGCGTTCAGTGATTAATTAGAACCAGTGTTGCAGCTTGTTCTCTGCCCCAGTTGACCGTTCACTTTCCTATCTTTACTGTGGACCGACGTAACTTGTAATGCTTGTATTAGCATTAATTGTTTCAATCAGTATACATATCTTTATTCCTCAATTTTGCCAGCCAAACGTTGAATAAAACAACCTCTTAAATAAACAACACCGTTGATGTTGATATTAAATAACATATTTTGAATAAATATAATTACTCAGTAGGTTTCAATTTTTAATATTATCTCCCTTTTATTTAGTAAACAGAATGTTAATGGTAGCACTAATATCACTTTACGGATATTTTTCAATATCATATTTCGAAGACCTTATAAAATTAAAATTAAACTAAAAAGGCAGGGATTTCAAGGCATTGAAAATGTGCTAATGATTTATGTCATGCAAAGTTCTTAAGTAATACAGCTTGTTGTTTGCTGATAACAAATTATTTAACCTAATTTTACAATGGTTTTATGAATTCTATTGGTCTACATTAAATAAAGCACAAACCGTTTACAATTTGTTATGTATTTCACGAAGGGGAAAACAATATATGTGATTACAATTACTGTTTGTTTTTTTACTAACTCTTATAGGGACTGCCATAAAAACGTTATATGAAAATTGTGTAGTATGTTTGTATTTGTTCGACCTACCCAGCATCAAAAATGTCAATCCTACTTCCTACTAATATTATAAATGTGAAAGTTTGGATGTTTGTTTGGATGTATGTATGGCTATTTGGAGTTCCATCACGGATAAACTACTGGACCGATTAAGCTAAATTTGTTCATGAATATAGCTTACATATCACATTAACATATATACCTGATAATGACCACCCCCAACCTTAGGGCTCCTCCCCATAGGTCCTGTAAGATATAACGCAAATCTTATGGGAGATATAATTTATAAAATTACCAGCTGTAGGCGTTTGTTGGTTAGAGCAAAATAAGTCATAATTAAACCCAAACAAAGATTTGATAGCGCTGGTCAGGTTAATATTTTAAGGCGTTTTAATTTGTCGCGAGCGAAGCTGCGGGTAACAGCTAGTAGGACATAAAATTGAAATTAATTCATTTGATAGGACCTCTAAAGTGTTACTAGGTTAGCTAAATCTCATTAATTAATGAGTAAAAGATTTAAAAGGAAAATATGTTTTGTGAAAATTTTACATATTACATTTTCCAAATATAGCAGTACCTACATTTACTTAGTTTTGGTATAAAATGTTTAAGAAAAAGTCCGGTAAATTTTATCATTGCTTTTTAAAATCGATCATGACGCCCAACGGGTTTAAGCTAATTACAAAGATAATCAAATATAACTAGCACTAACAAATATAATTATACTAATTCTTTAGTTACATACTACACGGTAAATTTACATAAAGGATGGTACAATGGGATCTATATCAACCAGTTACGTTGGTTTTCATCAGGCCCAATTAAATTAGAGCTAACGATATCAGGTTGAAAGTGATCTCATTATGTCATCTTTTAAGCACATGTATCGTCTTGTATGTAGCTACAGTATAGTTGTGAATATGTTTAGTAGTATTGCGAGATGTTATTAATATTATCTTTGTTTTTTGTTTGTTTTTGCTTTTTTTGTAACACTATCTATTATCCTACCCAAGTTAATAGGCATTCATAGGTTATTTTACTATTTATATGCTTAAAATTAGTTGAACATTAGTCCGGCTGATAAAAGACATGACCTTGTTCAGTATAAACATGTTTTAGCATGTAACTCTTTCAAAATGCACATTATCAGCTCATATAGGGAGTATTCAAACTGTGTATACGTTAATGTCGTCCTTAAACCCTTGAAAGTAATATCCACGACCATTCATTGTGATCCAGGCACCACGGGTTTAGTGACAAAGTTGGATCGGATTTGTTTGAGTAATGGTATAACCAGTTATAGCGAATGATGAATTGGATATCGAAATATCGCAGCAATCACTTGGATTGAAGATGAGCGACCTGCAAATATTTCGTCTCAAAATACGAAGCGAATATTGAATGCTAATGTAAGATTGATCTTCGGAATTTGTTTTTATTTACATTTGAGTTTCTTTTCTTTAAAAAATACATTCACACATCTGCTCGCGAACCACCAGTTAGTGTATAAATAAATGTAGAATATTATATTATTTAATTGCTAAAGTTGATAATTAAAATAAATATAAATGACCGATGAATGTATTTATATTTTTGATTTATAATATCTTTATAGTCATCAAATAATAGCTATCAGTTTAAAAATAATACATTGTATCTTAAAAACTAGGTAAACGCATGTTTGTAAAATTAAAAAGCATGTAATAATTTGTTCCGGTTGATTTACGATTCGCTAAAAAGGTTTGATACTATAATAAAATTTCAATTGAATTAGTTTTATTTAAATTTGATGCCGTTCATAGATTTAAAATATTAGAACCCTTCAATAAACTTTGTAATTGGTTATGGCAATCTATGAGAACGTCTTACACGAAACTGTATGTAACATAATGAATTGAGCTTTAAGTCTGATTGATTTAGTGTAAGTACTTTCTATTGTATTTAAAAAAAGTCCCTTTACCATCTAGGTTACTATTGTTCACATTGACGTGTTCCATTATATACAATTGTCGAATGGCAATAAGAAAATTACGGTATTCAATTAATAGACGTTTTGCATAATTTAAAATTACGTTTTACATTTATTTTAAATCTTAAATAAAATCGTAATTATACATAGAATATTGTACAACGCAATCTATGTCAAACGAACCTAACGTTCATCATCAGGCCTGAAGACAAAGCGATAAAATCATTTTCATAACGTTTATAGAACAAGTAAAAAATAACGATTTTGTTCTAAATATCTTAGTTGCATCTCTAGCGTTGGGTATAAACATTCATGTAACTACTTGTATATATTACTATATTTTGCATCAATATAATCCAACAGAATAAATGGGCTTACTTTAAGAAAAAACAACTTAAAACTAACATTTTTCTCACTTGGCCATTTCATGAACACCGGTAATTTGTTGAGTTGTAAGACGTTTATTTAATTACACCGCGTAAGCATAACAAAACGTAGTATTTTAAACAAAATGTTATCTAAAACACACAGCACATATTTTTACAAATTTTAAAATGCTGTCCAAAGCTCTCGAGTATTGTTGGTTCTACCAAGTAATTAAAGTACTTATCGATAACGTTAATTTACTATATCATTTGTCAATTATCTTTTTAAACGGTAATTTTATGTAGTATTAATTTAATTTTAAGCTATTAGGAAATTACGAGCCTGGAAAAAGAACTAATAATGAAAATATCACTTGCTAAAGTCTCCACTAAAATTTCGTCGTTTCAACTTTTGTCTTCCCTAACAAACTTTGTTGGTTCGCTCACATATCAATTAAGGCTTTGTTTCAAAATTCAAGTAGAGTCAAGTCAACATGAACTTATACGATTGCTTTAGTTTAATTTATACTATATTAAGGAATTTGATGTATGTATGTCTTTTGTCATACCTGTTCCGTTTCAACCAAAGAAACCCTCAGCTGTTTGAATACTGCTTATACAGTATATATCTAGTTTGAGTGGGCTACTCCCATTTATGTACACTTCTTGTAGTTTTTGTTTTACTTCAAATCCTCTGTGCGAAGAACGGGATTCAAGCTAGTACTAGATATTCATCTATTAAATCTATATCTATATATTAATACGCTAGGGTTTTTTTATTCACAGTCATAACTCGATAACGTCTAGACGGATTTTAACGTTTGAGGTGACAAATTAAAGGCATATTTACATAAATTTGCCAATACGTCTCAGAATTTTAAGAAAGGGTAGCTTTACTTAAACACAGTATAAGGCTGAATTTTCGTAACAGTGGCGCTATCCGATGGCGGAATTCTAAACTACATGATGATTAATAGTACGTTGTTATGATCCATTTTAATATCAGATGTTATCTTATGTCTGTTTACATCAGAAGAAATCTTTCGTTGACTACAAACTTGCTCGAATTCGAGCAACAGGACATCTAGTTGTAATAAAGAGTTTCGCTCAAAATACATATCACTGTACCTGTCTCTATCGTAATAGGTTTACGTATGTTGTTCGCGAGTTTATTATCTCGAATTTGATCATTTACTTATTATTTAAAGAGAATCAATGATGGAAATTTGTAACTAACAAACCAACGTCCAAACTGAATGGATTACTATAATTTTAAATTGTGCACATTTAAAATACAAATACCCGGATTATTACCATATTTAATAATAACACATAACAACCATAACTTTAACTAACTATAACAAAACAATAGCTCATGGCGTTCTTAAATTATAAGACCAACACTATTACTAGGATAAGTCCCAAATCAAACCCCTAGGAATATAAGAAAAAATTAAAATAATATTCGGGTTGATGAATACTATTCCTATTTCTTACAATTAAATAATTATTTGGAAAGATAATATTGATTAAACATTTGGTATACTCCAAAGCACAAAATACACTAAGAGATGATAATATTACGGTCTAACCAATATGTAGTTATGACCTCGGACAATGCCAATATAGATTAGCATGATAGCCAAGCTTATTAGATCTATTGCCTTGTGGCTAATTATTGACCTATGTTGATACTCTTGTGTTATGTTTGTGTTGATTATCGAAATTAATTTTACACTGTGTACATAATACGCACTCTTTGTTCAAATGGGCTGGAAACGTGTATAATTCTCTGTATATTTAAACAATATACCGGGTGTTCCTTAGAGGTTCCCCCCCTTTATTTTTTGAACGACTATCATTTTCAAACAATCTTTGGTAAAGTTTACTAGCATAAGTCAAAGTACTTTTTAAGTGGTTAAGGGTTTCAACCGTTACCCCTATATAGGGGCTTCTGGGGTGGTTTTTATTTTTTTAATAGCAACCCCTAACAAGCTGTGAATCGTTTTAAAGAGGATATAAAAAGAAAATGAATGCCGCAAACTAGACCTCTCTATGTTTATTTAATTTAATGCTATGGCCAGAAAAATATCTATTTATTTTGTTATTTAAACTGCTAAGATTTCCCTCCTTACCAGAAATCAGATACAGAGTGGGAAAATTCAAACTCCCCTTCATTTGACCTTTGACCAAAGACCATTTAAAGTGCAAAAAGTCATTTTAAAACCTTCTTTATTTTGGCCAAGGACTCCATTCACCTATTGACCAAAGCAAATAGTAACCTTTACCAAATATTTTTTACAAATTTACAGTCATACAAAAATTAAGAGAGGGTGGGACCTTTATGGGACACCAGGTATACACAAACAAGTTTAATACTCGAATCAGGTTTTAAATATGAGTTTTATATATTTTAATAGGAAAATATTAAGGTTATACCATAAAAAGCCCCAACATATCCTATCCTTACTATTATAAATATGAGGTGGTGTCTGTCTGTCTATCTCCAACACGTTCCGTCCCGCCAAACCCACTGGACCAATTCTGCTGAGTTTTTGCACAAATATAGTCTATGTGCCGAGTAGTGTCATAGGCCTATTGCCGTTTAGAAAAGTCCTCATGGCTCTTCCCCGCGGGACTTCCAAGTCTCCATGTTATTCATATAGAGGAGAGTTTTATTTGGTTTATGTCATATGGTTTTTTTTCTGAATCCAATTCACTTAAATAAATAGCTGTAATAAGGATTATATCTAACTACAGAAGATCATTGTTTTGTTTACAATTTGTCTACTCTGAAAAAAAAACCGTTTGCCCGTTTGCAGATCACGGGCATAGCAGCTAGCTTTCATATTATTAATACGACGATAATTTCACCCACTCTATTACATATAGTATACAGGCTTTCTTATTATAATATTACTCAGTCTTTTTGTTTGCATGCACCCATTTAGCTGCGTAAATCTGACCTACTTATACGTTAAACGATACATGATATGTTTATACATGTTTAAATCTATTACATTTAATGAACGATTTCTTAATTAGTATGACACGTTTTGTCACAATTAACAAGATGTAGTTCAATATGGCTTACCTTTTGTGTTTTAAAGTGTATTCTATTTTAATATAATACTATTTCCAATAATTTTACTATTCCACCACCTGTAATGCCAGCAGAGTGCGCCTAATGTGTCGTTGGCTTCCCCTACCTACTCCTTTTGCCGTGGAAACTACTGAATAAATGCTAGGAGAGTGTCAATATTGATTACAATCAATGCAAAGACTTTAACCTTGTTTTTATCACCCGACTTTTATTCCCACTTTCCTAAACGGTCTCAATGACCCCACGATAAAAGTTTGATAGTAATATAGCAGTACACTATTTTACAAAACAAAAATTCCTATTGTATTAAATAAATACCCCGTTTCAGCAAACCTGCGTACTCAGCGAATTTCCAATGCAAATATATGGGTATATCACTAATACCTAGAGCCACTTACCAGGTTTCACAAAAATACATTCATTAATAAGTTATATATAGCATTTTATTTATTCTCCATAAGAATAACATTATAAATGAGTACGCAGGTTTGCTGCACCAAGGAAGATAAGTTAGGATTTTTTTGCAATTATCAATATAACTCAACCATGTGAAGCTACATACCAAGTTTTATTAATTTAGGTTCATAACTAAGGGAGATATGAAACTACTTATTCTCTATATGAATAACATGGGGGCCGAGTATGCAGGTTTGCTGCTACCGGGAAAATCAACAAAGAACTTTTTTTGTATTATTATCAATATACAATATACGACAACTAATTGAAGCCACAAACCAAATTTCATCAATATACATACATAAATAATCGAAATATAACATTTTATTTATTCTCCATAAGGATAACATTGGACAACGTACTGTGTTTAGCACTTTGAATATCACTGCAACGGTTGGACGTAAAACAACAATTAAAACGCCAAAATGATTGTTTTGTAGAGCTAAACTGATTGGTAGAAAGAAATGTGGAGTTTTTAGTGAAATTATCTGAGGAAAATCTAAAAACCGTATTCCCATAAGATTAACATGGGAAATTTTATGGACACATTTTTTGACTTTTCTCCTCAACCACTAAACCTAGCTTAATGATTCAAAATACTAAATTATTTGTTTTTTTGAGCTCTACAAAATGGTTATAACCAAAATCTAGTGTTTTCACAATTGTAGGGTAAAAAGTAAAAAAAAAAACGATTTTTGGAAAAATTTAAACCCCCATAAAACCCCCTTCCCTTATGGGATCAATCTGGTTTTCGAACCTAAAGTCATAAATATTACTCTCCACATTTGTGCCAACTTTCATCCAAATCGGGCGCTTCTTTCAAAAGTTATCGTGGTAACGGACACACACACACACACACACACACACACACACACACACACACACACACACATATATATATATATATATATATATATGTATATATATATATGTATATATATATATATATATAAATTTGAACGAATAGTGTTTTTGGCATCTGGGGACCTCAAAACAAAAAGTTATCATGGTCTTGGGCTTAAGTCTTACCATGCCACCTACGGTAATAGCTTCTTCCATATAGGGGAAATTCACTAAAAGTTAGTACTTGGTTATATCACTTTGACTGGTATTGTTTGATAACTCCTCCTGAGTGCAGATTTTTAAAAACATAAATTTAACGATTGGTTCACATAGTATGTTTTAAATTAATACGTTTAGTTTATTTATTTATTACCGAAACATTATTTTCGAAGGGGTTTCAATACGAGATAAGAAAGAAAATAAACTCTTTTATAAAGTAAATTTTGACCATTTCTAAGATTCAACTTTACATCAGCATTCAATATACGCTTCTCCAATATACGAAGTTACCCACCCTCAATTCTAGTAAATGTTACAATAATCTGTTAGGCAATACATCATTCTCTACAACTGGTCACATCATTATTCAAACAAATCCAATCCAACTTTGGCAATAGATCAGTATCTGCCATGTACATTATCAACTGTTGTTTCATCAAAAGCTTTAGAAGTGAAAAATAATGTTTTATATTATTTTATATCCTTGGATACTGTAATAAATTTAATAACAAATAACAGCATAAAACACATTAACCTACTGGACTTACCATAACAAACTTAACTACTGTCTGAATAATGTTAGTACGCGTTATTCTTTCAACTCAACATTAAAACAAATGTTATTGAAAAATTCATGGTGTATATGTGGCAGCATATCTAAAGAATAATCAAGTATTAACATATACATTTTAAAACGCAAAGGTGATAGTGAACTCCAGCAATTCAGAAACGTTGCTTAGCCAGTATAAGTTCCTTTTCGACCAATAAGTAAAACAAAATGGTCTTGTACCATTTGTATGCATATTTAGCGTATTGTTTATGAAAATCACTGTGTGATTTTTTAAATTACTTCGACAAATAAAATCGAAAAATCAACAAGAAACGTGCAAAAGTACTTATTTATTGAACTAAAACGATGATAGTATGGAGCTTGATAGGCAAACCCCATAGAAATGTTAGAAATGTCCAGTGGTATTTTTAAAATTAAAAATTAAAACCACATGACATTTCAGTTATAGGGAAAGGTAATAAATTACAAAATATTTCGTTTTAACTCCATCATCCGCTTGAAGTTTGATAATATATTTGAATTGTAATTGGTTCTAGAATATTCAAATAAGGTGAATTAACTCATATACTTAATTAAATGTTGTACATGTATGTACTCGAGTACTTGATAAATAAGTTGTATTATAAGTAGTATGTGCAATTGTGTTATCCACTTATCAATCTGATTAAAGTATCGAGTTTTAATAAAGTTTTTAAAATGAAACGATACGACTGGCAGTTTTATTTTGACGTTTCGACAATTCCGTACTAAAAAGCAGTGACAAAGTTCGGATTTTAACCAAAAATAATTTGTAAGCCAAAGGTTGGAGCTAAATATACTTTATGTCCGAACACTTTACGAACGGTACGTTAGTGTAATTCTCAGATAAGATGAAGATTGATATTGGTTTGAAACATTAAACGAGAGTCGGAACTTTGGTAACAGGAACACGTTCACGTATTATACACGATATTGAACATTTTCGTAAAAAACATAAATTGGTTTTGATAAAATAAATATTGATAATCATTATCTAAGACCGAATATGAAAAATACAGTGGTCTATCATATAAAAATAATATAATTTCATATTTTGTAAATTCGTTTATAACGCACAAACTTGATTGTTTAACAAATTCGCTAGTTGTTAGGTCAGCAATACTTTTCTTTAGCAGCATGCAATTTTATTTGACAAATCAGATTATAGTTATCGCTCCACTACTGTAAGTATTTAGAAGCAAATATCATTAAATAAGTTAGACGCGTGGTTCCGTACAAGCCAAAAATACTTAAAATAATCGTAGGGCCTACATAGATTTTTCCCGCAACATTATAATTAAGAAACACCATTAACTTTTTACTAAAATTGTAACATGTAAAGACCAGTTTATAAAGTTTGTGGTAACTAAATATGCAAAGTTTAAATATAAGACATTGGATCTAGTAATTCTTCAGTGAAAAAACCATACTTAAAATAGCACACGTTTTACCTATAAATATTAAAATAATGATTTCCCAAACATATCTAACTATATTTTTCTCTAGAAGGAACACAATTTATATTCCTGTATATTTGAGAGATTTTTCATTGGACTTCTAAGCAGTAATTTAAAGTCTTTCACTGCACTACTAATCAGGGAGAACTTTTATAGGTCCCAAGGGCAGTATCAAACTTTGCCGATAACGTTTATTTAGATTGGCGCTCAGTATCCATAATTATAAAGTAATCAAAATCGTTGTAATCTCGTTGCTTGGTTAATTAATTGTTACGAGAGTAATGTGTTTACCATTGCATTATGAGTTTTACAAAATTTGTTACAAACCCGTTAGACCAATGGAATCAAATATATTTTCGTCATACTGCTTCAAAAACAACTGTTTTTGACAGATGCGTTGAGATTCAAAAGTTCTTCTTTTTAGTCTTTGGATAATAACATATGTTTTGATGATCATTATCGTACTAGTACTAAAAAGATCATTGTTGATGATACTTTTGATTCGAGGTCGTCATAAATCGATTAAAATTCATTCGATTATAAATAATCGAAACCTTCATTGTTATTATCGAAGCATTCATTGTTGTATTGTTATTTGAAGAACAACCGATTGATTCGAACCACAATGATTGGTTTGAAGTCATCGACTCAACAACCGATAGATATGAATGAACCGAAGTTATGCATGTGCAACAGCTGATTGTTTCAAGAGACAAGCTGAAAGAAACATTATGACAGTATTAACATTATGAAGACACAGTACGTAAATTTTACTTTTGTTTTTATTTAAACCTTAAGTTTTTTGCCAGTATGACGAAAAATATAGTTCGTCACTCGGATCAAAAGTGTCTTTTTAATACTCGCTCATTTCCCAGCCTCGGCTTCGCCTCGGCAGTTAAACTGGAGCTCGTATTAAAAATATTCACTTTTGATCCTAGTGACGAAATATACTATTATACCAGGTATATGTGTACTTACAAGCATTATGGTCTGTATATGCATTTTGATACCCAAAACTTAAAATTCAGTTTGTAATAAAAATAAACAAAAACTGAAAATTATATTACAATTACAATATATATTGGCTGTTTGACCTTTAAACAGAGCCAAAAACCTTGTTCTTGTGTGAGCTCTGTTTTTTGTTTTGCTTGATTATTACTGTACTGCATGGCGTAATCTAATCCATCTAAGTGTAGTTTTTTTTTTATTGAACTACACTTGCTGTATGTTTTTACTAAATTTAAATACAATCCTAACAACGCTCGGGAAGCTAAATCTAAGGCTATCGGACATAAATATTACATTAATGGAAACTATTGCTCAGAATTAACTTTACAAGGCATATATTTACAGATTTACTCACTAAAATACCTTAAGATTTAAATTTATAAGGACAGTGCATTATTAGTGAATTTCCTTTGGAAAGTGAACTATTAGCATGACCCGCACGGTGAAACATAAGCCTGGGACCACCATAGAAGTTCCTAACGTGACCCCCTGAACACGTTTTGGGGGTTCGTTCAAAATGTTATATCTATATATGTGTATATATATATATATATATATATATATATATATATATATAGACATATATATATATATGTGTATGCACTCTAGTGGTCGCATTTTTTGTCCGATTTACTTCAAATTTGGTAGGGACGTTCCTTTCTATAATCTGTTGGACAAGTTCGTTGGGCAAAACAATCGGAAAACTCTAAACCCATTTTTTTGGGGATTAATCTTTCAAATTTTGAGTTTTTGGGCCCACAAAGGGTCAGAAAAGCCCCAGATGTAAAATTAATGCATGTAAAAATATGGGAATTAGAGAGGCGAAAGTTTTAAGCCCTCTCTCGTCATTCTAGCATACACATTTACCGAGTTATTAAAGAAAATGTGTATTGACCAAACACAGTAAGTTGTCTTATGGGGGTTTTACATTAGAAAAGCCTGTTATTCATTTGTTGGTGTACTTTTAACATCTCCAGCAACCTCACGCCTACTTTAAAGCCTGACTGGACCTTCTCCTAACCTTATAATGCACAAAATTGTATTCCCAGCATTGCAGGTAAATGAAACCAGGAGCATCAGAACAGCCAAAATATCAATGTTTTCAGATTTCAATAAAAATTGGACAAATGTATGTTTTTACACTGATTTTGAGTTTTAAAAGTTGTTATGTGGAAATTCACTTCCCTCACGTCAGCGTGCTGCGTGCAAACTCGTTTTATATTAAGCTGGTTGTACAACAGCCGTAGTAATAAAAGGAAAATTAAAATTAAATGTGGTACAGTAAACTAGTCACAAATAAATGACAGTTCGACAAATTATCAAACTTAGAAGACCAAAACAAACTTTGGAAACCGGGATCTAGCTCATAAAATGTAGAAGGTAAATGTACCATTCAAATTTATATTACTATAACTATTACAGAAAAATAGTTATATATAGCTAAGCATAAAACAATTCATACCAACAATTTTGTTTTCCTTTAAACAAAGAAAATATTGTTAAACATTTATTTTATATTTTCAAACCAGTATTTAGTAAACAAAGGTCTAAAATTTACTTCTATTATATCGTTTTACTTGTACCACCATTACAGTTTTACCTTTCAATTGGGATTTATCATGTCATTTATTAGTATTTAAAATGCATACGCTAGCCCCTAGCCCTTCCCCCTTTGAATTAGGCGTTCTCTACCCCAAAGTGGCTGTCTACAAACTGCCTGATATATTAAAATGTAAGAGATAAATTAATGACACAGGTTTTTTTAGTAAACACTTTTCTCTTAAATTTGTAGCTGACATGAGTGATAACAGAGTTATTTATGTTATAGTTTTACTATATTTACGGCAGGCAAAAATTACCTATAACAAGCCATGTGTTGATATTAAATTGATTAGCTCCTCCGACATATTATGCCCATAATTAAAAGTGACCGACTGTGTGTAAACGCTGTATTAAACTCAACAATCAACTTTACTCACATTTCAAAAGATAGTATATAATATTATTTGGAATTTATTGATAAGGAATTTTAGAATATTCTGTACAGTTTTAAAACCTGTTTAATAAATATGTAAAACACGAATTTTAGTTATGTAAAATTGTTTATTGTTGTTATATTTTCAAAAATATTATTTAAGCTCAAAAAACTCTTACTCGTAAGTTTATATGACACGATATTATGTGAGTTGATAACAAAAGTTTGAACAGCAGTGTGGCTCATCCAAGCTAATAGAGGAGTGAACTTTGTATGGTCGTTAGAAAGATAAGTATAGCTATTGAAGGGGATGAGGCGCTTAGGTAATGGTTACCAGTTTGGCACTCCTTCCATTATAATCAAATGCAATATTTTTGTATAAAATTGCAAAAGACACACATTTGTATTGATTTTTTTATAATTTCAACTTGCACTAGTGTTTGGTAAATAGTTGAAGTAGCAAGTACTTGTATTCAATAATGCATTTTTTGTTTTATTTTAATTTGGTTCCAATTAATTATTTCACGATTTTGAGTTTTTTTGCGTTGTGCGCCATCCGCCGAGCCGCACCACGACTCTCTTGAGTTACTAGGCTGACTTAAAAATTGTTATTTCTTTAAAATTAAAATCAGATAACAAACTTATCATACAAACAATATACATAATGCTAATTACATGATATATTTAAAAACAAAATATTTAAATTTTGGAAATATTTTGCAGAAAATAAATGTGTCAAACTAGAGTTTTCAATTTAAAACAATTTGAAATTTAACAATACATAGTGACACAATAACATTAATAGAGTTAAACTCGGTAAAGATTTGTTATCACCATATTCAAATATGTAACGTCATAAAATGTTTTAATATGTTGGATTTGTCTCTGTTATGTAATTGTCAATAACGTGTGAACTATTTGAATTCGTGCTTAATCAGAGTATTATAAAGTATATGAGATGTAATCAATCACAAGCGTTCACCCAAAAGAAGGTTGATTCCTTGATAACGAAGCCGCTGTTAACTGAAACAAGGTTCACTTGAATAAGCTTATCTCACACGATTTAAGTATTTAAAAATAAATAACCAATATTTCTCACAAAATTGTCTTCGTAATTTTGTTAACATTTAAAGTGATAACGATATAGAATCAAAATTCAAATCGTTAAGTAAAAAAATAAAAGTTATAGATTTAAGTTTGATGAGGTTGGTTAAGTTAATTGACAAATGTTCCGGCAGTTGAACAATTTTACCCATCCAGCACCTTTTCATTTTCAAAGTTGTGAGATTGTTCTTTGTAAGAAGTGGAAAAGTGTCAAATTATACTCATAACACAAGACGTTATTCAAATAATACAATCAAACTGCCCAATGTAAACAAAACTATTTTCCGTCATTATTTATACATCTTGGGCCAAAATATTATAAAAGGCCCACTTCAAATAAAAATATTTTAAATACTAGAAAGTTTTTTATACTATTTTAGTTTAATATTTTCTTTTTCCTTATTGTTCTTCACCTCATTCCATTAGTTTAGTGTTAATTAAACCCTCAGATGTTACAGTTTGGCGAAGTAATGTGTGTTAAATATAATGATTGATCCAACAATGTTTTGTTTATATTAATGTGATTATTATTTTTTTAAATTGGATAAAGTAGCCAGTACTATTTCTCGCCATTTACATGAGAATTTAATATAATATTTGTGGGAAATAAATTTCATTTAAATTTTTGATAAGGTTAACCTCACTTCTACAATTCTAGGAAGGCTAAATGTCCCATTATCTTGAGCAATGCTTCGTTATATTACTGCGCTCTGAGGCACTGAAGCATTAGATGGTGCTGTGACGTTTACCGCATTTCGCAAATGGCCGTAATGTTTTAATTAAAAATGTCCTCATGAATTCTTTAATATTGTAAACAATCTTTCAAATGCAAGGTTGAAGAAAGCAGAGTACAATTAGTTTCACTGAATCCATTGTCCTGGACCGCCATATTAATTGTCTTCTACATGGATTTCCGTCTATTAATCTTGTTGAAAGACGCTATATCTTAGCCTGTACTAGGGTGGCTAAGATCCAGATCTGATTTAGTTTACATTTTTTTAAACTAAATGTTCATTTAACGTTTGAAAAATTTCAAGGAAACTCATAATTAAGTCCAGTAAATTTTATTAAATGAATATGAAGTATCTTTTGTTATGTTCTGTCAAACATTCTGATAAACTGTAATTTTAACATTTCAATATAACGCTAACTAAAGCTACTCTAAAGCGTATTTCATGTTTACCATACGAGGGTAAGGACATGGAATAGAATAGTGTAATTTAAAAATGTAATGTAAGTAATTATAAATTACATTATAACTGCATTAGCTTGTCAACTTTAGTTTATAATTTTTGTTTGATTGAAATACCGAACAATATTTTGTAAAATAACACAACATTAAGCAGACTGTTATAAATTTATTTTGAAGTTGAAAGTTAAATGGGAGTAAAATTGCTAGATAAACTTGGATATAAAATATGAATCTAGTTGCATCTAACTTCGTAGCCCCAAGGATTTCATCAAAACTTAAAAGCGCAGTATGATTTTGACACATTTATCACAAAGTGATTGTGGATAGAACACGAAGAGCAAGGATACAAACCCTGAGGTTACATGCAATATGCATCACAGCCTGCTTCTTTAAGTCAAAGTCTTATATATTTGCTTACACTGTTTAATTGAAATATAAACGATTACTTTCAATTAAGCATTCCCTAACTGGGTTATTTTACTAACTTTACTATATTGTTGAGTTCAAAATTAAGAATGGTGAAATGAATGCCTTTAACATGAATAATATCCCGTCACACATTAAACTTCCTACGTCACACATTAAACTTCCTACGTCACACATTAAACTTCCCACTCATACGTATCACATTTCCCCATTACGCCATCCACCAAGTTTCGTAAAAATATATCTATAAATAAGCAAGACATAACAAGACACTCAAAAGAATAATGTTATGCTGAGAACTCAAGTTTTCTGCAAGAACTTAAGTTTTCTGCAACGGGGACCTAAAAAATTGTGTTTTTATGCAAATATCAATTTACCATGAAAAGACAAAACCGCAAACCAAGTTTAATTCAATTGCATTAATAAATAAGCAAGATATTAAATTTAATTTACCATCCCATAAGAATGGCATTAGTCAACGAACTGTCGACCTGATTAAATAGGACTGTAGATACAGCTAATCTGTAACAGGAGTATTTCATGTATCAAGCTTTATCAATATATTTTATGTTAATCAAAAAGCGAAAAATAAAACTGTCCTTATTGTCCATTATAATAACATTAGAGCTGTGCGAGTATGAAGGTATCCCTTTATAATTAAAACTACTTAAATGAGATACTGAAGGAACCATTGTAGAGAACATTAGAACATTAGAAGGCCTTAAGCTATGCTAACTAATAGCAATATTGGTCACCAACTAGTTCTGCATTATAACTATTAGCCGGTGGCGTAATATTGGCACAAATCACAATCCTAGCACTAGCACGTTGTTTGTGGTTTGTCTTGTCATACAACAAACATCTCTACACATATAATTAACTTAAAATTTGTTTGTACTTGAGAAAGAAATTTTTATAAAAATGAGACCCATTTTTTACATGGTATAACCAAGTTAAAAGACATTTAGTATCTAATGCTACTTGAAATTTTCAATAAATACTTTAAAAAAGAGTAATAAGTAATATTAGGTTAAAATATAAATAAAGCATTATATCATAAATGATGTTTTAATATAAACTAACAAGTAAAAGTTCAAACCCAATTATCTATATGTTGTACACTACCAAACAAAGTTTCGTAAATTATTATAACAAATCACTGCTATAGAAAAAACACAATATGCAGCTTTGATAGAAAAATAAGTTATAAAAATAAGTATTCATAAGTTCAAATCAATAGTTACCTCCAATCTGTGTGTGACGTGAGATTATCACCAAGCTCATACTTATCTATACTTCAATAATGGATATTAAAATATATATATATATATATATATATATATATTGCTAAAAGTATTACAAAGTAAATACAAAGATGGAAATGCAAGTTTATCTTATCAAGTTTTTTAATTCAAGTTCATTAATGTTATGGATTACCCTCTAACAAGCGGAAATGTTACGACAAATATACATTTATATTTCATTGTAACATTTCAAACTTAGAAATGATAAACATGGACCTATTTACGCACGGATTACAGTTGCTCACACAGTAAACATAGCAAATGAACTATTAATTAATCAACAAACACCGATTTTTGTAAACTTTATTTTTTATAAATCTACTAAAAATTTAGTCATTGACAATGAAATTATAATTTCTTAGGGTTGCAGTCCCCCCCACCTTTAAATCGCATCACTTTGGTATTTGTACACAATTTAGTATAGGTGAATCAATCATAGAGGTTAGAGAGTTATAGTTGACTTTAACAATATAACATTTTTTTATTAATTTTTAACATTTGAATACATTATTTTTACTTTATCATGCCAATATTCCACCCTTATGTGTGTAGATATGTATGGATACTTTATACTCTGTTGGCTCGACGTCTCTGACGTCTTCTTAGCTCCTCCTGTCAACCCGCGCGCATTGATGTGGAAACTACTGAATAAATCAGGCGAATTTGTCAATATTGGTGAAAATCAATAAAAAGGTATTCCCTTTATAATCTAACTTTTTAGATTTATTAGAGCTTACACTAAACTTACGTAATCTGCATTTGTATCATGATTTGTATTGTTAAAGTAATAGAAAAACATACATATTTTCACTTTAAATGATTTGTCAACAATCACCACCTCACATAATATACCCTCCAACAATTAGGTAGATTAAATACAATATACTAGGTGGCCTGACAGACGATGGCCTGTCCTAATGTCACTGAATTTGTTTTATGTCAAATACTCGTTCATTTTAAAGATGAGCTCGTTATTTTATATAGTGCTAACTTCGGCATCGAAAAAAGAGTTTGAGTTGCTATTCAAGTAGATTTTTTATTTCCGTAATGAACATTTGTTTATGCCTTTCAAGTATGTTTAGATATAATCTTTGTTAACAGCTGTTTAGTGTAACTAACTGAACTTTGATCAAATCAATGGGAACTTTGAAGGCCAGTGGGACAGAGCCCTTAGGTCAGATTAATCAACCTTGTCCTGACATTACGAACACAAAAAAAATAAATATCAATTTGGTACACTGATTCTCAAGTTATAGCGTGACCAATTGGAATGGGGGTTCATTTTTATACATTAATATTTCAATAGATCGTAAACTTAATCCATTGACCCATTTTATGTTGACTTCATAGAACACTGTCTTCAGCGGCAATACAGTATATATTTCAAATATACCAGAATTCTGTCTCGACTTTCAATCTCAATTCCAATCTCAGTAAAGTGTTTGTAAAATATAAGTTAGTTATGTTAGTAGAAGTTCTAACATAGCATATCCTACAATATTATTCAATATATTATTTTCAGTTCTATTATGTGCATTACACAATTATTTGAGGAATTCTCCGTCTTAGTACTAGATAGCAAAATTAACAGTTGAATAGTGATGAACGTTTCCCACTAAGTGATTGAGTTTAACTGGTAAACCCAGGGAAGGCAATCAAGGTTTTTAGTAGAATACTGATCACTACGGTGGAAAATAGTTTTAATTTAATAAATTTTTGTATTTGTTTATTGTGTAACCGTACAAAGGTAACTTAGTGCAACTTTAATAAGTGAAATCTCTATAGTTTGATGCTTTCCCTAGAAAAGGCTGATTGATTACACTAGACAATAATATAAAACGTATTAGGACTGAAATTTTAAAAAGATCTAAAAACAACAATTACGCTACACTATTAGCAGGCAATTTAAATTTGATTTGATACATGAAGTACGTTTCCTACATTCAAGTAGTGATAAACGCACTAAGAAATATACATTGAGGTCTCTTAGGAAAAACAATATTGTATTGTAGGTGGAAGTTGTATGTCAACATTGCTACCAGTAAACCACGCCTTCCTTGCATGAATAATGCAACTGTTCGAATTCAATGTAAAATTATATGTTCTTTCAACCTCATACAACATTTCACTGTCCACTTTATATAAGTTCAACTTGGTGTTGATCTAATTTAATGCACTTTCTTAAAAAGAAGAAAAAGAAACAATTAAAAAATAAAATACAGAAGTAAAGTTTATTACTTCTAGACTATCTTTGCTTAACTTATCATAAGGGTAATATTTAGGGGAGTTGGTGATCATTACTGGCTTTTGAGATTTGAAATCTTAAAGGGAATAAGAACTTGTGGACGCTCTTTAGAGCCAAATTGGCTTTTCACTACAGATTAGTTAAGGTATAAACTTTTCGTTAGATCATGTAAAGTGATAATAACAACACAGTTAATAGGCTAGAGCAAATAGGTTTTAAAAATAAAAAAATTGCAAGAAGAAATATTTTTGGTGGGTAATGTGCACTAAGGTCCCCTGATTCAAAAACCAAGTTTTCTATTTCGGGTCAGATGAGCTTTTTCCGCCATATTGGAAAATGGCGGACACGATTATTGAATGTTTTGTGCCATAAAAGTTAACCTTTCATCCAATTTGGCTAAACATTGGAATTAACATGAACAATAAACATATCTTGGACTTGATCTTCATCACGACAAGACACAAATGTCAAGATCCAACTAGTATTTTTGTGTTTTAAGGTGTTTCTACCATGCCATTTAGCATATATTTGTTTAAATACTTGCCATCACGTTGTAGAGCTTAAAAAAACATTTTAGTATTTTAAATCACGATTTTATCTTGAGGAGTTCTGGAGAAAAGTGAAGAATGCCTGCCAATGCAAAATGCAGTACGCTGTCTATCAATGTTATTCTTATAGGAAATTAAAAAATTGCAGACCATAGTCAGTTGAACATATATTTAAATTGTGTCCTACAGAACAAAACTCCTTGGTACTTACATAAAGCATTAAGACTTCTGCAAATAACAAATTTTTACAACAGTTTTAGGTCCATTAGGCTATTAATTTTATGATATTAATAGTCATCACAATTAATATTATAAAATTATATATTAGGGTTATCGCATATTAATATCGGTCACGGTAAGCACTGTTACCTTAACGTATGGTTATACCATGTTTTCACTTAATCTAACCTACCAACTAACTGGTGACTCATATAGAGCACTTTTATCCTTTCTGACTCTTCTTGAGTCAAAAACATGAAGAAAAAGGTACAAGTAGAGATAGTTTGTGTTTCAGCTCCGAACAAACCTATTTCGAGAGTATTCACTGTGAAGGCATTTAGTCGACTCAAACAAACCTAGCTCTCAACCCGCGCTGCAAAGTTGGTGAACTTGGTACACTAATCGGTTTGTCAGACGTGCTGTGCCGCATCCCTGGCGTGCTGTCACGTCCCTGGCTAACTCCCCAGTGAATTTGCAGTGTCTCTATACGGTGTCTGTTGTGTATATGTAGTGTGTTTATACATAGTGTATTTGTCAGTGTGCTTGACTGTCTACTACATTTAATTTTAAAGAGTAATGCATCACTGTAATTTTGAAATCGAGAAAACCTTGTTTTACTCGTCGTGGGGGGAGTTCTAACAAAAGTGGTTTACATAAACGTTTATAACGCGTGCAATTTGTATTAATTCTAGGTCAAAGTGTAAAATTAAAAACAATACTGTTTAGTAATTTATTTTCAGTTGACGATTTACAAATCATAAACATTAACGATTTCTAGATTAACCTTTCTAGGTTAGCTTATTGATTAGTTTGTGAAACTTAAATAATGTTAACCAAAATAGCAATTGGTATTTTTATTTATTTTTACGTAAAGATACAAAATGTAATATGATAAACGTCATGCTTAGTATTATGCTATGATGGTATTATGGTATTATGCTTGTTTCACAACATTTTTCCTGTTAAAATGTAACAACACGTATCATGCTACTCAAGAAATTATTTAAAATATTTTTTACATCTGATGTACTCAGAGCGTAAAGTTAAATACATAACGAGTCATAAGAATATCCAGCTTCAAAGAAAATCACGACAATATTTGTCTAAGGCGAAAACACTATATTTGTATTGTGGGTGGAAGTTGTGTGTCAGGCAGTGTTGCCACAACACCTTCTGGTTTGAATAATACAACACTCGAAATATTACTGCAAGGGGAACGCAGCTTTGGCTCAATTTAAATTGATTAAATCGATGGTGTCAGATTGAGATTATTTTAATGTTAACCAAGTACATATAACATTTGAAATTGCCTGTCTATTAATTTTTCGTTTTTATTGTTAGATATACAATTAAAACCAATGAATTTAAACCAAATTATTGAAATGATATACGTATAACTTAAATTAAAAATAAGGTATCCAGTTGCCTCAACTCAAAGTCATTTGTTTGTGTCAAAGTGTATCAGTCAGGCCTAGCAGTTTCATAGTATGTAGGACAACGTACTGTGTTTAGCACTTTCAATATCTCGGTAACCAATTGACGTAGAGAAATTATCAAAACACCAAATTGTTCGTTTTTTAAGCCAAATCCAATGGTTAGAACCAAAATCAGATTTATTAAAATATTATATGTAAAAAACTAAAAAAAAAACTATTTTTAGGATACAAAACCCCCCTAAAATACCTCTTCGGATAAAGCGATCTCTCTGGTTTCCGAACTTAAAGTCATAAACGTTGCTTTACACGTTTGTACCAAATTTAATCAAAATCGGACCATTTTTACGGAACTTATCGTGCCTACGGGCACACACACACACACACACACACACACACACACACACACATATATATATATATATATATATGTATATATATATATATGTATATATATATATATAGATATATATATATATATATATAGTATTGAAAGAATGGTGTTTTTGCCATCTGGGGACCTCAAAACGAAAAGTTATCATGGTCCCGGGCCCAGGTCTTACCATGCCGACTACGGTAATAGCTTCTTCCCTATAGGGGATATTCGCTAAAAGATGAAATAGTTAAGACCTTGGATAAGAAACCAGCTAATTAAATATTACCTAAGATAATATTGGGTTATACACAACTTTAATTGCATTGTACTTTGATTACACATAGTTCTAACAAAATTATTTTATATTATTTTTTCTTTCAATAATAATGTTAACGCATACTGTAGCAGTTTATTTATCTTTTATATATCTTTATTCCTTGTTTATCTTTCAATCGTTTGTTCTAGTGATATTAAAATCTTACCATAGCTTGAATTCAAACGCCAAAATAAACCACTTCTAGCAATCCAGTACCAAATCAATAGAACGTTCTGCAACTGACTGGATAAACAATATATTTATTGCTGCGCGAGCCGTGGACACTAAACCACGTGTACATAGAATCTTGAGGTAATGGTATATCAGATATATTTTATAACACGTAAATAAGACTAAAGTAAAACATGGTATTCTCGATTATATCCTGCATTTGTGCCATACTCTCACTGGATTATGCTGTGTTTTTTCGTTATTTATTGTACCTTTTTAATGTTATTGTATTTTAATAAATGTTTATGTTTCAGGTGAGTTGGCTTGATCAATAATGTATGTGTGTAAGTACCAACTTTTTCTCCTGTATGTATATATCGCTTCATTGTTGCATACTTTTATTCCTGATTACCGTTCACTCTCTCGTATATTTAAACGACCCACAGATTTGTTGGATACATAAATTACTCGATTCCCTGGCTTAACCCGCCTGTTTATCGGAAATTTGGACGAAACTACCCACAAAATTAATAGAAGCACGATGTAGGTTAATGAGTTCAAGGTTCCCCGTGAACAATATCCTTATTTAAAAAAATAAAAGTATAATATTGCCTTGTTTATTACTGGTTTTTAGCCGAAAAAACTCGCCGTCTGTAAAAAAATAACAGAAATATCTATGTATAATATGTTTAATGCCTAAAATTTAAATAACAGTTTTAGTTAAAAACCAGGTTTTTGGTTAAATAGTTCAATTTACATGCGTTTATATGCGTTTAGGTAAAATAGTTCTATGTATGTCTATATAACCTAATGTAAAATTGTTTTATTAATATAATGAGGTGCAATTGGTAGAGCCAAAGTCATTCATGGTTGCAACAAATTATAGCAGAAACAACTCGTTGAATAAAATCGTGATGATTTCCTCAAAACGTGGTTCTCCACACATTTTAAAAGTAAACTATCGATAGAATAGGTCTCATGAATCGTTAGTATATCCAATTATTAATATTTAAACCATTCAAAAGTAACTTTTCAATTAACATTTTTAAGAGACAAGTTTTTACTTTTAATCCTTATAAACAATCTTAATAGGAGTGCAAACTGTTATTAAGACAGATATTTGTAGTTTGATAACAATCAGTTAAGTGTTGATAAAATATAAATTAACTATTACTAATATATTTAAAACGTATACTTATAGAACTAGTTAAACGAAAACATAAACTTAGACGAGGTGTTTATCCTAGTATATCATTTTGGATGTAATAAAATGCGTTCAACAATACTTTGGAAGCTTTAAGCCTAAAGGTTTCTACCAGTAAAATGAGTTATCTCAGGGCGAATGAGATCAATTAAAATCTCATTATTGGAACACAGAACTTAACATAAACAATATTGCCAAGATTCATATTTTGAACGAGTAACAAATGTTAAGTATATTTACTGTTAACCTCTAGTAGTTATAATAACATAAAAGTTGAACTAGCTTTTTTAGTTATCATTCGCAAAAATAAATAAAGAATATTGTTATGAACTTAGTCATTACATAAATATGAATCAACCACTATTAGCTCATGCAAATAATAGAAGTGTATTGCAATTTATAACGAACTTTCGTTGTTCAAGTTATATACCACATTGATTGCATGTTGCTTTAATCCGTAACTTGAAACTAGCTCATGAATTAATGAAGTAGTAAAGGCAGTAAAAATACGGTATGGAAAGAAAGTTCAGCTGTTCACCCACAAGTTTGCACGTGCAAGAGAGTGGATTTTAGAATAAATATAAGTATAATTTCGTTTATTGACAATGTTGAGCTGTTTAGCAGTTGGAAACCGTTCTCTTCAAGAGTTAATAATAATTTATTAAACTAAGTGAAGAGGGAATACTCAGGTTAAGCTGCAAAAACTCACATAAAGGCCTTGAAAAAACAACACTGGAACATTCAAATAAAAAAATTGCAATACAAGTATAAAGAGCAACAACAAATTTACTTTTTTATATACGATAAATTTTAATACGATAACTCTAACCTTTTTCTCTGTGATTCAATTCACTAAATTATAAATCGAAGGACATGTTTGGATTGATAGTGGACATTAATGATATCTACATACACCGAGAGCAATGTTTGCTTGATTTGCGTTGGCAAACTAGTTCAGTAATAGAACTATTAGCCGGTGGTCTAATATTGGCATGAGTCAATCCCCAGAACCCAGTTGCCTGTTTGTGTTTATCGCGGTTTTCAACGATTACCTATATAATTAACTTGATGCTATAAATTAAGTTAATGTTGATGCATACCTGAGCAGGTATCACGTAAACAAGTGACACTGTTTTACCATTTACAGATAATTAATTTCAATAGAGCAAATTTAATGCAATGTTATAGAGACCAACAAGACCAACACGATTTCAAATCTCCGTAAATACTTATAATGGAGGTATATGAAGTGTTGTTTTTTTTATTTAAGTTTAAAGAACATAAAACTTATTTCGTTTATAAACTATGTTCATAATAATGTACAAGCTCATTTTTCACAATTTTATTTTGAATTCAAAATTCGCATTTAATATTGTTACAACAGTTACACACTTGCAAAAAGCTAAAAGTGCTATTGGAGAAAACGTAGTGGGATGCAATGCTTAACCTCAAGGTTGCCACTCCCGGAGTGTAAATGTCCCATTATCTTGAGTAATGTTACTTTATAATACTGGGCTCTAAGGTGCTTTCAGCTTGGGTGTAATTTCAGTTATCCTCAAGCTAGTCAAAGCACCTCACGCCACATGGTATTGTTGTTGTTTATAAAACCCAAAAATTATAATACTAATTTTAACTATATAATACGAATTATAACTATATAATATTAGTTTTATTTCCGGATTCCAAATTCACTAAAATATAACAAATCAATAAGTAATGCACTGATTTTAAAATATATCGTGCTGTTACAAGACAAGGTAACTTGAAACCATACCGCTTCTGGACAATGTCACCATATTGATAGTCTCCTCAGTAACTGTTTCTCTTTGTCCTATGATGCAAACGAGATACGTTATCTGGTATGTCGGGCAGTCTTTGAGCCTCTCTCTGTGAAATCTTTGGACTGATTCATTCAAGTTTAACCTAAGATAAATTATATTGAATCTAAAGAACTTATTAGAAGTAATAGGTTACGAACCTTATCCGTCGTCAATCCTGTATCATTACTAGTTAACTAGTTTCGGGACTGCCGTCCCATTTTCAAATCTACTCATCGAATTTAATTGAAGGACACATATTTGTTGTCAACCTACCTTGATTACGTTCAGATTTGAAAATGGGACAGCAGTCCCGAAACTAGTGAATGACTAATAGATAATGATGCACGATTTACGACGGATAAGGTGCGTAGCCTATTACTTCAAGTCAATTTTTAATCCAGAAAGCGAGTTATGAATAGATAATTTAAATTTAAACCGTTTAGGAATGTATTATTTATTATTAAATTTACGATTTATTTTTATTTTTAAATAGTCCTTGAGCTATTTTGACTAATCAACTTTGTTCTGTGAATTATACATTTTATACGTTAATTTATTTTAAAGTGTGATCGACATCTATGATAATTTAAATATTTATATTGTATCATTCGAAGATTTTTGGAAGTAATTTAATTGTATAACAAATATAACAGTGTACTTGGTAAATGCAAAACTCGTAGCTTACAGCTATTTCTCATTCCCAAATATTTAAGTTAAATAATGTCCTTTAAAACCTTGATGAGATATTTATCTCTTAAACACATCCAGCAGGACAGGGATGATGATGATTAGCCCTTACACGTTTACCAAAAGACTTAGTTAAACTCGTAAGTCCAGGGAAGACAATCAGGCTTCCGGTAGAATACTGATTACTACGGTGGAAGATAGTTTTACTTTAGCCTGAATTTATTATCGTATTGTTATTCAGTTACAACTGAAGTTATGCTGATCCCATTGACAAACAAGTAATTAATTGAATTACCGATCTATTGTACTTCTTTAATTAGCGATATATCTGCACTCTAACCCCATAACTCATAGTAAACCAACTACAATGGTTATCTTTAAATAATGTATGAACCATATAGAGACAGGTGTCGCAAATTTATTATTCGCTTTTCATTTTATAACTGTTTTTGTAGCAAAACCAATGACGATGCGTTGTTAGACGCATGTTTAAGCTTGCTTGAGTAAATTTAGAAGTACATACAGAAAGATATTTGGTTTTTTAATTAACAACTATATTTGGTTTGATAAGTATTGTGAGAGTAATATTTCTCTAAAGGTTAGGGTTTTTTAAGTACAATGTTTTATTAAGGTCGGTAGTCAAAATTTCTTCCTATAGTCAAATTTTCGTCTTATTCATCAGCTAAAACTCACTATAATACGACCTACTCTACAACCACAATAACCACTACTTCAACCACATCAACAACACCCACATCAACCACTTCAACAACACTTACAACCACTCTACAACCTACACATAAACATTGTGTTTTTTAATGCAGTGCAGCTTCTTTTTTACCATATTTAACGTGTTAGTATAATGTAAAGGAAAGTAAAGTTTAATGCTTCTGTGAAACCTTGGAGAACATTTGATGACGAGAAATTTGAAGGGATTTTGTCATTGATATTTCGTTCAAGATTTTAAACTTTAAAGCGGGTTTGAACTTTGTTTACAAGAATACACTGACTTTATTGAGAACCAAATATGTCTTTCATAACAAAATAGCTTAGTTGTATGTATAAACTTTTAGTTAAATAGTTGCACCTTTTTGATGACAACACATTTTATGAATAATTCTTTTATATTTTAAGCTCATTGAAGAGTTTGCTTTTAATGTTACTGGAAGATATGTTTTGATTTTTGTCTTTTTAGTATACAAGTTTAATAATTGCATCGTTAACAATTTATTTTAGATTTTTGAGCCTTAATAACTTATATTTTTATCTAACTAACTTATATTTTTAAACTCGCAACTTTTGACACATGAGAGTACTTCACTGTATAGGCATTTTAGACAGTTTAAAAAGCTAGCCCTCAACTCGTTCTGCATTTCTGTTGTACGTTATTACATTAAACGTTTCAGTTAAATATTAATCAAACAGTTCAGTTAAATATTACAGGTAGATCTGAAAGGTTGATTTTCTCTCTTAATCAGACGTGCTGCATCTTATCCCAGGGGAGCTGTCACGTTGTTTTGTTCCTGCCCTAAGTGTATCTGTCTCCTACGGTGGTTTTAAAGAGTATACATAACAGCAGTTTTATACTGCAGTGTAAGGAATTACTTATTTACTAAAAAATCTTAGAAAGTGTGCTCTCGCAATAAAATAATAAAATGGAAAAACTGAATACTATGTAATTAAATGTTTGATCTGGCAATAACATCAAATATAAAATCAAATATGATACACATCAATATGGACATATCAAAGTCGTAATTTATTTTCAAGCTAAATAATGATTTTTTTTACAAATTATATGCTTGAGACATGAAGTAATATTATTAAATATAATGTACCTATCATCTGCCGAAACAAAGGTAATACTGAGCGCTGATGAGTAATTTAATTTAAAGAGCCATTTGAAACATAATGTTTTAAGTTGAAAAGCTTACGATTAAAAAAATATTTAGCACTGAATAAAATTAGATCCATGATTTCCAAAGGCAGAAATACGACATTTCTACTGTGGGCGGAAGTTGTGAGTCATACACACAACGATGTTATTACCTTCAGGATTGAATAATGACGCACCCGAGATGTTAGTGCAATACAACCAGAGAAAAGCTACTTTATAAGAACTACAACAAGAATTGTTTATTTAGTGAAATAATACTGTTAACTGTATATTCTAAGTTATAACTAGGTATAAATTAAATTAATAATAATAATTGGTGGGCGTTGTTGTGTTTGTGTTAAACATAGATTTTTCAAAAAGGAAACTAAACGTTTAATTTTATTTTAGAAATTCAAGAAATACATGGGCAAAATTAACTTGAATCTACCCGCCTTAAAAAATGATAAATTAAAGATTTGTACTAAATCACCTAGCCACTTTTACGATATACACTTATGGTGATTGGATTTAGGTGCAGATTTATTTAAGGATTCTTATTGCATTGTTTTTTTTCTCTCTTCCATCCTTGACAAATATTCTGGAATAAATATTTTCTTCTTGACTGTTTATTTCACACAGTATTTAAATGTCAACCTCACTATTATAAAGACCAAAAAAGTTAATCAAGCTTCTGATTTCTTATTCTTAATGGTGTTTTTTGTGAACCCTGACGAATCAGTTCCCGTAAGAAGCTAATAAAATCTGAATTATTTAATATCCACTATTATATAGACCAACAAAGTTAATCAATCTTCTGATTTCTTATTCTTAATGGTGATTTTTGTGAGCCCTGACGAATCAGTTCCCGTAAGTAGCTACTAAAATCTGAATTGTTTAATATCCGATTTACAAATAAATAAAATTTGTTTTCTGATTTCCTAAACGGGTTAAATAGTTAGTACATATAATACGTAATAGGTTTGTTATTATTTTTTATTTAAACAAACATAATTTTATGTAAATAATTTGGTATATACGTATGAGATTGTTTGATAAAGTGACGAACCATTTTACTTTTGTAGAAGTATTCAATAGGTTTTATTTCATTTAGCTTTTACTCGTTTGATCGAATTGTAGTTGAATCGTACAAAATATTGAATGCAAACACAAAAAATGCAAATAAATCACTGCCATAAATCCAGTATTAAATCACACAAGCAGCGTTCTGTAACTGACTGGATAACGTATATTTATTGCCGAGCGTGCCGCGGACACTAGAGCCTGTGCACGGGGAATGCTGCCCGATGGGGGGAAAACTCTGGTGAGTGGTTCAAAATCATAGGTATATGTGAGTTAGAATTGTAATAAATTACTTTAAACAAATTAATCTGATTGTGTACTGCTTGCTAAACCATTAAAAGCATTACCACTCGATTCTATTACGTTTCTATGTGTTACCCCTAAAGCAAATTGACAAAATGTTGGTATAATAATACTTTCTCATTAAAAATATTGGTTCCGTATTTTTATGTAGGCAAATATAGTTATAAATATTGTTTCCATTTAACAACAAAAAAAGGTTCTGGCCCAAAATCAATTTGTTTAGGTCGAAGCAAAGCACTAGGACATTATCTTCAAATTTTCTTATTTTCTTTAACCGTTTGCACTCCTGTGATTTTTAACGGTTTTAGGTCATCACCTCTTACCTAACGTGTTATTCATTAGTCTAAAAAGAAAAAATGAAGCAGAAAATAAACCCCTTCTTGAGAGAGGAACGTATTAATGGAGAGTTATAAATGATTACCTGTAACATCATCGAGTCGGTACAAGTGCGAAAATTCCGAGAATTAAGTATTTATTTTATGTTTAATATTTTATAAATCTTTGTTTCCTTTTGGATAACTTATAGTACTACAAGTTGGTGACTCGTTTTTCTGGTATTTTTTAGTCACGAAGTCGAATTTGTTTTTAAGTATTTTATTGTTACCAAGGTGTTGAGAAGATATACCGATTCCCATTTATTAACATTTGAGTTTTAACCGACTATGGAGCTCTAATGGCGTACATCAATTTTGAAGAGCCTAAATATTTCTCACAGCCCCACAACACAACAGTAAGAAATACGTCATATTAAATTAGTGAACCCCGGAATCCAATTTTCCCATCAAAACCAGACAAAAACTGGCGAATGAGCATAATTGACAGTGATCCTTAAGACACCAATCTTAGGCCTTCCTGATTCAGGAAAAGTCAAAGTAATTTAACTATTCAACATTTTAAGCTATGTACTAACACCATAATAATTTCATTAGCTCTATTTTTTGTTTTTACTTAATGCATCTATTTGTAAGTAAAAACAATTAATGCACATCCGTATTCCGGTATAAGATTTACTCTGTTGAGGCTTGTATTCGTTTCCCTCAGAATAAGTTAGAAATATAACATTTATCGAGTAATACCTTTATTAATAATTACATCTGCTTACACTATTTACTTTTCTTCAATGGCTTACGTTAATGGTTTAAGTTAATAGCCTTGTATTGCCTTCCAGTCTTTTAGCGTGTAAATTATCGTAGAAATTGTTTAACGTTTCAAAATTTTAACTCAAATAGTGCAACTTCCTAAGACTAAATTTTAAACCATGCCAGGACCGCTGTCGTAGTTCTGGACTCCACCACACTCCGATAATTGTGCTACAAGTGCGCTAACGACTTATGAAGACAGCTTTCATAAGTCCTTTTATCACTCCTTTCTTGTCTGTTCCATTTCATTTGACGCCATTAGTTATTCAATTTTGCTACGTATTCTTTTATCAAAACTATTATGCTACACGTTAACGTATTTTGTATTATCTAGGTATGATAAGTAATGAAAAATATACACGTAACATGTTACTCTAATCTACGTGATTACCTCATCATTGCAATCACAATCACACATCATACGTTGAAAAACTATTACTTACAAACGTTTAATGTAAGTAATATTGTAAATTGAATTAAAATAGTTGTCTGTCGCCGTGCAAAGCCAAAATCAATAACTGTTTTATTAATTAGTCCATAAATTAGTGTAGTTTAGAAATGCGGTAGCATGTATGAGTCGAGTATGCCAATCTTAAAAAAAACCAAGGAAGAAATATTCAAGTTAACAGAGAAGTGAACTTTGTATGGCAACAACACATAAAAGTAAAGCTGTTGGAAGTGAATGAGGCCGTTAGGTAACGGTTACAAGTTTGTTATAAATTCTAAGTACCCCCCCCCCCCACCTACACCTAAGGCATTTATTGAGTACCATGAAGTGGCATTACCATGAAATGACAAGGTGTAACGTCGCGTCCCACTATGCACTGTATTTTATTAAAATACAATATTTTACTGTATTATAGAATTCGCCTACTATCTCATAAAAACAAAACCTACTATTCAAGCAAATGCAACAATATATAGCAAATTATTAATAATTTGGACTAAAATTATAGTTGGGTAAATTTTAACGGCAGTCCTACATTTCTAGAATGAAAAGTCCCAAGACTAGCAAATGTCCGGAATGGAGACTAGTCTATCAAGTTAATATTGTTAAATATCTATTTTTCTTAAACCTGTTGTTAAATATCTTAATATCTTAACCACAATTTTACAAATTCTCACTATGCCAGCAACTCACTGTTAAGGCTATCTTCTTTTTAACTCTACTATTTCTTTAAGCTATTGTTTGTTAAAATTACCGTACAAAAGAGTATAGTGACACAATAATCTAGAAATTGTATTGCAAAGTAAAAAACTATTCGGCATGTTTCAGTGATAATATTATAAAGATATGCGAAACAAACAAAAAACTCATGAAATATACTACACAATTTTATTAAAAACATTCTCATAACTTAAATCACTTAGGCTAAACTTTGCTTGAGTTTGAGAAGGGCAGGGAAAAAGGAATGAAGAGGCGTTCATTAGAGCAACGAATAGATTGTTAGGACTAACAAGGTTATGGAGTTCGAAATCAAGTTTAAGAAGTTTGGGCTAAATACTTAACTTAGCTAATATAAAGAACACACTTCCTTATAACTTTTATATTAGTTTATCATTATAAATGGTTATGGAATGTTTTCCATTTGCAAACAAATTCTTGAGTATCATGATAAGTGTTGTTGCAGTAAAACAGGAACCAATAAATTGTGTCTCATACAAAATAGATTTACACTTGCCCATTTACTATTGATTATTATCGATTTATAGCAAACATTCTTTGTCCTTTTGTAGACATCATATTGATTGCATATTTCTTTCTTCACTCATGACTTATGACGGCCTCATGAATTAAACCTGACGAATGGTGGTGTGACAGTCAAACAAGTCAGAGATCAATAAGCTGTTGCGTAAAATTAGTAACTATGATTAACAAAATTTACTTTTTGATTATAATGAGATGATTAAGAATTGTTTGCAGATGTTAGGATTAAAGTTATAAATGGTAAAAACAAAATAACGACGATATATAGTAGATCCCAGATGTGAAGAATGCTTGGAATGAAGTAAGGAACATATATTGAAAACAATCACACCAAAGTGTTAAAACAGAGCAGTGCAAAAGCAATATAACATTTCCAGAGAAATCACGTTGTATTGAAGCAACGCAAGACTTGATTCACACATGTAAAACCACTTTAAAATTTAAGTGTAAAATCAGATTCATCAATTAAAAATAATTGTGACTTAAATTATGAATCGATAAACTAAAGGGAGATATGACGTAAGGCCCTATACAACACGTCATACAGCGATGATAATATTGGCAATGGATAAACCCTCTTTGTAATTGCGTTGTCAGTAATACTATTATTCATATAATGAAATAAATGAATAAATCTTATATTCTCACCACAGAGTTAAATAAACGGTGTTAGGAAACTGACAAATACTTTCTCCCTTTTAGCCCAACTTTAATGAATAAATCACTCTTTCTTTACTAAATATAAAATACAAAGCACGGTCGAATGTTCAGAAAATCTTGTAAACAAGTTGTTTTCAAAAATATCCACCCAAATCCCTGATTGGGAGGCAATACCCCCTATTCTCCCCCCTCAGGGTTATTAAGGGGAAACATATTTCGAATTTCCTCAGTTGGTCAATGCTAACTTGACAAGCATATCAAGTTTGAACGATATTGATCAATTAATAAGAGAGAAATAATAATTTTTTTATTCCCCATAAGAATAAGATTGGACAACGTACTGCGTTTATGGCAAAATGAAAATCTAAATTTTCTCCGCAACCAGTAATCGTAGAATAGTAATTCAAGATACTAAGTTATTTCGTTTTTTTAGCTATTTTTAATGGTAAATAGTAATATTTTTTATATTTTGTTTTTTTATGAAAAATAAAAAACTGAATTTTTTATATTTAAAGTCTTGTAATATCTGAACCTGAATTTTAACAGAAATGCGGGTGGTGTCACTTTTTTGGAAAACTAAAGTTCTACAAACGACTAAGATTTAATCAAAATCTTTAGAGCCTTTTTTGATAAATCTTGATTTTTCATGTTTTTTGGCAGTTTTGGGGGGATAATTACCCTTAAAAATCAAAAATTCAAAGAATGAAAAAATACCTGGAGATATCGTGGATTAATACCTACATACCAAATTTCATAAAAATTAGACCATTGGTTAGGGCTCTAGCTCTGTACACATCCATACAGGCAGGCAGACAAATAGACAGACAGACACACAGACATCATGTAAAAACCACTTTTTTGGTTTCAGGGAGCACCAAAACGAATATTTCTACTAACAACTCAAATTCGAAAATTTTGACGAAAACAATACTTTCTTCATATACTATGTATATAGGGAGAAAGTAAAAATTCCATAATTTGTACAACTTAAACAATGGAATTCAAACAACAAATTAAATCTTCATTTATAGGTTTAACTTAAAGCACAATTATTTATTGATAAAAATATTATATTGGATGTTTTTTCAGCTTCATATTAACTTGATATTGGATCAAACTTAGGCAGGTATTTCAGTTTTATGATTGTTACATATCATTGACACATGTTTAATTGTGCTTATGAATTGACACGTATATGCTTGTTTTTATAAGCGAACCTTTTTCAAACATACACAGATAGGCCAGCCATTTAAGATTAAATTAAAAATCCTAAATATTAGCACTCTGTGATGACGTAAGGAGAGTAGTATTCATTAGAAATTGAACTCTACTTTATTTATAAAAACTGAAACTTCTCATTTAAATTATAACTTAGGTTTATGAAATCAGCACTCAAATGTACTTAAGTGTATTAAATTTAGTTATTAGTTGTATTAAAATATATATATATATATATCCGTCAAGTTTAAAAGAATATAAAAAGCTTAGTCACAGTAAAACTTCAAAGTTGTTCAGTATTACCATTAAAACTGTCACTCAGTTATCCTCTTGAAACCCCAAGTGAGCCACAGTGCCACTTGTTCAAGTTCTCACACTAACCAGTTTAATTTCCCTCCTTATCATCCCCTAGTGTTATATCAGAGCCCCCGGAATACAACTGCGTCTACTGGCGCAAACTCTTGCTTTACTCAATCAGGATTATCTGTGAATTTCTTTAAGTTATAAACAAAATATATACATTTTGAACTAAATATCTTTTTGCAATCTTTCTTATTCGAACTAACCATTTTTCAGTTCCGGGTTTTTTACAGATATTAGCCCCAGATCTTATATGAATCAATTGAACCCACTATTTTCAAAGCGTCATAGAAAAATACGTTTACAAAATGAGTTCACGGTGCGAATTTTATTTTTAGTTAAGGTTTTCACACCTTTGATATAATAAGATGAGTATTGAACCTACCATGTTTCAACAAACCATATGCTTGAATACTCATCCATAAACTAGGGTGGTCGTAACCCTAGATTGATTTAGAAAGTTCAGTGGTCGTTTGTATGTTTGTGTAAGTAAATGTGAGCGTGAAAAACTAAATAAAAACGGTAACATATTTTGTAATGAGATTTTAAGGAGATATTTATGATATCCAAGGGGTGTTTAAATGAAAACTGTTCTAGCCCCATTGAATCGGTATGCCAAAATAAATATTCAGATTTAATAAACATAGAATATTTATTGTTGTATTACAAAAACGATATCTATCGTCAGACTGAAAATTTACCAAATCAAAAATATATATTTTTCTATAAAGTCCACTGGATCAAGACTATTTGTTTGAGATTTGTTGCCGAAATTTTAATTGAGACTTGCGTTATCATCAGTAAATTTCATCTACATTTTCTGAGTTCAAAAATCTAATTACGGAAATATTTTAGCGTACTCCTAGTTAACAGTGACGCCAACCTATGCTACCAATCCCAAAAAGGCTAATCACCAAAAATGTCTAGTATGATGTGGTTTAGTAATGTAGAAGTAATTTTCAGGAGTTAACATTTGTTTTTAAAACATTGCATTTGTTTTGTCTAAAATAACAGTAATTATTGTATATATTGCTGTGGTAGATATACTAGGAATAAGTAATTGCGTTAGTTTGAAGTTAAATAAATATATCATTAATGTTACAATAATTATTTTACATCATTGTGAAGTATTTTGATTATGATGTTTCTTTTCAACGATATGTTTCTTTTGTAATATAGGTTTTTAATTCTTGCATTTTGATTAAAATTCAACGTACAATCACGAGATGAGCTATCTAACATATTGAACGAACAATCACATACAAAGGAAAAAAATATAAAATAAATATTGGTTAATTGTTGTAACATACGAAGAGTTTATACTTCTTTCGTGTTACTTAAGGTAATTAAATATAAATTAAAATGTATTAGTTAACTGATAGTAATACTGGGATTTTGTTTACATTAATAGAATATTCTATTTAATGCGATGTTAAGTAAAGCGATTCACAGTTGTTAACAACAAGACTTAGCTCTGACCATTTGCTCTGAACAAAACTATCTGAAAATTAACTCGAGAGTACTTCATGTGGAGGCATTTTGACGTTTCAAACATACCTTGCTCTCAACCCGTGCTGTAGATCTCGTGTAACTTTGTATATTAAACAGTTTAATCAGACGAGCTGTGCCGCATCCCTGGCGTGTTGGGCCGCATCCCTGGCGTGCTGTGCCGCATCCCTGGCGTGCTGTGCCGCATCCCTGGCATGCTGTTCCGCATCCCTGACGTGCTGTGCCGCAACCCTGGCGTACTATCACGTCCATCAGACGAGCTGTGCCGCATCCCTGGCGTGCTATCACGTCCTTGGGTAACTCCCCAGTGTATATATGTCCTCTACACTGGTTTTAAATAATAGTGGACAGAAATTGATACATTTATAGGGCCTTTGAACAAAAGCCAGTTTAAGAACATATTTATTTAATAATTCGTTTATCAGTCAACATATGTGGCAGGCTAACTATAGACTCAAAAGCCTATAAATAGCGTTGTGCATAGCATAGCATAGTAAGTGAGGACAGTAACGTATCTAGAGAATAGTCCTGCAACGAGTTCCTCATCAAACGGAGAAGTCAATGCCACTGAGAATACCAGGCCAGGTAATAAGTCTATTCATCAGCTTGGAGAGTGTTGTTTGATCCTCTTAGTTGACGCCTTAAGTGTAATGAGAGAAGGCCACAACATGTTCAACATCACCGATGAGAAAAGTGTGACAACATTCTACAGCCAGTCTAGAAGTTCTGAAAATAAATCCAATTAAGGAAGGATCTAGCTATTGCGGTCACATTGTCAACACCCGAGTGAGGGAGTGATAATCACTTCCAATTCCTTGAACTTTCCCGCTCTCATTAAAAAAGTGTTATTCGAAGAAACTACTCGTGTTATTCATAAAAAATTTTGAACCACGTTTAAATTATTAGCTTGAAAACTAAACATTGTCCAATTAATATTGCTATTGGTATTTTTTGTTCTGTGAACAAATTATAAAATTGAATATAATAAATTTTAAGATGGAGATTTTAGCTTAAACATTATTTTAAATTATTAAGTAGAAAAACGGTTTGTTTACGGTAAAGCAGTTAGAAATATGTCTTACAATATTTTAAAATAGCTTGTAATTATATTGTGCTTATATTTGTTTATCCGTATAGACAACATATCTATGCGTGGAATGAATTCAGTAGAGTAAGAGGTCAGCTGTTACAAAATAAGTTAAATAATACTTATAAAATGTATTTCCATGATTATTAATTAGACCACACGGCGTTGCGGGGCAGCAGCCATAATTTTAAAGTCCGTGGCCTTGACCATTACGCCCAATTCTACCATAAAATGATACGACCCAGGTCTAATAAAAATTAACTCATGAGTTAGCATAAAGTCCCTTGACTCTGTTAAAATTAGAAAGCTTAAAAATACCTTGCAACGTTTCAGAAGATTTCGCATTCCTTTATTAAGAGGAGAATCAGGACAATGTTTGCCGAAGGCGGAAACACGATATTTGTACTGTGGGCGGAAGTTGTGTGTCAGACAGTGTTGCCACAACACCGATATTACCTTCCGGTTTGAATAATGCAACACTCGACATGTTACTGCAATACTCCGTTGGAAACATTGCGTTATATTGTTATACATTGGTTTGATTAATATCGTTACCTTGTAACTGTTTTAACGATAAAGCAGCATCTAAAATTTGGTCTTTTGGTACTGCTTTTTAAAGTTGTTGTCATACATAACTTTTAAATAATCGTAAACAATTTAATCGATTACTTTGAGTTTTTATAGAGAACAATATCGGATTAATTAACTTGAAGATTCCTGTCGGTAAATACCGTTTAAATTCACGAAGAATATTTCTTTAAAAAATTACGATATTATTTACGAATTTTCCTCCTCTTGATTTGATTTATGTTTCAGATATTTTAATAATGTGTATATGACAAGATATGTTTAGAAATTCATGATTAGAAAACCTTGATTTGAAAAACCTTAATTAATTGTTAATTATATTCTTTAAACTAACGTATACTTTACTCAGTTACTTTATCCCTGAACTGGTATGACTAAATTAAGTGGTGGAAAGAACATTGTGACTGTTCGCATGAACGCCCGTTCCGATTATATTTTAAAGGTCCGTTTCCGTGTGCGTGTCCGTGTTTTTGTGTGAATGTAATTTTGAATTATATAACTACGTCGATTCGACCGATTGATGCGATTCTAGGTTAATGACTCAAGTGACAGTCTACTTTAGATTTTCGCAATGGTGCGTTGAAAACAGGTTGTAGTTTTACAACGGGAAATTAAACTGGAGACGAAAAGTTAATTTAAAACCACTATAACGTATACTATGTAAAAAACTTCCTGTCGATCTTTTATTTCTGGTTAGATCTAAATCCTGTCTAAAATTTTGGAAAGTAAACTTTTGGTTTTTGTGGTTCGTTGGTGGTATTAGTAGTTGAAGTTAAGTTGTAGAGAGGACTTGCTTGTCCTGATTTTTCCTCTTTAGTAAAGATATTTTGAATTTCATGTCATTGTACAATTGTAGATCATCAAGTCTAGTCAGTGACTTATATTCACTGAAGTGGCATTATTACTTTTAAATTATAACGATAGTTGACTTAGTAATAACTTGATATTAACTAGGTAATTGACAATTTATAATTCCAAAATATGTATTAATCTTTATCATAATATAATTTCATTAGCCTGGTGGTCTTAAAATATTGAATCTTTGACATGTAATTCAATTGTCATTCAACATGCAGTGTTTATGACATACAAAACCTTAAAACTAAATTACTTTCAGCAAAACTGCAACAATTAGTTGGTTCATAATATGTACTATACAATTGAATTGAGGCATTAGTCTGAAACTGACTGGATAAAGCATGTTTATTTCCGTGCGTGTTACGGCCGCAAGATTCTGTATACAGGAAAGGTTGTCCGACGGGAGGAAAATCTGTAATAAATAATAACAAAATGAGGTACGTAAGACGTGAATAAATATTAATATCAATTACTAGACTATTATTTTACGAAATTTATAAGAATTCATTTCGGGGCATGTCGCAGGCTTTCAAACACGGATTAATATGTTTAATCCAACAACTTCTTGTAAAAATGTATTACATGTTTCAAACATAGGACGTCCATATTTAATATCAAAGTAGCTATTCTCAAGAAGTAAATCTGTCATTATTTTAGGTAATAATACTTCACAGGACTCTGAAATTATTCCGGCGTTAGGCCACTTTTGATAATTTGACTAACAGATACCTCTTTGTCCTCTGACACTAACAACTTAAACTATCTGTTATGTAGGACACGGAGCCTGCGATATGAATCGTTCAACCTGAGATAACCTTCATAATCAAGCTAATGCCTATTGTATTCTAGTTAGGAGATTTTTTTTCTAGTTTAGGATTTTTATTAAATAAGTCTTTAGGTGTCATGACATTTATTTTACAATTCTTAGATTATATTTGATTAAATAACCATTTACTAGGAATGAAAGGATGCGCATAAATAATTACCTAAATATTTCACTTATACTGTTTGAAACACTCGTACAGAAGTAAAAGGGTTTTTAGTTAGTTTAAAATATTCGTAAGGTATGATATGTACTTGTGTTTTTATTTTATAGTGCCGCGATATGCATTTGAAAAGCCACGAGGCGTGTTTATCACCTAAATACTTAGCACCCCCCCTTCGTGTTTGTCCCCACCCCCTTTACACGTTCACCTCTAAGTGATTGAGATAACTAGTAAAGCCACGGAAGGCATTCGTACTTCTGGGAAGAACATTGATTAATATACGGCTCTAAGGCTTACTTAAAGTTTAATTTATATTTGTAAAAATCGTTTTTTTACCACACATCCTTTTCGTCTACTAGCAGTTTACCTAACAATGCACCTAATTTTTTGGTTTGATTAGTCAAAAATCCCCTTCATGTTTGAATCATAGTTCATAACAATTATTTAATTCTAAATTATTTTTCAAAATATTTTAGGGGAAATTTACACTTCTTGCATACAAAATATTTTTAAACAGTATGCATATATGATTTAAAATATATTTTAAGATAACTGGTCAGTTGAGTAATGAAAGTAATCTTTTAACATTGCCTTACGTTATTTAGAATACAAACGATGATGAGCTGCCACAGTCGAAAACACATTTTCTACCTCAAGAACTAGAACTATTAAATTTCTAACCTAAAAAAATTATAGTATTTTTCATGTGGGGGAGAGTTTTATTTTACAAGGTAAAATAATTATCACTGTTTATTTATTATATTGGTTTTTAGGTAGGTATTTTTGGTTATTGGTACACCCTTGAATATCTTGATTAATTTGACAAAACGTCGTTTATCCATTGTTTCATAGATCTAATTGTGTATTTTAGAATGAGTATATTTGTTTTATTAGGTATCCATAGCAATTTATAGTTCAGATAATTTAACCCATGTAATAGAAAAATCTTGGTTTTTTGTTAAGAAATAAAATTCACACATTTTACAAAAATAAAAAATAACAAGTATTTTTAAGTTGCAATTTGTTTGATCCTGATGAAAATTTTGAAGCAAATTAACAATATTAAATTTGTCATATTTCATCAATCAAATTTGATCATAATTCAAAATTGTATTGTGGGTAGAAGTTGCATGTGAACATTGCTGCCAGTACACCACTCTTTCCTTCCGGTTTGGATAATGCAACAGTTCGATTGCACTGTACTACATCCTGTTCTACCAATTCCATAAATCCTTTTACTGTTTCTGGCATCTTATTTCATTAAACCGTACAAAGTGCTGTTTAAAGGCAAAGGTAATATTTTCGGGACAGTTTATAGAATCATAGTATATAGGGTAAAGTTTGGGGAAGTTGGTGATTGATTTTGGTTTATAAGATTTGAAACTTTAAGAGCGAGTTGGAACTTTGTTGACGGGAACACTTTGACGCTCTTTAAAGCCAAATGAGCCTTTCATCACGGACCAGCACACTCTTATAACAGATTTCAGTAAAATTATTCCTCTTTATTATATCAACAAAGTTATAATATTAAACCTTGGCCTTAAGGGTGCTCCCTAACTGCTTCCGCACGCTAAAGGGGTTTGCAGCTCCCACATTGTAGGCTCAATTGTTAACGAATTAAGCGTTTTTCTAAAGCTTCCTCACGTAAGGAGAAAAATTATTTTGGAAAAAAGGAACCGTACAATACCTAGATTGGAATCTGAAAAGTGTAAAACTGCAAATAGGTTGGTAGAAATCTGTAAAATAACAGGTTAATTGAGGTGAAAAAAATGTCTTCAAGTGTAAATATGGATAGCCTGCTTGGTGGCGTTCCGGCGCTAAACAACATCGTGCGGATCATTCAATCTGGGGTAGGGCGCACCCTTAACGGAGGTACTTTTAAATTCATTATGTTTAAAACATGTAAAGGTGTGGCAAAGCTTCAAACTTATTAATTGATGTTGCGTCTAAATTTAAAAAGTATATATATATTTTAATATTGATGGTATGTTGAATATTCCTTTTAAGAGTTTAATCTTTTAAAATTCTTTGTAATTTATTGATAGTTTTAGCTTTAACTCATACTTTAATTTTCGAAAAGTCACCCACTTTAAAAAAAATAAAATAAAAACACTACTTTTAAGTTGTTAGATTATGTCCAAACGGAATAAAGTTTTGATATTAATAACTTTAAGATGCTTTACTTTTGTATTTAACTGATAATTGTCAACCGCGTGCTTCAAACATAACTGATACACTTACATTGCATAAACGTCCTTTGCTACGTTAGCTATTTGTAAACTATACAGTTTATATTAAACAAATCATTTAAGAACAGTCGTAAAAGTGTTTAAACTCAAATATTTATTTTTATTTTTTGTATGTTCTTAAATTTAATTGAATAAAATACCTATAAATAAAAAGCATAGTATAGAGTTACTAAGATTCAGATTTACATTTTTTGTTTCTGTTTATTATATAACACTATTATAATGAAAATGTTATTTTCAGCTAACAAAAATTACAACTTTAACAGCAGTTTATTATGATTAGTATTCTTTGAATATATAGATTCATTGTTCTTAATAAAAAGTCAATCATAAAGCTTATTTTTAGGGATGTGAATTTATCTCTAAAGAAATTTATTTAAAGATTACTTACACGTCATTTTGTTGTGCACGTCAAACAAACCTATCGCATTTCGTTTTCCAAAGCTGGTGTATACTATCAGACGTGCCGTGCCGCATCCCTGGCGTGCTGTCACGTCCATTGGTAACGCCCAACATTGATTAGAACGTGTAGTACGTCATAGCGGTTTTAAGTTTTGGGGAAAAACTCCTTTTATCAATCCTAAAAATTGTGTTACAACGAAAACGTTTTCACATCGATTAAAAACTAACAGATATCAAATAACCACACAGTTTCGTTATAGGTGTGAACATAAGTAAAATATATTAATTTAGTTTGAATTTGGAGAAGGCCCAAGAATTTATGAAGAATTTTTATTCTGTAACTTTATATAACAAAATTAATATTTAAATTTTTAATTTTTAGTTTGGGAGGTTTATTAAAATAAATTAAAATAATTACTTTAAAAACTCCTTACCATATTATAATGTACTTATTATATTATTTATATTGTACTCATTTATTATTATATTATTGTTTGTACTCATTATTTACCAATATAAAAATTATATCAGAGAGTAACTGTTTATTAGAATAATTTATAAAAACTCGTTTGAAGCACGATTATTGTCAAATAACGTTCAGGACTTGAGAATAGTAAAAGCTGAAAGAAATCAGGACAAAGTTTTCCAAAGGTAGAAATACGTTACTTGTATTGTAGGCGGAAGTTGTATGTCAGACAGTGTTGCCAAAACATCGTTATTACCTTCCGGGTTGAATAATGCAACACTCGACAAGTTACTGCAATTCTACCATAGAAACGCCGTTTTATTTTATTTTATATTAATTGGGTTAAAACTTGGGATTGTTTTAAGTATACAAATAAAACTCTGGTGTTTTATCAATATCTTCATTTTGTTAGACGTGAATTTTGTCCGCGATTGATACAATATTTAATCATATTAGAAAGTCAAGAACAATTTGAGAAGTAGGCTATTAACTGAAATAATTTCTCTATAAATTACGCCTACCAGTTGTAGGTTTGTACCATACAATATGCTACTTATTACGGTATTGTTATTGATTAATATTTTTTTCTGTAAAATGTATAATTTACAAATTTGGGGGAAAACCTTTTTTCATGCAAAACACAAATTGTGTTATGCCTCTATCTCCATAACCATTTTTTAACCGTACTTTTTAAATATTCAAATGTCACGCTAGTTTAGAATTACAACTTAAATAGAGTTTTAAACTGACAATTCTTTAGAATTATTGTTTTTACCAATGAAGCAGTTCCCTAATTACTTTAATCCCAGCTATAACATATCTGATATACTAGTATTAAATCACTGTTCTAATTTCCTAAAGTCTAAAATAGATAACGAATTAGTAACACTATTAACTATTAAATAAGCTAGTAGTTTAGAAAACCAAAATTACTATTATGCTTTCCTTAACTATTCACATCATCATCACAGTTGCACGTTCATGTTTAATTTTTCTCTCAGGGTTTTAAGTAAGAGTTTAAGTCGTACCAATGCTTAAATGCAAACATGCAAATAAATCACTGCCAGAAATCCAGTATTAAATCACACAAGCAGCGTTCTGTAACTGACTGGATAACGTATATTTATTGCCGAGCGTGCCGCGGACACTAGAGCCTGTGCACGGGGAATGCTGCCCGATGGGGGGAAAACTCTGGTGAGTGGTTCAAAATCCAACAGTTAATTAGCAATTCCATAAGGTGTACAATATACACTTATCTAAGATTTATAGGTATTCGGTGTAGTAGTGAAAAAATAACAATATTGTATATACAATAAAAAATTAAATAGTAAATAACGTTGTTAAGTATAAAAAAAAACTTAATGATAAGGATCCCATATTACACAACAATACTCTAATCTACTTCATACCAATGCAGTGTATACTGAATGGAGTGTGTCTAAATTATGAAAACATTTTGTATTTCTTATGGTAAAACCAAGTAGTTTGTAGGCATAATTTGTAACAAAATCTATGTGGTCATGAAATTTTAGCTGCGGATCAAAAATCACACCTAAATCTCTTTTTTATTGTGTCTGAAAAAGAGTTCCATCGACGAAATAATTATAGTTCATTGCAATTTTTGCCGAGTATAAGACATGAAACAAATTTGTTCACATTCAGTTGCAGATAATTATTAGAGCATCATTGTACAAGTTTATTTAATCGGTGACTACATAATTTCTATTTCAGATACGTGAAGAATAGGTTTATATATTTTTAAATCATCAGCAAAGAGCAAACATTTAGAATTATATATGCAATTTGGAAGGTCATTTATGACAAGTATGAATAACAAAGGGCCTAAATTTAATCCTTGGGGGAAACCGGAAGTGCTAAGATATTTTGACTTTAAATTTGAGACTGACACATACTGGTAACTTTGAGATATGAAGACATCAGCAGCAAAAAATTAAAATAAAATCCAAAATTAGAGGTTTTGTATAGAAGTATGCCATTATTAGCCTTGTAAAAAGCTTTGGAAAAATCTGTATTAATAAGACCACGAACCATTGTCTAATTCGGTTGAAATGATTAAGGAAAATTCTATGCGATTTGTTATAGTTGACTTCAATGGTAAAAATCCATGATGTTGTGATATAATTTTAGATCTTACTGAAGAAAAATTGAATTTATATAAAAAAAGCTCATACACGTCTAGCAAACGAATCTAATAAAGAAACCGGACGGTAATTTTCAATGAAATTTTTTCACCTGACTTAAATATTGGAGTAACCCTGGCCTCTTTCCATTTAGAAAGAAAGGTACAAGAATATAAGGATAAACTAAACAGATAGCATAGGGGTTTTAAATGTGGCTCGGCACAACCTAAAAAAAACCTAGATCCTCGGCTTTAGGTGTTCAGATAGTACTGTATCACCTAAAGCGTGACTAAAACGATGGCAGTACTAATCTGTTCATTTTCAACATATCTGATCTTAGTTTATTAATTTCTCTACTTAGTACCTAAACACAGTTTTGATATTAAAATCTGGACTATTTAAGTTCCAAACCAACTTGACTTAATTTAGTTTATTTTCTAAATTCCTTAGGTAGGACATAGAATCGCCACCCAGTCATGCTATTCCTCTTTTTAATTAACTTACACTACCAAGAAATACTCGTACAAACTTGAATTTGTATGGTTTTATAGATACTAAATCTTTCGTAGTGGTTTTAATGCTCAGCAATTTAACACTGATTGATTTAAATGTATTACTTTTCGTTTTTTTTACCTTTTACTTCATCTAATTCTGCTTGACACTTTGTTCACCAATCGTGTGTCATGGAACAAAGAGACAGGGAATCAATAAGACCTCCAGGGAGGGGGTGATAATGGTTAGCCACAAATGATCATCTGCGAAATGACCCAATCGATTATAAGTGATACATCTTTAATGTCGCATACACTCTTCTATTTTGTGTAACTTATAGCACACCGAATTAATTCCGATTATTAAAATATCCAAAATTGGCTGTCATTCACATACCAGTAAAACACTATTCATTAATATCTGATGATTTATTTGCTAATTAATAGTTATTATTTAAAATATATAGTATAAAATAATTTATAATAATTATATAAACTCAGTAAATTACTCTTTCCCTTATTCAGCACTAAAATTGTAATCCATAAATTTTCATTTTTATCGTGACTTCTAGGTGAGTTTAGATTTGAAAAAAACACGTTTATGTACGTACCAACTACTATTTCTAATACTGTATTTAATTGTAATTTATTTGAGAAACAAAGTGTTTTGCCTGTTTAATGACCACTCTATGAAAAGATTAAACAGCTTTCCAGCTTACTTCATTAAAATTATAGAATAAGATTTTACAATGTCCTATTCAGATTTAATTAAATCACTTTTGAACCGAGAAACCAGTCAAAGTTATAGGGGAGATTAAAATAATTAAAACATGTTTTATTGAAGTTTCTTTAATTGTCCCGAAAACATAAGAATCATAATTGCTTTGTTGATAGCTTTGTTAGCCGTAACAAGTTCACACCTACCTCCTAATGGACTCCTCTTCGTATATGTTATCTCTATACTGGATAGTATAATCAATATGTTGTTTATAATGATTACGCATATAAAATCTCTTTTTATAAAAAGTGACTCAAAAGTCAGTTATGTTGTGATGCTTCTGTATAAACTTGTACAATCTTAGCCACATTATCTTATATAATAATACGCTAAGCCGATTTTTGTTAAGAGAACTCCTCCGCTATTTCTATAATTAATGATTGATAATTCTGATTTTAATGATTGAGGTACTAAAATATTCGTCCTGATTCGTAGTTGAGCATAAAGGTTTTCATTTTTTGAAATATTTAATCGGAAGGGCACGGGCCACCCTCAAAGTTCGTTTTTGCCCATAATGTTAACATGGGGAATAATTTGATTTGAATTGCAGCTGTTAATACATTATGGACAGGTTATTAGCAATACCAGATAATACAGGTAAGGAATGTTTATCTATATAAATTAAATACGTTTATGTTCTACTTCGCTTTGAACAGTGAAATGTATGCAGCGGAGAGTTTAAATTGTTGTTCAAATTTCTTTATCTGTCTGCCTGTTTATGAGCCAGATTTGTTCAGCATTTCAAAAACGTAAAGACTGTACTGAACGAAATAAAATTGTTTATCCTATTTCGTGTGGGGAAGGAAACCTGTAGGCTGTTTATTCCCTTTTGTTCTACACTGCTCCACAGTCTTAAGGGTGCAGGTTACTCAACCTTTCAGAATGCACCAAACCTACGCAGAATGAACCATTTGTTCTAATGAGCATTTAGTCAGCGAATTAATTTTTATCACAGAACGGAAGAAACACATCTGCTTTGTTACTCTACAAAGTATTCATACTAAACCGTATAAGATAAAGAATTGACAATGAAACATTGGGTACGGAACACATAAGCCCTTGCAGCATGGTATATAAGCTAAGTTCGCCTAGGTAGTCATTGTGATTATAATACTGAATATTTGATGTGTTTTTAAGTCCACCTTCAATTAATCCAGCAAACCACAGAAGTTATTGAACAAATATTTGAAAGAAGATGGATCCATCCCTAAAACCAGTTATGGGCTTATTCCCGTTCCAGTGAAGCTCGCCTAACGACTTTCAACATTTCCACGTTAACTTACAAGACCGATTGAGCAAAAATATTTTAGAAAGACAGCAATCACTATAATCAGAAACAGGCCTACACTTTTCATCCCGTATGTCGTTGGGGACTTATCTGCTCTATCGGAATGTAAAATCTTAATTTAATCATTACTGGCTTTATTAGTTAACTGGACCGATTGAGCATACATTTGTTAGGAGGATAGTAAATAAATCAGAATAAAACCTTTGCCTACTCCTGCTCCAAAAATGATTTACTTTGTGGCTCTCCAAATGTTGGAACTAGGCTATAAAATTTATAGGTTAATAAATGTGTACTAATCAGGCCTCATCCCTGGAAAAATATTTTTGTATATAAAATTATTTTAAAATAAATAAAATTGGGGTTATGGTTAAGACTTGTAAATAAAAACAATAGAATCATAACAGCTATTCAAAATCTATATTATTAATATGCTACATGCAAACTTTGAAAACAATAAAGCTTTTTTGTTTTAAGACTTACCCCCACTTATACATCAAAACATGTCTAGGTGTGCAGATTTGCAAACTGATTTTAGATTTTCGATTTTCCCCCATACCATTAACATGGAGAACAATTTTATTTGAATTGCAACTGTTAAAACATTTTGGTCAGGTAATCAGCAAGTGTACATATATCTATCTATCTATCTATATACTTATATTAGTACCTAGACCCAGCGCCTTTCTTCGTTCCAATAACAATATTTTCACCATAACATTGCAACTTTTTAAGGTCACTGGGGCGGGTTCCTAAGATTGGAGAAACGTGTTCATATACTAACAACGTGATATGGTCCAGAAGCAAATTTGAAGAGCCGTTTTCGAGCCTTTTAGATATCATATTTTCATCATAGTATAAAATTGCCACTTTCGAGGCCTTTGGAACAGAGCCCTGAGTCTTGGGGAGGGGGAAACGTATTAAAAATTATGTTGGTCCCCTACAACGCAGTATGGTGTGTGAGTAGTTTTGAGGAGCCTTTTCCACAATCATCTGGAGTACTTCTTTATTAGTATAGCTATTTTCTTCATAAGAATATCGCAGAAATGTTTTAGCCATTGGGGTGGAGCCTAAGGTCGGGGTCATAAAAAACCTCCCAAATGTTATGGATCAACGACAATTGGCTAAAATCTCGCAAAAACAACTGAAAGAATAACATGAACAATTTGCCATGAGGCGGAACCTTATGGTTGGTGGATGGGGGACATAACCAAAGTTAGGGCATCATTCAAGACACGGTGCTTTGTAAAACAAAACCAAAAACCATCACACGTCTAAATTGGACATCGGGAAGTGGTAGACGAAACCAGTGGGGCGGAGCTCTAAGGTCGGGACAAAATCATCCATAAACGTTTGGTCCCATAACAACGTGGTATGGTACGGGAGCAGATTTGAAGAGTCGTTTTCGAGCCATTTAGGAAAAACCTTTTCTCCATAAGAATAACATGGCAGCTTTTGATGCCACTAGGGCACTGAGGGTAAAACAAAAAAACGTAACTAAAATATTTTGGCCCTCTACAACGTGGGATGGCCCAGGAGCAGTTATGAGGTGCCGTTTTCTAAATCACCTGGGACACACACACACACACACACACACACACACACACACACACACACACACACACACACACACACACACACACACACACACACACACACACACACACGCACGCACACACGCACACACACACACACGCACACACACACACACACACACACACACACACACATACACACGCACAACTACTTTATTATTAGTTATACAGTGTGGAAAAAAGTCCGTCCCCCCAATTTAATTTTGTTGTTTGTTAAAACAAACAATCACCTTTGGGGAACGATACTAACTTAACCCAAAGTATCTTTTGACGTTATCGGAAATTATGAGTGTCCCCCAAAAATGGGGGATTTTGGGGGCAACTCAAAATTTTCAAATATAAACCCCTTTTGAGTGACCCCTCATTTTAAAGAACTTTAAAAAATAGGCGAATGGTGGAGGTTGGAGGTCTGTAACGTGTTTATATCCAAAATGGCAGCTTGTCAAAGTTTTGAATAGAACTCATTCTTGAAACCTGGCGTCTAAGACTTTGGGAGTTTTAATTTCACCTTTGGTGACTTAAAACTGGAACGACTCTTGAATAAATTCTATTAAATGATGAAGTGGTCTCTTTTGGTGATATTTAAAATTTTTAGTGTCCCGCAAAAATGGGGGATTTTGGGGGCAACTCAAAATTTTCAAATGTAAACCGTGAATTTATGTACTCTAGGCATTTTGAACTAACTGACTGGCTTTTTAAGCAAAACTCGGTCCCCCAGGTGCTTTAACAAATGTAACTAACTTCTCAAACATAACATTGTATTGTGATCGTGAGCGAAGCCGCGACGGGCTACTAGTTAGAGTTATTAGTTTCCAGTACAGCCTACGAACAGTTTGTATCAAAGCTAGAACGGTTATGTAGGTAAGCAGGGCATTCCATAAGGTCACAGGTGTACTGACCATAAGTACAGTGTTTTGTTGGAAAAATAAAGTTTGCGGAAAATTATATTTTAATGTATATTATAAACGAAGGACCATATTAATTGAGTAAGGATGAAATTATAAGAAATTATACATATATTTATAAGCAAAATACTCCAAAAATTCAAATAACTGTTCTATGCCATATTAATTTCTAGTTAAATATTCATAATGGTATCAGAACATTCATAATTCACAAAAAAGGATATCACTAACCACTTATTTGAGTTCGCCGATAGTCCTGATATGATGTCATCTTTTCTTGAGATACATTAGCATCCAAGATAAAGCATCAGTGGCTGGACGAGCAGCATGTTATAATAAATGACTATCGCGATGTAACAAACTACCAACTTTCTCTTGCACCTGAAATAATATAAGTGCGACGACAACAAACATCCATTATATGCGAATTGATATACATGCGCTTAAATGTACTCGAGAATCAACTCATTCTCTAAACTTCTGATAAAATTTCAAACAAGTCACTCTTCCCCAATGCTATTGTCTAACTAAAACCACGCCTTCATTTGAATCCAGAATTAGATCGTAGAACCTGGAAAACTGAAATTAGAATAAAAGAATACAGAAAAAAATAGCATAATCAAAATTTACCACATAATCTTAACAATTTATTTTTTTATATGTAAAGAAATACTCAACGTATGACACACACAACTATATGCGTGTGCCGACTAAGTATACACATTATTTTAAAAGCTAAATCCTTTAGTTCAACCGTTACAAAGCAATTTTTGAAAACTTCAATAAGACCCTTGATTCAAGAAGTAAAACTGTGCCGATCAAAAAGAGTTGATGATTGATGTAGGTTTATGAGATCAAAACTTTAAATGAAAGTTCGAACAGGAACATGTTTCCGTCATCTTATCCTTTATTGAACTTTGCTTGGTGTTTCATGGCCTTTATGGATCTCCGTGGATTTTAATAAGATTCGGAGGAATCTCCTTCAAACAAGGGTTTTTACTCAGAATCTGGTTAGTCGGAAAACTAATAATGATCAAATGTTTGGTATAGTTCTCTCATATTTATAATTACATTAAATTGTGTCACTGTTTCCCAGGAAGTTTAACATTTCATTGAACTTATTTACTAAAGTTTTAATTAGCATATGTGTCCGTTTGTTATATTAGAAAAACAATTCAAGGGTGTAGATTGATTTTTCTTTTAAATTTATTGTTTTTTCTACAATATTAACTCAAACAACTTTAAATTCTAAAGTGTTTAATTATCTCAGTAATAATAATTTTATATTGGTATTTCCAGATGTATATTGAACAACACATTTAAAATGTGGTTATCCGTTGAAATACAGTTTGAAAAAATAAAATTTTCCAGAAAGTTTAGCCTCTATGTAATTTACAATAAATTGAACAGAATTATCGGATTTTATAAAGTTGATTAAAAGGACCTACCACGTATCATTCGATGTGTGTAATACATTGCATCAAAAGGCTATCACGTTTCAAACAATTCATAAAGCGGCATGATATAAGTTATTATCTTTGCATTGTTTGATCGCGGGAAAATGAGACGTATTGAAGCGAGTTCTATATACACGTGACTTGGATTAAACAAAAAATTTGCCAATAACAAATTTATTCATTGCTAATTTTTTTTTATAATGTATTATTATTATTTCATAAGATTTAACGAATCAGATTTTCATTACAAAACAACCCATGACTGATTAATTAAACAAAATAAATGCAGTTTCCAACATTAAATGTGTTGTTTGAAATAAGAAAGACCCCCGTAGCAGCAAACCTGCGTAAAAGCGAATTTCAAATGCATACAAATGTATCTTAATGCTATATTAACCATATACCAAGTTTCATCGACATACATTCATAAATAAATTATTTATGACTTTGAATTATTTCCCATTAGAATAACATGGTGTCTGAGGATGCAGGATTGCTGAAACAAGGTACACAAAAAATGGGTTTTTATGAAAATTTTTGTAAAACTGAACTAGGTGAAGCCACATACCGAATGTTATTAATTTATGTTCATAATTAGGGAATTTTACTCATTCTCCATAAGAGTAACATGGGGGCTGAGTACGCAGGTTCGCTGCTGCGGGAACTATCAGCAAACAAATATTTTTTCGTGCAAATATCAATAGACCACAACGGTATGAAGCAATATGCCAAGTTTCATCAGGATAAGTTGATAAATAAGCAAGCTATGCAATTTGACTTATCCTCCATAAGGATAACATTGGACAACGTACTGTGTTTAGCACTTTCAATATCTCTGTAACAAATTGACGTAGAGCAATGATCAAAACACCAAATTGTTTTTTTTAAGCTGAATTTAATGGTGAAAACTAAAATTGAATTTACTAAATCATTATATGTAAAAAAACTCAAAAAATCCATTTTTGGGGTACAAAACTCCCCTAAAATACCCCTTGGTATAGATCAATCTGGCTGGTTTTTGAACTCAAAGTCATAAATTTTTTTACATGGTTGTACCAAATTTCATCAAAATCGGACCATTTTTACGAGAGTTATCCCACGGACACACACATATACAGTTTTATACAGTATATATACAGTTTTGAACGAATGGTGTTTTTGGCATCTGGGGACCTCAAAACGAAAATTTTTCATGGTCTCGGGTCTAGGTCTTACCATGCCGACTACGGTAATAGCTTCTTCCCTATAGGGGACATTCGCTAAAAGTGTCTTACTTAGCTTTAGTAAAACCCAATCATACATTTTCTCTCAAAGGTTGAAAATTAATGATTTGTTTTACAAAAGAGCAATTTTTTAACAAAAATACGTTAGTTTTTAAATTTATTACCACAGGTTTTGTAAGATTAACTTTTACAAACTGTAAAGCAGAAATGTTTTTTTATATAAAACTGATTTAATAATAAAAAGGCAATTTATCTTAAATAATTTTTCGATACAAAAGGATCTTATGGCGTAACAAGCAAGGTAATGTTACATTTAGCTAGGACGGGCAAAGTTTACCACATTTAAACTGATTTACAGTCGTATTGACACTCCTGCCTGATTTATTCAGTAATTTCCTCGTCAATCGCAGGGGGGAATGGCTAAACAGACAAAGTAATACATTTTCAGACTGAATTTCTATTTATTCGATGGAGATAATGTCTGTTTCCAATGGGCTTAAAAATGTAGTATACGGTTTATAGTTAGGAGATGATAACAAACATAAAATGTGTTATGTAGTTTTGGTATTTCATGCCATAAGACTCACTATTACAAAAACGGTTTATAGCTAAACAAAAAAATAACACTATTATCTCCTTAAAATACACAGCTTTACCTAACCTAACCTACACAATTACAATGTAAGGCTACAGGTTATGTTAGGTCAATGTGCTTAATGTGTAATAAAACTAGTTTGGATACATTTTAGGAAATAAAAGTTAAATTACTATTACTTTGCTTTTGTATCTAAATAGATCAAACTTAGCTTTTGTATCTAAATGAATATAAATTTCATTAAATGGTCAATAGGTTCCAACAGATGTTTTTAATATTTTCTATTTGAAGTTACATCAAAACTATTCAAAAGTATAAGCTTTACATAAACATACATGTAAAATAAATGTACACCATTATACCTATTTCTTATTATACCTTAATGATTTACAAAAAATATTCTTCTAAAATTGCCTTCAGTAGTTGTTCTTCCAAATATGCACTCCACCCACGGTTAAACATTCCAATTCCAAAGCACAGGACAACCTTTTTTCAACTTAACATCTCTTTTAACAGTATTAAGCTTTTTAATTCTTTGCCTGCAGGCCTTAAAGTTGACCTCCCCCTGAAACAATTTGGAAAACGTCTAAAGGAGTTTCTTACTGATAAGACATACTATATTATATATAATTTCCTTAACCAGTAAAATAAGTTTTATTTTTACTATGTCTTGTTATAAGAATATTGCATTTTTAATTGTAGTACATATTTGTAACACTGACTCATGCCAATGCTGTTTACTCTGTTTGATGACAGTAAAGACAATTTATTTTAATTTGATTTTATTATGATTTCAGTCATGCGTAATACTTGAGATTTAAACTTACATTTTAATCAATAATATTTAGATTTATACAACTATGAAAGGTGCTTCTTGAAACCAAAATATAAAAAGGTTAAATGTTGTTAATCATTTATCTCCAAATGTAATATTTAGTTAACAGGATAACAATTGTAATAAATACGCATTTATATTTTATGAACATAGGTTTATATTTTTTTTATAAATAACTTCTTATTTACTGTATACTTATTTTATACTTGATTCTTTCGTTCAAAGGCTCATGGAGCGTTAAACCGGTCAGAATGATGCCATCAGTCACGTAAGTCACCGAGGTTAGGTTAGGTTAATAGGGTTAATATTGGGAATTTCAACTTTTCATGTAATAATATCTATGTTATACAAGTTGTGGTTTAGGATATTTGAATTTACCTTAATTTTAAATCCAAATCGTAAAGTTCTGCAAAAGCATAAAGATGTTAAATTTTTCATTTCTAAAAACTGAGATTGCATCACTTTATACAATAACAAAGAATAAAACACATTTTAAAGTTGAAAGTTATGAAATATGCCAAGGGAAACTTTGCGCAAAACATATTATAAGTGTAAAGTTTAGGCAAGTTGGTGATTGATATAGGTTTATTGACTTGAAACTTTGAACTAAGTTTGGTTTCCAGTCAAAGCAACTCTTAAACAAGTTTTATGCTACATTGAGTCGTTAGATCAAAGGGATGCACGGGGGTGTGATATCGATTTCAACATCTCACACTTCAATGTCCTGATTGAAAAAGGAATAATCATATTTATATAAATATTAAAGTGAAATACATGGGCATATGCCACATCGATGTTGGTCCGTGAAAACTGCTTGGTTTTTCTGCATACACCAAGTTTGTTATATCTACTTTTATTATTGTATTGTCAAACGTTTTCTGTTAACTATCGATTTTTTTTTTATTTAATTTTCTTGTAGAATTATCATAAAAAAGGTTATTACGTGACACCATACTAAAAATTTACATGTTCATTCATTTCCTTATTCTAAATTTCATATTAAAATGTCCCTATCTTTGAATTTGTCTTTATAAATAGACAATTCTTCCCATGCCTTTTTACATTTCCTTTCTTGCAGTTCTTCAGAATATTGATGTTTTTCCCAAGCGGATACATGGATCTAGAATCTTTTTACGTAATTAACTTTTGGCCAGTATAAAAAGTTGGTACAATCGTTGCAACAAGTTTTGTAAACTTTGATACATCTAGAGTCTTTGCCCCAGTTTTGAAGTCTGTGGAGAGAGGTCCATGATAAATGTGTCAATGGGTCAAACAGTTAATTTTGTGAGAAGATTCATGATCCGGGTACAAGGTACAAGAAAATATATAATGTTGCGAATCACATGATAGAAAATTGTCACACTTAAGTGAATGTTGAAGAAAACCTCAATATTCTAAATAACTGCAAGAAAGGAAATATAATGAATGCATGGGAAGAATTGTATTATTTGAAAAAAATCCAAGATATGGATAGATTAATAAATAAACATGTCAATTTTGACTCTGGTGGCACCTATAAGAACTTGTTTCTGGAACGTCTCGTAGCCAAAAGGATATAAACAGGGACGCCATTTTGGTTCAGTCATTCTCTCATTGGGTCTGACAATAGTTGGTGTGACCGGTAGAAATCGATTGCCTTTTGCCATATTTTATGATATTTACCGTCTTATGAATACAGTGTAAGAGTAAATATATTTGTAAGTGTTGTAAAACGTTTTGATTTATATCCCGTAATTATGAAAATACGAATCATGCTTATTTAAAATCATGCTTTACCCTTTTAGTCCAGTCATATTAGACAAATTACCTTAAAAACCCCTTATAAGCATAAGACTTGGTGTGTGTTAAATTTTACCTCCGGAATGACATATTAAAAGTCCTCTTAAAAAATGTATGCTATGGCCACCATCTTGGAACATGGCGGCAAATATTCACTTTTGTGCTTACAACACTTTTTTTATTGATGATAGAGGGAAGCATTTCAAATAAATGTTGTTTAAAATTAACAAATTCACAATTCTAATTATTATCACTTTTACTCTAAACCTAACTCTTGTCGATATATCAATGATTTAAAGATATAAATATATACAGAGTGAGTCGGACCACACTTCCAGCATGTTTAAGAGGGGAACGGTTTAGTATAGACATCCAACACAATTATCTGTACTAAATCGCATATAAAAAAATCTATTAAACATATACTTATTGAAATTTAAATACAGGGTGCTCAAAAACTAAGGTGATGAGTATGAATCTCGAAAGGTTTTATATCACCTAAGCCCTAAGTTTTATACATCATTTTAAAGGTCTCGTCAAAACAAAACATTTTAGTGAAAACAGAATCCACTTATCTTTATCCGTTTCAAAATGACGGTTTTTTTGTAAAAAATATTGACTTTTACGGAATACTCTGAATTTTCTTAGAAAATATATTTATGTTGTTCCCAATTGGAATTTCTTACTCGCAATAAACTCACCTATACTCTTATATGATACATCACAGCTGTTTTGGAACAAAATAACTATTTAAATTTGTTAAAATTATTCTTATAACGGTAAAATTTGAAAAAGTCAAATATGAAAAAAAAACACTTAATAATAATAATAATTGACCAGTGTTTTGTTTTAATTTACACAAACCTTTAAAATTATAAAGTTGCTAGGATTAACAAATCCTTTACAATAATTGTTTGCCATGTTCAACTTTTTAAAACTTTGGCCTTATAAGAATAAAAACTATATTTTTTATTAAAATAGTTATTTTGTTCTAAAACAACTGTCATATGTATCATAGCAAAGTAAAGCTGAATTTATTAAGAGTAATAAATTTCAATCGGAAACAAAATTCATTTGTTTGTTTGGAAAATAACAGAGTATTCCGCAAATGCCAATAGTTTTCACAAAAATAGCCACCATTTTGAAACGGATAAACAAGTGTATTCTGTTTTCGCCAACATTTTTGTTTGACGAGACTTAAAAGTGTTGTATAATTTGCCTTAGTTTTGTATAAAAACATGTTGAGATTCAAACTCATGACCTTCGTTTTTGAGCACCCTGCATATAGATTTCGATAAGAATACATGTAATAGATTTTCCATATGCGAAAAATAATGGTTTTGGATGACTTTATACTAAATCTCGTTCCCTCCTTGCATCGCCTTGTATAGCCGTTTAATTGTAATAAATTGTATAGTCTGACTCACCCTTTGTATCGTTATATCTTTAAATTATTGATAACTCTAAAACCGTTATGTTTAGAGCAAAAGTGATAATAATTATAAAAGTGTATTTGTTAAGTTTAAACAACTTTTGTTTTAAACGTTTCGCTTTATCACCAATAATAAAAGAGCTATAGGCAAAAATTGTGTAAAATGGGCCGCCATTTTCCAGGATGGCGGCCGTAGCAAAAGTGTTTTTTCCGAGGACTTTTAGCATGTTATTCCGGAGGTAAAATTTAACACACACCAAGTCTTATGGTTATAAGGGTTTTTAAGGTATTGGAGACATTTTGATTTAAAATTATTATTCTATTTGGATTAAAAATTAACTGAAAACGTATTTCTGTGGAATTCCCAACCAGTAACTCAAATCAATGAATTTGCTTCATCATTGACAGTTGTTGTGTGGTTTTATTAGGGTAAGAAAAGAGGATAATCAAATAGTTAAGTTGTGATTAGCATGACATTTTATTATGTGTAGCCCTTTAATCCATATTATTAGTTTTAACCCTATTTGTAATTCTAACTCAACTGTATTGTTATTTTTAAAGCTAAGTCAAAGCGTAAAATATTCAATTAAAAATAAATACATATGTATTACTGTGCTAACAACAGCAGTGTTACAAAGTATAGTCCAACAAATAGTGGCCATTAAACGACACGTGGTTTAAAAAAGTAGTCATAAGTTGATTCTAATTAGCAGTAAGAACGGAAAAAATGTTTCAATACGTCATAGGTTGAGAAAACATGTTTAATAGTATTGCAAACTAACAAAAAATATCACTAGTTAAACGTCATTTCAAATATTTAAATGTCCTAAATCTTTATTTGTACGTTGCATGAAACTGTTACCGAACTAAAATGTTGATCGAATGTGTAGTAGCAGTTTAACACAAACTGTTCCTACATTCATAACTGGTACCTCAATTTCCGGCATAATTGTCTCCCATGGAAACTTTGCATTTGCATGGAAAATATCCACTTTTAAACATTATTAAATTGTTTAAAATGCTAGTAATCAAGTATGAACTTTTATGGTAATAAAGGATTTAGAGTATTTCAACTCTGTAATAAACGCAGTTTAAAACATTCACCACTTTCAAAGATACGATAACTGTACAGCAAATGGAGGTTGTGCGTCAGTAGTGCCACTTCACCACAGTTTCCTTCCGCTTTGAACAATGCCGCTCTAAAGTTATTAGTGTAATAATGTCCCATAGGCAAGTGCCGGTTAATTTTAGAATCTGGGGATTAGATAACGTGGCGTGGTAATCATACAGGGTGTTTATAAAAAAAACTGATAGATTTTAAACAGTCATAGATTCTTTATTTTTCATCAAATTTTCTTCAATCTACTGTTAATTTAAAGACAATTTTCTTAGGTTTACTATGATACATTCGCACTATCTTATTTATATATGTTTCCCATTATTAGCTCTTAAATAATCAAGTCTAAGTTCTTCATCTGCCCAAACTCATCGCAACATCGGAACATCATTTTTATCAAATGCTTCTATGATCATTCTCTTCATTTATTCCATTCTGTTGACTTTATTAGCATAATACCAATCTTCCCCAAACCCTCAAACAAAAAAATCTTATGGAGTAATGTCTCGGAGATGGGCCCACCTAAAGATTTTCTTTAATTTAACAGTAATTTGAAGAAAAAAAAGGAGCTAAGACTGTTTAAAATCGATCAGTTTTTTTTATAAACACCCTGTATAACTGGTTATTTAAATAATAATATTTTAGAACCCTATTCTGTTGATATGACAGGATGAGTTAAATGTGCTATGTTTAATGTATACTAATAATTCATCAGGAAAACATATTATATTTTAATTATATATCATTATATTATCATGTAGATATTAGTTATCATTAGGTTGTTATATAAAACGTGTGGTGATATGCAAGAGTGTAAAATAAACTTATTTAAATCTAAACTCGTTCATCACGGAACAGTGGTAAAACTAAAAATAAACTGACCAAACTATATTTTACAGGAATAAGGTTAGTGAGCTCAGGCTGACCTTTCGGTTGCCTTGTCCATCCTAACATTTAATTCATGAGTCGTATGTTACAGCAGAGGCCATCTGAAACAATCGATATAAAGCCAGGCGTGGGCGTAGTGTGGTTACGTTCAAATGTACGATGAATCTTATAAACCAAAGACCTCAAAACAACTTCATCCATAATACGCTAAAATGAAATACATACATTGACTTAACTACGTACATCAGATCACAGTTTACAATGAAATATTTGTTCCCGTAAAATTAAACAAATTAGGTGTTTCTACTTCAGTTTTCACTTCTGAATACGAAAATTATAACCAAAGATATGTATGACCTAAGGTTTTTTGTTAACATAACATGCTACGAAATTGTAGGACAATCTTAATATAAATAAGGGGAAAGGGGTTGGCTCAGGAAATAATTGACAAGTAATGTAGTAAACGAACTTAGGTTTATTACATTCTTTAAAAATTAACAATTTAAAATAAAAATACTCTTTTCTACTTGATATTAATGTATTTTTGTTATGATTGACTTCTTCCTCTCTTGGGTGTGAAATCTTCACGTTTTAACAAACCAAAACTAGTCTCCATTATGGGGGTCCCAGTAGCCTTGATATCTACTCTAAACTGTTCTGAAGTCCTGATGGATGCTTTCGCCCTGTTAGTCACTCATGACTCCCAAATTTCCCAGAAAAATGTCCAACTGAGAGTGGGAAAAGTGGATTTTCAAAAACATTCAAACCCATACGTTTGTAGGCTTTCAAAACATTGTGAATAAGTTGTATGTGGCTTTCCTCCTTAATATTGCCTAGAAACCCTTTTAAAATTTTTATAAATGCTTTACATGTAGCCAACTCTTTTTGATTTAACTTTTTTCATAGCCTTTTTTTAAATAACATTCCTGATGGCCAGGACATGGGAAAATTCCTTCTTTGATTTTAGCTTCACTTAGATGAGGAATAATATCAAAGTATGTGAACCTTCCCAGTTTTTATCAGATGTTTTTTCCATCCCATATGTAAATGAAGCAAAAATATGTCATCTTGAAGATTCATAAGCATAGAGACTACTTTCTAATTTGAGCATACTCATCGTGATGAATTGCATTAGGGATGGCTGTCATATTGTCGTACAACAGGTATCAACAGGTATTGATGGTTTTGTATTACTATTATGCAAAAATTTAGCTTTCAGGATACATTTTACGAAGCTCGGCTCTAAAGAACTGCCAACCGCGCTCTTACGGAAAACACGAATTATGGTTCAGGCCTAGTTCAATGGTACTGTAACACCAAAATGTGGTAGGCTCTTAATTATTGTTGTTTTCTTGTTTTTAAGCTAAATGACTAATTAAGATGGTATTTTGACTAATGTGTTGCGTGTAAAGGAGGTCCCACACTTCTCGTAAACACGCCCGAACATTCGACCGAACTCCGAGTGTTCAGAGTATTCACGAGAAGTGTATAGGAGCTGAGCAAACTTTGAATACGGGACCGAATGTTCAGTGAACATTCGGGTGAATGTTCGGCCTAACTCTCCGACGAATATTCGGGAGGCTTCCACACTGTTCGCGAACATGCATTATTGCATCAATGCAACACTGATAGTCAACAATCTTGTTATACTGAGACAATACTATAAAACATGCGTTTTTATCTGTATGCGTACCGAATTTATTTGTTCTGCTTTCAAGTAAGTATTGAATACCACTTAAGTGGTCGCATTGATTATGAATAATCTATAATTAAATGTAAATTTATAGTTGTACTGACATACCATGCGCATGTCAGTTAAATAATTATAGCCATAAATAAGCCATTTATAGTTTTAAGGCGCAGGGTTTGACATTTATTAGTATACTGTCGAGGGGTTCTGCTAGATTCAGGGCTTGCGTCCCTTCTTCAACTCAGCTACACTATGCGTCAGTGTGTCGAGGAAGTGTGTTGTTTTGAATCATTCAGTTCACTTGCGTTTTCGTGGGAGCAGATTGACACCAACCTCAATAATGGACAATTTAAATTAATTATTTATACAAGAGATAAAAATAAATCCTGTAATACGGAACCCTTAATTATTGTTCCTACATATTCTTTATTTAAATAGTAGTTGATTTCCTTCCACACACCATAATCAGTGCCGGTCACAGTGGTAAAGGGGGATAACAACTCGGGGGGAAAAACATATTGTTGTGGTCACATCACCCAAACGTATCCGTCTAACCAAATTAATATAAACGTGTCATCTCTGTTGAGTAATCGACAGTGGAATCGATTTAATTTACCTAAATTATTTAACAAGAGATAAGAAGCTTACAAGTATTACAAACGTATCGCATAGGCGGCGTGGTGCAGGTGCACAACCAGTCTGTCATTGAAATTTTACTCGAAAAGAATAGTTTTTGAGTTATCGTTTTACTAATATTATTGTTCAGTATATTCCTTATTGTAAAGTAATTTTAAAAACTTGACTGTTAATAAACTTAATATTTAAATGTTTATGCCTAGTAATAAAACAATTCCAATGTTTGTTAACAGTTTTTTTAGTTATTAATTATATTATAAACTTACGATTTATTGGTAAAAGTAGCCTATAGGTGTCAAATTTCTGATTTTTTCTTTTAAAAGCAGATTTAAGCATATTATGATCCAGCACCAGTATTAATTGCTTAAGCAGAGTGATACAAATATTTAGCTTAGATTTATCAAAGTATGATAAACATAAAAAATACAAATATGAAAAGTCTCATTTGTTCCCCTGAGTTTCAACTTGCCAACGTCTCTCGTTTTAAGTTTGATCTCAGGAGCACCGAAGCTTTTTCAATAGAAAATTAATCTACTTCATCATAAACTTTTTTGGGTGATTGAAATAAGTTTAATGGTTCATCAGATTATATATTGATTTAAAGGTATAGCTTTATCAGTTGTGCTAGCCGAAATCTGTGCTTGAAAATTACTTAGCTTTCAAACGTAAATAAACGGCAATATAATCTCTAATATTGCCTGGCTATGTTGTTCGTATCCCAAACTCCTGCATAATTTTCTATCCATTGCTGGGTTTTTTTCAAACTTAACGTAAATATCCAAAACTATTAATATATATCTATTCTTCATAATATTTTTTATTCAAAAAGCACTACTTATTACTTAAAGCACTACGTAGAAGTAGGCTAGAAGGTTGTTATTACATGTAATACGTATTCATCTTCGTGATTTTTATTGTCATATCAACTCAGTACAAATTTGCAAATGGTGCATAAATGTTTACCATATTGTCTTTTTAGTGTTAAGCTCAGTTGCCTGTTTTTTTGGTTTAAACATAGTTTTGTTACGTTACGGGAATATTCATTGCAGCATTTGTTTACACTATCTGTAGGACTTGTTTATCATAATATGTAAATTGAAATACACTAAGCTATTTCATATAAATCAGTCGATAATTTCGTAAAATATTACAGATTATATGTATATTAACAATTATGAAAAACTATAATTATATTTTAATTCCATGCTAAGTAAATCATCTAAACCATTCTAGGTATAAAGATTCTACAAGATATTAAGTTGATTATATTTAACAAAACTTGGAAACTCTAACCTTGTTATCCCTAACAACTCGCACTTCGTTGCCCTAATGAACGCCCACTCAGACGGCATACTTTTTCAAAGCGGCTGATGAGGTCTAATTTATACACCTTTATAGGTTCTATATTGCCTAAAGCTCTATGTAAAGACCAGTTGTGATTTTAATTTAGATGCCTCCACCCCTGATTAATCAAAAACGCAATTAAATGTTATTATAATTAGGTTCTTATAATGCTATTGAAGAATTTCATAGAACGCATTTTGTGGATCATCTTGTTTCCGCTTAACTACTAGGCCAGTCATATAGTACATTAAAATCACAAACTAACGGCTAGTTCTGATTTTTTAATATCTTGTTAGGACCACTGCCAGTTTTTTATATCCAAGTTTGCAGCTTCGAAAGACCTGTGCTAAATTCGTAGCACTATAAAAACCACGTAATTTTCACAATTTATTTGTTTGTTTCACTATATCTCCTAAACTATGCGTTTTTAATGAAACATTTTGTTTACGTTTTTAGAGTAGATTACATTTGCTACAGTTTGATACGAAAACCAGCTCTGTACAATTGTTACCAAGTAGCAGCCCTCCAAAAATTGCCAATTTTTTACAATAAGTAACATTTTAAGAGTTGGTCAACTTTTGACCCCAAAGAATCGGGGATAATACTTATATTACGGGTAGAGTAATAAGGGGACATGTTGTAGCGAATATGCGAGTGATTAGCTTTAATTACAACACAATACGGCATCTGTGGGATTGTTAATTTTCTCACAAAGCTAATAAATTTAAGAAATGGGAAAACTGCATTTTTCGCAAATACGCTCTGTTGAGTTCTCACGACGGTATAATTTAGTTTGAAAGGAAAACCCAAGTACATCGAAAATAAATATATATTTAGCCTATAAATAATGTATTTACAATTTATATTTAATTAATTCAATATTTTTACTTACAGCTGGTAACCGGGGACTTTATTTTCTTGGGTGGGCAAAATATGGTATTCTCGGGAAGGCGATAATGACGTCATGACAAGATGGAAAGACCAGAACCACCGAATCATCAACCGATTGTTTGTTTGTTTTATCGAATGAACTTTCAATTACGATTGTTATTGTTTTGTGGTGGAAAAGATAAGTGGTGATTCGATTCAAATTCAAGCAGATATAAGTTAAATAAAAGGTTGTGGATACAGTGTTAAATTGGATCTACAAATGGATTTACGTGAACAAACAACTAGGTTGCAGTTCACGACAAAATTTTAGTAACCTAACCTAACCTAACCTAACTCCGCAGAGCGCTGTATTGTGGCTGTTCGTTGTGCAACATAATTACAAATAAAGAGATTAGTATAAGTAAATAAAAGTCAAACCTAAAAAGTAAACAACAAAAGTGAGATTTAACCCCGAACAAATTAAAGTAATCTTTAAAAAACATTTCAGATTTCAAAAAGTAAACATCAAAAGTGAGATTTGAACACGGGACCGCATGATCGTGGATCTGACGCCGTATTCACTGGGCTTCCGAGGCTTGCCGCATTATCCTAAAGTTACAATACATCAGGCAGTGAACAACGATTATGAGTTCATTCGATAAAACAAACAAACAATCGGTTGATGATTCAGTGGTTCTGGCCGTTCCGTTTCATCTTGTCGTGACGTCATTATCGCCTTCCCGAGAATACCATATTTTGCCCACCATTTTCTTTACTACTATTGATTCCCGATTATTTTCTCAATGGTAAAAATATTGTTACCATGGAAACTTAAATGAAATCATTATTCCATAAAGTTAAAATTGATTATTTCAAACCTAAATATGTTTCCATTCCAGTAGGTTGGAGCCCTAACATATTTTCAGTAGCCTATGAGTCATTCGTTATTCTCATGTACCTATTTACCTACCAATTTTCAGCTCTATCATTCCAGAATTAGGTATATGTAAGTATAATTTTGGTAGGCGTGGAGTGCTGCACCATCTTCCGTTGGAGGTAGATGGGTGAGTATAAAGTCCAAAATGGATTATATCATGTGTTAGTTATTTAAATATGTTATTGTTTACTTTTATTAAAAATAAATACACTCTTTATAATCAATGTTCAAAATAAAAATGCGAATAAGGTTAACAGTTTTCTTAATTAATTACGCGTGTTATGAAAAAGCCACCATAGTTTTGGCGACTCGGTGAACCAAAAAGACGTGATGGATTCCAGACAGTTCAATAATTTTATGGAACTTCAAAAATAAACTATGGGAAACCTTATCGATAAAATCAAAAAACTTCCCAAACCAATGGGGCAAGCACAACTTCAAATAAAGGTATTCCTATATTTTTGACCAACTTTGAACCTATTGATCCAAATCAAGAATAATTTTCTAATTATAAACTACGTTTTTAAAACTATCTACAGATAAAGAATCTATCAAACAATAAGCCACACTGTACTAGACTTTTACTTAATTCTATAGGTGCAAAGAACTTTGACATAATCTGCACTCTTGCATCCCCCAGCAAGCCTACAGAATTAGAGTACGATTCCCTAATGAGATTAATAGAGGGTCACTTATTGCCTAAGAAGAACTACCTTGTATCTCACCACAAGTTTTTGTCAACCTATCAACAAGATGAGCAGTACTTATTACCTTCTGTTATAAAACTAAAACAGGAGGTAACAAATTATAATTTTATTTGTCCCTGCCGCTGTCAAAAGTCAATCGCGGAGGGTTTCCTTCGTGCTCAGTTCATTAGAGGACTAAAAGACGATGGTATTCAAGAGAAACTTCTACAATCAAACTCAACAGATTTCAAAGACATTGTTTCAGAGGCAATCACTCTTGAAACATCAAAATTAAATTTCCGAATAATCTCACAACCTCTCTCGACTATCATCTCTCCCGTAGTAGATATAAATAAAATAAACTACTGTACAATAAGTTTAAACCAAAAACTAGATTTAGTTTATTACTATATTTTAGACCATTACAACTCATAGAGGTACCTATAAAATGAATAGACTCTCATTCGGCATCAAAACAGCACCAGCAGCGTTCATTGGTATAATGGACCAGATATTACAGGATTTACCTAAAACTGAATATTATTTCGATGACATCGTTGTGCATGGAACAACCAAAGAAGAATGAATATCGAACTTATGGTTGTGTCTTGACAATCTAAAAAGGAACGACTTACATCTGAACTGTGCCAAATGTTCTTTTCTTCAGGAAGAGTTTGAATTTTTAGGACATAGCGTTAAATATAACTCCATTTCGAAATCACCAATTAAGATTGCCGCAATTCTTGAAATGCCCATACCTACATCTGTAGATATGGGTTAAGAAGATTTCTTGGGATGGTGACATATTATTCTCGTTTCATACATAATATTTCGACAATAACAGCACCCCTTCGTAAACTCCTTAAAACTGACGTAGAGTTTAAGTGGACTAGTGAACAAGAAACCTCCTTCCTAACACTGGAAAAAAGGTATCAAGTGACCAAGTTCTCATGACATTCAACCCGACACTGCCGGTACAGCTAGCATGTGATGCCAGCTCAAATGGAGTAGCTGGAATATTATTCATGTCATCAATGGCGATGAGCGTCCAATTGTTTTTGCGTCAAGAGCGCTAACAGTGGCTGAAAAGGGGTACTCCCAGTTAGATAGGGCAGCATTAGCCATTGTTTTTGCTGTAAATCATTTTCATTAATACCTATTTGGACGTCACTTTACATTGATTACAGATAATAAACCTTTAGTAAGAATCTTCCATCGAAATTCAGAAATTCCAAAAATGACTTCCGCAAGACTACAGCGATACGCGGCTTCCTTTCTGGATTTAATTACTCAGTTATCTTCAAAAAAGGAATCGAAAACTCTAATGTTGACTATCAAGACTGCCTGTCGTAACAGAGAGAACGCCTGAATCAGCTATCAACGAGGAAGTTAAATATTTATGTGAATCTTCAGTATTTCAAATAGGAACCCTTAGTTTGACTTATCAAACACTTAAAGAAGAAACCAGAAAGGACCAATATCTCTCTGAAATAATGCTTAAACTCCAGGAAAATCGTGTTGCTGACTCTGAATTCACAATCGAGGGGAGTATTCTTTTCCGAGGCCAAAGAGTTGTCATACCAACATCCATGCAAACCGAAGTACTAAAAGAACTACATCAAACACATATTTATTTATTTATTGAAAAATACTACAAAACAGGCATGCGCCCAATTAAAATGTAGCATTCAATTAATTATAAAAGAATATATGGGAGAGTTCATTCCGGCCCTTTTTCATTTTCTTCATGCAAACAACAATGCAACACATATGAGAGATTGCATACTAAACCTACTTACAAAAAATAGCAAAAATTCATAAAGACAAATAAATAGTTATTCGTTACAAAATACAATACATAACGTGCCAAAAAAATAAAAAAATACAAAATACAGTTTCATTAAAATAAAAATAGTTATGATGCAGCAATATTTAATCTAGATACGTTCTAACGAAACCTTTTACTAGAGCAATCAAATAAATCAACATTCACATTTTGAGCAATGGAATTAAAAGTTCGAGACATAACACTGAGTGGGGAGTAAGCCCCAAGGTTTGTGCGAGAGTAGTGAGGGGAGAGCAGGAAACGACAACGAGAATTGTGCCTTGGCACATTAAATCGTAGTTTGGACAAGAGAGCCCCACTGTCTATTGCACCGCTCGCCAGCCCGTGCAGGCATACCAACACTGACACTCGCCGCCGCTTATCTAGGGAGTCAAGTTCAAACAGCGATAAAAGCTCTGAATAAGGAACGTCCGTCGTGTAGTGACCAAACCTTCCATAGTACAAAAACCTTAGAAACCTCCTGTGTACACCCTCAATTGCGACAGATAGGTAATGTTGATGAGGATTCCACACCACAGAACCAAATTCCAACCTAGATCTCACCAAAGAACAATAAAGATGCTTAAGGACACCGATGTTTTTAAGAAAATTGCTTGACCTGCGAATAAAACCCATTACATAAAATGCTGATTTACAAATTTAAGTAATATGGTTTGTAAAATAAAACTTGGAGTCAAAAGTAATACCGAGATCTTGAATTGATGACTTAACAGAAATTGCGTTTTCTTTCATTGAGTATGTCAATCAATCTACTTGCTTCAGATTTTCTTGTAAAAGACATAACAAAACACTTATTGACATGAAACTTTAAATGATGATCACTCCAGGCTAATAGCCGGTCAATATCTTCTTGTATTTTTAGGCAATCAGAAATATTATTAACAATCCGAAAAATCTTAAGGTCATCTGCATAAAGAAGGAAGTTAGAGTTACGTATACAATCTGAAATGTCATTAATGAAGATAGTGAAAAGAAGAGGACCAAGATTTGAGCCTTGAGGAACCCCAGATAACGAACAGAAATCAGATGACAAACATATTGAAACATTACATTACATGAAACATATTGAAATCTATTAAATAGATAAGAAGAAAAAACTTAATAAGAGGATTGGAAAGACCAAAGTAAATTACCTTAGAAAGCAATGTCAAATGGTTTACTCTATCGAAAGCCTTTTCAAAGTCTGTATAAATAACATCAACTTGAGCACCTGAATCCAAAACAGATATGCAGTACTCAGAAAAATTCATTAAATTAGAAGTAATTGATCTCCCCGGAAAGAAACCATGCTGCTGAGGACTGATAAAACACTTAACATGCTGAAATAACCTGGAGTGTAAAATTGTCTCAAAAACTTTAACAGGTGAACTCAAAATCGCAACAGGTCTGTAGTTTTTTATATCAGATCTTTGACCTTTTTTGAATATCGGGACAACCTTCGCCCGATAGTACTTTTCCAAGCACTAGGAAAGTATGAATTGCGGATAGAGAGATTGAAAATATAGAGCAACGGGGCAACTTAATATTCTGCACATGCTTTGAATATGTACGGAGAAATACCATCTGGACCAACGGATCTATTAGGTTTCAACTTACGAAGAGCAGAAAAAACTTCAGAATATGTAACAGCCTCAAGCGTCATTGCGGGGACACCCGGCAACACCGGAAAGAGGAGCGCCTGATCATACAACTTATCTACACTATTTAACGGACACGGCTCGTAAACAGAACTAAAATAATTGGTGAACGCTTCCGATATCTGCTCTCCCCCCTCCACCACAACACCGTCCACATACATTACAGCTGGTACACCATCAATATTTTTAATTTTATTTATCTCCCTCCAAAACAACTTAGGATTGACATTAATCTTATTTTCAACATTATTAATATAGTTCCGATATGCTATTTTTATTTCACTTTTAATACGTCTACGCAATTCCTTGTACTCAATTAAAAATTGAGGCATTCTGTATTTGTTAAATTTGCACAATGATCTTTCTTTCCCCTTAATTAATGAAATTAAATCCCTGTTAAACCAAGGAGGAAACTTGGAATTGATCTTTTTTGTAATCGGTACAGATACACTAATTACATCATCCGACTATAAAAATAATCCACAGCCTAATCCACAGTACTTATTTCGTAAAGCTGTAACCAAGACAAATTTTTAAAACAGTTATACAAACAAAGGAAATCTGCATTTTTATAATTACGAAAACGACTGTTAGTAATGGAATTAATATGCATGTTATTGGCAAACTTAAATGTTATATTTAAAGGAGGATGATGATTACCAACTCTAACTAAAGGGAAAACATCCTCGCAGACCCACAGGCCGTCAATGTCAGACAATACTAAATCTAAAGTTCTACCATTGGAATTTTTTACAGCATTTCTGAGACACAAACCAAAAGATTTCATGAAAAATAATAGCTGTTTACTAATTTCACCACTATTAGCCAAATCAGACGTTACACCCGTAATAGCTGGCAAATTAAAATCTCCTAATATCAAAAGTTTTTCATTTTTAAATTGAAATAAATCTAGTTTATCAAAATAATTATTATATTCATTACTCAGGCAGCTAGGCCGAAAATACACAACAGATAAAATTAATGATTTTTTATTCGGGAATTCCAATTGAAGCCAAATATTTTCGCCCTCGGTTTCCAAACAGTTAAATCTTTGACATTTTATGTGAGAAGCAACAGCCAACAAAACATCCCCACCCCTAGAAAAACCGGTTCGCAACTGACATCTGTCCTGTCGGTATACCGTGTACTCGGCGGGAAATAGTTCTGCATTAAATACTGAATAATTTAGCCATGTTTCTGTTATTGCAACTATATCCCAGTTTTTTTACAAATGCTTAGAGTTGTTTTCGACTTTAAGCCACGAACATTATGATAATAAACACTAATCAAGTTATTATTCTCCATGCACAAAATATAAATAGAATTTAAATATGATTTCAATAAATAGCGAACAGTTTTGCAAACAAAATAAACAAAAGCAATGAATACAGAAAAAAACAAGCTAAATAATATTTTAACCTGCAATAGGTAAATAGTAGAAGCAAACTACATGCCAAAAAGCTCAAGGACCAGGAACTATTTAAATTAGAATACAATGCAATAAATAAGTTTTTATCTACCGGTAACGATACGTTGATGACTACAACAATAAATTTATACATGCAATAAACTGATACCTGAGAGAATGACTGAAATTTACTTAAGCTTAGCGAGATCAGATTTATCGCTCACTAGAACCGCAGCATGTCCTTGGTCCTTCCGGAGAAACATCTTGCCCGCACTGGTGATCCATGCATACTTATAGTTCCGGCGAGTTTTGCAACTTCGCACACCTCCACCCACAGAATCCGCGACTCCTTGGTGAGAGACAGGTTAATGTAGACCTTACTTTCGCCGACGAACCCCAACTCAGAAGCTTGGCAGGGTTTCTTAACAAGTGATCTCCTGCGCATCTCTTCCATGTCGAATCTGCGACGGAATTTGACGATGATTCCCCTGGGCTCTGTAGGCTTGTTAGGATATTGGTATTACAAAGATGAAACAATTGGCTCGTCGATATGTATACTGGCAATCCATCGATAAAGACATTGAATGAGTCGTTCGGGAATGTCAAGCGTGCGCTTCAGTAAGTGGAAACCCACCTAAAGCACCAACTCATCCGTGGATGGTACCAGAAAACAATTGGCAGTGTTCATGTCGATTACACTGGACCGTTTCAAGGGTACCATTACCTTGTTATGGTGGATGCCAAGTCAAAATGGGCAGAGATCTTCCCTTGTAAAACATCCCCTACCTCAACAACAACCATCGATCTTTTACAAGAAGTGTTTTCTCGAAATGGATTCCCTGAAGTAATGTTGTCAGACAACTCGAGTATCATGACAAGTGGGGAATTCCAAACATTCTGTAAGACTGTAGGCATATTTCAAAAATTCATAGCACCCAGACATCTGCCACAAACGGACTGGTGGAGCGAAATATAAATCTCTCAAACAACGTTTATCAGGAATGTCAAATGAAGCATCAATGCGCCAGAAAATACAGCAAATTTTGATTAGATATCGAGCTACTCATCTACAATGTGGACATCACCCACATTAAGTATTTCTTGCAGCATCCTCTGGAGTAAAATAGTAGAGAAGGCTTATATTAAAACAGTTTTTCTCAAATTTATTTCCAAACTTTAACAAAATATTGTGTACGTTAAATATAGAAAAGTATGTTGTGACGTGTCAGTTGTTTACGGAAATGTTCTAAGAATTAAAAAATCCAAAAGTCTTTATGCTGTGAGAAAGGACATAACAAAGTAACCAAGTAATACATATATATAAAAATAACGTGTACAACGTAAATCACAGAAAACTATGTGTTTTGTAGCCAACTATGGGATCACTAACACAAACACCTCAACATTTTTGTAAGGTAACAACATTTTTGTTAACTTCACAAAACTAAATCTAGTCGAATCACAACTGTGATCGAGGACTGACGAGTCTCAACTGGTTATTTTATAGCATTTGACAAATCTGTGAGCGCTTCTGAGTGGTGGAATAAATGAGAAATAAAATAAGGAACAGTCTGACTGCATTCACCAATCCTTTACCGGATTTTCTATCAACTATGACGTCACATGCATACTTTCAGTAAAATAATGGTAAATACTCTGACATATGAGCAATTCCGTCAGTTGGAGTGTAATTGCAGTGTAAAAGGACGTAAAGAAGGATGGCGAGTCCTGCATACGTACTAAGGTCCATTCTGCACCGTCTTTGAGCTAGGTCCAGACACAAACCTCTATTACGTGAGCAAGTCCTTCTTACTAGTACTCGCAGTACGTATTCTGGACTTGGGGTAAAAATTATGCTTTTCCGTTATGAGATTTTTCTCAGCCCGTAATATAAGTATTTCCCCCGATTTTGGGGTCAAAGTTTGACCAACTCTTAAAATGTAAGTTTCTTTTAAATTGCCAATCTTTAGAGGGCTGCTTCTTGGTAACAATTGTACCTTCAGAGCTGGTTTTTGTATCAAACTGTAACAAATGTAATCTACTTTAAAAACGTAAATGACATGTTTTATGAGAAAACGCATAGATTAGGAAATATAGTGAAACTAACAAATAAACTGTGAAAATTACGAGGGTTTTCTAGTGCTACAAATTAAGCACAGGTCTTTCGAAGCAGCAAACTTGGATATACGTATTAAGGTAGTGCTTAAGGTATAATCTGCTTGTTGGTGGTCCTAAAAACATATTAAAAAACCAGAACTAACCGTTAGTTTGCAACTTTGTCGATTTCTAGTGTACTATTTGACTGGCCTATACATATATTTGCAATTGTATACCTTCATCTATATATTTAATTCCGTAAGCCCAAATTTTACAATGAAATTGTGACTAAACGGGAGGTCGTACAAAGCTGGGAGAAGGCTCATTTTAAAGGTCTGGGCATGCAATTTTTGTGATAATTATTTATTATTCTTGATTATGTACCGGAAATTTGTTACGGAATAAAATAATTCCCATTTAAATAGCATGGGGATTTAAAAACGTCTGCTTTGTTTACAAAAAACATGTGATTAAGGGTCTACTTTGTTTACGAACTTACTTGTGTTCCTACTTATATTGTTTTATTTTCCTCAGCATGTATGGAATAAAAAAACCAGATAAGGTAAAGTATTGGAGCAAGGTTAAGGGCTATGGCTGGGGCCTTAGTAATCGTAGCTCCCGCAATGGCCGTTTCAAGCCTGTCCTTAGAGCTATATTTTTCTTTAACTTATTCTATTTCTAGTAAAAGTACGTACATTAAGTTTAATTTAGACAGCCGGAACATGCTTTAGAAAAATTACAAACAATTATTCAGCTTTGAATGATTCAACTAAGGATTGCACAGATCCATAAACTTTGTATGAATGTACATTTATACTGCACTCATTGTTAAACAATAATGAAATATTTTCTGTCTTCCGTTAAATTTGGGTCCGTATTACTCCCTGTGTCCATAACTAATTCCAAAAAAGAATTATAGGTTTGTATGTATCTATTTACTTTATTTTGTATTGGTACACATATAAGAAGTCATGTATTTTCCCTGTTTAATACTAAATAATAACAGAACGTATATAAATATCACATACATAGACAAAACCAAAAAAATTAAGGTTTTGAATGAGATGTTAAGCTTTCAATTTAAAAGGTTCAGAGTGTAAATCAACAACTGACTAAGTGTGCAATACGTTTATACATTCACGCCATTTTATTTGAGTAGGTACGTTTCGGTTAAAGAATAAATAATGTGCCTGAATAAAGCTTTGTGTATCTCAACATAGCTTTCTCTTAGGCCGCCGCGCCACCCCGTTCCGCAAGAGAGGTAAAAATTATCTTAATTAGCTCGTTCAGCTGCCTTTGAACGTAAAGGTTCAAGGAGATTCAGGTACACTGCAAAGGCCTTTGGAGTATTTTACATTTAAATTATTCCTGTTGGATTATTTACAACAATTGTAAATAGTTCATAGTTATAAACCACCGGGCCTTGGTATTATAATATGCGCGGCTAATACAATTGGTGATTTCCAGGAAGCGAACCAGGGACCTTGAGGTTCACTGCCAAGAGCTCTAACAACTGCACTACGCCACTCATAATCACACTTAAGCCAAAACACTGATAAAAATTCAGGATTAAAATCGCCACCCAGAATAAAAAATTAAAAAGAAACATGGTAAAGTCTTACTTTTATTTTTTAATCAGATTTTGTGCTGCAGTTATAAGTACACTGGAGCTACAAAAGTTCCTTGATTAGTAAACTGCTGATACATTTTTTATAAAACTACCAGGTTCATAATGGATAAAGTCGAGTGAGGCAAAGGTCATAAGGGTTTCCCAACACCTTTGGTTAGTTGTTACACATAGGATTCAAGAGCACCAAGTTTATATGCTAAATGACAGAGTTTTGCAATTTGTAATCCTTGACATTTAGTACTGCTGGTATCCCATTTTACTAAATGTTAGCATTTTAAATTTCTTTACGTTTGTTTAAACAATAGATCAATTTATCATTTTCTATGAGCAAACGTATAACGTATAACGTTTTAATAACTACTGTAAATAGAAGAGAATATGTAACAATAATTTGCCTGTGAGTTGTGTTCGTCAAGATGTTACTATTCTTCTACTGTCGCTTATTTTACTACTTTTTTGAGTATTTTTAACAAATTATTCTGACTTTAAGTACTGTACTTTATACGTAATTGATTGTTTTAAAAACATTAAAAGTAAGGTTGAGTATTAGAAAACAAGTATGATCAAATTTAAATCATAAACGTTTATTTTACGTGATACACCATGAATGATTATTTTAGCTTTGAATGCTAAACGGTCTATTTGTCTAAAATGTAATTAAATTATCTGTAAATTAAGTCTGGATCAAAGATTTGGGGGTAGGTTAAACGAGTAACTATCATTTGTAACATGTTGTCATACAACTAAATCCAAACTACTATTCGAGTAAAGAGGAATAAACCATATGTTTCATTTATATGCGACTTCTAAGTGTTCTCTTTATATATTATATTATATTTATATTATATTTATTTTTATATTCTTTAAGCTTATACACATGACAACCTTTGATAAGCTTTTATTTTAACCAGGGATGTAAGTGTCAAGATGAAAACATCTTCTGATTTATGTAAGTTTATAAGAAGAAAACTTGAAATGAGGCCTCATCGTCTGATGGAAACACATGGCCCGCCCTTTAGCCGTAACGGCTCCGGTGATCAACGCCTATTGAACTTAGGTTGATACTTTATACACCACAAGTTCCTTCGCTTATTTTAAAGTTTTGAAGAACGTTGATATCAGCTCAACCCAAAGTATGTCATTACGGGTTTTTCAGTTTATGTTTAGAGCTTTAAACTAAAATATAATTTGTTTAGTGACTTTCTGTTCTACTTACCAATAAAGTATATTAAAAGATTTTCCTAGATAAATACCTTAACTATTTTACATGATCGGTGAGGCAATGTAAGGCTCTTTAAACCTGATGCACAACTTTGAATAACATAATTTTTTGGACATAACATGATTCCCTTATATAACTTACTCTTCCGACTATCGTCTTATTTGTTACACAAACATTACGTAACACAGATTTATACAAAACAAATCTAATAAAAAATATTAATTTTCTGTTCATGCAAAATGCTTGGTGTCATGGGTATGTTTTCCTACTTGTAAAACACCTGGTTTACTTCTTTATTACTAAATAATATAATAGCAAAACTATTATGTTTATATAATGAAACAGGGGAGTAACGTCACTAGTCAATTTGAAATGACACCTGCATACCAGATAACGTGTGTCTCACAGCACAGGACAAAGGGAGTGAATTACTGAGGCGACAATCGATATCGTGTAGCAGGACAATGGCCACAATCTTACTAATGCTCTGCAGCATATTACCCACAAAGACATGAGATGGTCAGTTACATTGTGGATCCACAGTTCTTTTTTAAAATAATAAGTAAAAGTCCCTTGCTTTGTAAGCACGTAATCAAATTAAGTTAATGGTACTGCTAAATGGAGGTGTTTGATTATCCAGTGTTCTTTGTTTGTGCAGACAATTGTAAATTACACAAGTTGTACTGTATAATTATCTTTACAATTTTAGTATGGAAATTAAATGTGTATTAAAATATCTAAATATCTAATTCCGTAAACCCAAATTCTACAATGAAATTGTGAGCGAATGTGAGGTCGTACAATACTGGTAGAATTTTAAAGGTCTGGGCATGGAATTTTGGGGGAAGTTGTTATTTTTTCTTAATTACGCACCGAAAATTTTTTGTACGGAATAAAATCATTTCCATTTAAATGGCAAGGGAATCTAGGAACATTTCAGTTTTCGTATATATTTTATAATCTAAAACAGCTGAGTTTATATAAATTTGCACCTGAATGCATTACATCGTTGAGTGAAGATTAAGTACACATTACTAGAATATATAGGCGTTCTTGCTAGTTAAATTGTAAATGTAACACAATTACGAATCATGTAACCGAATTTGTTTAGTTAGAGATATAACAGAGCAACTAGCTCGCAATATTTTAAATTGTTTGACCAAAATTTAATTTTGTGAAATATTGCAGTTATTGATAACTTTCAGTGTTCAGACACTGAAATTCGGTTCGAGAAGTGACGGGTAGTTTATGTCACTTCGGCCTTACAATATTTCAGCCTCTTCTATAATTCAGGAAGCGTCAGTCAAATTTGTCAAGTTCCTTGTGTTTCAGGATTGTCTTTCTACCTCCGGTTTTTGTAGTATTGCTGTAAAACAAAAACAAATGTTACCTTACATTGGTGATTACATAATACATACTACGTCATTGCTTCAAAATATAATTTATATTCCCATAAACTTGTAAACTCATCCCAAAGTCTGAATCAGGTTTTGCGTTTTTCATTTTTATATATGAACATAAGCTGCTTCAGAAGACGAGTCGATTTTTTATTTATTGAATAGCTAGTTTATTTGGCTTACAAGAATACTTTATTTTAAATCAGTATTTGAAATACATACTATGTTATTACCTTTTTTAAATTATACGTTGCTTTTTCTTAAAAATAACAAACAAAATTGTAGTATTTTAAAACATCCGTCTTTTATACAAAAAAAACATAATAAACACGTTTGCAACAAAATATTTTTAATATTTTACCATAGTTTATTTTCGACCTCAGTTATTTGTTTTACTATTTTAAAATTGTTTGTATATCCCACAATTTCCAAGATCTCTTTACTGAACGTAAAATATAAACACTTAAATATTATACAATCGTTTAACCAAAAAGGAAGTCATGGGCGTCAGCAATGTCGATGATAAAATGCACTTTGCACTACAAGTATCAAGATTAAAATTGACTTTATTGGTATATTATAAAAGATGACAAAAATATATACCAGTAATGCTTTCAGAAAATTGTGCTGGAATTTTTAAACGAAGTGAGTAGTTTAAGGATAGAGGAATTGCTAGTAAAGATATAAATAACCATTGTCTGACAGTTTGAGATATATAGGCCCCCTCGTGATAATTCTAGCACCTTACGTTTACACCACATCAACTCTTATGTAGGCTACCCCTGGCAGTTTCTTGATGACATGAATCTGCACTTTGATGTTAAAAGTTTTCGTATTTAAACCCATCAGTGTAATAATAATTGTATTTAATGAAAGTAATTTTAATTTCGATAAATTATAGTATAAACTGTATTTATAAGTAACACTGGCAATAAGAAAGCTATGTAAACAGTATCCTTGTTCCACTAATAATATTTAATTTACTAAAATAAACATTTACATTTTCATTATCTGGTTTTTAAACATAACTCATTCAGTTCATAAAACTTAAGAGAGAAAATGCTGGGGAAAATAAATAATCAGTTTGAAGGATAGATGTAATTTGTCAGCGACGACGTGCAATTTAATATTCAATTTACATCAGGTTCACTTCATCACGCGTCATTAGTGAGTGCCTCGTCATTAACTATATTTTAAATCAGTTATTGAAATATTAAAAGATATCCTTGTTTATAAATTGGTACTTGTTACTTTTAATAGTATAATATGGCGAGAACACAAATATAAATTAAATATTAGTGATAGTTAATGAATGTGCAGGTTTATAATTTATTTTCTGAATCACATTATAGGTTTTACGTTTAGTTGGTGAATTACCAATTTTCCAGCTCAATGTCAGAGATAAAACTCATAACCTAAAATATTAAATTATGAAACAGTTCCGTTGTTTGGTGGGGTTAAATTACCCGCACTCGTTGTTAAAATTGTATATGTTTATCAAATTTACTGTTATGATTCGACTAATTTTCCTTAATTATTCAATACGAATCGAGTGTTTCAGACAATTTATATTAGGTTCCTCTATGTATATAATTTGTTTATATAAATATCATTGTTTTCTATCTGTTAATTTCACTATAGATTATTAGTTAGTTTTCTAACATGTTTATACTTAAACTAAATAGTACAAATGATAGTTTATATCCTCTTAATCACACAGAGACACGATTTAGTAATTCCATTTCAGGCCTTCTTGCCCGTTTAGAAATTTTAAACTTTATACTCGTTAAAATAATTATATGTTTTCTGAAACGTGTAAATGATAAAATAAAAAGTTAATTATTTTATGAAATATATATGATACTTAGTTTTTATAGAATATGAGTATTGGTTCCGTTAGGTATACAGTGTTGCAGTATATTGGAAAATAATCGTTCAGTATATTTTACCTTGATAGCAGCAAATAAAACGTGCACTTGCTTTAAATATTTCTTTAAATTGATTTTTGAAGAAAACTACGTTTTTAACCCCATCAGGTATCTTAAATTTAGGCTATGAAATACTTTTTCAGCATGTTTTATCTACTTAGAACATCGCGTCCTACATATTTATACGGATCATAGTTTTCTAATGTTAAGTAACTTTGAAACTTAAGAAGCTCTTAAGTCAACTTCAAATGCAGAAAATAAAAACTGTTTAATTTTAGCGATGAGTATAAAATATGTTTTTCTACTTAAAATGAACTGGTAATAAGTCAATTTTTAAAAGATTATATTTTATGTTGTAATAACCCAAAGCTAGGAGAAACTGACAGAAATCGACATCCAAATTGGCTCACTGAATTATAAAACAGGCCAAACATCGCGAGACAAGAGTGACATAAATTGCTCGTCACTCTTGAAATCATCTTCCACCACCGGAGCATCAACCTTATCGATGACCCCAATCATGGAAACACAAATTATAACTGAACAACTTTGTCGTCCTTTTTTAAAAATAGATGGAGACAGTGGTTGTGGCTCCTTACTGCATTACACGGCTGAAGAGAATTTGACCAAATTACAGTCCTTGCATACTTTCCATTGTCTAAAACAATTGTGTTGGTTATTTGTTGCAGCACAAAATATTTACTTCATTTCGTTTCGCTTCATAGTTCCGTTGGGCAGTTTTTTGTATCTTTTACCTTATTACTGCAATTGAAAAACTATTTTAAATCTCAACCATTCAAACTAGAATTAGTGCGAGAGAAATGAAATAATTAAAGTCGCAGTAACGGTTTAATTTGTTAGGGATAAGTAATATAACAACCCTTTAATATTTTTTCTTACCAAAGGTTATTTATAGACAGTGGAAAATATATGTTTACATCTCTCGTGCTTATAAGCTATTTTTGGGGTCTACCTTTTCCTCCCCTACATATGCAGACAGTTTCCTTGAATACCACCGTTTAAATAATGTTGTCATAGTATCATGAATATATTCAACTGTTTCAATAAAAAAATGCATCAATATGTTCCATGTAATATATTTACTGATCGTAGTACAGTACATGAACTGGAACCAACGTCATCCGTTAACAAACGGGAACAAGGTTTTCCACAATTATGTAAATCACTACATACATTACTATAAAATATTGCTTGGCAATCACAATTCTTTTAGTTTTCGATGGGTTCTTTTTATAGTTTTTTAGTTACCTTTTTATGAAGTTTGTCTTAAATATGTTTAAACAGTTGCTTTGTATTCAAGGGTAGACATACAATCAACTGTGCATTTATTAAAGTATATAAACAATATTTATTTTATCCATGGAAATATTATTTCCAAGTGATTTATTTGGGAAGTAAATACCACAATAGGTGATAATGTACAGCAAATTGATATTGTTTTTGTCAGCTGTGATTAGCTGACGTTATTTTGTCAGCTGTTTTAAAATAAATATGTAATAAAATTTATTAAAGAAAAACCAAGTTGATTTGTTTTAATTTGAATACCAACAAAACATCAGCCTCTAGAAATATAATGTAATTGTTTATTAAGCCCCTCTTCCGTGGACTTGCGGTACCATTATTTAAAAAAATATTAGGGAAATTAGGGTAATTCACCTACTTAAATCCGGTAGGTATTTCTTATAAAATATATTAGGAGCAATACAATATTTTTTACAACACAACACAACAATTATTGCTTAAATATATTATAAAGCATGGTAAGACTAGCTTACGCTATAACACCCTGTAGTTATAACAACACATAATACGCCAATCAAAATGTATTTTAATTATTGCGGAAAAATAATAAATAACATGATAGCATACAAATGTTAAATTATCGAAATTCGATAATGGCGAATCATTTCCATCAATACATAGTATAACCATTTTCTACCAAGTTCAAAAAATAATTTCCTTTTAAATGTCCCTTCCATAAATTCGTTGTTAATTTTGATCGTTGATTTTCAAAATGATCTGATTAAATCATTAACGCCCGTGAAGTAAATCGAACTATTGAATTGAATTTTACTTTTCGGATTAAAAACTCTGTAAGGAGAAGAATTACCGTCGGTATATTTATTTTTAATAAGCTACATTCCATTAGTAACAATAACAATAAATGAAAAATAAGTATATAAATAAACCTTGGTATCTAAGTAACACTAACCAATCACTGGTGCAGCGACTGATTTATTGATCTCTGTCCCAAACAAATGGTTTCCTGGCCCTTGGTTAATCCAGTGAACCTTGTTAATTCACTCTAATCCTGTAATATGTTGTTAACCTTCGTTCATTAACTTTGTTTTCTCTTAAAAACTCAGTATTCGTGTTAAATCGTGTTTATATCCGAGTATTTGATAAGAGTTTTGTCCGACAACTTTGCGCACTAATCAGTTTTTAGTTTACAGACAACACAATTAATCGATTAAAATCCAATATTAAAAACCCCTGTTGCAGCAAACCTGCATACTCAGCGAATTTAAATGGTACTTCACTAAGTCATGAAGCCACTTACCAACTTTAATTAAAGCATATTAATAAATAAGCGAGATATGACATTTTATTTATTCCCCATAAGAAAAACATTAGGACTGAGTATGAAGGTTTGCTGCATCAAGAACCACAAAAACTGTTTTTTATGCAAATACCATTGGATCACCTCCAGATGAAGCAACATACCAAGTTTTATCAATTTATGTTCATAAACAAGCAAGATATCACATGTTTATTATTCTCCGTAATAATAACATTATAGCTGCTGAGTACGCAGGTTTTCCTGCCATGGGGAACAATAAAAAATAGTTTTGTATGCAAATAGCTTTAAAACCTAACCATATAAAGCCACATACCAAGTTTCATTAATATATGTTCATTAATAAGCGAGATATACAATTTTACTTACTCCTTAAGATTAACATTGGACAACGTACTGTGTTAAGCGCTCTCAATGTATCGGTGACCAATTGACGTAGAGCGATGATCAAAATACCAAATTGTTTGTTTTTAAAGCTGAATTTAATGGTGTAAACCAACATTTTGTTTGAAAAAGAATTAATTATATGTAAAAATATAAAAAAATGGGGTAAAAAACCCCCTCAAAATTTCCCTTAAAGTAGAGCGACCTGTCTGGTTCTCGAACTCATGAAAATAGATGCTGCCTTACACGTTCATACCAAATTGCTATCAATTTCATCCGACCATTTTGACGAAAGTTATCGTACCTACGGACACACACACACACACACACACACACACACACACACACACACACACACACACACACATATATATATGAATTTGAACGAATAGTGTTTTTGGCATATGAGGGCCTCAAAACGAAAAGTTATCATGGTCCCAGGCCTAGGTCTTACCATGCCACCTACAGTAATAGCTTCTTCCCTATAATTTAAATTCGCTATAACGTGTTTTAATATTAATTAGTTGCCCTGTTGCTCGAATCCGAGCAAGTTTGTACCCAACGAAAGGTTTCTTTAGTTGTAAACAAACGTAAAAAAATATGATATTCAAACGGATGATATCAACGTACTTTCAATCAACACGTAGTTTAGACTTACGCCGTCGAATAGCGCCACTGTTTCGAAAATTCATCCCTTTACTGTCTTAAAGTGATTCCTTTTCTTAAAATTCTGAGTCGTATTGGAAAATCTACGTAAATATACTTTTAATTTGGCACCTCAAACGTTAAAATCTGTCCAGCCGTTATCGAGTAATGACTCTGAAGAGAAAACGTCTAGCGTATTAATATATAGATGACCCTTTTATTCTTTTTATGACTTTAGGGGAGGTTTTATCGAAAAACTTATATTTTCCTCCAATTTTATCATGTACATTGTAAATAGAGGTCAGACTTAGTTTTTTTATACATACGGTTTGGCTTTGTATATAAATAATGAAGTAATAGAGGCGGACATGTTTTTATGGTGAATTAAAATTGTTCTATCAGCTATTAGTTTTTTATAAATTATAATAAATTCTTTACATGTTGTTATACAAATTACACTAAAAATAAATTATCCGATTAATAAAATTGTATACTGTTCTCTAAAATAGTAAATAAAAATAAAAAATATTTACAACAAAATGTTTTATTATGATACAAGTTATACCATCCAAGAATAGCTAGCTATTGTAACAGAAAATAGTTTCACCAAATATTTCGTGGTTGTATGATTTCTTTACAGTTCATGATTAGTAATATATAATAATATACCATTAGTAGGGCAAATTTATTTTAACTCTTTGGACTAAGTGCCTTAGTAGATAGATAGATAGATTGCTATAGCATTTAGACCCAAACTAATTTTGGGTTCATTTGCCAACTACACATTTTGAATACAAATTTTAAATTTAATACCGGTTTGTTTAACTTAATATATTTTATTGAAACTAACCCTTTGCTCAAACTATGCTCTCAGAAAGATTTCATTGTGATTTATATATATATATACTTGGCATTGTTATAACACCACTTTTATTTTTGTGTGTATATTTTCCGTTTTCCAATTATTATATTATTTGTTAACTTAAATTAAATACATAACCGTAATGACTGTCAGGTCGAAATACATTATTGTTTTACGTGATTTGTGTTAATTAATCTAAATATTTGCTTCAATAATGTAATCTCTGTCCTACGTATACAAATTCGTTCATTCTTTAGCTTGCATGTTATTTATTTATACAATATTTATGCGTTTTACTTATTTGGTCATGATATTCCGTAAGAATTTCTATAAACTAACTAATAACCATGTGACTAATATCCACAAACAATACCTAATAACCTAATCATATAATTAAAAATAACTGAACTATAGACAGCAATCAAATTGTAAGGCAAGAAATATTTCAGCAGTATCAATGTAGTTGGCAAGAATTGAACGGGTGATTGATGCCTCTTCCTAATCCCACGTTAAACTTTTTTTCTGAAAGGCAATTAATAAAAATTATTAGGAATAAGGATGAAAAATACAGAATTATCAATGGCTTATATAAATACCCCAAATATATATTATCCATAATGTAGTAGGAAATAATTTAATTTTTGAACTGTGAATTTTAACCCAAGTAAGACAAATGAGTAATAATGTTTGGTTTAAAATGTTTACCATTTTGACAAACAACATTTTTCAGCGTTAAACACAAACAGTTTTATTAATAAAAATAGGCTGAGTAGGAAATTGGTTAACATATACAATATATAGTATAAATATATATGTATATAGTTTAATAAACTGTCTAATTGTAACTAATATTTAATATTTGTATTAATTAATAAAATCCTTATGCAAAAGTAAGAAAGGGTTAATAAAATATATAACTTACTATATTTTACTCTATGTCGTGTAAGACGGTTTTCTAATCCATACCACATATTTACGATAAAAAAGCTAATGAAAGGGTTTAAGGAATAAATCAATGTAAATAGATCAAACATTGCTTTTAATTTATTGCCTCTAAAAACACTTTACCCTAAATTTAGCAACATATGAGACGTACTTATAAAGAGTTATGATAGTTAATTTATGTAGGCATAAAGGGTGTGTGTATGATGTTATACTCAGAAGCTGTTAAAGCAACCACAACGATTGTGTAATGTTAGAATATACAGTTCCTTTCGTTTAATGTTTTTTGAAGAACTTATTTTTTAATTTACGGAAAGGTGTTTTTTTCCCTAATTTATCTTTTTTATACATAGGCTTGTAGTAAAATATGTACAATTTATTTTCAATAGTAGTTGTTAGAAACAGAAGTTGACATTTAAGATCACAAAGTGTAATTAAACTACTAAAAACATTGATTGTTACTGAAGTTGAAAAATGTTATAAATACATACTGGGAGATGAAAACAAATAATTTGACGGAAACACGTTTTTACTGTGCATTGTACATCAAGAGCTTGACACGAATTGTTTTAATTAATGACGTTCCCCATTTCCAAATAGGATCAATATTTCACACGTTGGATGGGATTCAAAATTTAGTACAAATTCCATTGAAGTAATTTAATTGTAATTTATATCGTTTTCATATTCTATTATAAATAAACTATTTTATCTATCAAATCTATATGTAATTTTTTTTTATTTTGTTATTGTATTGGCGACATAATTTGTTAATTATTTATCGTTTAATTGTATAGTTTAGTTAAGCTCAGATATAAAAAATGCAGTGTATAAAAGTATCTAAATTTTATCCAAACCAATATACGATTTTACTATGTTGGCGAGGTGAAAAAAGATTTACAATAAATGCACTTAATAGACTGCATAAAGCCTTGTTAGATAAGTTTTTATCCTTGTTTATGAGGTTTTCTTTGATCACAGTTGGTGCATCTATTGGTTCTAAACCAGATTCAGCCCAACCAAATTTTGTTTATAATGGTATGAGTGAACGGTACGAATGTAGCGAAAAGGGTGACCTTTTAGGGAACAAGCTAAGGGTAAGGGTAAGGCTAAGGCTAAGGGTCCAGAGGTTATGGGGGTGGTAGTTACTATGGGAACTGCGTTTAGCATAGGGACTTGCCCTTGGGCGTGCTGACTCTGCTACTTATAGGGAAATAATGGGACTGCAATGCCTAAATGGAAAGGCTGCTGCCTCTTCCAAACCTGTGTTGTGATACCTTTACCAAACTATATAATTGAACTGGAAACGTGCGTGGGGGGGCCAGAGGCTCGGAGACCTTTTACCCGAGACCAGAAAGCCTACTTAGCCAGCTTTGATGTAATCTAAATAACTGTAATGAACTAATAATCTATCCTTACAAAACACCTGGTATTATATTGGAATCAGTATCTGAGGTTGCTAAAGTAACTGATCAAGGCATGGTAACTACTCTTTAAGCTAACTGAATGTATAAATTTACTGGAAGCTATTGAAAAACTAAGAAGAATCTTCAGAGAATCTATGGAAAATCTTGTGAGAATCTATGGCAAATCTTCTGGGGAGTATAATTAATTACTGCCTAAACGTGGTGAAATTAAACCTGTTGCAAAGTGTTCGGGCCGATTGCCCGAACTCAATTTTTAGTTTCCTACATTTCCGGTATCGGGGCGAACCTTATGGGTTTTCCCCTTATGGAGCTATTTAGCCAGCCATACTGTATCTAAAAACTATATTCTTAATATTAAAACTTATCCATTTGGAAGACTTGGCAAAAAGCGAAAGTTGAAGACGGCCGTTGGTGAAGAGCGTTGCGAAGGAAGGGGGAGAGAGCAGTTGGGAGTTTTTGGTTGACAAGAAGGGAAAAAAGGTTCTTCGCTCTGTCATCGGCGCGACAGGTGAATTGCTCCTGGCAGTGGCTCCGCGACGCAGCTTGCGCGTACTATATAAAATAGCGTGCCACTATGCGCCACACGAAGGTATCAAGGCTTCATTCGACAAGTTAATTGTTAATGATTCTTTGTTGCTTTGGTACGCTTCGCATCAGAAACTTAAGACTGTTCATTTAAACTATAAAATTCTTTACTATTTTGGGTTGTTTGTTGCAGGTGAGTAGAATTTCGTGAAAACAAAACGTAAGTTATAATTTATAATGGATATATTTGTTAGAAAGACTCATCTACAGTAAATAAATTAGGACAACTATATTTAATGATAATACATATAATTTAAGACCTAGCGAGATAGTATCGACAAATCGTGCGGTTGTGTGTTTAAAACATAACTTTATTAAGTTTTATGCTTTAGTATATCATCAATATATATTCTATAATAGGTCATCCTTAAAACCTGGACTTCCTTTTATATGTAATATGTTGCATTACTGTGTAGTATGTAGCAATATTTAGTATTATTTATTTTTTTATGTAGACTAATTAAAAGTTGCATGCATAGTACTGTAATGATGTACAGATTGTATTTTAGTGGTTTGCTTCGTGCTTTAATGATACATGTGAATGTTCAGGTCAAATGTGTTGTATACAAATTAAAACAGGACAACGATTTTCTGTAGAACATGAGAGTTTTCTGTAGAGGAGCAAAATTTGTTATATTATTGGATTTGATTTAATGATATTTGCTAGATTATATTATTACGAAGAACACGGTTTCATACCTTAAATTAAAAGATATATCTATATATAATGTTAAAAGTAGCTCTTGAATTTCCCATTGCCCTGAAAGAAAAATTCTTTAGATTACATAAATTATCCAATTTTAAATCGTAAAAATTAACAAAATACTATATATAGATCTAAATTTACTTTAATTTCTTGAAAACACTCTTTTTACTGATAAATATAAATTTATAATTAAAAACATCAAATCAGTAACATAAATTTTATTATTTGGGGACAAGGTCTTTCGTTTACAAAGAAAACATCGTTAGGTCCCAAAATTTTGATTTTGGTACCTGACGATGTTTTTAATTATAAATTTTAATTTACTTTACTTCTACACTGCTTTCATAGGGGACTGTTAATTGCAATACCATAAAAGGTAGTTAAACACTTAATGACTGACAAGATTTATGTAGTTTTAATCTGATTAGGTTATTTCCAACACACACTGATCTATGTACTTTCCGAAGGCAACAAGGTTACACATTACTTTTATTTGTGACGAAACTAGGAAATTAAGCACTCTCACCTAGGGCTGTAAAACGCGATAATTAAATCGGCAGAACCAAAATTACCTCATATGCATGGGCTGGTGAATGACAACTCTTCTAATGACGCAATGGTTGTACTGGGAATTCTTGTGCACTCATATTATTATCCTCATTAGAATTATTAGGATAATCTTATTTTTATATTAGGTTTTAGTATGTTTCATCTTAAATAAAAATATATTTAATGTTAGATAATATATTAGATTTTTTGTTTTATAAACAAGTTAAAACAGAAATGGTTAATTTTAAATACATTTTTAAATTCGTAAAGCCCAAAACAATGGAGAAGTGAAACTATTACATGAGGACTAAAACAAATTGGTGGCAACATTGGCTAATGTCGCCAATACATCAGACCCCAACAGCAATATAATGTAACATTATTCAAGATAATGGGCCTCGAGACCCACTGGGAGTGCAAGAGGCCTCTAGTAGGCAAATGTACTGACGATTTATGTTGCAGCACTAGAGTGCACTACCAAAAGTATAATGCGGATTTGAGAGACTGTTAAATAGATTATAAAATACAAATTTGTGGTCTGGAGCTATAGTTAAGGAATCTCTCCGTAAATAATATTCTCAGAGATACATTTTCAGTGCTTTTCTTGCTTTTATTTTTTTGTTCTTGTTTTTTGGTTTCTTGTTTGACAGGGGAAGGGTCCAAACTTGGCACTACTGTCTAGAAGTAAGGTTTTCTGAGAGGGCAATCACCCGAGAAGGGTTATCTGAGAAGTTTTTTTTAAAGACCTGATTACACATGGCACCTGAGTCCAGTTCTGAACCAAAATATATTAACTAAGCCATTGCTGAGGTCCGATCCGATAGTGTAGGTTATTAAAATGGCTGAGTTAAACTGAGTGTGCTGAAATGGATTAAAGTGTATCAGTTAAGTTATTTAAACCCAAATAAACAGTTTATTAAAACTATATTCCACACCTTGGGGAACGAACTGTCACAGGATTAATGTACGTCTAAGATTGGTTGGATAATAATCACGAAGTAACATACCCAATGGTTTTCTCAATGAAAGACTTTGGTCAAACAGTGAACTACATTTTCATAGGCAAAATATGCCTATAAAATGCTATAATTAAACACAAGTAGAAAGAATTGAGAGACATGTTGATTCTCCTTAATTAAATACAGGCAATTGATTAACTAATAATGTATTATTTATTTAACTATTACATCCATGAGATATGCTGACCATTCTAAAAAAAATGCAAGTACTATTATTATAACTCTTATGTTATACGTCTCTTTCCAATAAAGAGTAAGGTGTCTGATTTATACTTACCAGTCTCTGAACAAATGGCTTTCTTACCTTCCATTAATCTACTGCTCCGGGTCTATATCACATTAACCTAGAATGTTGGTACTGTAGTCGATGTTCTACTTGTATTATTTTGTATTCATACTAGAGACTTATAATATTTTAATATTATTCAAATTATTAGTTGCATGCAATTGGTTATGTGGTTTGTACCTTAACCTTTGATTAAATAATTTAGCTTGTAATTATTACGCTAAAATATTTCCATTAACTGTTCAATGTTTTGCCACATATTCCAACTTATTTTCCGTAATGATTTATTTGGTTTATATTTAGCTTTAATGTCAGTGATATATAAAAATTACTATTTATGAATATTTAAGACTGAAAAACAATTAAAACTAATACAGGACTAAAGGTATTACATACTTAAATGAAACCGGATTACTTATTTAGTATTTGTTTCTTTCTCACCCTCAAAACACGTTTTAAATACAAAAAGTTTTCTTAACCACTATATATATTTTTTAAATTGTGAAATAAATATATTTCTATAGGGAATTCCTAAACCTTCCCTATTAAAGCTAGGTTATTCAATTTTCCAAGTATGTTTTGACGTTGAGATAAGAGAATCTCATACACGTGCACGACCCAATATCATGGAGTTTAAGCCCAGTAGGGGCAACGTTGGATGGTAGGAGGCGCGGGGAAGGGATAGGACGTTAAAGCTAACAACATTCTTAAGTGCTACTGATAAACGGGGCACTTTAGATTAATAACTTAAATATTTTAGACACATTCTAAAGTACAATATTTTATACACACAGCCATTGATTTAAAAACTGTTTGGAAAAAAGTAAAAAAATCTAAATTTAAAATAAAATTATATTTTTAACAGTTACTTGCGCCAAGTTTTTCTTAGTTTGTAGCTCTTTTGCAGATAATTTTTTCTTAATTTATAGATAAACTTAACTGGTTTGTCATATTGTTGTATTTGTAACGTTTAATACATACATTAATAGTTAACTATACGCTATCAAAGGTATAAAAACACAAAGAATACTTACAGAATGGTTCTATTTAAGTTGGCTTTGAAGTCAGTAAAATTAATCTGGTATTTCTTTTCTTATACCTTACATAGCAATAATTTACGAGATTTAAATATAAAAACTGATTTTTGCCTTAATACAGTTTGTTAAGGCAATCCCACTAGACCTGATAATATCTAACAAGTTTAAGGAGAATAAAATGTCATGACGGTCAGTTTTAACTGATAATTGTTTTATAACAACCATAGACTAACATAGTTGATTTTCCCAATAGCAAACAAATCAACCGGCTGTTATCAGTTGTTAGAGTAGATCTTCTGTCAGAAAATTCTCCTGTTTGGTGAAATTAAATATAAAGATATACTAATTATTTGCTTAGACTTTTAATGGTTTTAATGTCCAAAATGTGTTTAATAATTTGCCCTGGAAAGAAGAGTCAAAAAGAAAGAATATTTTCCCAAAATTACAGACGTAGAACCTTATTTACATTAAAAGTATATTTTGATCCCTTAGTACGTTTAGTTTACGCTTTGGATATTTTAAAACTCGAATATCATAAAAAATCTAAAAGTATTAAATTTAAACAGCCCAATAGAGGCTAAAACGAGAGGCGAGGAGGCTAAATGTGACGGTAAAGCAAACCACCTCCTGGAGTGGTGTACACTCAATATTTTAAGAATAACTGAGAGGCAGTGGCTTAAAACTGATTACAGAATTGTATTATGAGAATATACGAATTATGGTTTAAATTCTTCAACCTACATTCACGTGCCCTCTCAAAATACTAGGTCTAACTAAAAATACTTACTCTTACTAAAATACTAACTTTTAAAATACATGCTCTTGAATATTCCTCAAAATAATAAGATTTATTAGTATTCTCAAGCCAGTGTGTATTATACAGGTTGAGTTTTAAATGAGTCAAGAAATGTAGAAAAAGTAAAGGGGGACTCATTTAAAACTCACCCTGCATACTAGTTTACAAAACTTTATTATTAAATGTGTACCATTGGAAAGCCCTACAATTCAACGGTATCAGATGTACTTAGTTTGACTACTATTACAACTAGATTATCTATTGACATTTTACTGGGTTTTATTAACATACCATAATCTATTTAATTTTAAAATTAAAAAATACTTTTACTACAATGAAGGTTCCTGGGAAAAGAAATATTTGTTATATAAGATAATTATTAATAAGTCCATATTTTCATCTTTTATGAAGCGCTTTCCTTATAAACACTTATTGAACAAGAATGTGTTAAAATTTAACGGAGACATACAACTAATTAAGTTATTAACGAAGCTGTTTTCTACCAAGGAAATAAAGACAGAAAATAATATGAATGAGACCAATTAAACAGTTACATTAAAAAGTGTTAAACCTATCTCTTTCACCCCAATGTCAGAGAAGTTAAACAGAGGAGGATGCCAATTATATCCTCAGATTTAACATTTATTTTTATCCCCCTCAAGGGAAATTTACATTTTCACTTTTAATTTTGCTTAAGGTTTGTTTGATTGTAGGCGTGAGACGGTTGTTACAAGTTTTTCCAGGTACTGCGCACAAAAATATATATAGTTTAAAGTTCCTATCCATTAAGTGATGTTAATACAACTTAGTAACATTTTTCCTTATTGATAAATAAATGTAATTTAAATTATCCATTGGTTCCATCAACACATCAGTTGACAAAACTATTAATTAACAATTTATTTACTAATTAAAATACACTTTAAAAAATTTACAATGCGAAACAAAGGTATTAAAGGAATTAAGTTACAGTATTGATGATTAATTGACATTCTAACTTCTACACAGATTGAAAGTACGGAACAGCGTAAAACCATATGGTACTCCCCGCCCCTTGGACTCTGTTTTCAATTTCAACAGTATGTGGGGGGAGAGAACATAACATCATCACAATGGCCGTCCCTCATGCCATGTTGAGTGCTTGATTGTTATTAAATGCAATTTTTCATTACGCATTCATTAAATGCAATTTCCATTTATTCATGATCATGTTCTATTAGCCCCATGGGCTTTTAGATATAACTAAGGGAAGAAACAACCTCTGTTTTAGTGTTTTGCATCATTATAACCTAAACATATAATTGAAATAGTTGTTAATACTCATATTACAAACGGTATTCTAAATAGTAATAACAGGAAAGCTTCAAACAAACATATATTTTTAAAATCCCCATTTTGTGAGATAACATGGAAATTTCCTAATTATAATTATTTATTGATAATTATTAAAACATGAATATCACAGAATATTTAGTATAAAGTTTCTTTTAAATTGCCGAGAATTAATCGCTTACGTTTAAAAAAAAGTAATCAAATATATATTAGGACTTACGTTTAAATGGCACAGTTTATGAAGTTGCTGAAATACGGGTGAAAACATAGACTGAAAGACTGAAAGTAATGATTAATGTGGTAATTAATTAATCGTTTATCTGATAAGGCAGTCTTCTTAGTAACCAATGTATTTTTTTAATATATGTAACTTTAAATCAATAGAAGAACATCCAGTGAAATATACCAATTGATTTTTTAGATATGTACTATTTATGTTGTGCGGTTTAGCTACATACATATTTGTTTGCAAGGATAATGATTTTAATTACATTATTTTTAAGAATAATTCTACTTTTCTACTTTTTTAATCTGTATTTTGGGTTGAACAAAGGTTTCAGCGTGGATGTACCTTACTAATAACTTAAGTAATAAAATATAAAAAGAGGATATTTTTTATTTAAATTCAAATAGAACTTCGAAGAATGGCGTATTTTAATATAGAATGTTAATATAGAATAGGACTCTCAAAAACCGTACCCTCTCTTTCTTTATTCATATTAATAAAAGCTGTTATAATATAGTAGTTAGTAATAGGCGTAACACAACCTACGTCATACTAACTGGCAGTTTTGTTATAATTTGTTTAAAACTTTCGCATGCCAAAAAGGTAAGCACTTATTGAGGACTGTTCTTGGTTTTCATCACCTAAACCAGTTTATTAAATAACAGTAACTAAAAAATAATAAAAAATATTACTACTTGTAAATATATTACAATTATTAGCTTTTTAAAGTATATAGAGCAATCAATGCATTTGTACATATTACATTTGTACACAGTATATTTGAAATAATTTGATGTGCTGGAACATTGCACTGAATCGGACATAAACAAATTATTATTTTACAAAATATTTCCATATATTTAAAGATCAAACTTGATACCCAGTAATGGTTTAATTTTTTTCATCCACGAATTGATGACATAACCTATTATGATGGCAGAAAATGGAAACCATGAGAAAGATTATTTATTCCCCCTTTTAGTAATAGGGCCTCTGCTTCCGCGCCTTGCTGGCCACCCAATCCACAGCAAAATGGGGCAGGTGTATCACAAGTTATAGTACGACACAACTGGAATATCCACTTGGATAACTTAACACTTGCATCACTACACAAAGCAAAGTTTGGGGAAAATGACCTGATTTAATTTGAAATTTTATTTTTTTTTTTTTTATTTTAATTGAAATGATTTAATTTTGAGCTGTTTTTTGCATTTATTTTAATTTTATATTTGTTTAAATACCTGCTCATTGTAATTCAATAACACAGCTTCTCCCTAAGATTCTGTAACAAACTGTAGATACTTTACTAACACTAATATTTATTCACGTGACTGTCCTATAAGGAGGATTTCAAAATGTTAACTATTAGAATAGGTTAATTTTAATGTACACCAAAAACATAGCTACTTTTTATCCCAACAAAAAATAAATTTATATAATAGCATTTATAAATTAAACACAACAGATAAATCTTATTGCTGTACCGTCACCATCCAGAACCTCGTTTTCTTAAATTATTTTTTCACCACTGTTATAAAACAACACTCCCATGTCGGCATATTAACCAGACCGAAAAAAGTCAAAAATCGGAAACTTCAAAACTATTGTTAACTCCATAACTTTAATGTGTCTTCGAATTAGGAATGCAATCAAATCAATACTGAATTTCACTAGTATTATGAATAATTTGCATGGGTAATTTGTTCAAGATTGCAATCAGTCCAAGCTATCTATAGAATATTAGTTGTCAATTAAGATTGTGCTAGTGGCGTATTTGTAACTATGGTAGGATTATTATAGATATCAATATTCAGTCTTAAGTTTATTAGTCTATACATCAGACCCCAACAGCAATATAATGTAACATTATTCAAGATAATGGGCCTCGAGACCCACTGGGAGTGCAAGAGGCCTCTAGTAGGCAAATGTACTGACGATTTATGTTGCAGCACTAGAGTGCACTACCAAAAGTATAATGCGGATTTGAGAGACTGTTAAATAGATTATAAAATACAAATTTGTGGTCTGGAGCTATAGTTAAGGAATCTCTCCGTAAATAATATTCTCAGAGATACATTTTCAGTGCTTTTCTTGCTTTTATTTTTTTGTTCTTGTTTTTTGGTTTCTTGTTTGACAGGGGAAGGGTCCAAACTTGGCACTACTGTCTAGAAGTAAGGTTTTCTGAGAGGGCAATCACCCGAGAAGGGTTATCTGAGAAGTTTTTTTTAAAGACCTGATTACACATGGCACCTGAGTCCAGTTCTGAACCAAAATATATTAACTAAGCCATTGCTGAGGTCCGATCCGATAGTGTAGGTTATTAAAATGGCTGAGTTAAACTGAGTGTGCTGAAATGGATTAAAGTGTATCAGTTAAGTTATTTAAACCCAAATAAACAGTTTATTAAAACTATATTCCACACCTTGGGGAACGAACTGTCACAGGATTAATGTACGTCTAAGATTGGTTGGATAATAATCACGAAGTAACATACCCAATGGTTTTCTCAATGAAAGACTTTGGTCAAACAGTGAACTACATTTTCATAGGCAAAATATGCCTATAAAATGCTATAATTAAACACAAGTAGAAAGAATTGAGAGACATGTTGATTCTCCTTAATTAAATACAGGCAATTGATTAACTAATAATGTATTATTTATTTAACTATTACATCCATGAGATATGCTGACCATTCTAAAAAAAATGCAAGTACTATTATTATAACTCTTATGTTATACGTCTCTTTCCAATAAAGAGTAAGGTGTCTGATTTATACTTACCAGTCTCTGAACAAATGGCTTTCTTACCTTCCATTAATCTACTGCTCCGGGTCTATATCACATTAACCTAGAATGTTGGTACTGTAGTCGATGTTCTACTTGTATTATTTTGTATTCATACTAGAGACTTATAATATTTTAATATTATTCAAATTATTAGTTGCATGCAATTGGTTATGTGGTTTGTACCTTAACCTTTGATTAAATAATTTAGCTTGTAATTATTACGCTAAAATATTTCCATTAACTGTTCAATGTTTTGCCACATATTCCAACTTATTTTCCGTAATGATTTATTTGGTTTATATTTAGCTTTAATGTCAGTGATATATAAAAATTACTATTTATGAATATTTAAGACTGAAAAACAATTAAAACTAATACAGGACTAAAGGTATTACATACTTAAATGAAACCGGATTACTTATTTAGTATTTGTTTCTTTCTCACCCTCAAAACACGTTTTAAATACAAAAAGTTTTCTTAACCACTATATATATTTTTTAAATTGTGAAATAAATATATTTCTATAGGGAATTCCTAAACCTTCCCTATTAAAGCTAGGTTATTCAATTTTCCAAGTATGTTTTGACGTTGAGATAAGAGAATCTCATACACGTGCACGACCCAATATCATGGAGTTTAAGCCCAGTAGGGGCAACGTTGGATGGTAGGAGGCGCGGGGAAGGGATAGGACGTTAAAGCTAACAACATTCTTAAGTGCTACTGATAAACGGGGCACTTTAGATTAATAACTTAAATATTTTAGACACATTCTAAAGTACAATATTATACACACAGCCATTGATTTAAAAACTGTTTGGAAAAAAGTAAAAAAATCTAAATTTAAAATAAAATTATATTTTTAACAGTTACTTGCGCCAAGTTTTTCTTAGTTTGTAGCTCTTTTGCAGATAATTTTTTTCTTAATTTATAGATAAACTTAACTGGTTTGTCATATTGTTGTATTTGTAACGTTTAATACATACATTAATAGTTAACTATACGCTATCAAAGGTATAAAAACACAAAGAATACTTACAGAATGGTTCTATTTAAGTTGGCTTTGAAGTCAGTAAAATTAATCTGGTATTTCTTTTCTTATACCTTACATAGCAATAATTTACGAGATTTAAATATAAAAACTGATTTTTGCCTTAATACAGTTTGTTAAGGCAATCCCACTAGACCTGATAATATCTAACAAGTTTAAGGAGAATAAAATGTCATGACGGTCAGTTTTAACTGATAATTGTTTTATAACAACCATAGACTAACATAGTTGATTTTCCCAATAGCAAACAAATCAACCGGCTGTTATCAGTTGTTAGAGTAGATCTTCTGTCAGAAAATTCTCCTGTTTGGTGAAATTAAATATAAAGATATACTAATTATTTGCTTAGACTTTTAATGGTTTTAATGTCCAAAATGTGTTTAATAATTTGCCCTGGAAAGAAGAGTCAAAAAGAAAGAATATTTTCCCAAAATTACAGACGTAGAACCTTATTTACATTAAAAGTATATTTTGATCCCTTAGTACGTTTAGTTTACGCTTTGGATATTTTAAAACTCGAATATCATAAAAAATCTAAAAGTATTAAATTTAAACAGCCCAATAGAGACTAAAACGAGAGGCGAGGAGGCTAAATGTGACGGTAAAGCAAACCACCTCCTGGAGTGGTGTACACTCAATATTTTAAGAATAACTGAGAGGCAGTGGCTTAAAACTGATTACAGAATTGTATTATGAGAATATACGAATTATGGTTTAAATTCTTCAACCTACATTCACGTGCCCTCTCAAAATACTAGGTCTAACTAAAAATACTTACTCTTACTAAAATACTAACTTTTAAAATACATGCTCTTGAATATTCCTCAAAATAATAAGATTTATTAGTATTCTCAAGCCAGTGTGTATTATACAGGTTGAGTTTTAAATGAGTCAAGAAATGTAGAAAAAGTAAAGGGGGACTCATTTAAAACTCACCCTGCATACTAGTTTACAAAACTTTATTATTAAATGTGTACCATTGGAAAGCCCTACAATTCAACGGTATCAGATGTACTTAGTTTGACTACTATTACAACTAGATTATCTATTGACATTTTACTGGGTTTTATTAACATACCATAATCTATTTAATTTTAAAATTAAAAAATACTTTTACTACAATGAAGGTTCCTGGGAAAAGAAATATTTGTTATATAAGATAATTATTAATAAGTCCATATTTTCATCTTTTATGAAGCGCTTTCCTTATAAACACTTATTGAACAAGAATGTGTTAAAATTTAACGGAGACATACAACTAATTAAGTTATTAACGAAGCTGTTTTCTACCAAGGAAATAAAGACAGAAAATAATATGAATGAGACCAATTAAACAGTTACATTAAAAAGTGTTAAACCTATCTCTTTCACCCCAATGTCAGAGAAGTTAAACAGAGGAGGATGCCAATTATATCCTCAGATTTAACATTTATTTTTATCCCCCTCAAGGGAAATTTACATTTTCACTTTTAATTTTGCTTAAGGTTTGTTTGATTGTAGGCGTGAGACGGTTGTTACAAGTTTTTCCAGGTACTGCGCACAAAAATATATATAGTTTAAAGTTCCTATCCATTAAGTGATGTTAATACAACTTAGTAACATTTTTCCTTATTGATAAATAAATGTAATTTAAATTATCCATTGGTTCCATCAACACATCAGTTGACAAAACTATTAATTAACAATTTATTTACTAATTAAAATACACTTTAAAAAATTTACAATGCGAAACAAAGGTATTAAAGGAATTAAGTTACAGTATTGATGATTAATTGACATTCTAACTTCTACACAGATTGAAAGTACGGAACAGCGTAAAACCATATGGTACTCCCCGCCCCTTGGACTCTGTTTTCAATTTCAACAGTATGTGGGGGGAGAGAACATAACATCATCACAATGGCCGTCCCTCATGCCATGTTGAGTGCTTGATTGTTATTAAATGCAATTTTTCATTACGCATTCATTAAATGCAATTTCCATTTATTCATGATCATGTTCTATTAGCCCCATGGGCTTTTAGATATAACTAAGGGAAGAAACAACCTCTGTTTTAGTGTTTTGCATCATTATAACCTAAACATATAATTGAAATAGTTGTTAATACTCATATTACAAACGGTATTCTAAATAGTAATAACAGGAAAGCTTCAAACAAACATATATTTTTAAAATCCCCATTTTGTGAGATAACATGGAAATTTCCTAATTATAATTATTTATTGATAATTATTAAAACATGAATATCACAGAATATTTAGTATAAAGTTTCTTTTAAATTGCCGAGAATTAATCGCTTACGTTTAAAAAAAAGTAATCAAATATATATTAGGACTTACGTTTAAATGGCACAGTTTATGAAGTTGCTGAAATACGGGTGAAAACATAGACTGAAAGACTGAAAGTAATGATTAATGTGGTAATTAATTAATCGTTTATCTGATAAGGCAGTCTTCTTAGTAACCAATGTATTTTTTTAATATATGTAACTTTAAATCAATAGAAGAACATCCAGTGAAATATACCAATTGATTTTTTAGATATGTACTATTTATGTTGTGCGGTTTAGCTACATACATATTTGTTTGCAAGGATAATGATTTTAATTACATTATTTTTAAGAATAATTCTACTTTTCTACTTTTTTAATCTGTATTTTGGGTTGAACAAAGGTTTCAGCGTGGATGTACCTTACTAATAACTTAAGTAATAAAATATAAAAAGAGGATATTTTTTATTTAAATTCAAATAGAACTTCGAAGAATGGCGTATTTTAATATAGAATGTTGCTAGGACTCTCAAAAACCGTACCCTCTCTTTCTTTATTCATATTAATAAAAGCTGTTATAATATAGTAGTTAGTAATAGGCGTAACACAACCTACGTCATACTAACTGGCAGTTTTGTTATAATTTGTTTAAAACTTTCGCATGCCAAAAAGGTAAGCACTTATTGAGGACTGTTCTTGGTTTTCATCACCTAAACCAGTTTATTAAATAACAGTAACTAAAAAATAATAAAAAATATTACTACTTGTAAATATATTACAATTATTAGCTTTTTAAAGTATATAGAGCAATCAATGCATTTGTACATATTACATTTGTACACAGTATATTTGAAATAATTTGATGTGCTGGAACATTGCACTGAATCGGACATAAACAAATTATTATTTTACAAAATATTTCCATATATTTAAAGATCAAACTTGATACCCAGTAATGGTTTAATTTTTTTCATCCACGAATTGATGACATAACCTATTATGATGGCAGAAAATGGAAACCATGAGAAAGATTATTTATTCCCCCTTTTAGTAATAGGGCCTCTGCTTCCGCGCCTTGCTGGCCACCCAATCCACAGCAAAATGGGGCAGGTGTATCACAAGTTATAGTACGACACAACTGGAATATCCACTTGGATAACTTAACACTTGCATCACTACACAAAGCAAAGTTTGGGGAAAATGACCTGATTTAATTTGAAATTTTTTTTTTTTTTTTTTTTATTTTAATTGAAATGATTTAATTTTGAGCTGTTTTTTGCATTTATTTTAATTTTATATTTGTTTAAATACCTGCTCATTGTAATTCAATAACACAGCTTCTCCCTAAGATTCTGTAACAAACTGTAGATACTTTACTAACACTAATATTTATTCACGTGACTGTCCTATAAGGAGGATTTCAAAATGTTAACTATTAGAATAGGTTAATTTTAATGTACACCAAAAACATAGCTACTTTTTATCCCAACAAAAAATAAATTTATATAATAGCATTTATAAATTAAACACAACAGATAAATCTTATTGCTGTACCGTCACCATCCAGAACCTCGTTTTCTTAAATTATTTTTTCACCACTGTTATAAAACAACACTCCCATGTCGGCATATTAACCAGACCGAAAAAAGTCAAAAATCGGAAACTTCAAAACTATTGTTAACTCCATAACTTTAATGTGTCTTCGAATTAGGAATGCAATCAAATCAATACTGAATTTCACTAGTATTATGAATAATTTGCATGGGTAATTTGTTCAAGATTGCAATCAGTCCAAGCTATCTATAGAATATTAGTTGTCAATTAAGATTGTGCTAGTGGCGTATTTGTAACTATGGTAGGATTATTATAGATATCAATATTCAGTCTTAAGTTTATTAGTCTATACATCAGACCCCAACAGCAATATAATGTAACATTATTCAAGATAATGGGCCTCGAGACCCACTGGGAGTGCAAGAGGCCTCTAGTAGGCAAATGTACTGACGATTTATGTTGCAGCACTAGAGTGCACTACCAAAAGTATAATGCGGATTTGAGAGACTGTTAAATAGATTATAAAATACAAATTTGTGGTCTGGAGCTATAGTTAAGGAATCTCTCCGTAAATAATATTCTCAGAGATACATTTTCAGTGCTTTTCTTGCTTTTATTTTTTTGTTCTTGTTTTTTGGTTTCTTGTTTGACAGGGGAAGGGTCCAAACTTGGCACTACTGTCTAGAAGTAAGGTTTTCTGAGAGGGCAATCACCCGAGAAGGGTTATCTGAGAAGTTTTTTTTAAAGACCTGATTACACATGGCACCTGAGTCCAGTTCTGAACCAAAATATATTAACTAAGCCATTGCTGAGGTCCGATCCGATAGTGTAGGTTATTAAAATGGCTGAGTTAAACTGAGTGTGCTGAAATGGATTAAAGTGTATCAGTTAAGTTATTTAAACCCAAATAAACAGTTTATTAAAACTATATTCCACACCTTGGGGAACGAACTGTCACAGGATTAATGTACGTCTAAGATTGGTTGGATAATAATCACGAAGTAACATACCCAATGGTTTTCTCAATGAAAGACTTTGGTCAAACAGTGAACTACATTTTCATAGGCAAAATATGCCTATAAAATGCTATAATTAAACACAAGTAGAAAGAATTGAGAGACATGTTGATTCTCCTTAATTAAATACAGGCAATTGATTAACTAATAATGTATTATTTATTTAACTATTACATCCATGAGATATGCTGACCATTCTAAAAAAAAATGCAAGTACTATTATTATAACTCTTATGTTATACGTCTCTTTCCAATAAAGAGTAAGGTGTCTGATTTATACTTACCAGTCTCTGAACAAATGGCTTTCTTACCTTCCATTAATCTACTGCTCCGGGTCTATATCACATTAACCTAGAATGTTGGTACTGTAGTCGATGTTCTACTTGTATTATTTTGTATTCATACTAGAGACTTATAATATTTTAATATTATTCAAATTATTAGTTGCATGCAATTGGTTATGTGGTTTGTACCTTAATCTTTGATTAAATAATTTAGCTTGTAATTATTACGCTAAAATATTTCCATTAACTGTTCAATGTTTTGCCACATATTCCAACTTATTTTCCGTAATGATTTATTTGGTTTATATTTAGCTTTAATGTCAGTGATATATAAAAATTACTATTTATGAATATTTAAGACTGAAAAACAATTAAAACTAATACAGGACTAAAGGTATTACATACTTAAATGAAACCGGATTACTTATTTAGTATTTGTTTCTTTCTCACCCTCAAAACACGTTTTAAATACAAAAAGTTTTCTTAACCACTATATATATTTTTTAAATTGTGAAATAAATATATTTCTATAGGGAATTCCTAAACCTTCCCTATTAAAGCTAGGTTATTCAATTTTCCAAGTATGTTTTGACGTTGAGATAAGAGAATCTCATACACGTGCACGACCCAATATCATGGAGTTTAAGCCCAGTAGGGGCAACGTTGGATGGTAGGAGGCGCGGGGAAGGGATAGGACGTTAAAGCTAACAACATTCTTAAGTGCTACTGATAAACGGGGCACTTTAGATTAATAACTTAAATATTTTAGACACATTCTAAAGTACAATATTATACACACAGCCATTGATTTAAAAACTGTTTGGAAAAAAGTAAAAAAATCTAAATTTAAAATAAAATTATATTTTTAACAGTTACTTGCGCCAAGTTTTTCTTAGTTTGTAGCTCTTTTGCAGATAATTTTTTTCTTAATTTATAGATAAACTTAACTGGTTTGTCATATTGTTGTATTTGTAACGTTTAATACATACATTAATAGTTAACTATACGCTATCAAAGGTATAAAAACACAAAGAATACTTACAGAATGGTTCTATTTAAGTTGGCTTTGAAGTCAGTAAAATTAATCTGGTATTTCTTTTCTTATACCTTACATAGCAATAATTTACGAGATTTAAATATAAAAACTGATTTTTGCCTTAATACAGTTTGTTAAGGCAATCCCACTAGACCTGATAATATCTAACAAGTTTAAGGAGAATAAAATGTCATGACGGTCAGTTTTAACTGATAATTGTTTTATAACAACCATAGACTAACATAGTTGATTTTCCCAATAGCAAACAAATCAACCGGCTGTTATCAGTTGTTAGAGTAGATCTTCTGTCAGAAAATTCTCCTGTTTGGTGAAATTAAATATAAAGATATACTAATTATTTGCTTAGACTTTTAATGGTTTTAATGTCCAAAATGTGTTTAATAATTTGCCCTGGAAAGAAGAGTCAAAAAGAAAGAATATTTTCCCAAAATTACAGACGTAGAACCTTATTTACATTAAAAGTATATTTTGATCCCTTAGTACGTTTAGTTTACGCTTTGGATATTTTAAAACTCGAATATCATAAAAAATCTAAAAGTATTAAATTTAAACAGCCCAATAGAGACTAAAACGAGAGGCGAGGAGGCTAAATGTGACGGTAAAGCAAACCACCTCCTGGAGTGGTGTACACTCAATATTTTAAGAATAACTGAGAGGCAGTGGCTTAAAACTGATTACAGAATTGTATTATGAGAATATACGAATTATGGTTTAAATTCTTCAACCTACATTCACGTGCCCTCTCAAAATACTAGGTCTAACTAAAAATACTTACTCTTACTAAAATACTAACTTTTAAAATACATGCTCTTGAATATTCCTCAAAATAATAAGATTTATTAGTATTCTCAAGCCAGTGTGTATTATACAGGTTGAGTTTTAAATGAGTCAAGAAATGTAGAAAAAGTAAAGGGGGACTCATTTAAAACTCACCCTGCATACTAGTTTACAAAACTTTATTATTAAATGTGTACCATTGGAAAGCCCTACAATTCAACGGTATCAGATGTACTTAGTTTGACTACTATTACAACTAGATTATCTATTGACATTTTACTGGGTTTTATTAACATACCATAATCTATTTAATTTTAAAATTAAAAAATACTTTTACTACAATGAAGGTTCCCGGGAAAAGAAATATTTGTTATATAAGATAATTATTAATAAGTCCATATTTTCATCTTTTATGAAGCGCTTTCCTTATAAACACTTATTGAACAAGAATGTGTTAAAATTTAACGGAGACATACAACTAATTAAGTTATTAACGAAGCTGTTTTCTACCAAGGAAATAAAGACAGAAAATAATATGAATGAGACCAATTAAACAGTTACATTAAAAAGTGTTAAACCTATCTCTTTCACTCCAATGTCAGAGAAGTTAAACAGAGGAGGATGCCAATTATATCCTCAGATTTAACATTTATTTTTATCCCCCTCAAGGGAAATTTACATTTTCACTTTTAATTTTGCTCAAGGTTTGTTTGATTGTAGGCGTGAGACGGTTGTTACAAGTTTTTCCAGGTACTGCGCACAAAAATATATATAGTTTAAAGTTCCTATCCATTAAGTGATGTTAATACAACTTAGTAACATTTTTCCTTATTGATAAATAAATGTAATTTAAATTATCCATTGGTTCCATCAACACATCAGTTGACAAAACTATTAATTAACAATTTATTTACTAATTAAAATACACTTTAAAAAATTTACAATGCGAAACAAAGGTATTAAAGGAATTAAGTTACAGTATTGATGATTAATTGACATTCTAACTTCTACACAGATTGAAAGTACGGAACAGCGTAAAACCATATGGTACTCCCCGCCCCTTGGACTCTGTTTTCAATTTCAACAGTATGTGGGGGGAGAGAACATAACATCATCACAATGGCCGTCCCTCATGCCATGTTGAGTGCTTGATTGTTATTAAATGCAATTTTTCATTACGCATTCATTAAATGCAATTTCCATTTATTCATGATCATGTTCTATTAGCCCCATGGGCTTTTAGATATAACTAAGGGAAGAAACAACCTCTGTTTTAGTGTTTTGCATCATTATAACCTAAACATATAATTGAAATAGTTGTTAATACTCATATTACAAACGGTATTCTAAATAGTAATAACAGGAAAGCTTCAAACAAACATATATTTTTAAAATCCCCATTTTGTGAGATAACATGGAAATTTCCTAATTATAATTATTTATTGATAATTATTAAAACATGAATATCACAGAATATTTAGTATAAAGTTTCTTTTAAATTGCCGAGAATTAATCGCTTACGTTTAAAAAAAAGTAATCAAATATTAGGACTTACGTTTAAATGGCACAGTTTATGAAGTTGCTGAAATACGGGTGAAAACATAGACTGAAAGACTGAAAGTAATGATTAATGTGGTAATTAATTAATCGTTTATCTGATAAGGCAGTCTTCTTAGTAACCAATGTATTTTTTTAATATATGTAACTTTAAATCAATAGAAGAACATCCAGTGAAATATACCAATTGATTTTTTAGATATGCACTATTTATGTTGTGCGGTTTAGCTACATACATATTTGTTTGCAAGGATAATGATTTTAATTACATTATTTTTAAGAATAATTCTACTTTTCTACTTTTTTAATCTGTATTTTGGGTTGAACAAAGGTTTCAGCGTGGATGTACCTTACTAATAACTTAAGTAATAAAATATAAAAAGAGGATATTTTTTATTTAAATTCAAATAGAACTTCGAAGAATGGCGTATTTTAATATAGAATGTTGCTAGGACTCTCAAAAACCGTACCCTCTCTTTCTTTATTCATATTAATAAAAGCTGTTATAATATAGTAGTTAGTAATAGGCGTAACACAACCTACGTCATACTAACTGGCAGTTTTGTTATAATTTGTTTAAAACTTTCGCATGCCAAAAAGGTAAGCACTTATTGAGGACTGTTCTTGGGTTTCATCACCTAAACCAGTTTATTAAATAACAGTAACTAAAAAATAAAAAAAAATATTACTACTTGTAAATATATTACAATTATTAGCTTTTTAAAGTATATAGAGCAATCAATGCATTTGTACATATTACATTTGTACACAGTATATTTGAAATAATTTGATGTGCTGGAACATTGCACTGAATCGGACATAAACAAATTATTATTTTACAAAATATTTCCATATATTTAAAGATCAAACTTGATACCCAGTAATGGTTTAATTTTTTTCATCCACGAATTGATGACATAACCTATTATGATGGCAGAAAATGGAAACCATGAGAAAGATTATTTATTCCCCCTTTTAGTAATAGGGCCTCTGCTTCCGCGCCTTGCTGGCCACCCAATCCACAGCAAAATGGGGCAGGTGTATCACAAGTTATAGTACGACACAACTGGAATATCCACTTGGATAACTTAACACTTGCATCACTACACAAAGCAAAGTTTGGGGAAAATGACCTGATTTAATCCTTAAAATTCCTGATTCCCAGAAGAAACGTTTTTCAAGGTTAACACATCTTGGTGTTATAAAATAAAAGTTTAGCTTTTATTTTAACGAACTCCTCGATAACCATAACAAATAAGTAATGAAATATTTCTCTAGTGTTATGCCAAGTTTGTATTAAAATACAACATTTGTTACAAATGAATATATCATTTAATTACTAGGCCTACTTGCATTTTTAAATTGTATTAATTTAAATAAAGATTTCAAGCTAAATCTAGCTATTCAACATGGTCCCCTTAGATTTTTTCAACGTCATGACTACCATTCTGTCCAGCTGGGGGAGCGGTAAGAGTTATAAGGAAAAAAGGAGGCAAAATATGTTGGCCTTTTCCAGTTTATCTTTTATGAATTGTCTATTTAAATTATATTCGGACAGCAGAACCAAATCCAATCCGTCCTTGTGGAGTAAAATTTCATAAATTGTGTGGCCATGTATGTTAATATGGATCTTGGCTTGGCTAATGGAGATCTGATCATTGCAATAGCTAGCTAATACCTCAGCTATCCCACTCGCCCTGTACTCTAGGCAGCTAGTCTTCGTCACACTGGTCAAGCCAGATTGGGAGCAAATACTAAGCATAACCAAATGAAGTCGTCATATTATTGAAAATATGACAACTGATCCTCTTTAGTCCATCCGGTGTGACAGTCTCCTTATCACATTGATAACTCCTTGTTTCCCCGGGGTTTATTTTTTGTATTCAAGGCCCTAACAGATTCAGACAAGTCAATAATAAGTTCACTAGTTACTAACTTAATTATTATAATAAACCATGGAATTAACCATTGAACCAACATTTAAGAACGAACTAAATTTTATTTAAATGGCCACCTTGACTCTCAGCTGCAGACACCCAGAACATGAGAATATATTTTTCTGAGATTGTAACAGCAGTAGTATCAAACTTAACGATCATAACAAATTCTGACCCTTAGCTTTACACACACAAAATGAATAGTTTAAATAGTAATTTTCTCCACCACTGTGGGTAAAATTTGACTTTTTTCATCACTTTTTCTAAAAGTATTGGAAAAGCTACGCAAAACTGTTAATGCTCGAGGTTCATAATCCACAACATCTAACATTTAATTCTTTGACAGTTAAAACGCATAAAAAATGTTACTGAAAGAAGCTCCTTGACAAAAATGCTCTATGTAAATATAAAAACAGCGAGTTTTGGTGATCGTTTAGATACTAACGTTACGTCCCGCGTCGCTGTCTCCTCGGGCGCTCAAATTAAATACGCTGAAGAAAAATTGCCTTGAATACGTGACAACCCTGCTAATGGCATTAGCCCTTGCCCTCAGCCGCTGTCATTCTTGTACACTTTCTGAAACATAAGCTACAAATATATTCATACATATGTAAAGTCAAATGATAATTTAAATATACTCAATCACTAATTTATAACTTTCTATTACTGATTTATTAGATGTATTAGAGTTCCTCTTTAACTTTACTCGTTAAATTATAATCTACAGTTTTATTTTTCATGTAGTTAATTAATTCCTACTACGTGCGGCTTATATATCCATGCAAATTAAGACTTCAACTTGACTGAACGCACGCAGAGGCAATTTCTTTAATAATAATCTGCTACTGAGGTTCTTTTCTCCTACTTAAAATAGTCAAACCAATCGTACCCAGTCTGTTGGTCTCAACAGATATATTTGAAATAAAGAACAGCCTGTTGGGAGACTTAAGGCGGTAATTTGATTCGAAGGCATGTGATTTCCCAGGAGTAAGGGGAATTATTGCTTTCTTGTTGATTTAAGAAAAAGGTTTACCTTTAACGTGTGTTATAAATAAATCAACATTTGTCTTTATTAGTTTGTGTGTATCAATTTAATTTAACAAATAACTTATGATAATTAAACGTTAAGTGAATAAATCAGTAAGGATAAAACAAACCTAAGAACAACGTGAATGTCATCTTAAAAAATAAATTTGAAAGTATGGCTGACTTGGTAAATTACCAGGTGAAATCTCAATCCAATAAGAGTTAGTTATTAAGAAAACAGTTAACTTATGCAATTCTTATCGGGCTTACCAGTTTAACAATATTGGACGTACATTTTCTTTAACCAATTTAATTAATTAACTTTAAAAAATGCATTTATTTCGTAGTTCAATCCGGTCCAGTGATTCGTGTTCTTTGTTTGTTATCATTCCTTGTTCACCCTCACATAATAAATACTCTGTCACAAAAGTTACACAGTTAAACCCAATTTGAAGTAATCAATTCATACGTTTCAATTTCATGTAAACCCGTAAGTTGTTCATTTACCATTGGTCATTCAAATATTTTAAATAATAATTCTTCCGAAATATTCTGACGGTTTTAGGTTAGTAACAAGTCTACTTAACATCTCACTTATTCTGTATAATCATTTATTTATATCTCCCTTAAAATACGCACACATGCATTTTAGCTTCTAAAACAGATAGTGAGATCATTCCATATTTTAACTTCAAAGATTACATAATGAAATTGTTAAGGAATAACAATAAAAACATTTGTTAGTTTCAGTCAATATATTTTGTGTACTGTAAAAGGGATTGTAATTGCAGAAACACACAATGGCACCAATGAAAATGTTCAAAGCCACGTGAAATTCTAGTATATACCCCGTAAGCTTGAACACATTGAAAAGCGACACATTGTATTGATGAATAACCCCCCGCCCACCATAATTCCCTGTGTTTTACAGTTGGAAAGATAACATCACATCACCTCCAACAATATTCATTGTCTATTCCACACGGCCTGTTGAGCGTTTTATCTTTTATTGAATGTATTTACATGTTTTATTCTCTATGGTAATATTGACAGTTTAAACTTTTGTTGTTTTATTGCAAAATCATTCATCAGCTGTATTTATCTATTTTCACTACTTTAATTTTCATTTAAATAGATACATTTTGATAATTACATTCACTTTAAAATCGTAACATTTGTAAACCTTTATAATTTGAAATTGTTTATCTACAAAATCTTGTTAAATCCTCATCGACAGTGTTTGATATGTCAATATAGAATAATAAAAAACACTGAATTTCTACTTCCTTTGTTGGATAATTTAATTTTAAAGTTATTATAACTTTAACAGGAAGTAGAAAGAAAAACTATTAACTATTAACTATTTTGTTAATGGAGACAGATTTGGAGGAATAAAAAGATAAAAAGGAAAATTAGAAAATTGATGTATTGAGGTTGTAATAAATGATTTGGATACGACGCGTAAACCAAATCCGTAATTGATTAACCTAAGCTCACTATCCTCGTAACTAAAAATATTAACTGTTTAGTTTCATTGGGGAAAACTTGTAGTGTTTTAAATATTTTGTATTATAAACTTAGATTTATGACGGCTGATTGTCGTTTTTATTGCTGTCTTGTGAATAAATATGAGATTTGATACCTGAATGATGTTGAATTTGTTTTACATTAAATAGTATAAAGTATCCAGTTTCCCTTTCATAACCTAATTTTCACAGTACCAATTCAATGTACCAACGAATAAAACATTAACAGTTTCTATGCAACTCATTTAAGTAGCTAGTCTTCAGAGAGAGCTAATTTCTGGAGCCTACACACCTAGACTAAAACCACCAAAAAATTGCTATTATCAGTGGGGTTCCATGTAGAAACTCGCAGCAAGGTCGAAGGCAATCACTCTATTTCGTATAGGTCAGTCCTCTTAGTGCGGAAGATATTTTGATGCGCAGACGTACATTCTCAGTTGTCTTAAGCACCATCACCTGATCAGATCCCGTTACCACGAACAAAACACAAGTTCGAGTAGATATATTTTATAATATTAATAACGAATGAAAACAAATATTATATACATTCATAGATTATAAAATATTTAGCAAGGCATGGGACCATTTTAAGTTTGTTTCATTCAATTGAACGCAAACAATAATCACGAAATTGCAGTTTTTACATTATCGTAATTGGAATAGGGCTTTAAAAATAGTTTCAGGCCCCACTAGCCTGACATTCTATTCATTCTATTTCCCTCAAGAATCAGTGATAAGAGGCTACTAACAGTAATAGAGTCTGATTATGCACAAACGGCCTGACGAAGGAACTTTATTTATGTCTTATGTGATACTATAGGATGCCGTTGTTCTTAAACTTTATTTAATAAAAAAAGCTTCTTCATTGAGTTAATGTTGAGCTTCTTCACTGAGTTAATGTTGAGCTTCTTCATTGAGTTAATGTTGAACTTCTTCACTGAGTTAATGTTGAGCTTCTTCATTGAGTTAATGTTGAACTTCTTCATTGAGGGAAACTACAGTTCACCATCTCGATTTGGTAATGAACCTTTTTAAGTTCAAAACTTAAGTTACCTTCGTGTGCATTAGAATTGACAGCGGATTAAGGTAGTATCCTGTTATGTTAAGTTTTCAGTTCTGAGGCAGATTAAGCCTTTTATTATCAATCCACAAAAATTCCCGTTATGTAGCTTTGTTTTGTGTGAACGTCTACACCCTTAATGCATTTATTTTCATCGAATCTCCCTTTAGTCACTGTGGCAGTTCATATAAAATTCCTATAGGTGGAGCCCTTCCACCTTAAATGATTAAAACTACATTCAGGGAAAATGTTAAACTCTTGCATTGACATTAATGTTGGCTTAGTGAAGTAAAGAAGAGTTACAGATCTAAAAAAGCTCCGTAAATTGTTTTTGCTACACAATACCTTAAGAACTAATAGACTTTTCGCAGTTAAAAAAAACCCTCTAAACACATATTAAGCATTAATTGCTTTTCCACTGTTTAAAAATTTTGTTGTCTGTGTTTACCTAGGGAATGATGGATTAAACACAGCCATCAACGCTATTTGATAGTTGAACATTTGATTACTTGCATACGTGAATCTTTATATAAAATTCAGTGTTTATTACCCATTTTTGTTTGCTCATACATTTGTAAAAAAACTATATTCTTTGTTAACAGAGTCGTAAAACAGAAGCATTTGCAATTTTTACCCTCATGAATGATAATAAGATCTTCAAACAAGTCCTGAAATCTGCATATAAATAAGATGAACCTTTTCGTCCAGTGTGTTATTTTGAATGTGATATCATAACCATTATTTTTAGATTTAGTTTGACATTTCTGAATAAAGATAAAATTTAGACTTAACAAACAAAGACACTAATATATTCTTATTTTTATAATGGGTCCTGAAGTTTTCATTACATTTTAATCAACTGTGTTCAGCTCATTTGAACAAATAGCAAAACGTGTTCGTGTTGTTATATGGAGCCCGTGGTACGTTTGTATTTTAATAGTCGTATTTGGAATAGTAGACATCAGTGGTAGAAACCAATAGCAGGAACCAATGGTAAACAATATTCATTAGTTACTTAACTATAAACGTTAGTCTTAAAATGGTTTATTAGTTTTCTAAAAGGATAAATTATGATTTAAATTATTCCAATATTGAACAATAAATATAAATAAGTTGCATAATAAAGAAATGATTATTTCCTCCAATTATACAGATTAATAAACTTATAATAATCACAATTATCGAAATGCATTGTATTAGTTACATGGGACAGTAAGTAAAAGACACAGAATCAGAGTAATTCGGAAAAGATAATCATGACAACGATATAAAAGGGATTCACTGTTGGAAATGTGTTTTTTTATTTCACATCTGAACAAATGCCAAACATATCAGTTCACAAAGTGTAATGTATCGCTCGTTATTATTGTTATTGTTCTTTGACGCTCGAGTTATTTAATCTTGTAGTTTGCAAAATTAAAAATTCCCTAATTTTAATGTTTTTAATTTTTGTATGACAGTGATAGAAAATGATTCAAGCATCACTCCCTTAATCGCACTCTAAGACGCCGACGCAACTGGGGCGAATTGTAAGGGGGATATGAACGAATAATGGGGGGAGATGTTTTGTGGAGCCTTGCCACTGACTAAGACCGACTGATTCTTAAGCCAGGCTCATTAATTAATAGGACAGTTTTGGAAGTAATGTGGTTAGATACAGTTAGTTTTCATTTATCATATGGATTTATAATGGAGGAAGGTTTCAATTGCAGGACTGGTTATCCTCGCCTCGGAGACTTATCCGTTTTTGTTTCCTAGATTTGTGTAACCAGCTTGGTGGGTTCTGGACCACCGGGCCGCGGCGTTATCACACAGGTGATTGGCAGAATCGAACTTGCGGACGCGCTCCAACCACTACAGCAGGCTGCTCTCTGCCTAACATAGTAAAATAGAGTAATTAATAATTTGTATAGTTATAAATAATTTGTTTTTATAGTGAGAATAAGTATAAATAATTTCACCATACTATTTTTAGATAATTTATTTGCATTGTTTGAATTATTTTTGCAACTTTATTATGACGCTATGTTCTATTTTTTTAGTTTTTGGGAAATGGAGTTGCTAAAATATAATCCTTTTTAAAATGTTATGTTATTTATAAAAATATTTTGCTACATATCGTTGGGAGTTACTAAAATAAGTAACGCTTTAAAATGTTATGTTATTTGGAAAGAGTGTTTGCTCATTATCATTTACGGTTACTAATACTATGACCGTTTAAAAATTGCTTGTTATTTAGAAAGAGTATTTTGCTCATTTACTTATATTTTACTTGACTTGTTTTATTTAAATATGTTGACTATATGACAACTAAAAAATTGTTTAAAAAAATATTTGTTTTCATTCATGTCTCCAGTGTGTTTTCCAAAAAATATCCTTAACCTCCTTAATTCCTAAGACATATTACTTTATATTCCGTTTACTGCTGAATTAAATCAATAATTAATACTAAAAACGTTTTTCCGTATTTTACAATTTGTTACGGATATAAATTTAAAAATACGTCCAACAACACGATTTCATAAAAAAATTGCATTTGCTTAAGACATATTCTCCACACTACAAAGGAGTTTGGTTATTTTGATCGCTGCTAGAGGCTGTTACGGTTTACTGCCTATCCGCCGCATTGTCTACACGACGCTGTTCAAACTTGAGCCAGGTTTATCCCCCATGAAATCAACGATACCTGTCAGACTTGTTATGGCATGTTGCAGATGCTATAAGTTATTCAACTGAGTTTTTTGTAATAACTTTAGATGTTTCAAAGGGGTTTTAATAACTTTTAGTTTATAACAAATCATTATAAAGTCATATCTAAAGGTTTGAGAGTGGTTGATCAGTGCAGTGGATCAAGAGACTCACACACATTTGAAAAGTCTACGTGGGAATAATTTCCAATAATGTTAACTTTTTACTGTTTATTTTATATATTGTATAGCTTGGAAAATAAAGACTCTGAATTTTTAACTTTTTATTTTGAAATTGATACAGCACATAACACGGACACCTAGGAAAAAAAAGTTAAAGTAAAAGTGATCCAATAAAACATTCTCAAAGCAAATTGGGCGAAGAATAACTTTTACTTTGTTGGATGTTTATTTTACATTCCAAAACAGGTTGACAACTGCTTGTGGCTGATGGAGCAGCAACAGTAAAACTGGCTAAGAGGTTTTAGAATTGTATTTAAAAACCTATATAACTTTGTACCGAATAGTTATTATGGCATAAAATATTACAAATTGATATAGGGTTATAACGTTTGTGCTGGTGTTGCAACACTTTTACATTTAATAACCTAATGTATTATTTTTGTAACTATTCTTGTCTTCTTTGTTTTTCTTTGAATTTCTTTGTAAAAAATCTTTAACATATAAACTTTAAGATTAGGTTGTGAGTCGTTTACGTAGTGGTCAAGGCGACGAACGTCTGAACCATGGACAGTGGCCCTGTTTTGGGTTCTAATCCCAGTCCTAGCATGCAAATTTTGTATCACTACTGCACAACTCGTCCTGCAACGGCTCACCCCTTGTTTTGCTGGACGTATAGTCTATGTGGACGGTCAAAGTTAGGCAAAAATAGGCTGCCAATCTCTTAAAAAGAAAATGTTGGCAAGATAATTTGCGAGTTGTAGCTTTTGCTAAATAATTAGAACAGTATATGCAAATATAAAATAGTTTTACCCGAAGCTCAAGTTTAAAGGTCGCGTTACGTTATCCTGTGGTTGACAACATCTTAAAATTAAATACATGATTACAATGACCATGAATACGTTTCCAACGCGACAATGATTTTACTGGCCCTGACTTCGCTGCTGTGGCCCAAGAGCTGTTTTTTGCATTTATTTTAATTTTATATTTGTTTAAATACCTGCTCATTGTAATTCAATAACACAGCTTCTCCCTAAGATTCTGTAACAAACTGTAGATACTTTACTAACACTAATATTTATTCACGTGACTGTCCTATAAGGAGGATTTCAAAATGTTAACTATTAGAATAGGTTAATTTTAATGTACACCAAAAACATAGCTACTTTTTATCCCAACAAAAAATAAATTTATATAATAGCATTTATAAATTAAACACAACAGATAAATCTTATTGCTGTACCGTCACCATCCAGAACCTCGTTTTCTTAAATTATTTTTTCACCACTGTTATAAAACAACACTCCCATGTCGGCATATTAACCAGACCGAAAAAAGTCAAAAATCGGAAACTTCAAAACTATTGTTAACTCCATAACTTTAATGTGTCTTCGAATTAGGAATGAAATCAAATCAATACTGAATTCACTAGTATTATGAATAATTTGCATGGGTAATTTGTTCAAGATTGCAATCAGTCCAAGCTATCTATAGAATATTAGTTGTCAATTAAGATTGTGCTAGTGGCGTATTTGTAACTATGGTAGGATTATTATAGATATCAATATTCAGTCTTAAGTTTATTAGTCTATATTTAAATAAGCCTTTTAGTCATCACCGGTGAGGCTTTATAAGTTGCGCAAATTTAAAAATACCCCTGTAACAGCAAACCTGCGTACTCAGTGAATTTCCAATGCATATATGTATCTTAATACCACATAAAGCCACATACCAAATTTCATCAATATACATTCATAAATAAACGACTTATGACATTTTAATTATTCTCCATAAGTATAACATGGTGGCTGAGTATGCAGGTTTGCTGAAGCAAGGAGCACGAAAATGGGGTTGTATACAAATATCAATATAACTCAAGTAGGTAAAGCCATATTCCAAATTTTATTAATTTATGTTCATAATTAAGGGAGACACAATTTTTCTTATTCTCCTTCAGAATAACATGGGGCCTGAGTACACAGGTTTGCTGCTACGGGAACTATCGGCCAAAAAATGTTTGTTAGTGCCAATATCAATAGACCACAACGATATGAAGCAATAAACCAAGTTTCATTAGGATAAGTTGACAAATAAGCGATATATCAATTTTTCTTATTCACCATAAGAATAAGATTGGACAACGTGCTGTGTTTAGCACTTTCAATATCTCTGTAACCATTTGACGTAGAGCGATGATCAAAACACCAAATTGTGCACCTTTTAAAGCTGATTCCAATGGAAATAACTAAAATTAGATTTTCAAAAATTATATGTAAAGACTACAAAAAAATTGGGGGCAAAACCTCCCCAAAATACCCCTTCGGATACGTCGATCTGTCTGGTTTTCGAACTTAAAGTCATAAATGCTGCTTTACACGTTTATACCAAATTTCGACAAAATCGGATTATTTTTACGAGAGTAATCGTGCTCATGAACACACATATATAAACAGTTTTGACCGAATGGTGTTTTTGGCATCTGGGGACCTCAAAACAAAAAGTTATCATGGTCCCGGGCCTAGGTCTTACCATGCCGACTACGGTAATAGCTTCTTTCCTATAGGGGAAATTCGCTAAAATCACATAAATGTAATAATTAAATATGTCATTTGCTTAAAGGTAATTACATAAATCAATGTTTTAACTTATGTAGTTGAAGCTGTTATTACACAGGAGTGCTGCCGCAGTGTAATAGTCGACAATGCTGGCCTACTTGCCGCAGCTACTTACAACAATACATCACCAGTACAATAAGCGACCAGGGCTTTGTGTCAACTGTTGAACGCGTCATCGTTCATGACACCAATTTTTCATTTCACCAACAATCGGCTTCTCTTATTGTTTCCCAACTGGAAGTAATGTTTAATAAAACTATACATGAAAGTAAATCATCACTTCTACATGGAAAGTCTGTATTTGTTTTATTGAAGTAACTGTTACAAATACAAATATTACAATTACAAATACTGAATATAAATAACTTAGTTATTTGAACTAAAATATAAATTGTTGTCCTACGATTTAATAATTTAAATAAAAATAAAATAATAAAATGTAAACATTGAACTTATTTTTGTTTTGCAACGTTGCTTCAGTAAAGTAGAAAAAACGGGTTAACTTTAAACATGGAAAATTCTTGTTTTTTTATTAAAGGGGTGGAGAACAAAATAAAACTCATTCCGTCTTCGATCATTAAATAAATAAGTTTTGTTAAAATAATTAGTTTTACAACAACAAAAAACCGTGCTTGGGTTACAATAAACAGAATTCTTTTTAATATAAGGTAAAAAATACTTATTTTACCGACTCTTTTAAATTTATTATTAAAAGTTGTTTTCCTGAGTTCTTATTAACAATCATTTGATTAGTCTTTATTATTGTTTTATGTGTTCATTATGAATAGACTACTACGTTAAATAGTCTACACGTTATACAGAGAGGTTTTAGATCGTTGTACATACAGAGATTAATAACACTGTACTGTAATAACTTTTAAAATTTATTACTTTAAAGAGAATATTATTTTACTGACTTCAAAAGTTATGAGTATCAAACGGAAATTAACATTACATAAATATTGCAACATGTTTGCTCATTGGTTAATCAGGAGATTTTTAAAAAAGCCTAGTTTATAATTTTAGGAAGTAATTTATTTTATAAGAGGTTGTTTACATAAGATTGGGTGTTTTCAGTTAACCTTACCCATAACAGTGTATGCTTATTTGGTCACTATAAACATATTAATTTTACTGTTTTAACGAATTTTTATTACAATCACTAAAAAATAAATATTTTAGCAGGTTAAAAGTTTTAATGTATAATTCAAACGTAAGCTAAACACGAATGGAAATATATTTCTTTAATTCTATCGTACGTGACACATTTTTCTGACTTTGATTTAGTCAGTTTCGTTGATAGCATTCATAAATAATTCTAAAACCAGATCGGTAGTATATTCTGTATTTTAAACCTTTCATATATAAAAGAAGAAGAAATAATTGGAACTGAAAGTGCCCAAAGTATATTATGCTTTTCATCGTAAAACTTTCATAATGTTGATTTCACCCGAAAACTGTAAATTTCCCCTGAGAGGAATGGAGGGGAAATTGAGACGGTAGGCGCTAATTCGCGACTCTGTGTTTCAATTCTACGAGAAATCATATTGACTTTCATTCGTCACACAAGGACATAAATTATTTGTTTTTGTTTCCTTGGAAGTGTACCTAAATAACCTAATGTATAAATATTTTTTTTATTAAAAACGTTTCAATTCCCGTCATTTTGATCCAAGTACGAGTATACTGCCAAAGTTCTTGAAACCGCTTAGTATTACACCACATTATTTGTTACATGGGCGGTTCAATAAAATCTTAAATTTAAGAACTCTACACCCGCAGATCTATTCCCACGTTTTAAATGTCATCATTATCTTCTATGCGATTATCTTTGAATCTGCTGACTGTCATAGCGATGTAAGTAAGAATAACTTACCTTGATTAAAAGTAATACATAATAACTTAATTGTAAAATAACATAAGGTGTCCTTTCATAAATGTTTTAATACTTTAGTTTTAATAGTAGAATTTGTACTTCTAAGGAATAATTCCAACCGTATTTTCTTTGTTTATAATGTTATATATATATATAAATACCCCCGTAGCAGCAAACTTGCGTACACAGCGAATTACAGCTGTTTGGTGTAACTAACTGAACTTCGTACAAATCAACTAGAAGGCCAGTGGGATAGAGCCCTTAGGTCGGATTTAAAATTTTCTTTTATAAGAACCTTGACCTGACATTAACGAACACAACACAAAAAGAATTATTCAATTTGGTGCACTCATTCTCAAGTGATGTCGTGGCCAAGGGGAATAAGGGATTCATTTGATATATTAAGATTTTCTATAATATGCAGCATATTCCATATGTGTTACAATTAGCGGGAAATAGTGATCAAATAAATAAATAGTATCTTCAGTTTATTGGGTAAGCCCCTGGTGATGTTAATCGAAGTTCTATAGACTTCAAGTAGGATAAAAGTAAAGATCCATTCAAGATGGACCCTCAGAAGTAGGATGATATATATACAATTGCCCGTTACCTCCCACACCATAGGTAATACTACAGTTCAGGGTATAGTTCAATGGAAGCGATTATTACTAACTTTAAAGATATGAAAAAGAATATGTTTAGTTTGAATGTTATTACTGAGAGGTTAGCAGGATGGTTTGTTTATAGAATGATCTTACATTCCGTTTCCTTGCCCTTTCGTAAATTATTATTGCGGGATTGTTTCAGAGGAAAAGTCACCAAAGAAAACTGTCAACGTCCGCACTCATGAATGGTAATGGAATCTACAATCTCTTTGATTTGCATACTTATAACCACCCTTTTTGTCAGCTCATATCATCCGGCCGGTTATTCAGCTTTAATACGAAAAGGATGTACCTTATTTAATCTTATTACCATTACATAACAGTTGTATGGTGGTGCAACATAAAAATTATAATGTATTTAAATATATTGTTACTTGGATAACGTGCAATCATTTAAATACACATATGGGACAGTTCATATTTTAAATGGTTTCTATAATTGTATAAGTATTGTTTAAATAAAATTTAAAAAATATACATATATATATAGTAACAAAAACAAGAATGAATGAATGATTTTCCTGTTTAAAGAAACATCCAAGCCGTAAACCTTCCACGGGGTGATTGATTGATCAAAGGCTTTACAAATAAAACACATTCGTTCTGTAAGCTTCAAGCGTTCTGAATGTCGTATATTCAGGGTAATACTTCACTCCTCATAATGTGTGCTAAATTTTCTTCGTATTTAAAACATATAATTTATATTTGCTTTTATTTTGTTACAAAATCTTAAGGAATTTAGTTCTTAATTTAATCTTTGAGAAATTGCTAAACCTTTAACCTTTAGGCTCGTGTAAGACGGTGTAAAAATTGATGAGTTTTTGAACTAGAAAAACTGCATCATGGGAGGGGTTTAAAAAGAAAGTGTAAATAATGTTTTTCAAATAATATTATTTATTTTATTCATTTTTTCTAATTACACACAAAGAAACTTTACCATTTCAGACATAAGCAAATGTTTCTTTAAACTTAAACATTGATCTACTGTTTACGTAAAAAATCTAAAAAAATTGATCCACCAATTATATCCATGCTATTTTTAAGGGTAGCCAATAAATAATTGCAGTGATTAATGCAGGACTCTGACTAGCGAAATGATTATTCGAATCTTACATGTGAATGTATTTTATGTGATTTTGAAGTCACCTGTTGTAAGTAGATAAGTCTTATAATGTTACGACTTGATTTTCCCATTGAATTGAAAGTACGTAGGTTACTTCAAACTAATTACAAACATGCTCAGCAAATAGTGAAGCGGTCCACTGTGTGCAGCAAAACAGTAAAATTATGTCCTCGTACACACAATGCAGAAAGCTAAACAGATAATTGAAAATATCCTGATTAGTTGGCAGTGTAAGGCATGTTCATACCTGCGTGAAGTAGTAGTGGTATTCTTCAATTGTAAACTGTTATAATGTTTACAAAACTGTTATTGTTTCCCACTGTCCTTAGCTTAAGTAACCAGAAATTGCAAAACCAGAATTGGCCCTAAATCCTTTGTAAAATGGACCGATACTACATGGGTGGGGATTACCTAAAGGAAAACCATCAAACCTTGGTTCAGCTAAACCAAGTTCCAAGCTGTGGCAATATAACATTGAAGGAGTTTTTGTATGCCACTCTTTTACCCGAGGAAGCAGAATAATCATGAATCTTATTTATACCTATTTACATTAAGGCCAATTTTTAGAACAGAACCCCCCACCCACCCGTTATTTCTCATCTGATTTTGACAATTATTTAGGTAACAATTAAATGGTTTCGACCCTTAGTTGTGCAAAGTGGTTCCAATTTAAACACCCTCATTTTGAAGAAGACAACACGTTAAAGCTTGTTTTTACACAAGGGTAACATGAATATTTAAATTCTGTTGCATTATAACAAACAAGTAAAAAAAGTTGGATATAGAACATTGCATAGTTCTATAGTATCTTAATATGTTATGAGCTAAGAACCCAAGCTACTGAAATGGCAAGAGAAACTATTTTAAACAAAGCCAAAAAGGGAAAATCTTTGCTCGGTTTCGAGCAACAGGTCCATAGTACAAGTTGTTGTGTATTTTTTACGAAATACTTAAAAATTGAAATCTGTACCCCATATTACGATGGTTTAGAAATACAACTTTTCGACCGTCTACTTTTAATGCTGACCTAAGAGATGGATAGATTATTATTTGTATAGTGAGTTTAATGTATATGCAAAATTGATTGATCTGAACATTGCTCCATCAGTCATGATTTGTTATTATCTTGTTTCTCCGGATAATTTTGTAGACATTTCTTTGAGAATGATACTTCTGTAAACATTCATGAACTTTTATATCAGATATATCTTAAATTCAAAAATACCTTTAGTAAAAATAACACTTCAACTTAACACTTGCGTTTTGATCTTTGTTGGTTGTTTATAGGAGACTAAATAGGGATTTATTTAAAAAATCGCTTGAAGGTAATTTTTCCTCAACATGTATGTACTTTATTCACGTTTTATATTGGTACAATGGGAGAAGATTGAATGACAATCTTTTGATCTGCATTGCACTATTTATCTGGGTTTTTAGCTCTGGTGAAAAGTTAACCCAATTAGCTCTTTTATAAAAACCCTCACACAAATCTTGCACAAAAATACTCAGCAGAAAATCATTGAAATAAAGGCAGAAACCCAAAGTAATAGAATAGCTTTGGTCTTGCGCAGAAATTACTTTGTATTTAGTTTTTAATGAGGTGACCAAAGATGATGTGTAGTAAATATATGTAGATTTTAAAAAGTAGAACATATTTTAATGTTGTTTGATCTCATTTATTGAAAACATATAAGTTAACTATTGAACAAAAATTTGTGTAATAGCTGTTATGGTTAAACATTATCATAATGTAATATACAGCGTGGTTCTTCAAATGTATACTTTAACATTTACAATGTATATTTCTTTATATGAATATATCGATCACAATATACAAATACTAATAAATCTAAATATTAAACAATGTTAGAAAGTTATTTATTTTAATAACAAATTTAAAAAAAATAAATTTTAAGAAACTATCCTATCCATAATTTCTGAAACACTAGGTTAGAGGAATTATACTAAATAGTTTCTGAAGTATTAGGTTATGGCTATCACCAACAGCTCGTTAAAAGATGGATGGAAGCGATTAGGCCCCTGACTCTCAAGCGTCCTAATCAGTTTAAAACTTAGTTTGGACTATCAATTAATAACTTGAACAAGTTGGAAGTGTCACCTGTAGCAACTAAGTTTCAAAATGTTAATATAATCCTGAATTGATTGTTTAACAATTATTGTTTTTGAACAAATTGCAAACGTTATTTAGGTTTTTGTTCTTGATCAAGAAAATCGTATACAACGTTTTTACTTTCAACTTAATTTAATTTTGTATAATGATTTTACTCCCATTTAGAACACTGTCACTTGTAAGGTATACAAAAGTTTTGATTGAATATTGTCGGTAAAATATTACTGGAATTTAATGAGAAACTACGAAATATTAAAAATAGTAAAATTTATCAAAATTGAAGTTTTCATTTAATTCAAACAGCTAGTATGTTAAAGCTATAGATATCAGTTTATCCTGCACAAAATAAGCCATTTAAAGGTTATAAACGTCCATAAGGTGTAACGTTTACCGACAATCAAGCAAACTATTACCAACATAAGGAAAATTTCATTTCTTATAAATATCAAGCAGGTTGATGAAATACTCGAAACCCTTTTAGCGAATTTTCTCTATAAGGAAGAAGCTATTACCGTAGGTAACATCGTAACACTTAAGTCCGAGACCATGATAACTTTTTGTTTTGAGGTCCCCAGATGCCAAAAACACTATTCGTTAAAATGTATATATATATATATATATATATATATATATATATATATATATGTCCGTTACCGCGATACCTTTTGAAAGAAGCGACCTATTTTTATGAAATTTGGCACAAATGTGGAGAGTAACATTTATGACTTTAAGTTCGAAAACCAGATCGATCGGTTTATGGGAAGGGGGTTTTATAGGCGTTTAAAATTTTCCGAAAACCAGATTTTTTTAATTTTTATGCTACAATTTTAAATACCCCGTCGCAGCAAACCTGCGTACTCAGCGAATTTCCAATGCAAATATATGGGTATCACTACTACCTAGAGCCACTTGCCAAGTTTCACAAAAATACATTCATTAATAAGTGATATATAGAATTTTATTTATTCTCCATAAGAATAACATTATAAATGAGTACGCAGGTTTGCTGCAACAAGGAAGATAAGATTTGTGTTTTTTTTTTATTATCAATATAACTCAACCAGGTGAAGCTACATACCAAGTTTTATTAATTTAGGTTCATGACTAAGGGAGATATCAAACTTTACTTATTCTCCATATGAATAACATGGGGGCCGAGTATGCAGGTTTGCTGCTACCGGGAAAAATCAACAAACAACTTTTTTGTGCTATTATCAATATACCACAACTAGTTGAAGCCACATACCAAGTGTCATCAATATCCATACATAAATAATCGAAATATAACATTTTATTTATTCTTCATAAGGATAACATTGGACAACGTACTGTGTTTAGCACTTTGAATATCACTGCAACGGTTGGACGTAAAACAAAAATTAAAACGCCAAAATGATTGTTTTGTAGAGCTAAACTGATTAGTAGAAATAAATGTGGAGTTTTTAGTGAAATTATCTGAGGAAATCTAAAAACCGTATTCCCATAAGATTATCATGGGAAATTTTATGGACACATTTTTTGACTTTTCTCCACAACCACTAAACCTAGCTTAATGATTCAAAATACTAAATTGTTTGCTTTTTTAAGATCTACAAAATGGCTATAACCAAATCTAGTGTTTTTAAAATTTTAGGGTAAAAAGTTCAAACAACTGATTTTTGGAAAATTTTAAACCCCCATAAAACCCCCTTCCCATAGACTGATCGATCTGGTTTTCGAACTTAAAGTCATAAATGTTACTCTCCACATTTGTGCCAAATTTCATCATAATCGGGCGCTTCTTTCAAAAGTTATCGTGGTAACGGACACATGTATCCGTTACATATAATAGATATATATATACATATATATAAATTTGAACGAATAGTGTTTTTGGCATCTGGGGACCTCAAAACAAAAAGTTATCATGGTCTCGGGCTTAAGTCTTACCATGCCACCTACGGTAGTAGCTTCTTCCCTATAGGGGAAATTCGCTAAAACACTAGATTTTGGTTAAATAGCCATTTAAAAAAACATAAAATTTAGTATTTTGAATCATTAAGCTAGGTTTAGTGGTTGTAGATAAAAGTCAAAAAATTTTAGCAGCAAACCTGCATACTCGGCCCCCGTGTTATTCATATGGAGAGTAAGTATTTTTGTATATCTTACAATGTATAAACCCTTAGTTATGAACCTAAATTAATAAAACTTGGTATGTAGCTTCACCTGGTTGAGTTATATTTATAATTGCAAAAAAATATTTCTTATCTTCCTTGTTGCAAAAAACCTGCGCACTCAATCATAATGTTATTCTTATGGAGAATAAATAAAATGCTATATATCACTTATTAATGAATGTATTTTTGAGAAACTTGGTAAGTGGCTCAAGGTAGTAGTGATATCCATATATATTCATTGGAAATTCGCTGAGTACGCAGGTTTGCTGTGACGGGGGTATATTTGGTATAATTACCTGAGGAGCAATAAATAATTCCAAGAGTCTGACAGGAGTAACTCTACCGATAAGCAGGATGGCCGGTTTGGACACTGTAAGATATGCAGATGTGACCATGGGTTCTAATTGACAGTGCATTTAGGCGAGCTACAGCCTGTACATTTCTTTGTCCAATGTCTCTGTCCTCGTGCATAAGTCCAATGAGTTTCGAGCATGAACATGAACTGGACTGCGGACATTAACAAATCTCTTCTGCTAGACTTGGGACCTACGACATTGGCCATCAGCTTGCTAAGAAAACTGGCACTCTTAGAAGCCGGATCCACCGCACGGAAGATCTGATCCCTCTAACTCAGGTTATTGTCCACCATAACTCCGTGGTACTTGGCAGCACGTATGGTCTGGGGACAACATCGCCCACTCTAAGAAGGGAAATGGATCATCCCAGCTGTGTTCAAAAGCAAAGCAGCCTGTAAGAAACGACAGGCTGGGCCACCTTTCCTCTTGCTGATAAGTACAACCTTATGAGTCGTCCATCGAGTAAAAAACATCCCCTGAGATAAGTGGCCATTGTAAGTTCTCGATGTTAGCTGGGGATTATTGAGACGACCTTTCTTGAGTGTCTTACTGGGATACCGTCCAGCACAAGAGCAATTTTTGACTTCAGGGAGAGAACTGCCGTCTCCAGCTCTTCATTACTGAAAAGTAAAAGTATCATCTAATGGTTCAAAGTCGACTTTAAAGCCACGACAGATGTTCCGGAAACAGGGAGGTGACAATTCCCTACCGTTTTCAGCTTAAATTGTAATAATGACTCGAAAATCAACGTACTACACTAAAAAAGTGTCATTAATTAATTAATGAATTTAGATTCTCAATTTCCCTTTATTGTAAGTAATATCGTTGGTATTTAACTGAAAGGTTCGTTAGTATGTGACGAATACAAAATTAAACCTAGAATTATACAACAACAAAATGTCAATGTAAATATGTTCATATTTATTGGGACTCATTCAATTTAGAACCTGATTTTGGCGGATAAATATAAGGTCACAAGGTAATATGAGTATCAAAGAAGCAATTTTACATTGTCAAAGACAGAGGAAACTATGATTAAGCGTTATAAAAGGAAGGGTTTAGAGATCATGTGATTTATAAGGCTATCAGACTTCCGGATAACTGATCGGGAAGTTATTGTAATGAATATCCTGGCCATTGATTACTAACCAATTTGGAAACCATCCTTATGTGCATATTTTTTATAAAACGTTACGTAATTGTATATCGCAAATCAATTGCTTACACTAAAATAAACGTTCATTTTTACCAGATCAAATTATTGTTGGCAATCGTATTTTTCCAGGTATTATTACCTTTTCCTAAATAAATTAAACCAATAAAAAATAACTACTAACATTTATTAATATGAGTCTTAAAAAACTACATATAAGTTCAACTTTAAAAGGAAAAGAATAAATGTGCCAAATCTAAGTTCGATTCCAGGGTTAAATAATCTCCAGTCACCAGCACTCCCCACTGTAATGGCGGCTATTTTTCTAATGACGCCATCTATAAGCTTTTCGCACTTTTCCCGTTATGATAATATTGTTTTTCTTCTTCATGAGTGTTAGATGTTTCAACGTTTTTTAAGAATACTCATTATTACACAATGTGTTATAATTTGTTACTATCATTAAATAGTAACTTTACTGTTTTTAAGTTTACCTCTTACAAAAATGTTAGACGTGTACAGGTGTTCTTTAGCAATTATAAGTTATATTAATAAATGAGGATTAAGCTGTTTGTCGAAATGATATTATTTACCATCATTTACCTGCTGAACCTTTTGGTAGTTACCGGGGATTTATGCAGCTGATGGTGTACTTAAGATTGAGTATAAAAATGTTTGTATCTTTATTTAAAATATAAACCCAAACAAGAATACAAACAAATCACACATTTATTTGTTCACCAAGATATTGCCTATACTGTTTGCTTGCAGCTTTGTGAATGGGGGAAATTAGAAAGGTTTGCACAGATGAGTACATACCATGTTAAACAAAATTATGATATACCTCTTTGATGTTCTTCTTCGATTTAAAATTTATGCGATTTTAACACATCTTCAGGTTGCCAGTCAATTAACGTATTGAAATGAATAAAATTTTTAACTTCTTTAGTAGTATGATACGTATTGTCGTAGTTAAACATGATAAGATAAACATGATATGATTAACATCTCACCACAATACAAAATATATATACACTCATACTGTACTTATATACAAGACGGTTAACATGTAACCGTCCATTGTGAGGCCCATTTTATATTTAAAGACTTGTATGTAAGTATAGTATAAGGGTAAATATATTTGATAGTTATATAAGATGTAGTTTATATTTTCCCATTTATCGTCATAAAAGTATTATTTTCTTATATTTATGTTTTTCTTTCTTTACATATAAATAATTATAAAAGATAAGTTTCGTTCCCGTTTTTCCAACTTTCTTATATTTGTATGGCTTACAAATAAGTGTTAATTATGGAACTTGATAAGAAGCGATAAGGTTGTAGAAATGAGGAAAGACTGGAAAGAGCCCATCTTGTAAAAAGGGTACAACCGAAGATTTCTTCCTTTTACGGATCATCTTTCAACCTTAATAGAGCCCTTTTTACAATGATATCCAAGGAACCTCTTCTTTTATTTCCGTTTCCTGTTACTGAGTACTGCTAGTTTTATGTTGTAAAACTTGACTCAATAATTAGATAAAGAAAAATTTACTACACTAACCTACTACTACCAACATAGTGTTTTTCTGAAGTAAGGAAAGTCTGGGGAACAGATTAAATATTTTAAAATACAGTTATTTACACACAAACACATATACTGTTTTGTGCCTTTTGTCTGTATTTCCGAGTGTTCATACTTAGAAAATGTTTAAACTGTATACTCAATCCGGATTTTACACTCCAGCTAATACTACGAAAGTTACAGTTGTTTAGTATTTTTCAAAAAACTCCTTTACAGTTTTTGGATCTAAAATATTGTATATCGTCAATACGATTTTAATGTTTTAAGGTATAATAATCTAACTACATCATTAGTAATCAAAATTCAAATTGTTAACTAACACATTTTAACATCGCTATACAGCTTTATAAGATGTGAAATAAACTTTCCCGTTAGAATCAAACAATAATATACCTTTAACGACACTTGATTATCTTGTGAAGCTCGCACTCTCTTAAATAACTATAAATGGGTGAGTTAAAGAGAGTTAAACGTGCCGTGAGGTCATGGAGTGCGAGGCGCAGATAACAGAACTGAGTGCTTTGTAAACCAACTTGCCCTCAGCATCACACTGCTGTCACGATTTGGTTAAAGTTTAACTCCATGGGAAAACAAGTGAAAACGTAAAATTGTACTAACTACATAACACTCTTTGAACTTAAATGTTTACTGTTGAAACCTCAGGAAATGTAAATTGACTTGTAAATCACTTTAATGATTCGGCTTGATGACCAAATATTGTGCTTGGTCAACATTTTATTTTTAGCGAATTTCCCCTATAGGGAAGAAGCTATTACCGTAGGTCTCATGGTAAGACTTAAGCCCGAGACCATGATAACTTTTCATTTTGAGGTCCCCAGATGCCAAAAACACCATTCGTTCAAATTTTTATATATGTATATATATATATATATATATATATATATATAGATCTGTTTTTAGTTCCCATGTTGAACATACACAGATATTTTAACGTGGCATGTTGAACAGAAACTCTAAGTTGATCAGACGCTTGTTTAGTTGATCAAGAGCCACTTGAAAAGCATGTTTACGTTTATATACGGTTATAAATTTAAATGCCCTCATATAGGCGGCTACTGTATATAAATAGAAACTTTAGTTAAGTTGATCGAGCTTATAGGATATTTTGCAACGCAGTGACTGAAAGAGATATACTCCATAACAGATCAGTATTGTTATTTAAGGTTATTTTATTATATGCTGGTTGATTTTGACAGTATTTTTCCTAATGTTTTGAAGTTTTGAACTCTATGGAGAAGAGAAAATCAATAAGACCAATCGCTTCATATTGTACTCCAAGATCATCTCGCTTGAAAATAAAACTTAATATTTGACTTGATGTTTGCCTGTCTGCTGTCGCAGTCCTTTTCTGTGCTCGGCATGTTTATCTTACATTTACCTATATTAAGCAAGTTGATGTGCAAGTTGATTATGAAGACTAAATTAAATGAAGATTGTTCTGTGTGAAAAGGTAGGTTAATACTTGTTATGTAAGTTATTATCCTATATTATATCGATAAATAGTTTAACAATATATCGTCTGTAAGGTCCTAGGTACATAACGAATTGTTCTTTATTGTTGGCTTACGTTAAATTTCATGCTCCCAAAAGTCTTAATCTACTTTTTTCCTGATGTAGGCCTAACTGTTATTCTGTGGATCAACTGGTATAAGCTTTTGGGTTTCAAATCTTAAATTTAGTATTAGTATAGCTAGTCAGGATGCTAGTAGGTCGTGGTACTCGTTTAAGAAATGTTTATTGACATTTCCCCCCCCCCCTAACCCTTTTCCTAAATTTGCTTCATATATGTTAAAACATGTCAGTTCGCAAACAAAGTAGATACAAAATCACATGTTTTAATGTAAACAAATCAGACCTTTTCAAATCCCCATGCTTTTCTTATGGGGGAAGTTTTACGTTATTTCTCGTTTACTGGTAACTTAATGGAAATACTGCTATTTTCCCCGAGTCCGTGGTATCAAGACCTTTAATTTGAACCCTCTCCTATCATCCTGCAATTTGCCAAACTGCCACAATTTTTACTTAAATTCGCTTACAGAATAATATATAAAGATATGTCGAAACCCTTCAGCAGCACTGACAAGGGCAGGACACAAGGTCTTTATAACGCATGCGCGAGGCCACCGACGCTGCGTACGTTTCTAAAATATCGTTCCCCAAGCGATCCCCTGCGATTAGTTGGTTTACTTCGCCGACTATGCGTTACGTTTTTTTCGGTGGTATGAATTGCCCCATTTGAAACAACGGTGAGCGATCTTTTAATAAGTCTGTCACGTCCTGTCACATAACATAACGTTTTGCCGGTGTGAATTGGCTTTTATAATGAACGAATAAAGTACTACTTTGTCTCCCGTGTGAGACAAAATAACCCCATAAGAATAACATTGACAATCTGGCAACACAGTGCAGTGGAAAACTTATAACGCTGTAACTAAGTATCTGATACTTCGTTGCAATTAACGTTCCAAATTCCCAGGTTAGTTATTACGCATTACGTGACCAAAATGTACAGCGATTGTGAATACTTATCAACACAATATTTAATAGGGGGGAGGGGGTTTCGGGGGTGTAAAAAGATTTTACTTTATCTTGGTTTAAACTACTAAAGTAAAAAAACTCGGGCTAATTGTCCAAAGAATTCTAGTTGTGATTAGAAATATTTTGTAAATAATTGATTATTCATTTTAGTAACAATATTTCCCTATATTTAATATATATATATGTTTGTTACAGATTTTGGCGATCATCAACTTCTAGAATGCGCCAGCCGTTGCAAGAACACAGACACCATCTTAATTAATTTGTTACACTTTTTATATTATTAATTTTTTAGGCTACTTAAATATACAAAAGTAGACACGCATTTTGTATTTTATTTAGCCATTACAGTCATGGTAGTTTTAATATTTCATTAGGCATAAAAATATTATGAAGCATATGAAATAATTATGTTTATTTTTTTAATTTTCAAATAAGTTAATTGAACAAAGATAAGCCTAGTTTTTGTGGCTAAAAAAGATCAGTAATAATGTTTTATGGTTTTATTTATAATTGTATTTAACAATTATCGCAAAATGAAATAGGCTATGTAATTCCTGTGTGATTTATAAGTAATCTTTGACTATTACTTGTATGGTTATAAATGATAAGTCAGTTTTTTCTTTATGATTTATAGTTCAGAGAAACTTTTTTTTCAAATTCTGTTACAAAATATTCAACTGATTTTTATGTTGGTACAATATTTTATTAGATGACGTAGACTTCTTAAGAATATCTCAAAGTGGTCACAGTTTATACAATTTTCAATTTCACGACAAGATGTTAAGGTTTATTTATTTTATAACCATTTTTACAATTCTGATCTAAATACTTCCTAGTTAACATTCCCATTAATCAGTCGCTGAGGATGTAATCTCATTTGTGGTCGTGTGAAAAGGAGATTGTTACAGGCAAATTGTCAGAATCTAGCTCAGGTAAGCCTTCCTGAATGATAGCTGGAGTGAAATTTGTGTGTAATGCCAAAATCAAGTATGTAGGGTTGGTAATCCGGTTGCCGTGGATAATGGGTCGGTAAATCTGGAGCGGAAATCATTATATCTGAACCATTAGTATATTGAAGTAGACGATTCCCATTTGGATTAGTTTTTCGGCAGCCCCATACCTGATGTTTACATTTAAGTCACCTTCAACAGTTGAACAGCCTTCTTGAAAAAGAATCTGCAAGTCGTGATAGTGTAGCCGTCTGTTAAGGGATTTATACACAGATATAACACGAAAGTTTGCACCATTGTTTAAACTAATTTCAACACCAACTGATTCCAAGGAAGCGAGAGTAGATAAAAATATATGTTGATGGTCTAAAGTCCTTCGTACAAAAATTGCAACACCACCTGATGCAGCTGGATCCGGTCTGTCTTCCCTGTATACAGAATACCCACTTACTTTAAAATGTCCAACAGCAGTTAAATGCGTTTCACTGATTGCCATTTAAAGATAAACAACTAGTATTGGCGGCCGCTATTGCGACTGCAGGAAATAATCAGCTGTTTCAGGAACAAAGCTTGAATACTCCCGGCTCTGCTAATATATGCTAAAATGGCCTAAAAACAGCTTAAAGCTACCGTAACTCAAACAAGGTTGCTTTTTTCAAGAAAAAACAAACAACATGTGCAGCTTCCCCGACCTCGATTACCCTTAAAATATATCTTTTCGTAGCTTGGGAGCCGTTACAGCTAAAAAACAGCCGTGGACGCATAGACGCATGAAAATGGCCTAAAACATGAAGCTTTAAGCTACCGTAACTCAAGTAAGGTTTTTTCAAGAACCGTCGCTTGGGAGCCATTACAGTTTGAGAAACAGCCGCGGACGGACGCACGGAGCCTCAGACAATACGATCTATAGTATTGATGTTTTTAAGGAAAATTTGTGTAACATATGATAATACCTTTCTCAGAATTTAATTGTAAATATAAACCAGGGTTCACCTTGGTTTTAAAGTTTAAAGTTTATTGGAACAACTGTTACAAATTTAAATTTTTGATTAAAAATTAATCAAAGTTATTTCATGGCCAACATTAACCACTACATAATCTGTTTCATTCCTGGGTCTTAACAAAACCAAGTCTGTCATGTTAATGTTCATTGTAAATTGCTGATATATAACTCATTTTACCTGTAATAGAAGTTTGTTCATTATTTTCAAGGTCATGACAATCATTTCTCCAGCATATTTCAGAAGTACAATCCGCACATTGTATAATCTGCACTTATTGTTATAAAATTTCACTGGGGCCCGTTTCATAAAACTTTCAGGACCTGTATTACAGGTAACTTCTCTGTATTATTACTTAAAATTACAATAGTGCGTTTCATAAAGTTTTTCAACTGTAGAAATACTTACAGGGGATTTACCTGTATTACAAGTACATTTTACAAGAGTTATAAAGTGATCTGTTTCATAGAGGGTAGTGGCCTGTATTACAGGCCCTGTAAATTATACACAAAATGATGATTGTTTAGAATATCATAAAACTTTTACAAGTATCACTTATTAACGCATTCGCTGCGGGTGCCCCGAAATCGGGACATCGCTCAACATTGAAATATATGAGATTTTCATGTTTAAACATAACAAACGCAGCAAAGCTGTTAAGTTAAATAGTGTGTTATGCATATATTTGTAATTATAAAGTGTATAATAGACACAGAAAGCAGTTCTTGTGATGAAGAGAATTTTATTTTTGTATACTATTTTTCAATTAATTTATGTTCATAATTAAGAGAGTCATACAAATTTACTTAATCTCCATAAGAATAATATTGAATAATAATATCTGGGTAACCAATTGACGTGAATAGTAATTTAAGTACTAAATTGTTTTTTTTTTTTCAAGTTAGAAACCCAGTCAGATCGCCCCATCACAATGTTTTTTTTTGGGGGGGGGGCCTTGTACACCAAAATTTTTGTTTAAACTTTTAGATATGATCTTTTTAAAAGTCAAATTTTAATTTTCACTATTGGATTCAGCTTAGAGTCATAAATATTGCTTTATATGTTTGTACCTAATTAAATCAAAATGGGACCATTTTTATGAAAGTTATTGCACCCACAAACACTCACTAAACTGAAATGTCTGTTTCCCATATAAAAATGTGTAAAATATTAGAATAAAGGTTGTTGAGTGCAGTTTCAGATGTGTTTCCGACAGCAAATTCTTTTATATCTGCCTATGTAAAAATATATCACTTGCAATCAAAAATGTTTATGTTTGCCAACGGTACACTATACTGAATGTTTGTTGTTGTTGTTATTGGCGGATTAGGAAACCCCAGCTTTGCTGCTAGTCACCTCTTCCACACGCGGGAATATTGCAAGGGTTACCGGAAAGATAGAATATAGCAGGAAAGGAAAGGGTGGGAAGGGACGGCAGCCAAATCGACCCCTCAGAGGGCCAATTCCCGTGCCCCTGTGACAGCTGGGATGAGGCTCTCAACAGGGGACCCTCATTTTGCCCTCCAACAGGTCAACCCAACTGACAGGGTATCCATGCACAACAGCCAGGGACCATTCATTCTCAGGTTGGAAGGAGGGACCAAACCTGGAGACTCTGTCCCTAGCCGCTGCAAATGGAGGGACCAAAGGTGAAAGGGAAGTTAGTCATAATGAACAGCCAAAAGACTTACCATATGTCGTAATGACAACCTCATTTGCTGTACCCAATGTCAGCCTCAAAACTGGTATAGACCAGTCTTAAGGTAGTCCTGGGACTACTGAATGTTTACCTTTCCATGGTTCAACCCAAGGTAATATATAGATTCTTTCTCGAAATTCGCTAATAAATCCCACGAATCCCAGGATTCAATTGTAACCCCCCCCCCAGGCCATGTAAATTAGAAAATTAGATAAATGTCATCATTATACGATCATAACATTTTTATTCAAGTGTCGCGTATAAAGTAAAAATAGTTTGTTATTGCATAGATTTGTAATTATAAAGTACTAGCTGCTACCTGCGGATTTGCTCGCGACAAATTATAAAAGACTGACCAGCACTATCAAATATTTGTTTAGTTTTCCCATCTGATTTCCTTTGCCCTAACTGACATACAACTACAGCTGGTAATTTTATAAATGACTAGCTGCTAATCCCGTGCTTCGCAATGGGGAAAAACATTCAGAGTAGAAAGACTAAGCAGTTATGTGTGCTGCATTCTGTGGTTAGCCCGTGGAACTATTACGAATCAAGATCAGCTGTTTGTATTTTCATCAGCTCAAACAAAAATTAATGTTCATAAGAATAACATGGGAACTTGGAAGTCCTATGGGGAAGAGCCCTGAGGACTTTTAAAAACGAAAATAGGCCTATGTGTTTATTTAGTATATAAGGAAAATTCCTCTCAATTTTCATGCCAATCGGTTCAGTAGTTTTTAGTGATTGAGGAACAAAAAGCAGATAGACAAACCATCCCATTTATAGTAGGATATCCTTCCATGAGATTTTCATTAGATTAGAACTTACAGGACCAGGGGGGGTGGAGCCCTAAGCTTGGATGTGGACATTATCAGGTCTATATGTTAATGTGATATGTAAAATGCAAAATTTTAGCTTAATCAGTCCAGTAGTTTATATGTGATGGAAATCCAAGTATCCATACTTTCACATTTATAATATTAGTAGAATAATAAACTATCAGAAAACTCATACATGCTTTCTCCCTTTTATACCAATTTGAATCAGTAAATTATATTTACTAAATATAGAATATAAAGTACGGTATCATGTATAGGCAATCTTCTAATGACCTTTTTCAAAAATATCGACCCAAATACACGCAGAAGTTACGAGGGGAATGCCTCCTCCTCCCCCCAGGGTTAGGTGGCAACATATTTTGAATGTCCTCTGTTGGTTAATGCTAACTTTACCTACATACCAAGTTTTAATGAAATTGGACAGTAAATAAGATAGAAATAATATGATTTTATTCCCCATAAATAAAAAAAAACATTGCAATTAGAATTGTAACTGCGGTTGGTGTCATTTTACTAGGGACTTGAAAACCATAAACCACTACATTTGAAATAAAAACGTTAGCCATCGTTAGAATCGTTATATTTTAAACACACTAAATATAAATGTTTAATATGAAAAATAAATGTACTGAGTAGGCCTACGTGATTCTAGCCTAAGTAATAACAGTAAAAATAAATCCCAGGGGCCAGGATTCAATAGTAATACACGTGGAATTTTACAGGTGATTTTAGGATTGTGGAATAATTTTTATGAAACAGATTTTACAGGAATTGTACTTTTTATTTTACAAGTCCTGTATTACAGGACTTGCATTACAGCAAGCTACTTTTATAAAACGAGCCCCTGTGGGATCCCCCGAATTATGGATTGTTTTTAAGATGACTTTTTTATTTGAAAAAAGGGTGCCGAACTAATTGGGGGCTTGCTTTCTTTACAATAAAAAGGTAAGTAAGAAAAAAATTCAAAAATTAAGAATTATTCATGAATTGTCGCTTTAACGAAATAGGATTATCTTATATTTTAAATTGTTGAACAACAAAAACGTAGTTAATTCTTTTATTATTTCCTTAAAAGAGAATATAAATACAGTATTAATTTGTATATGTAATATTAACTGATTGTTTGAGGAAACTCCAGATCAGAAAATTAAATTTCCTTAGCCTATCTTTTGTATCCTTCCATCTCAACTTCTAAGGTTTTGTGCAGTTCTATGAGTAAACAAGTAATCTACAGAACCAGCAAAATAGTTTGGCGAACTTATCATCTTGAGCAACATATAGGTCTTATTTATCTTTTGTTATATTTTAGATCAACATGAATTGATTAAATATCCATTTCTGTAACTAGAGCAACACAAGCTTCTTATTTATATAGTTTTTAAATATTTGATCAACAAGAATGCACTAAATATCTATTGTATAATTTAGATCAATGTAAATGCATAAATTTCCCATTTGTATACATTAGATCAACGTGGACGCATAAAGTTTACATGTTTATACTTTCGATCAACGTAAATGCATTAAATATCCATTTGTATAGCTTGATCAACGATGTAATGCATTTTATCCAACAGAGAGCAACATAAATGCGTATAATGCCCGCGATCAACATGGAAACAGAAAACGGGAATATATATATATATATATATATATATTTATATATATATGTGTCCGTAAGCACGATAACTCTCGTAAAAAAGGTCTGAGCTTAATGAAATTTGGTACAAATGTGTTAAGTACCATTTATTTGAACGAGTTCGAAAACCAGATGAATCGCACCATCCGAAGGGGGGTTTTTGGGGGGTTTTGTACCCCAAAAATGTGTTTTTTGGGGTTTTCACATGTAATTTTAATTTAAATCAAATTTTAATTTATACCATTGAATTCAGCTTAAAAAACAAACAATTTGGTATTTTGATCATTGCTCTACGTCAATTGGTTACCGAGATATTGAAAGTGCTAAACACAGTACGTTGTCTAATGTTATTCTTATGGAGAAAAAGAAAAATTGTATATCTCGCTTATTTATGAATATAAACTGACGAAATTTGGTATATGGCTTCATCTGGTTATGGTTTATTGTTGTTTGCACAAAAAAACAATTTTTCGCCTATGGTTCCCGTAGCAGCAAACCTAGGTACTCGGTCCCCATGTTATTCTTATGGAAAATAATTAAAATGTTATATATCGCTTAATTATGAGTGTATATGGATGAAACTTGGTATGTGACTTCACTTAGCTGAGTTCTATTGATATTTGCATAAAAGCCCATTATTTTGTGTTCCTTGTTGCAGCAAACCTGCGTACTCATCCCCAATGCTATTCTTATAGAGAATAATTAATATTTTAAATATCGCTTGTTTGTGAATATATTTCTTATGAATCTTGTTAAGTGGCTTAATGTGTTATGTTATAATTCATTGGAAATTCACTGAGTATGCAGGTTTGCTGCGACAGGTGTATTAATCTACGCCAGTGGCATTTTTTAACGTTTTGATAGGGAACGGTTCAAACCCTGTTCTTGTTACTATCTAAGTATATATTTTTCTATAAAGACATTATGGATAAATTGCAAACAATTAAAAACTTAACCTAAAATATGTGAAATTTACACAAGTTTGCTATTAACAAAATGGGTAAATTCTAATGAAAATTCCAAAGCAAATTTGGAGATATTTGTTTTAAACTTGATTTTTCAAAATTGGTTTATATGTAAAAATTACCTAAGAGATGGTTTAGAAATAATAACTTACTATCTGAGCTTAACGGTTTGTTTGGTTGTTGTGTATACTAATTTATTTATTTTTATATGGATCCTTATAGCATCCTTGTGATTTCTTATGATTAAAGTTTATTGTATGAAAACAAACAGTCGTTTTGAGATAAGATTTAACAAGTACGTATTTTATTTAGCCTTCATTAAAATATTTATTTGTAGGTAAATTAAAACTGTAGTACCTTAGCATGAAAAGATACTCCTTTTAAAATATATTCACCAATGGTATCCAGACCTAGTAATAATTCAAATAACTTACATTATCATAATAAAACGTTAAATAACGGAGGGAATCTGTTATACGTCTGAAATAAATTTAGACAGCAAGCTAAAGCTGTGTACATCCTGTTTAATATGTTTTTCTCAATGAGAACTCCGTAAAAAGCGCTACAGCACCTAAGGGTTACCAAATTGATTATCGAAACTTTGTTCAAAACTGATTAGGGCACTGAGAGTTGAGACACCACATTCGTCTTAAGTCAAAACTAGTGATTGTTAGTAGTTATAACTGTGAAATCTATGTTGTTCAGACCTTACCAATAATCCTCAAAATTGATATGCACCTAATTAATTGATGTGATCCTTTAAAAAGTCAAAATAATAAGATTTACTCCAGAGCCAAATTAAAACACTTACTATTGGATGGTTCCCTTTCAAAAACTAAATACAGTCTTTGGCGTAAAACTACAAAATAGAGCGTAGATTTTAATCAAGGTATTATCACACTGCTTTGGAAATCGGTGGTAATTTTATGCTAAATTTACTTTCAAGCATTTTGTTTGTTTAAAATTAAAGAAACAATGTAGTTTGTTGTTTTAATATGAATAAATTGAACGAAACGTCTAACGTTTGTAATCGAAAGTGTGAAGACGTATTAATTAGTAAATTAAACATGTCTAAATTTTGCATTGTATTTAACTTATTCAATGTGAATGCCAATATAACCTTGTATCTTGTAATTGACTAAGTGTTTTTGAAGTGTTATTTACGTATTTACTTTGTTTGTTTCAGGTACGTTAGTGATAGGAGTCCTTATGAATTGTAAGTACAACATAATCTATTATTACACCCTTGATTTATTTGATTTGATCTCTAAGTTCCTTATAAGCAAACAGTTAGTAATGTTTCAACACTATAATCTTAATTTATTGTTCCCCAGTTGATGTTGCAACAAAAGAAAAGTCATATGTAACCTCATCCTTCATGAATGAAAATGAAGTCCTCAAACCCGCTCTTCAAATTTACATGTCAATAAGATAACTTTTTTGTCTGGCGGATTATTCATTCTGCTAACTTGACTACTTCACATGTTCACTCGAGGTAAAAAGAAAGAAAACGTATAGTTTTATAGAAACATTTTTGGAGAATTGTCATATAACAATAACGTTTTGTATGATATTGTAATATTTTCATTCTATTATCGTGTAAGAGGTTACATGTTTCAGTAAATAGCTCGATTTGAGAAAACCTTGAGACCAATGTTTTAAGTAATTAGCATGAAAATTGGAGTTTTGTCGTTTATTGTGCAACCTCATTTGGAATATAACGGTCTCTTGTAAAAAGGTATTAATTATAAGGCGTAGTTCGATAATCTAAACCCCGTTAAATGTTTCATTAGTGAATTTCCTTTGGAAAGTGAACTATTAGCATGACCCGCACGGTGAAACTTAAGCCCGGGACCACCATAGAAGTTCCTAACGTGACCCCCTGAACACGTTTTGGGGGGTCGTTCAAAATTTTATATATATATTTCTACACAAAATCCAAAGTGTTGAAAACAAAGAATTAAATGACATGAATTTGAGAACAGTCGAATTGGCTCACCAGTTAGTTTTAAGAACGAAACAACCACATGGACTCAACATTCGTTAATTTGATAATTTTTAGTTCCTTATTCTTTCTACAGTATCAAAATAGTTTTATTCCACATCATCTGATCTTAACCAAATGTGTAAATAACATATGATCTGTTGTTTTTGTTTGTCATTCATTTTTTGTGCTTGATAAAGAGAATACCTCGAAATATTGCAACAAAATGGTGTTAATTTCTTAAATGTATATATATATATATATATATATATATATATATATATATATATATATATATATATATATGTGTATGCACTCTAGCGGTCGCATTTTTTGTCCGATTTACTACAAATTTCGTAGGGACGTTCCTTTCTATAATCTGTTGGACAAGTTCGTTGGGCAAAACAATCGGAAAACTCTAAACCCATTTTTTGGGTATTAATCTTTCAAATTTCGAGTTTTTGGGCCCAAAACGGGTCAGAAAAGCCCCATATGTAAACTTAATGCATGTAAAAAAATGGGGAATAGAGAGGCGAAAGTTTTAAGCCCTATCTAGTCATTCTAGCGTAAATATTTACCGAGTTATTAAAGAAAATGTGTATCGGCTAAACACAGTACGTTGTCTTATGGGGGTTTTACACTAGAAAAGCCTGTTATTCCTTTGTTAAAGTACTTGTATTATCCCCAGCAATCTCACGCCTACTTTTAAGCCTGTCTGGACCTTCTCCTAACCTTATAATGCGCAAAATTGTATTCCCAGCTTTGCAAGTAAATGAAACCAGGAGTATCAGAACAGCCAAAAAATCAATGTTTTCAGATTTCAATAAAAATTGGACAAATGTATGTTTTTACACTGATTTTGAGTTTTAAAAGTTTTTATGTGGAAATTCACTTCCCTCACGTCAGCGTGCTGCGTGCGAACTCGTTTTGTTTTCTTAGGTTTGACCGTAATTTTAAACACTATTTTAGTTTTACTAAAAGAATATTGCATTTCCAGATTTTTACTCTAACGTTATCAATATTCTTTTAACTTGAAAATAATAACTGGACTGTGTGGAGTATAATGTTGTATATCATTAGAATATGAATGTCTTATTTATGTCGGAATATGATACACATTCGCTGCACCCCAAAGTAAAATAAAACAGATAGGTGAACCTAGTTCTCCGAACAGATCAATAACGAATGAGATAAGCAAAAGATTAATATTTTATAGATACATTTAACTTTCAAGCAGCCTTTTCATAGTTTGTGAACTTATGTATATTGCAATCAAATGTCTATGGTTATTCAGGAAAAGGATGTATGGATATTCAGTCTACAATATTTAATTTAATCTGGTTCTAACGTAGATTGGTTGACAATATAACTGAAATTTGTAATTCTGACATTTAGATCAATTATATTAAGAGGATAGTCTATTAAAAACTGTTACGGAAGTAAAATCTGGAAAAAATTCCTAATATGTTAAAAATCAGAGAAACTATGCACTAGTGTTTCATTATTTTGTTGCCTCTTTTAAAATTGATTTGGGCCATATGTATGTACAAGGAAGGTGTTCAAACCAAAGATTGGCCCAATATAGGCAGTACTTACTAGATTTATTTGTTTTGACTGGGATTCGATCTCGTTTCAGGCCCCATTCGTGATCTTTGGTTCCGTCGCCTTGACCGCTCTGCCAACTCTTGATTCGGTAATACGGTATTATGAACTATCAAAACAAATAATATTGTAATAATATAAAAAGAAAGCAATAGTTATTTTTATTTTTTACATTGCATTACTGTCTTTAACAATAAAATTGCAATTTAGTGACTATTTTAAAGTTTTCAGTAGTTCAATTTACATTTAGTTAGTTTATTTCAAGAAACATCCGCACAAAATCGTCAAAGTGATTGATTGATCAAAGGATTTACGAATAAAACACATTCGTTGCTTAAGTTCGGGCGCACTGAAATGTCGTTTATTTATCGTACAAATAACACTTTTCGTCGTGTTTCAATACTGGGTTTGTCTGTTCTTTGCTTTAAAAGGAGCAACATGCTGTTACTGTAAATTTTTGTACCAAAAATATAATGTTAACTGTGCGGTCACAATAATTTTTTTTATATATATAAAATTAAATATTACGATATGACAGCGTATTGTGAACAAAAGAGTGAGCCTGGGATACTATTGTTATTTAAACAAATTTAAACACATTTTGCTTGTTAGCATATTATTCTTTTAACTATTATAACATACCCCCTAACAGCAAACTGTGCACTCAGCGAATTTTAAATGCATACTTATTCAATACCACATGAAGCTACTTACCAAGTTTTGGTATGCATTAGGGCTGAGTACGCAGGTTTTCTACAACGCGAACCATAAAAAATGGTGATTTCACACAAATATGAAACCATAAACAAACCAGATACACAACCACAACCAGATAATGTCACATACCGGGTTATTAGTATATGTTTACGAAGGTTCGTAACTGGATCCAGCTGCCATTGGTCATGGTGCTGTTACCCTGGCTGAAGAATAAGTCGGAATTAGTCAGTAACACAAGGCATCTCATTCATTCTTCAATCATCATTCATTGGTATGCGCATTAAAATAGGTGCTAGTTTAAAGACGTCTTTAACCGTGATTTGGTGAAATAATCAAAATAATGTATTATTTTCTTATTCTCCTTAACACTGGACAACACTCATAGCACTCTCAAATAGTATAATTGACATGACTAAAATGTTGTTAAAAGATCTTTTAATTCATAATTCGCTTTAATATTTTCTTGTTACTTGATATCCCTCGTGGAAAAATGTGGAAGTATTTCACACAAAAAATGCATTGTAGTGCATGAATAAATCCATGCATCACATATTTGTTTTTGGCTATATTTTTCAGATAAATAATACAATGTGTTGAGGTATTAGTCAACAAAAAGAATAACATTTTTCTACGTTACCCATTTTTTATATATTCATATATTATAATTTGTAGTATAGTAATATCTTGTAAAATAAAGTAGAAACATATTATATTCATAATTACTGAAGGGCTTGAATGACGTATCAGTGCATGTATTTCCTACAATATCTAGTTAGAGATGTTCAGGAAATATTTGAGTTATGAACCTATCAGACTTCCGGCTAACTGATCACAAGGATATTGAAATATACTGCTTGGCAATTGATTACTGGTAAAGATTTATCGCCGGTACAAGCATGATATTTCGGTTATAGATCTATTTCTACAATATGAAAGGTTGTGTAAGTAGAATTGATGCTAACTGTATTATTATATATTTTACTAATTAGGTTCTAAAAAGAATTATTAAAACCAGTCATTTTTAATTTTGGACATAAAATAATAAGATGAATAAACCTTGAAATATTTTATGTCCTTATGTTATTGTGTTCCTGTGTACAGGTAGACAAATAACGAAAAAAGCATAAATTTGATTTACTGGTGGAAGAAATCTGTAATTGTTAAAACTGAAGTAAAAAAAACTTCTTGGTTCAGCTGCGAGCTTGAATAAAAGTATTTACTCTATGTTTTGTTACGCGTTCAAAATTAGGACGTACTGTATGATACAAAATCTGGTTCATTTTGCAGTTTTTTAGGTTTGGTAAATCTGTTTACTCATGCTGTTGCCAACTTAAGCTTTTGCATTGTTCGATATTTTAATCTATACTAGATCCTTTAAGCTGTTATTCTTCTAAACTACAGCTTTAACAATCATTTTAACAAGATAAGCTTTCCCTGTGACACGCTGTAGTACCTAATAATTTTAATATAATATAATTCTACATCACATCATGCTCAATTAGTTGTGGAATAACTGGTGTATTACAAAGATTACGTTTTGAGTCAACGAAAGTACATTTACTCATCTATTACAAAAATATAAACTTGCATTTGTTTTTACGAGCTTTTAACTTTACGAAATATCGAATATACGACATTATCATAAACTGTGGCCGGGACGACGCCTTGAGTGTGCAAAGCTGATAACCCAACTAAGTACTTCAGTAAACACCGAGTTTCAATACCCCTTTGAGTGTTCAACAGTGCTTCCTTGTCGTAAATTCTAGTTATAGTTTGATGTAAACGAAATACTTAGTTCAATTAAAATGCAAAATTGTATTTTGAGAATTTTAAATATAATGTAACTTAGTTAATAAAGTTAATTTACCGTTACTGAGTAAACATTTTTTTGAGTTTTGTAAATATGAAATCAAAAATATCTGTAAATTATATTTTAAAATATTTTTTATTATTAAATAGATATGAGGCGATTTTAATTATAATGTTGACTCATGGAAATATTTATAATGGTTAACAGATAGTTTCATCCGATATAATGTGAATAACTCTATTAGTATTCATATTTCCTCTTGTATTAGTAACAAGAAATATTAGAACATACCTATTATCATAACTAAATTTTCATATGGTTTTAGCGAATTTACCCTATAGGGAAGAAGCTATTATCGTAGGTGGCATGGTAAGACCTAAGCCCGAGACCATGATAACTTTTTGTTTTGAGGTGACAAAAACACTATTCGTTAAAATTTATATATATATATATATATATATGTATATATATATGTATATTTATATGTGTCCAATACCGCGATAAGTTTTGAAAGAAGCGCCCGATTTTGATGAAATTTGGCACAAATGTGGAGAGTAAAATTTAAGTTCGAAAACCAGATCGATCGGTCCATGGGAAGGGGGTTTTATGGGGGTTTAAAATTTTCAAAAAATAAGTTTTTGGAACTTTTTACCCTAAAATTAAAAAAACACTAGATTTTTGTTATAGTCATTGTATAGAGCTTAACAAAATTAGTATTTTGAATCATTAAGCTAGGTAAAGTGGTCGTGGATAAAAGTCAAAAAATGTGCCCATAAAATTGTCCATGTTAATCTTATGGGAATACGGTTTTTAGATTTTCCTCAGATAATTTCACTAAAAACTGCACATTTCTTTCTACCAATCAGTTTAGCTCTACAAAATAATCATTTTGGCGTTTTAATTGTTGTTTTACGTCCAACCGTTGCAGTGATGTTCAAAGTGCTAAACACAGTACGTTGTCCAATGTTATCCTTATGGAGAATAAATCAAATGTATATATTTCGATTATTTATGTATGTATATAGATGAAACTTGGTATGTGGCTTCAACTATTGTGATATATTGATATTAGCACAACAAAATGTTTTTTGTTGATTTTTACCAGTAGCAGCAAACCTGCATACTCGGCCCCCATCTTATTCATATGGATAATAAGTTTGATAACTCCCTTAGTTATGAACCTAAATTAATAAAACTTGGTATGTAGCTTTACCTGGTTGAGTTATATTTATAATTGCGAAAAAACCTTGTCTTATATTCCTTGTTGCAGCAAACCTGCGTACTCAATTACAATGTTATTCTTATGGAGAATAAATCAAATGCTATATATCACTTATTAATGAATGTATTTTTGTGAAACTTGGTAAGTGGCTCTACGTAGTAGTGGTACCAATGTATATGCATTTGAAATTCGCTGAGTACGCAGGTTTGCTGCAACGGGGGTATTAATAGATACACTACCTTGATACGTAAGGATGTTATCTAAAAATCAAACTGCTATTTCTTAACAAGAGCCATATCGCTTGTTATGTTTATAATATTTTTAAAAAAACTTGAATTTTTTAACTATAACTAGCCGAGAGGAGAAGCTTTAATGCATTTTGAGAGGGAAGGAGTAGAACAGCTGTGATTAACGTGGCTATTAAACTTCCGCCCAACTGATCGGAAGTTATTGTAATGTACGGCCTGGTCATTGATTATGGCCGATTGGGAAATTTAGACTTTCAGGAGCATACCGAAAACTGCAGTCGTGTAAGTTTAAACTGCTTCGATATTCACCTACAATCTCTAACCGATTTTCAAAATAACCCAATTAGTTCAGACTCGTTTCCCTATATTTATTACAGGCTTGATAGTCATTTGCCAGGGAAACATTAACTCAGACACTTTTAAATCACCTCCTTCCCTCACGCGTTTGTTACTAATTACTTATTATTTTTACGACCCATTGATATAGTACAGACCCTTTATTTTTATTAAGCGATTTGATATTATATTGTATAGTCGTTATCAGCTAGCTGCTTTCTTTCTTTAACTGTTCTTGGTAGCCTATTATAATCACCTGTACCACATATATTTACCTAGCCTATATTAATTACTGACTATAGCTGTTGCTGTAATAATGACATTGCTGATACATGCTACATTATGAAATGGAAAAAATATATATTTATTAATTGTTTAATCTTTTGTTTCAACGGATTAATTTAATTGATTACCTTCACCGCAGTGTATTGTTGACAACAATATGACAACAAATATGACATATGTTTGATTTTAGATTATATAAATGTGTTTGATGATTCTTTTACATTTTAGCGAATTTGCCTTACAGGGAAGAAGCTATTACAGTAGGTCTCTTGGTAAGACTTAAGCCCGAGACCATGTTAACTTTTTGTTTTGAGGTCCCCAGATGTCAAAAACATTATTCGTTCAAATTTATATGTATGTTATATATATATATATATATATATATATATATATATATATATATATATATATATATATATGTCCTTGAATGCGATAGCTTGAGTAAAAAACGTCCAATTTCGATGAAATTTGGCTCAAATGTGTAAAGTGACATCATGACGTTAAGTTCGAAAACCAGAAAAATATGGGGGTTTTACATTTTCCAAAAGTTTTTTTGCACTTTTCACCCTACAATTTTTAAAACACTCAATTTTGGTTCTGAGCATTTTATAGAGCTTCAAAAAACAAATAATATAGAATTTTAAATTAATAACCTTGGTTAAGTGGTTGCGGAGAAAATCCAAAAACCTGCTCATAAAATCTCCAATGTTAATCTTATGGGAAAACGTTTTTGGCTTTTCCTCAGTTCATTTTAACGTACACTTCACATTTGCTTTTACCAATCAATTTAGCTCTACAATACTATCATTTTGGTATTTAAATTGTAATTCTACGTCCAACCGTTGCAGAGATATTCAAAGTGCTAAACACAGTACGTTGTCCAATTTTATCCTTTTGGAGGATAAATAAAATTTTATATCTCGATTATTTATGAATTTATATTGATAAAACTTGGTTTGTGGCTTCACGTATTACTGGTATATTGATATTTACACGAACAATTGATTTTTTGTTGATTATCCCATTAGCAGCAAACCTGCATACTCAGTCCTAATGTTATTCTTATGGAGAATAAGTAAAGTTTTATATCGCCCTTAATTATGGAGAAATTAATAAAACTTAGTATGTAGCTTCACCTGGTTGAGTTATATTGATAATTGCATAAACACACATATGTTGTGTTCCTTTTTGCAACAAACCTACGTACACAGCCCTAATGTTATTCTTATGGAGAATAAATAAAATGCTTAAATCACTTATTTATTCATGTATTTTTATGAAACTTGGTAAGTGGCTTTATGTGGTAGTGAGAAACATATACATGCATTGGAAATTCGCTGAGTACGCAGGTTTGCTGCGACGGGGTTATTAGGAACACTGGAACTAGAGCTACAATAATAGTCTTTATATTACCCGATAATCTATATATATTGATACAAAATAAAGTAGCAGCTCCCATTGTGGAGCTATTGTTGTGCCATAATAATGAATAATGAATTATATAACGGATATCGAATTCTCTGTGCCCCTTTTTTAGGAGCTTATCCTGACAAAAATTCCAACCGCAATTCCTTACACAACCAAAGTACTTTAGTTTCTAGTATTTTCTAACACATACAAATTATCATTAATCTTAGCAAAAAAAAAAAAACCTGATACAACCTCAAAGAGAACAAACAATATTATTAAGTGTATTATTCAGTTAATATTTAAAGGATGTAAAAAGGACGTCTTACGTAACTTAAAAATATACTTTCACTTATACAGTATTCACATATCAGACGATAAACATACGTAACATATGGTACAAGGCGATCGAATCAGACCAGTCACACCGGTCAGGATCAGGCCAATGATCCAGATACTAACTCTTATTTTGAAGAGTTGTAATACGGTTTTTATTACATTCCGTAAGTGATAGCAACACTCAATGTGCTGATCAAAAAGTTGTATAATCAATAGTTTTGATTCAAAAAATGTATACAATGGTCCACCAGTATTTTATAATGATGAAGATTAATCTTTGTATTAGCACATTTACCATATTTGATTAACCCTACCAGTCCCACGGCCAATCGGCTATCGGCAGTAATTGTGTGGCTGTCATGTCCCATCACCTCAGTACTAGATAACAACATGTTCGTGACTGTCACTTACTTATGTAATTACATTTTACCATAGTTCATTATATCAATAATAAACTGACTTGGATTTTTGTAGTAATGAAAAATTTAGCATTGACTAGGTAATAGTTATATCTTTACAAATCTTCGTTCTTCGGATTAATTTGTCCTTCATTTTTTTAAACCTGACATTGTACCTGGTTTTACCCAAGAATACAAAGGTTGTGTAAATGTGTATGCTGCATTCTGTATTTAACCTTATTTCGAATAGTAACATCTGCGCTTTTATCCTCCGGTCAAATAACGTGATGTCCGTAAGAATAATATTGGAACTTGGGCAACCCGTGGGGTGGAGCCCTAAGGTCATATCAGTATAACAACTCTTTACTTGTCCTAACTTGGACCTTAGGAACCGAATTGAGAACATATAGAAGTTGGAAATTACCAAATAGTGATTTATGTACAAGTTTTAGTAGCTTATTGCCAATTGTATGTTAGACAAGTGTATAAATTAACGTTTGATATAAAATATGTTAATTCATATTTAAAGTTATTTACAAAGCTTATTCATATTATCCACATAAAATGTTTACAAATTATAAGCAACGAATATTAACGGGTCAGATTGTATATTTATGTTCCTCTTTACATTCCATCCACTCGCGATCATCAAAGTAGATAACAATAAAACGAACCAATTGGACAGCTCCTATTAATCGAAATGTTATGTCCTTATTGAAACAGATCATGATACTATTAGCTGCAATTATTGGCAATCAGCTTTGAGTACACGCAATTAGATCTGAATTTACTATCACATAACCCATTTTACTTGATTATTCGCTTTATTCCATTATTTCACAAGAATAGTAATTTCCTCTCATTACAACTACTATCGATTATGTATGTGAGGGGAAATAAAAGTGTCAATTCTATGAGAATATATTTCTGGTAGTGATAATTAAATATTGTAATTAAAACTGACATCATCTCTATAAACAACTAGCTGTTCCCGCAGGCTTCGCCCCACAAATATTTTTTAAAAACTACGACAGTTGTGTGTACTGCATTCTATGGTTAGCCCGTGGAACTACTACGAATCAAGATCAGCTGTTTGTATTTTCATGAGCTCAAAAAGAAATGAATGTCCATAAGAAATACATGGGAACTTTTTCGAGATCTCTGGCGGAGCCCTAAGGTCAGATCAGGATGAAAACCATTTAGTTTTGCTATTTTATGCCTAAAGAATCAGTGAACAAAATTTCAGCTCTCTACCTACATGGGAAGGTGGAGGATTAGTGATGAGTGAGCCAGTCAGCCAGGGCTTTGCCTTTTATAGATATAGATTGTTTTAATCTAAGCCGCTCCTAAATGTAACATTGTGCTATTTTGATTCGTTAAAAAAATAGCATCAAACAAAGTTTTTCCTCAATATATTTTAATTTTCAAATTAATTTTAGAGTGTAATTGAAAATATATTTTAGTAAAAATTAGTTATCCATTAGTTACGCATAAATTTGTTTAAACAAAATTTTAGGAAAAACCCATGTATATAAACTTTATACCATTAAATCCATATACTTTTTCACTTTCAATATTTCTTAAAGGGATTTAAAATGAAAAATTTCTTTTGATCGATTTTTTAATACACAATTCTATTTCGTTACAATAAGTCGTCTTCAGTGAGTCTGTGAAAAAGTATTCATTGTATTTATATTCTAGCTCGTGAAAAATCTAAATATTAAATTTTAGTTATAATTTAATAAGTGTTAATAATCCAACGAGACAAATCTTTCTCAAAACACATGTTCCGCTCAGTGGCCATTATCGCCCCGCAGTCATTGAATAGCCCATTGTCCTTCCCAACCAATTTCAGCTCAAATTGCTGCTTTTATTAGTTTGGTCACAACCTAATTTGCTTTACCATCTGGACCATTAGACAACTCGAAAAATCTTTGTTTCGCTTGTTGTTGATTGTAATGGGAATAGGTTTGTAAAGAGCTTAATATAAGACCAAATTAATATAAAGAATACCCATAAAATATTTGTAATACATTTTAAATGTACTTTTTTCTATTTTTATCTCATAAACGAACAAACGTTGTTTATGATACAGAGCCTTTCAATGTTTATTTATGAGCATTGCTTTTATTACTTTGATGAATTAATAACACTTGATATTAAGTACTACATTTTGAACTAAAAGTCAGGATTATTTGTATTATAATTTATGATGATTAGTATACTGGTTAAAATCTGGCTCAAATTCAGATGATAACATTATTTTCACGATAGGTTTTTAAAAGGGGTCCAAAGGTATTGATGTGCATAATACTGTCAACTCGGTTCAAGAGTAATTTTATTTTATTGGTTCCATTATATTTCTAAAATAACTGTATTATAAATTGTATACATAACATTTACTAGAAACATACTAAGTGGCTATTTTTAATTTGTGGAACATAAGATCAGCAAGCCACCTGGGCTGCGGCTCGGGTGTGTAAGGCAGATAGACTAACTAAGAAATTAAACAAACTACCTTCCTCGACTTATCCTTTCTATGGTGATTTGTCTTAGCTATTATCCGCTTTATTAAAAACAAGTACCAAAATTCTTATTTTTCTCTTATACCCATCAACCCTAGTGAAAATAATAGCAGTTCTAATTCAATATTAACTACTTGGTTAAAACAAGGTGGATATACAAACGTCCTCGAACTAAAAAAGTGGGTTTGCTATTAGAGGTGTGAAATAAATTTGTCATAAATGGAAGAAGCCTTGTATAAAATAAAACTCAGTTTTATTATAAAAGCTATTCTGGCTATCCTATAAAGCAGTTAAAAAGGTCCGTATCAAAGTGCACTTTACTAAAATACATTATTGAGGTTTCTATTGTAAGTACATTTACTGTTGAAAATAATCGCATTTATTCTTTTTTTCTTTTGTTTACTTTATATGTGTTATCCTGTTATATGCGTACCTTTTCGTCTACTTTTATTTCAACCCTTTATGTTACGTCTATAATAAAAACAATAATACAACCTTGTATTCTTCTGAGTTTTTTTTCAATTTTATAAAAAGTTTTAAATTGATTGAGGGATCCACATTTCGATATTTGTACAATTCCATGGCCTATATTTGTTGTAAGGTAACTAGACGAGTTTTGATCCATATAAATTTACTGAAGCTAAACGTTAATTTTATGAGATGATCACTAAACCCTCATAATCATGCGTTTTAATGAAAATTTCCTAATTCAATTTATGTATGTTATGTTACCTGTTTTCGGCCGATGAGTTTACTTTATATCTGTTTATGCGCTGAGTTCAACGTGTGTACTCTGCGTTATCAGAGTACACAACGTTGTGATTACTCATTACATTGCCTGTTTCTCAAATCTAACATGTGTTTCGTTTTTGTACTAGTTTTAAAAAGTTTGACAATGTATAGTTATTGATACATTGACGAACTCTGTAAGTAAATGCTATATTACAATTAATTGCCTAATTATAAGGTTATAATAAATATTTTGTTGAATAAAGTGATTTTTTTATTCTGCTTCAACATATTTAACACCAGCATCATGTTGGAAAAAACTGCTCATGACGTAACTTGATATAGGTTCACTTTAAAGATTTAGATTTTTTTCTATAATTGTTATTATTATTTATTTAGTTTAAAAATATAACTATTAATGATGGTAAAACTTTTAAATAATTGGTTAGACCTCATGACCGGTGTATGTTGTAGAGGTAGGGTACCATACTAATGGTTGCCATTTGTTCCGTCGCCCCAATATGTGCTAGAGGCGGGTCCCGGAGATTCATTGTTCTTCCCTGAAATGTGCTTCTCTGCAGCCATTTGTATCGCGATACATTTGCGGCTTGTATATATCACGTTCTCATACTAGTCTGGATTCGAGTCTCATAGAGTCATACCATACTCTGTCCTGGTCCTGGTTTTGCAATCAGACTCTACCATTTTGCTACTTAACATATGCAGAACAGTATTGTGTAATACTTTGTGGGTTCAGTATGTTTATGTTTATGGGTAAACACTAAGAATAACATTGTATTATGTATACACTGAATTAAAGGTAAACAAGTAAAGAAACCGTTAAGTGTTTTTGTCGAGTATCGCAACTGTTTTTACTTCCAAGAAATTTTGTTGAATAAATTATTTTTCAAGATTATACGTTTAAATTATCCTTCCTATTTTTCTCCTAAAGTCAAACAGTATAGCTTAAAACATCGTTTTCTAAACTGTATTTGTTTTTAATTGCTAAAATACACTTCAAGCGTTAAATTACATCTGGCGTCTTTCATTCTGATAAATATTTAATCTTCGCTCAAGACAGTAATCATTGAATTGCTATTTTACAAACTAGATTTTGATATATATTAAAACAATTGAGTTTTATAACTATCATAACGTTATCGTTTTTAGTTTTAAGACACGAGGCTTTTCTGTATAAATCATGATTTTAATGACTGAAAAAGAAAATTTCGCTATAGTTTTTTATCATTGTTGTTTATGCATTTCTACTGATTGTCTAAATATACTGTGTACTAAAAATTGTACTACGTATGAATTGAAAATATGGTTTTAATGATATGTTATGTTTTAAGGATTGAATATCTTGAAATCAATTAAACTATACCCACCTGGACTCTAAGGATTGCTATGACACACTAAAAAACTTTGTAAAAAAAGCATTATGAAATATGTGTAACAATATATGTGTATAAATAATTTATAAAAAATACAATGCGTATTCAACTAAAATTCGTTTATAAAAACGAAAATAGTGAAGTAATTGGGGGGGCGATTTCTTTACTGGCAGGTAATTTAGTTATATGTATAATGATTTAGATTATCTTATAAGAATAATATAGCAATCAAAAAGGTATTGAAAATACACTATTCCGCTATGATTTTTAAACCATATTTTCCTTAGTAAAGGTACAAATTATAAACTGCCAGCGATAAATTAAATTAAGGTTTTTCCCCAACATTGTGATGGATGACAGCCGCTTATTATTCTCCACTGACATGTCCGACATTTCACCGAGGAGCCTAATCATGGCGACATTGGGAAACTGCAGATTTCCTAGACTTTAAGATATGCATATTATTCGTAGTAAATTACATGTTCTAATTCAAGCCATGTCATCAAACGTACATTTGACTTTCATTTATTGTATAAGAATGATTAATTAGTTAGTTTTTATTCATAACAGAAAAATAATTTGTGACCGATTTTGACAAATGGTGACACAGTTTGTAAGCACAGATTTAATCGATGTTTCCTTTCACATTTGTTTTCCAATTGTAGGTAATAGCGTTCATTAACATTAGTATTTTAATTTAAAAAATATATAATAATGATCAATAGCTGCAAGGCGCTGCGGAGGGGCTGACACCGCTATCGGCAACCTATATTTCTCCTGTCATTGAGACGTGAATTCTCTCTCACTCACTGTTATTTTCCATTACCAAAAATATAGCTTCATTACTCGTTTTTGTAATAGGTTTTGCATTTTCCTTATGCTTTGTTACATTTTATGTTTTATTTACGATTTGTTCATGTTCACTGACTATGCAAACTATTTCAATACGCGATAAAATGGTCTTACAATTATAATAAATACCGCAGCAAACCTGCATACTCAGCGAATTTCAAATGGTACTTCACTAAGTCATGAAGCCACTTACCAACTTTAATCAAAGCATATTAATAAATAAGCGAGATATGACATTTTATTTATTCCCCACTAGCTGAGTGCCCGTCCTTCATACGGGTTGTATATAATGGTAGATTAAACAAATCAAATAACAATCCACATAATTTTACAATAACAAAATCACATTTTACACTTTTAATGTACAATTAAATTAAATTTAACGAAATATACTGGCAGATAGTTCGGGTACTATTGCTAAGTCGAGGAACTCTGTCGGGCAGTAAACGGCATGTGGTTTGCGACTCCAAATGGGTAAACGTAAGACGTTGGATTCGCTTTTAGAAATAAAAGAACTCAAGTACAACAAAATATAAAATATCGGGAGGGGGGAGGGGAGCAAAAATATAAAATTTGGGGGCAAACAAATATAAAATGGGGGGGACATAAAATAAAAATAAAAAATCGAATAGGGGGGAGCAAAATAAAAAATTGGGGGGAGCGCCCAGAGTTCCCCAATACAACCTACTCTCGGCTATGGAAAAAAGAGTTTGTGTTGCCATTCAAGTAGTTTTTTTAAATCCATTATGAGAGTTGCCATTCTAGAAGGTTTATTATTTCCATAATGATAAACAGCTGTTTATAATACTTTAAGTTATGGATATAACTATTAAGTCATCATCTGGTTCAAGATAAATAAATTTTTTCCATAAGAATAACATAGGATCTTTAAAACCCCGTAGGGCAGAGTCCTAAGGTGATTTCCAAAAATCCAATTAACCTAAAACCTTCTAACGCACATACAGGACATAGAAAAAATCGCAATCATCGTAATCGGAGCACACTTTTCTCCGTGAAAAGCGAACAAAATGTGTCCAAAATCGCAGGAAATCACGTTTTCGAGCGGCCGCCATTATTTTTCCAAAAGGCGTATGCCGGTTTAAAGTGGCCTAAAACCTTCTCACGCATGTATAGAACAAAAAAAGTTTCATTAATGTCAGTGCACACATTTTCCGAGAAAAGCGAACAAAAACCCGTCCTTGAGCGTCACCGACGGACAGACAAACAGACAGACATAAATTGAGATAAGCCAGAAACGTAAAAATATGCAAAAATTTCATAATTCCAAGCAATGTACAGAAAAAACTGTAATTTTATTTATATAGATAAGAAAACATTAGGACTGAGTATGCAGGTTTGCTGCATCAAAGAAGACAAAATTTGGTTTTTATGCAAATACCAATCTCTGGATCACCTCCAGATGAAGCAACATACCAATTTTTATCAATTTATGATCATAAACAAGCAAGTTATCACGTGTTTATTATTATTCATAAGAATAACATTATAGCTGCTGAGTACACAGGTTTGCTGCCATTGGGTCCACATAAAATGAGTTTTGTATGCACATAGCTTTAAAACCCAACTATATAAAGCCACATACCAAGTTTCATTAATATATGTTCATTAATAAGCGAGATATACAATTTTACTTATTCTCCATAAGATTAACATTGGACAACGTACTGTGTTTAGCACTCTCAATATATCGGTAACCAATTGACGTAGAGCGATGATCAAAATACCAAATTGTTTGTTTTTTAAGATGAATTAAATGGTGTAAACAAAATTTTGGGCTTAAAAATAATTATATGTAAGAAGTTCAAAAAACCCATTTCTGGGGTACAAAACCCCCCCAAAACCCCCCTTATAGGAAAGCGACCTGACTGGTTCTCGAACTCATGAAAATAGATGCTGCCTTACACGTTTATACCAAATTTCATCAAGATCTGACCATTTTTACAAAAGTTAATGTGCCTACGGACACATATAAATATAAATAAATAAATATATATATATATATATATATATATATATATATGTATATATATATATGAATTTGAACGAATGGTGTTTTTGGCATCTGGGGGCCTCAAAATGAAAATTTATCATGGTCCCGGGCCTAGGTCTTACCATGCCACCAACGGTAATAGCTTCTTCCCTATAGGGGAAATTCCCTAAAAGATACCGTTATGTTACTCTGTCATGCAACGCGATGAATATTAAATACCTCGTCGCAGCAAACCTGCTAACTCAGCGAATTTCCGATGCACATTTTTGTCTTAATACTACATAAAGCCGCTTACCAAGTTTCATAAAAATATATTAACAAATAAGCGATATTTCAATTATTCTACATAAGAATAACATTGGGGATGAGTATGTAAGTTTGCTGATACAATTGTGATGCAAATATCAATAAAATTCAACTATGTGAAGCCACATACCAAGTTTTATCAATATTCATTCATGAATAAGCGATATATAACATTTGAATCATTCTCCATAAGAATAACATGGGGGCTGAGTAAGCAGGTTTATTGCAAAAGGAACGAAAAATATGGGTTTTCATTCAAATATCAATACAGCTCAACTAGGTGAAGCCACATACCAAGTTTCATCAATCTAAATTTATAAATAAGCGATGTATACCATATTTTAATTATTCTCCATAAGAATAACATGGAGGATGAGTACGCAGGTTTACTACAACAAGGAGCACAAAAAAATGGATGTTATGGATCAGTATAACTCAACAAGAGGTGAAACTACGTACCAAATTGTATTAATTTATGTCATAATTAAGGGAGACATAAGATTTGACTTATTCTCCACCAGCTGTGTACCCGTCCTTCTTACGGGTTGTATATAAATGGAAGCTTAACTAAACTAAATAACAATCCACATTATTTTACAGTATTCAAATTACATTTTACACGTTTAACACGTTTAATCAGTACATGTAACACTTTGGATTCGCTTTTAGAAATAAAAGAACTCAAGCACAAAAAATTAAAAAATATCGGAGGGGGAGCAAAATATAAAATTGGGGGGGGGCAAAAATAAAATCGGAGGAGGGAGCAAAAAATAAAATCGGGTGGGTGGGCAAAAATATAAAATGGAGGCGGGAAATAAAATAAAAATATAAAATGGAAGCGGGAAATCAAATAAAAATATAAAATCAAAGAGGGGGAGCCAAATATAAAATTGGGGGTGGGAAAAAAATAAAAATGGGGGAGCAAAAATATGAATTCGGGGGGCAAACAATATAAAATCGGGGGGGCAAAATTCAAAATCGGGGGCCAGCAAAATTATATAATGGGGGCAAAAAAATATAAAATCGGGGGGAGGGAGCAAAAATATAAAATGGGGGGACATAAAATAAAAATATAAAATCGAAGAGGGAGGGAGCAAAATATAAAATCGGTGGTGGGGCTAAACAAAAATCGGGGGGGGAGCAAAATATAAAATTGGGGGGGTACAGGAAGTATCGGTAAAAATTGTTTTTCGTGCAAATAAGAATAGACAACAACCAGATAATTTAATAAATTTACCCACATACCAAGTTTCCTTAATATTTGTTCATTAATAAGGGAGATATAAAATTGTACTTATTCTCCATAAGATTAACATTGGACAAAGTACTTTGTTTAGCACTTTTAATATCTCGGTAACCTATTAGCGATGATCAAAATACCAAATTTTTTTAAGCAAAATTTAATGGTCTAAACAAAATTTTGGGTTTAAAAAGAATTACATTTTTTAAAAGGTTCAAAAAAAAATTTTGGGGTACAAAACCCCCTTTAAAATTGAGCGACCTGTCTAGTTCTCGAACTCATGTAAATAGATCTTGCCTTCCACGTTTGTCCTAAATTTCATCAAGATCGGACCATTTTTACGAAAGTTATCGTGCCTAAGTACACACATATATATATACATATATGTATATATATATATATATATATATATATATATATATATATATATATATATATATATATGAATTTGAAGGAATAGGTTTTTGGCATCTGGGGGCCTCAAAACAAAAATTTATCATGGTCTCGGGCTTAAATCTTAACATGAGACCTACGGTAATAGCTTCTTCCCTAAGGGGAAATTCGCTAAAATTCCATTGCTGTTAAAAAACCAACAAAATAATTGCATGATAAGGACTAAAGTAAGTTAAATAATTTTCTTATCTTAATATTTTGATTTTTGATTTGTCAACGTGTCGTCATTTAATATGCGTACGTAGCTTTAGCGAATTTCCCCTATAGGGAAGAAGCTATTACCGTAGGTGGTAAGACTTAAGCCTGAGACCATGATAACTTTTTGTTTTGAAATCCCCAGATGCCTAATTACCTAATTGCCTAATCCCAAATTATTTGTTTTTTAAGCTCTTTAAAATGACTATAATCAAAATTAAGAGTTTTAAAATTTTAGGGGGAAAAATAAAAAAATCAGTTTTTTAAATTTTTCCCCCTAAAATTTTAAAACACTTAATTTTGATTATAGCCATTTTAAAGAGCTTAAAAAACAAATAATTTGGTATTTTTAATTATTAACCTAGGTTAAGTGGTTGTTAACCTAGGTTAAGTGGTTGTAGAGAAAATTCAAAAAACGCGTCCATAAAATTTTCCATGTTAATTTTATGGGAAAACTGTTTTTGGATTTTCCTTAGATAATTTTACTAAAAACTTCACATTTCTTTTTAACAGGATCAATAAAATACGTCTTACAACACTATAAAGTATATTTGAGCGGAGCTCCTATACTACACTCTGGCTTTTTATTTACACGTACTCCTCCTGAACGGCTGGAGTGATCCTCACGAAATTTTGCTCGGTCATAGTAACCATCTATGGGAAGGTATAAATCTGAAATGGTCCAAATCGGACATAAGGGTTCTGCCCTACGGCCCTTTAAAGTTACCATGTTATTTTAATAGGAGAAATATTTTATTTGGTTTGTTTACTGTGTGTTGATTATACAGCTGTTATAAGGATCAAATTTAAATGCAGACTGTTACTATCAGCTGTTTGTAAATACAGTAGTTTTCTATGAAATTGTTGTTTTGTTTATTTTAGTGGTTTGTTTACCTTTGTACGTGAATGAAATGCCACGTTTACGGAGAGGAGGTGCAAATCTTGGACGACGCACCGTATCCAAGGGAAACATCGATTCGTCGATACATTTCTGAAAATTATTGATTAAATAAATACTCGCTCCGCTCAATATGCTCAATATGCATGCTCAATATGCTCAATATGCTCAATATGCAGACAACTGCATTGTATACCTAGTTACACTTATACTGTACTTACATAAAATACTGTAAAATATACACAAAATATAGTACAAGGCGTTCCATTTCAACCAGTTACACCGGTCATCATCAGGCCCAATCAGAGAATGACAGAAACAAGATGGCGAACAGCTTATATACTATTGGCTACTGGAAGTTCCGGAAACAAGTTGCGCTAAGTACCACCAGAGTCAAAGTTGACCTGTTCATTGATCAATTTATCCCTAATTTACATTTTTCCTTAAAAATAAACAATTCTTCCCATGCATTCATTGCACTTCCTTTCTTACAAATATGGAGAATATTCAAATCGTCTTCAATTTTTCCCAGTGAGTGGCCATTTTATAGCCAATAGTATATAAGCTGTTCGTCATCTTGCTTCTGTCATTCTCTGATTGGGCCTGACGATGACCGGTGTAACTGGTTGAAATCGATCGCCTTGTACCATTTTTTTGTGTATATTTTACCGTATTTTATGTAAGTACAGTATAAGTGTAAATATACTTTATAGCATTGTAAGACGTATTTTATTAATCCTGTTAGTTGTAACAACACGTATCATGCTTATAAAGAAATCACTTCTTTTTACTAATCAGTTTAGCTCTACAAAACAATAATTTTGGTGTTTTAATTGTTGTACTACGTCCAACCGTTACAGAGATATTCAAAGTGCTAAAAACAGTACGTTGTCCAATGTTATCTTATGGAGGATAAATGCCTTCAAAATAATATGCCTCAAAATTTCCAAAATCATTCCAATTTTTAAAAAGAGGGATAAATCCTGTCCAGGCAACTATCAGCCAATTTTTCTGGTCCCTGTTTTGTCCAAAGTACTTGAACATATACTTTACTTTCAGGTAAGCAATTTCTTTGAGTCTCACTCACTCTTTAATACACACCAATTTGGCTGTAGGAAAGGACAATTCACTATGGATGCTGTAGACGCTATGGTCCATGACATCTTAGATGCCTCATCATTCATCATCATCATTTTTGAGGATTAGGAAACCACAGCGAAGCTGCTAGTCACATCTTCCACTAGCGGAAGGCAATTATATACCTATATGTATGAATTTGAACGAATGGTGTTTTTGGCATCTGGGGGCCTCAACACGAAAAGTTATCATGGTCTCGGGCTTAAGTCTTACCATGAGACCTACGATAAGGGGTACATTTCCCCTAGGTCATATAGGGGAAATGTACCCCTTCTTCCCTATAGGGAAAATTCGCTAAAAATAACATAAAATAATCGATTTGAAGCAGTTTATTTTTAAGAATCGCAGTTTTTACTTATAGACCAAGATGTTTACACTCCTTATAATTTGTTTTAAATTATAATGAGCAGATGTTTCTTATAAATTGAGAACCTTTCCCTATAGAATGTCGTTAGTTAGATTGTAGCTTATCACAGTGTAGACAGTTTTGTCAATAAAACCATATATAAAGCTTAGTATAGAACATTTGAAAAACCTTTCATTGTATATATAGAGGACTTAGTTATTGTACTGGCATACTTTTTAACATTAGGGTATATTTTGCTAAATCCCCTAAAAAAATAATCGTTGTGATCTTTGGGACGGTGAACCACTCGAACGTGAATCTGCGTTAAACGAATTCGAACGTGTGAGAGTATTCACGAAAACTCGTCTTCTATAGAGTGATTGATCAAAGGCCTACAAATACAAACATTCGCATTTAAAGCCTCTGGCGTACAGTTCAGTCGTTTGTAGCTTTGTACTTCAAAATCACAAAGGGTCAAACATACATTTCAAATTAAATATTTAGTTAACTCATTTTAAAACTAATAATTGTTATTTTAAAGAAAACTAATAGTTTGATAAAAAGTTCTCTACGTTGCCAACGCGTTTCAAAACATGTTTTAGTATTTCACGGTTTTACGATCATTTAGATAAAAATTCATCAGACAAATAAACTGCTATAGTCACGAAGCTTACAGCTACAGTAGACGGCATAAGAGGAGTCCCTTGATACCTGACCAATAGAATAGCAACGCGCGGTCGTCACATTGCACGTTCGTCAGCTCGAACGTAAATGTTAATAATCGTAAATTTGGTTTCCCAACATAGCAGGTTAACAGTTAATTTATGGATGGTATATTTAGCAAACTTTACTGAAAATCCTACCTTTTATTTGTTTAAGGGTCAAATGTATTTATACAAATCTCCTGCCATCAGGCGTAAGTTAGACGATGGGTTAAGGCTTAACCATTGATTTCCCCGGAGTGACGGAGAAATAATAGCCTGGCTTTGTGAACAATGGATAACTGTAATGTCTTTCGATATTAAATATATTACTGTTTAGCCAAGAAAAAGTAAAATTTCTTTAGAGATATTTTACGCTGTGCGCCCTAGTATTCATGATTCAGTCTTAAATGTACTATCCACTTAATATAATGAACACAAATTTATATAAGTATAAATATGTTAGCCTAGAGGTTAAGGCAAACCCTTGAAACCACGACATCGGATCTGACGTGGGTTCAAATATTTATCCCGATAACGTTCTAGTTCAACTACGTACTGTATCGGGTCGACCGTTAGTTTTTTAAATACTTTATACATCCATGTGGGTGGGCATAGTGAGATTAAAAGAAGAGATGAATTCTTAAAATTAAATAAAATTAATTATTTCAAATAATTAATTAATCCTCGCTGTCTTTAGATTAACACAAGGCCTATTGGAATTTGAGATTTTATAAGAAAAAAATATTTATTAATGTGAAGACGAACAGCACGATTTGAACAGCACCTTTAACACAATTTGTTACAAATTAAACTTTTTAGAGAACTTACAAAATCCCTAGACCCGTTATATAAAGACGACCAAGATCAATAACACTACCAGAGCCGTAGCCAATCAGCCATTGACAGTAACTGTGTGGCTGTCACGACCCATCACCTCTGTACTAGATAGCAGCATGTTATCGTCTGTCCTTATAGTCTGTTTGATTTTGATGTGCGGTCGGAAGAAAAATTTCAATTTCCCCGGTTCCTCCCATTTCACCAATTGCCAGCCAATTGCTACCACTAACAGCTTATTTATTGATTAACTGATGGCGCTTTGTTTTCGTCATATTAGACTAAAGACAGCTACAGCGTATGAATTACCATTGTATATTTGGTCTCGCGCGTTTTATATTTTCGTAGTGTTTAACTACTTTACAGGTATTTTAGTTTTTTCTGAGTGCACATATACATAAAATAAGCGTAGTTTAACTTTCCCATCAGCACCAGTTCCTTATTAAAACCCCTCTCAAGCGTATAAGAAGGCTAACTGACTCACGATTGTCAGCTAGCCTAAATAGCTGACAGGCAAGAGTAAATGAGGATCAATTAGGGACATTTGTAACAGTAAAAGTGTCCATTATGGGAAATGTATCAGTGTATAACAAATTTAATTGTAATTCAAATGTATTTGTATCCGTGTGACTTTCAACCGCACATTAATATGAAAGTTCTTATAACTTATGTAATTACTTTGAAACAAAACCACACGAATTACACACATTTCCATTGTAATATTGTTTGTAAATTGTTATGGAGTAGCACATAATTTGAGACCACATTGAGTATGTCAGACAACATCGGAGCTAGGCCTAAATTTGGCTTAATCATATTTTCCATTCGTTCAGTTACTAACTAGGGCCAAGTTCGCATCGCGGTTGCCTTTCTTATTAGAATGTCTTAGTCGAAATTATATCCCCAGTATAGTTATTTTTACTCTTTAGTTCTGTAACTTAATAGAGATGTGTAGTATCAGAAGGCTATTTTCCTGTAGATGTGATTTGTTGGGGCTTATCTCTAAAAGCTTTGAAAGTACCAATGTATTCAAGTTATTTTAAACCATCAACTGATGACTAATACACAAGGTAATACATTTAACTATAATCCGGTACATCCAGCCTTACTTTGAATGCAACACGTGATTATTTTCCCTAACAAATTGATGTTTTTTTTTATTTCATTGTTTCTGGTTCTGTATACGTTTTAATATTGTCATTTAAAAACCTGATACTTTTTACTACCTGCTCCACCCTCAGTTATAAATTTATGTTACAAGTAAACATGTAAATCTCACCAAATCTATTATTTCTTGTAATGGTTAGTTTATTTAATTATTTATATTAGCTGTCTTCCGTCAGTTATTCAAAATATGTATGTACGTGTTGCCTGATTCAAAGTTTTAAATCCTTATCATTCCTTATCCTCATCAGATTCCGATGGCAAAACGTCTTTAATTTTTTATGATGTTCGGCGTGTTAAAATGTTTAGCTTTTGCATTTGTATATTAGCTTTTGCTTGTGATTTCTTTACCAATGGAGTCTTATGTAATGCTGCGTTGAACCGTTCAGTATTTTAATAAATCGCAACTTGTAAAATATAAATTGTTAAGCTAATGTAATGTAATGTGTCAACCTTTGCCAGAGCACAGGTAGCCCAGTACTTTATGTTGGTTCGAGGATTTAAAGTAATTATTTAACACAGTCAATTAATTTATTGGAACAAATTTTCAGTTCACTGATATTTTTCGAAATAATTTGTATCCTCGAATAAAATATTACTTTACGCATCTGTAAATTAATTAACTTTAAATAGTCAGTTTTTCGAAGGTTTTTTAACAAATAATATATCACTTTTCTTTAAAATAGAAGATAATTATTGTAAAATCTTAAAATGGTTGGTAGGTCGACATGATTGGTCGGTATGTTTGAGAGGCAGGGTACAAAGCCCAATACTAATGGTTACCATTTGTTCCGCCGCCAATATGTGCTGGAGGCGGGTCCCGGAGATTCATTGTTCCTCGCCTGAAATGTGCTTCTCTGCAGCCATTTGTATGGGATCCCTTTACGCCTAGCTCTCTATATAATACATTTCACCAAATGCACATTTCATTAAAGCACCTTAATGCACACCATTCCCTATTCTTGTTTGTTTTTTTTTCTCAATATATTAGTTACAGATATTATAAAAATGCATAACGTTTTGTGTTTTTATGAGTTGAACTACACTCAGGTAAAAATGAGGAATATTCGCACATTGTATAAAATAGAGCTTTTCACATATACACTGTATTTAAAGTAAAGTGGTGTTTTGTGCCATTGTAACTGACAATATTACGTGTTTCAATGAATTGCGTTTCCAAGAAATGTTGTTAGGCATAAGACTACAAACTTTAACAAGTTTTTTAGAGTTAAACTTTCATTTTGAGAGAAAACATTTCTGGACTATCTATGGATAAAATATTGTTTATGGCTAAATAACACCTTACCCTTCCAATTACTTCAAATTTAAATTATTTTTTCTTGTATACTAATATGTATATTTCTATCGCACGAGTAAATCTGGCTTGATTGTATTATTTGTAGTTAATACCACGAGTTGTTTCCCTATAAATGATTAAGTAAATTTTTAAAACTATGATATATATTATGGCTGAAATATTATGATTATTTGTATTAATTGACAACTTGTTGCGAATGATTGATATGACACAACACCTTAATCTTACAAATAAAGCATTGCAATAACATTTTAACACATCCATTAATGCAATAAAATACTTTCTCCCTAGAAATAAACTGAAAGCTAGGAATAGCAATGTAGGTATTAAGCCACAAATTTGTCTACGGCTATATTATTTTAATAGCTAAGAGATTGGGGTCAAACTTTTGGTTCAGCCTGATTTATATTATCAAAATGAGGTTCAGATTAATAGAACAGCAAATCATTTTCAGTCGCTTAAAGTGATATTTTAGTCACTTTTCGATATCCTAAACCTGATAAAGGCAAATTTGCTTTCCTCGAGTTTTAAATTTCAAAATGTTTTCCCCAACATTGTGATGGATGACAGCCACCGCCCCGAGCAGCTTATTATTCTCCACTGACATGTTGTCGGCCGACATTTCACCGAGGAGCCTAATCATGGCGACATTGTGCTGGACTCGACGGTACTGTATTTCCTAGACATAAAAATACGCACAAGTTTGTTTACATTTGTTATATGATTTTTTTATTTCACTATCACATATTGTATTTATTATTTTTGATAAACGTACTTAAGTTAGTTGTTAAGTTTGTTTATTTGTACTCATTTTTGTGCTGGTATATGGTACTATACGCTGTCCGCATTTTGAATATAAATAGTCATTAAAGCAAACATATGAAAACCGATGGCATTAAGAACATCTGATCGTACATTTAACAGTGTTATTCTTCTGGTATGCTATTCATTGATTACAATCTTTCTTAAAATAAATAATACTTAGGATATTGAATTTCTCGTATGTAAATCTGCATAAAACCAAATTCGTCCTTGTGAATGTATTCGCGTACAAAACTTGACTTTAGATTGAATTTAACATTCGTATCTAAAGCCTCAGGTGATCAGTTCATTCGTTTGTGTCTTTGTTCTTGAACAGGGGTAAAAATCGAAACATATGTTATAAACAAAGTATTTGCCCTTAACGTGTTAAACTAACTAGTCATAAATAGTGTGGTTCTATAAGTATAAATAATATTAACGTTAGCATACATTTATGGGGAAATTTTTAATTTTGTTGCTGCCTTTTATAGTATAAATATTGAACTTTAATGGCTATCAGACTAATTTTGTATTAATCAACTCTCCAAACGCAATCATCGCCTGCAATAGGTATCATTCAAACTTTAAGGCCAACAGAAAAAACCCTTCAGAATTTTTAATATTTTATTTTCGTTTTGATTGCAGACATTATGTAAGATTGTTTTTAAGACTGTGGTCGCTTATTGTTAGTTGCCTGAACTGACATTATTTTCAAAACCATTGATAAAAATAGATGTGGCCTATAATTTTAGGATAACATACAGAACATAAGATTTTTGTGTAACTTTTTACAAAATGACATTTGGGAGGTTCTTGAAGAACTTAATTTCACTTATAATAGCAGTAATGTGCATAACGCCAAGGGAATTTGGAGGCCTTTTAAAGTAGATCTACTCATTCTGGTGTTTTTGCTCACCTCTTACTGAAAGTAAATTAAGGGAAAAGATAATAAACGGAATATTAAAAGTATGATCATAACTGCAAAATAAGTAGGGAAAATTTGTTCCCAGCCTATCATGCTATTCATATTAGTTTGTAACATTTAGACAATGTAAATGTTCAGGATGCTTATAATGTACATTTGGCTCTAAAGAACAAAATTGAAAGAAACTAACATATGAAAATAACATTGGTAATGAATCTTTCATTGAAAATTTAAATAATAGTTGTGAAGCAGCCTTGTAAGAGGTAATACATTGGATTCGAAATTGTTTAATTACAATGCAATGAATCTTTATTTGCTGTCAAATTATATTATTTTGAAAACTATTCAACTTCTTAGTATACAGGGTGTTCAGAAAGGGTCATTATGAACTTTAGAAGCCGGTAGTACTTATAAATTTGAACAAAATATTTGATATAAACATAGGTCGACAAATTCGTTTAGCCGCTAGCCGCCATTTTGTATTTTTAAGAAAAAAAATCATTTCTTGAGAACTATTTAAGCTAGAGAAACAAAACTTTGCACGGACGTTCAATAATTAAATACCCCCGTAGCAGCAAACCTGCATACTCAGCGAATTTCCAATGGAGATATAAATTTCTTAATACTGCATAAAGCCACTTACCAAGTTTCATAAAAATATATTCACAAATAAGCGATAAATACAATTTTATATTCTCCATAAGAATAACATTGGGGCTGAGTACGCAGGATTGCTGCAACAAGGAACACAACAAATGGGTTTTTATACTTATATCAATATAACTCAACTAGGTGAAGTCGTATACCAGTTTTTATTCATTTATGTTCATAATTAAGAAGACATAGCATTTCATAATTCTCCATAAGAATAACATGGGGGCTGAGTACGCAGGTTCGCTGCTACAGGAGCCTTTAGTAAAAAATTGTTTTTTAGAGCAATTATCAATAGACCGCAACCAGATGAAGCCGTATACCAAGTTTAGTCATTATATGTTCATAAATAAGCGAGATATAAAATTTGTCTTTTCCTCTATAAGAATAACATTAGACAACGTACTGTGTTTAGCACTTTCAATATCTCGGTAACCAATTGACGTAGAGGAATGATCAAAATACCACATTGTGTGTTTTTTAAGCTGAATACAATGGTAAAAACTAAAATTTGACTATTTCCAAAATTATATGAAAAAAATCCAAAAAACCAATTTTTGGGGTACAAAACCCCCCAAAAATACCCCTTCGGATAAAACGATCTGACTGGTTTTCGAACTTAAAGTCATAAATGTTGCTTTACACGTTTATTTCAAATTTCATCAAAACCGAATAATTTTTACGAGAGTTATCGTGCTCACGGACACACATATATATATATATATATATATATATATATATATCAACAATTTCGAACGAATGGTGTTTTTGGGGTCTGGGGACCTCAAAACGAAAAGTTATCATGGTCCCGGGCCTAGGTCTTACCATGCCGACTGCGGTAATAGCTTCTTCCCTATAGGGGAAATTCGCTAAAAAGAAATGAATCGAAAATAATTATCAAACTGCCTTAAATATTTTCAAAATGGCGAACGTTTTACTATTTTAAGTCAAATAACTAAAAAAACTATTAATTTTATAAAAGTTATACGACATACAAAAATATTTAAATTTGTATTGCAAAGCTAATGATACTTTATCCAACAAAATTTGTTAACGCATAAGTAATAAAATGCACTCTTAAGGTTTGCTTGCACAAGCCGGGGACAACAACCAATGCAACTGGGCGCTGATGTTGTCCCCAGATTGGGCAAGCAAACCTTAAAAGTGCGTTTTATTGCTTATGCGTTAACAAATGGCATTGAGTAATTCGATTTGTAATAAAGAAGTTAATCTCTTTTGCATGTTGCACAATATTTATAAAATTTATGTTTTTTTATATTATTTAAAAGTATTAAAATGGGTGTCATTTTTAAAAACTTAAAGGCAGTTTAATAATAATTTTACATTATTTGCTTTTTTAACTATTTAACGTCCGTGCAAAGATTAGTTTCTGTAGCTTAAATAGTTCTCGAGATATTAATATGTTTGTTAATATACAAAATGGCGGCTAGCGGCTAAACGGAACATTTTTCGACCCATATTTATATAAATTTGTTTCTTCAAATTAATAAGTACTACCAGCCCCCGTAGTTTGTACTGGCCATTTCTGAACACCCTGTAAACCACTTTTTTATTCTCATAGATGGCTATTGATAGGTAAATTCTTTTGATCTATTATGTGGAGGAAGAGTTACTATAATCCCAGACAGAGGCAATATTTTCCGTGATATTGACTCATATTCCATTCTTTCTTTTAAAGTGAGATATACCCCCACCCTACAATAAACAGTACTTTACTTTTGTTATTGTTGTACCATTTTGCTATTATAATCATTTATCACGCTGTATTGCAGTATTCAGCAAGTAGGTCACCTGTTCAATACGTGCATTGTTGGGTATTGCCGTCATTAATTAATTAACGGATATTCCGTGTTAATTAGATTCCAATAACGAAGTCAAGTCGTCTGTACGGTAGATTCAATTGTAATTGCGGCCAATCGGCCATCGGCAGTAATTGTGTGGCTGTCATGTCCCATCACCTAAGTGCTAGATAGCAACATGTTCGTGCCTGTCACTAACTTAAGTAATTACACTGAAACAAAACCACACTAATTAGATGATATTTTTAATATCATGAACAGTTTGTCCCATAGTAACAACAATAAACTAGATGTAGAAGTTACAAAAACTACTTAAATCTTATAAATGTTTGCAAAGATCCTGGAATGACAATACTAACCCCAAAAAAACAGCAGTAATTTTATTTTTCTTTAAACAAATCCATAGCTAATTGATTTTAAAAGAGCAAAATAATGCTTGATGAAACATAATTTTAATAATACTGAAAGCTATAATTGCTGACAATTAAATTGACAGATGGGCTGCAGCCAGTAACATGGATTTTCGCTGTCAGTGTTGCCATTTTTCCATAAAAAAAATCACTCGAATGTTACTCCGATCAGCTGGGCAATTACTGGTAGTTTTTGGGCAATTCAGTATGTCTACTATTGACTGATCTTGGTTGATAGCCCGGCAAACCACGCCCTCAACTGGCAACATAATTGTCGGCTATAATAGCTAAAGAATTGCTTATTCGTACTACTCATACAGGGAGGTTATGCGTATGCAGGGATAAGTTTTGATTAATAGTTGGAATGTTGCACGTGCGTATTACCAAATCCTACATTACCAAATGTGATGACAATAAGCTTAATTACTTGAATGGTTCCTATTAATCTAAATGTCTGTCCTTATTGAAACATATCAAAATGATATTGGTTGCAGTTTTTGCCAACCATCTTGAATTTAGAAGTCAAGAAACAAGCTTCAAGATTGAACAACCAATCAAAAGTATATTATTAGATTATTCTAATCTATCATTATAAATACATTATGAGGTAAAAAAATATTATTATATTAATTTAACTCCCCTCTTATCTATTAATGTAGATTTTCTCCAAAATGGCGAATAAATGATTACTAAAATTACAGATGGAGGCATGATTTTCCTCATATTTGTTCTTGATTTTTTTTTTAGTGGGATCCACCATCATACATTATGCCTAATCTGTCGTTGTTGTACTAATTTATTATTATATGCTTGAATATAATAATTAGAAAGTTTAAATATTTGAAACATAGTTTTTGTGCAATATACTGCGATCTGTCCAAAGCCTTCGGCTGCGTAAATCAATCTGCCCTTTTGGGTAAACTGGAAATACACGGCGTGAATGGTGCAGCGCTGTCACTTCCTATCCTCATATCTCTCAGCAAGGAAGCTGACTGATCCAATGATAAAGGTAAATTTCTAGACGATTGAATTAATGCCACTTCAGGAGTACCTCAAGGCTCTATTATGGATCGTTTTCTATTTTCCATATATCTAAATGACCTGCTTTCTAATAAAGCTGGGTAGCACAGTGGTTAGCGTGCTCGCTTCATAACCTGAAGTTTGCCAGGTCAATCCTGAGCGAAATCCTGAGAAAATCTTGTGGAGGTTAAATGTAAATAGGTTTCCACAGCGCTATGTACAATATGGTTATTAAACAAGTGGGTCACCTAGTCAATTCGTGCATTGCTGGATATTACCACTAACAATTAATTAACGAATTGATGATTTAGCAATATTACATTGTTAATTGGATTTCAATAACAAAGTCGTGTCGTCTGTACAGTAGATTCAATTGTAACATATGAAATTAATTTGTATAGTTATTTTATGGAAATCGTACTCTTTTTATTTTTCCATTATCCAACAAAAATACTTTTAAGTTACAAAGCTTAGTTTTTATGAAAACTTATATTGCATATTCAAAATATGAAAAGTTCAATTATTTGTTAATTTTTATTAATTCTCATAAACTTTTACTGATAACAGTTAACATGAACAGGAAGCTAACAACTGATATATTATTCAACAAATGAGTAAGCTCTTTTATTCTCTTAAAGGTAATTTTGTTTATAAATAATAAAATATAAGACAAAAAATCAAGAACAACACTATTACCTTTAAAAGAAAATAATAAGAAATGGGTAAGTAGTACATATAATATTAACCTATAATAAAATTACTAAGAAAACTTTAAAAAGAATGCAAACCTAACAGTTTCCTTTAAAACAAACAATCAACTTAAACATATTCTAGAAAATCCCAAAAGTAAGTTACAATAAGAATCGAAATCTGGGATCTATGAAATTAATTGTGAAAACTGTAATCTCAAATACGTCGGACAAACTAGAAGAAATGTCAAAGCTAAACTGAAAGAATATACTTCCCATATTGTACACAACCGGCATGAGAAATCAGCTATCGCAAAACATTGCTTAGATATGGGACATACTTTAAAAAAACAGTTCTAGACTTTTGACATATGTTAAAAAAACCCAAACTATTAGATGCATGGGAATTTTTGTTTATAAATAAAATGAACAATTTAGTAAATAATGACCATGTACCTATTCCAAATTCCCCATTATTAAATTCAGAGTATATACGATTATAAGAAGTTTGTGTAGAATAATTTTTTTTTAACTTTACTATATTATGCAATTTAATTTCATAAATAAATATATATATATAATCTAAGTTTACTTTCAACACTTGACTTTCTCCAAATCATATGTTTTATATTGAAATTAGTATTGTAAATATAACCTATTTTCAGTTTGTGAGTTAGTCTGATGATGCCAGCCAGCATTGCTGGCGAAAGGCCTCACTAAATATACAAATTGTACTAAATATTGGTGAGTGTTATAATTTTAAATTAATTAAAAACCAATATGTTTTTAAATCGCCTGTGATCAGGTGGAAGTTAAGACGATGGGTTAAAGCTTAACCATTGATTTCCCCCGGGTGGTGGGGAATTAATAGTCTAGCTAAGTAAACAATGGATGTCTGTTACGACTTTTCAATATCATATATCATTTAACTGCCCCCAGAATCCAGGTTTTACGTCTATATAGCTATAGTCAGTCACTTCTCCCCGAAAAAACACTTATCGCGGTAGCTCAGAGAGTATCGCACTGGCTCTCAGAGCGGAGCGACGCAGGTTTCGGATCCCGTAACAGACCTAACCTTTTCGTAGAAAAATATTCATACATTTATCACTTGTTTTTATCAAAGGAAATGTTGTATAAATCCGTAAATTTATTTATTTTTGAAATAAATTGTAGGTTTCAGGCATGGTTTGTTGTTAGGATTGGCGTTATTGTAGTACAAACAGAGTATTTTGGGTTAGGCAGTGACTTTAGCAGTGTGATTAATTTAACTTTTAAGAGAACAGCGAATTTCCCAAATGAACTAATGTTACAATTTCTATAGGCCTAGTCAAAATATCCTTAAGGATTAACAAGAAGTCGTCAGGTCTAGTTATTTAGATGACAAAATGAGATTTTAATATATTGTTTCAAAAGCCTAGGCTATCATGAAATTAAATGCTATAAACATGGGTTGGTCCAAGACCGTACGTGAAACTTCTAAAATGACAAGTAGCCTAAGTGTACAGGCCTACATTTCATAGCCATAGGTCCAAGTTTATGATGAAAACAGCTCACTATAATCCAAACTTAGGATATGTCAAATTATTTCAGATAACCTGTAAAAAAGGCTTAGTTTGGTAAGACTAGTTTAAAGCTTATGTTTTGGTTCGCTACAACAATTCTGGTAATGTGTTTTAAGTATCTTATAACAGTTGTTTTACCAGTTTAATGTCGGATTACTCTTACTGTAATCCAACCCTAGGCTATATCAAATCATTCAAGATAACCTTCCGAAAAAGGCTGTTTAGTTAGAATAGTCTTTAGCTTTTATTGTGGTTAGCTACAACATTACTGGTAATGTATTTTAGGTAATGTAGAACATTTTTACTATAACAAATTTAGAGAAAATGTAACCTAGCAAATAATTGTCATACAAAATAAATTTGAGGTTGGTCGCTTACTGTGACTAACTTGATCAAAGCTTTCTTACAAATTGAGGCTTTGTACTTTTTACACATGACAATCACAATATTACCAATTGTCTAAAACAATGTAATAAAACAAACTATTTTATAAGTTAAGTTAATATCTCAGTACCAACAGTCATCTATTTTGAAAAGTTATTTTGAGTTTTTTGATCTGCCACACGCGTCGTCTGCCACTGTTACTCGTCAGCTCCGATGACTGACGATATAACACAGAGTAGACATACTAAGGGAATATTAACTGTATGGATATTTTTTTAATAACGTACACTTACAAATTTTATTAAATAAGAAATATACTCACAACTTAAAAATATACTTTGATTTTTCTCTCTTTTGTGTTTTTGTTGTTGTTTTTGGTGTTAAACCTTTTGTTATCCAGTGTAAGAAAGTATACTCTAGTAAACTATTGTTACACTGCTGTTGAAACATAGACTCGGCTAAATTTTAACGATTCAAGTACCACTAAAATGGCTTTCAATGTTATTCTTATGGAGAAAGAAATAAATTTGGTTTTAAGATAACTTTATTAATACTGAACGTAATTATCTGAATAACGAACTCGACCGAGATTTTGTACTGTTAATTTATCTGGAAAATTTGAAGTTTAACTGTGGAGGCGTTCTCGAGTTATTTTGGTCACAGGCACGCCAATTCAGTTGATTCTCTTACCAGTCTAAGCAGTAAAGTTATGTATAAGAATAAACTTCACTTCGATCGATTATCCAATAAGTACAGATTCTTTTGAATTAATATAACTAATAAACATTAAAACAATAGCTAGTTTCCGTTACTCATTGTTTTGCATACCTCACTGAATTAAAAAAATGTTAAATTGTTACTGGATACTTCAAAACTAAATTTATGGTGTTTTTAGCGAATTTCCCCTATAGGGAAGAAGCTATTACCGTAGTCGGCATGGTAAGACCTAGGCCCGGGACCATGATAACTTTTCGTTTTGAGGTTCGAAACTGTATATATATATATATATGTGTGTGTGTGTGTGTGTGTGTGTGTGTGTGTGTGTGTGTGTGTGTGTGTGTGTGTCCGTGAGCACGATAACTCTCGTAAAAATTATCCGATTTTGATGAAATTTGGTATAAACGTGTAAAGCAACATTTATGACTTTAAGGTCGAAAACCAGCCAGATCGCTCTATCCCAAGGGGTATTTTGGGGGGGTTTTGTACCCCAAAAATGGGTTTTTCGAATTTTTTACATATAATTTTAGAATTAGTCAAATTTTAGTTTTTTCCATTGGATTTAGCTTAAAAAAACACACAATTTGGTATTTTGATCATTTCTCTACGTCAATTGGTTACCGAGATATTGAAAGTGCTAAACATTTTACGTTGTCTAATGTTATTCTTATGGAGGAAAATAAAAATTTTATATCTCGCTTATTTATGAACGTATACTGACGAAACTTGGTATACGGCTTCATCTGGTTGTGGAACATTGATATTTGCTCAAAAAAACTATTTTTTTACCAAAGGCTCCCGTAGCAGCAAACCTGCGTACTCAGCCCCATGTTATTCTTATGGAGAATAAGTAACGTGTTATCTCCCTTCATTATGAAAATAAATTAATGAAATTTGGTATGTGGCTTTACCTACACGAGTTATATTGATATTTGTATAAAACCCCATTTTTTGTGTTCCTTGCTTCAGCAAACCAGCATACTCAGCCGCCATGTTATTCTTATGGAGAATAATTAAAATGTCATAAATCGTTTATTTATGAATGTATATTGATGAAACTTGATATGTGGCTTTATGTGGTATTAAGATACATATATATGAATTGGAAATTCGCTGAGTACGCAGGTTTGCTGCTACAGGGGTATTTTTAGTTAAACCCAACTTTAAATGCTACGTAAATGGTTCTTAAGAAGAGAAACGTTTGTTGATAGCATGAACAGTGGTGACACGGCGGCGGCGCGGCCAACTGCTCACTCATCAATAAGCCGTTTACCTCTGATGGGAAAACGATTTTGACTTTTCTCAGCTTGAATGTATTTTCAAAACACGCCCTTGAAAAGAAGAAAATTACTTTAACTTTGAGCTTTCATATTTTGGAGTTTAGTAAACTAAAAAAATAAGGGAGTTTTAAGATATTAGGGATATGTTGTATACGACTTTTGGTTTTGAGGTTAAAAGACATATATTATACAAATTGTAAAACGAACTTACTAAAATTTTAATTTAAAAACTTGTTAATATCAATGGCTCCTAAATAATGCACTGACTGCACTTAATGAGGAACTTTGTTATGATGTTGAATTCCGCCAGAAGTGGCCTGGCGGCGGGCACTAGTTTAAAGGAGTGACTTTGGTGTAAGGTTCGACGGGTTCGACCATGACGACTACCTATGTAATATTGCCACTGCTCAATGGTTAGGATCTTAACTTTAGCTGTAGAATCATCTATCAATAACAATGGGTAGATGTAATTTGCAAGAGAAATCATCTTGTTGATAGAGATCCCCCTCTACCATGACATAACATAAATATAATATAAATAAAACATAACTTAAATGTCTTACTTTAAAAATCAAAACCCCAGCTGGTTTTGAATATCATTATACAACTGTAGTAATCCACTTGTTTTGTTTTCGTTTAATGTTAAAAGGGGTTTCAATATGTTTACTATATCAGAAACATTTCGCTACTATTAAGGATTTATTTTTTTAATGCTTAGCATTTATTTGTGAAACGGCCTGGTTATTTGAATACCTGCAGTGCTACCGTCGATGTTTGTTCACAGCGCAGTCTCGCGGTGTTTGTCTGCAACAGTGAGTAAACAACGACCACGAGTAATTGAGTTACTATTGACTCGATAACCGCTGTTTGGTAACTGAATAACGCGGTTCGTACATTTATACCCAATTATGTCACATAAAAAAAGTATTTTTGGACATATTGATCATATGAAAAAAGTGTTTTTCATCACCCAAAGAATAATGCTATATACCTATATCCAGAGAGTTACGGGACACCCTGTATAACATACAAGCATCTTCCGTCACGTCGCGGCATCACCCACATAAACTACCCGCAGGAGTAGGATGAAAAATATAATTAATTACTCCGAAGAGTAGATTTACGACTCTCATTTTCTTGGTTAATTGTCGTCTTAATAATGTAAAAATAGTTTTGTGCATCTTTATGATATGAACCAGTTAAACCATCTTAACTATATGTAACGTACAATAATTGCATGATTAATATTTTATCAAATAATGTGCGCATAAGGAAATACCCCCGTCGCGACAAACCTGCATACTCAGCGAATTTCCAATGAATATATAACATAACACATTAAAACACTTAACAGGATTCATAAGAAATATATTCACAAACAAGCGATATTTAAAATATTAATTATTCTCCATAAGAATAACATTGGGAATAAGTACGCAGATTTGCTGCAACAAGGAACACAAAATAATGGGTTTCCAAGCAAATATCAATAGAACTCATCTTAGTGAAGTCATGGACCAAGTTTCATCCATATGCATTCATAAATAAGCGATATATAACATTTTAATTATTTTCCATAAGAATAACATGGGGACCAAGTACCTAGGTTTGCTGCTACAGGACGAAACTTGTTTGTGTGAAAACATTAATAAACCACAACCAGATGAAGCCATATACTAAATTTTGTCAGTTTATGTTCATAAATAAGCGAGATATACAATTTTTCTTTTTCTCCATAAGAATAACATTAGACAACGAACTGTGTTTATCGCTTTCAATATCTCAGTAACCAATTGACGTAGAGCAATGATCAAAATACCAAATTGTTTATTTTTGTATGCTGAATTCAATGGTAAAAATTTGATTTAAACAAAAATTACATGTGAAAACCACAAAAAAATTTTTGGGAAACAAACCCCCCCCAAAAAACCCTTCAGATGGTGCGATTCGTCTGGTTTTCGAACTCGTTCAAATAAATGGTACTTTACACATTTTTACCAAATTTAATTAAGATTGGACCTTTTTACTAGACTTATCGTGCTTACGGACACGTATATATATATATATATATATATATACATATATCCATATATAACATATGTACATATATAAAAATTTGAACGAATGGTGTTTTTGTCATGTGGGACCTCAAAATGAAAAGTTATCATGGCCTCGTGCTTAAATCTTACCATGAGACCTACGTTAATAGGTTCTTCCATATTGGGGAAATTTACTAAAATATCCTTTAAATTACTCCTCGAATTCTAAAAATTAACTTGTAATTTTTAAGAGGAAATGCTATGTTTTTCAACTTACACTTGTAAAGGAATTATTATTGGGGAATAAAGTTCTTTCACATTCATTGTTATGTATTTAGACTTAAGTAGCTTTATAATAATTTCAGTTTAACAAAAACATAACCAATATATGTGAAACATCTTAAATGTTAATTTATTTAATGTTTTGTAATTAAATTTTAATTCATCTTCCAGCCCTTAAACCTAGCCTTTTATATACTCACTGTATAAAAAACAATATACTTTTAGGTATCACTAGATACAAACAATACTATTAAGTTCCGGAATGTCAATTACAAAACCGTAATTAATAGGTTATTTTATTATTGATTTATTTGGACTTTACCTATCACTTCTAGTGTTCAAAACTACACTACGTTTCGGGAGGTAAGAAAACTCCTTCAGGTATCAAGTGAACCCTACTTACATCTAAATATCAAGTTCTTACAACTAACTTACCTACATTATTAAAGCCCATCGACTAAGGTAACGATCAATTTGTGATTTTTTTAAGTTTTAAAAATTGTAATCCAAGGTTTAATTTCGTAATGGATAATTTTATTATCTTTATCATTTATAAGTACCATATCCATTTGAACATAAAGTTGCAAATAAATAGTTTATAAAAAACAAATGAGTTTGAGCCTTAGTATGTATATTTATTATCTTCCTCATAACTTTCTTGAAACTTGTAGAAACTATATATTTTTAGTTTGATTAAACCCGTTATCACAGTGCTTTATAGTTAACTATAAGTAATAATAACTATTAGTTGACTTTAGTTTGCTACTATAACATGATTTACAGTGAACTTTACTTAACTTAAAAGTTTACGATGATTTGTGGTGTTCTGATGAAATGTTTTAAATGTATTGTTTGATATCATAGTCAAAACAGTACTTATTTTCAATATTCTTATAGCAGAGTTTTTATAGCATACGTATCGATTACTATTCCCGCAGTCTACTTTTTATGTACTGAATATAATTCCGTTATTTTTACAAAACTATACTGCATTACATTTCTACATTAGAATGCAAACCCAATGCTTTACATGTTAATTAATTACTTTAATTAACACCTATTATTTACTGAAATTCAACTGGTACATTTAGTTACCAATTCCTTTTTATAAGTCAATATTTGTTGTTATCGGAATCTCCTAAGAAGTGTCAAAAAATTGGTCATACATCAACAAATGCAATTAAATCCTAACGTAGGTCATATAATGTATGCCGCTTGATGGTCGGATGAAGTAAAACGTACACAAAATACACATGTTCCGCTCAAGGGCTATTATCGCACCGCAGTCATTGAATCGCCCATTGTCCTTCCCAGCCAATTTCAGCTCAAATTGCTGCTTTTATTAGTTTTCCACAACTTAATTTCCCGTATCAGTAACTTAATTTTAGCGTCACCGGATACAACGATGTAATTACAAAAATGCTATTAAAACAGTATGGATACTTTAATAGCAGAGATTTAATAACAACAACAAAAGAGTACACAAAAAAAATACTCCTCTATTTTTAAAACGATTATGATATAATTTAAGATGAAACCTTACACTCAATACGTTGTCTTCATCATCTGTCCGTTATGTGAATTATATTTAAATAAAATTACCGAATACCATCTCTAGTCGCTTCTTGTTAAGGCGGCCATACACTTGTGACGGCCCAAAAATCCCTAGACTAACAAAAGCCATTATTACGACACTGTAACTAAATAATTACAGTTTACCGTTCCTAATAAATAAATTTCTACCGTCACTAAAATCCATAATTAGAAAGAAGAACGGTGCTCTTAACTTTATTTCCATTAACTCATTTATTATTTCATTTTGAAGAGTTGGCTGGTACAAAATATAAAATCAACCACCAGACGCTAGGATATTTACTCCAATTTAATCTCAACTTATACGTTCTCAGAGGCCTGACCAGGCGTTGATATCAGCAGGAATGAGCGGCGTCACCAACTGAACGCTCGACGCCGGCTTAAGAGCGCATTTTCAGTGCCTCTTAGTTTGAGTAATGGCGTGAGTGATCTCGGGGGCAGCACTGAACAACGGAGTGTTCCCGTGACGTCACGTGCTAAACTATTTTCTGATTCGCTGGCTTGGTTCAGCGTCGTAAGGTAAGACGGAGGCCTCACCCCAGTCGCTGAGTTATTGATGATTAATTAGGACGCGTCATGTCTGTCTCTCCCTGTTCATTTTATTAATTGGCGTTTTCCAAATTTTAACTGTTAACCTTTAATAATTTAACTTAATTTTAAACTGTGATCTTTTGTTAATTGAATTCTTATGTGTTGAATAAAAGTATGGTTATCGGAAAAGTGTTTTTGATTTACTAAAAAGTACCTCGTGGTTCGGCGGTAGTTACACACTACCGGACTTTTTCCCGAACCAGACATCGCATCGATTCATAGATCAGACCGAGCACCGTGCACTCTGTAGACGGTTTTTGAAGAGAGGTCAAAGAAGGACCGATCCGATGTCTTGTTTGAGGCCTTGTATACGGGCTAAAGTCTGGTAGTGTGTGGCCGTCTTAAGCTATGCTCATCTCAATGATGATTGTCACACTAGAATCTAAGACATATAAATGCAATTACCGAATAACATAAATCATAAACATGTAATAGATTACCGGTACTAGCCCGCTCCGCACAAGAGAAGCGATCCGCATGGTTTAAACATAAAGGAGCGCCTGTAGAAGAGCATTATTTTAATTGAAACATGTCCCGCAGCTTATGAAAAGTTAACACGTTAGAGCTACTGATGATACAAAATATTTATCTTAATACTTGGAGTAAAACTTTTGTCATTAAAACGCGAAAGCAAGTACACAATTTTATATCTTTATAGCCCGTACCGCACATTCATATGGAGCGCTTTTAAATTTGTCAGTTAAATAATAATAATACGTTATGGAAGTCTTACAACTCTGTTTTAGAAGAGAGTGTAAACTCTGTTTTCACTGTTTAAGCACTCAATATCCGGTTGTATAAAGGGGAAGGAGAGTTGAAGTATTATGAATATTTGGAAACGCCCTGTGGCTATTGTACTCGGTGTAAGAAATGTATGTTGATTTAGTTTTTTTAATTAATAAACTAGTTGTCCTGTTGCTCGAATCCGAGCAAGATTGTACTCAACGAAAGGGTTCTTCAGTTTTAAACAAACTTAACAAAACATCTTATATTAAAACGGATGATAACAACGTACTTTCAATCAACACATAGTTTAAATTTCCGCGGTCGGATAGCGCCACTGTTCCGAAACTTCAGCCCTTTACTGTGTTTGTGATGGAATTTCTTAAAATTCTGAGACGTATTGGCAAATCTACAGAAAAATACCTTTATTTTGGCACCTCAAAGGCTAAAATCCGTCCAGCCGTTATCGAGTTATGTGTGACTGTGAAGAAAAAACCCTAGCATATTAATATGTAGATTTATATTTCCTGTCAAGGCGGAAACGAATCATCCACCAGTACAATTTAATCGAGAACGAAATCTTTGTCCCTCGTTTCTTTTTGCCATGATTGTTTGGGATATTGTAATTAGGGATTGTTTCAGAGTTGATAGTATAAATTCTAAACTCTTATCAGTCCCTATCACTCCGTCACCGAGTTATAGCCTGCGATCATGTGGAAAGTAATTAAAATTAATTGACTAACTATGTTACTATTTGTATCGAAAAAGATACTTGCCACATGTAAAGATTGTTTTTTTTTAATTTTTATTTAGTAAAACATACTATTTGTATTATAAATGCTAAATCACTTTAAATTTGTAACCCCTTTTTTAAAGTGGGAAGTGGCAAGTTGTAACTGTAGGTGCCGCTGGAAGAGTTATGTACTATTTGAGACATTCTATTTCTCTAAATAAGGGTTCTGTTTCTTTACACCGGGCCACCTGGAATTGAAGGATAGTATATTAATTAAGATGTAAGTCATCGTAACCCTTTTTATTCCAAGGAAAATTCCCTTTCTAAGGCTAAACCTCTATCCATCCTCATATTTTTAAATTCACGCAAGAAACATACTTCTTCTCTTAATTAATCGGGCTTTGCCCTCAAAATCTTCACTTTAGTCTCGCGATTAGTCTGTGTTGATTTCTTATGTTTTCTACTATCGTATATTTTGTCGTCTTCTGTATTTTTTCTTCATTCTTGTAACATAACTTTACCAACGGCAGCATTTACTTTCATAAATTGCAGTTTAATAATCAGCAACATTGTAAATCAATGTCAACAAGAATTATCACAATTTCGTGCAAACAGACATTGACACGTGATACGATGAATGACTTATATTGGCGCTATATTTATACACATTTGTAAAATAATCACATCAAAGTTTTATAACTAACAGTGGCGTATCAGACAATTTAGCTATTCTCAAAGTGATTAATTTTGTAGCGGATATATTCGAGCTGACAGTTTACAGCAGGGAAGAACTACATTAAACTGTCAACTCGAACATATCTGCCACAAAATCATTCAATTTGGAAACAACCATCTTGTCCGATATATCGCTGTTATTCAACTTCCAACTTACTATAAGCGTCGAAGAATATACTGTGATTAATATTACTGGTATTTACTGTCGTTTTTTGTTTTATATGAAAATATATGAGTGTGTTCATAAACTTTAAAGGTTTAAGATCATAAAGTTACAGACACCACAAAGAAACTCCTGCACGCTGTGTAAAATTCAGTTTAACAAGTATAACAATTTGTGTCTGACATCTAATAAATCAAAGGTAATTTACTCCAAAACATACCTTACATTGCAGCACGAGCATATAACACTTATGGTAAAAATATGTTAACAATTTACTTTATTTTTATGTTAGATATATTTCCTTTATGCACAAATGTGACTGAGACAAAAGTTTTAACTGGAACTCGTCACCATTAGGACGGGAATTGCGGTGTTAATTCTGTTTACTGCCACTAACTTGTTTAAGGGACCGTAATTGGCATCTTCTGACTGCTCTACCTGAATGAAGTTTCCATCAGCACTTAGTTAATTAAGGGAAATTACTGTATCGACTTTATTACAAAATTAATATGTTATACTTCTGAATTATAGAATAGTATATTTTTATTTGTGTGGTATGCTAAGAATATAGTTCAAAATACCAACAGTTGGAGGATAAAAACTAACTTTTCTTTTATTATTAATCTGAACTATGCAACTTTATTATTGCATATTACACCATAAATAAAAAACTGCAATACCGAAGTATACTAAATAATATAACAACTGTTATATTCACTATTTTAAATCATAAGAACACTTTTACAAATATTTTAACACAAATTCAAGGTTATTTACACAGGTCTTAGTTAATCAAAACATTTAGACAAAAACAAAATTTAAATCCTACAAATGAATAAAACTTTATCAACCACAGTACCTTATTGGTGTTTTCTAGGGGTCGTTTAAAACTCTGAAACTTGTCATTAAATCACCGTATATCGTATGCAGTTCAATCGGTTGCAACCAATGTGAAATAACATGTACATGCATTAATAACTGAGGTAATATAAATCTAATTAGTCACCAACGAAGCGCGTAATGTCACTGGACCGTTGATGGGATTGGTACTGACCACAAATTATCACCCGCGTTAACATACAGGGTTAATAAATGCAATAATAAATGCAATTAATAAATGCATTTACATTTATTACAACAATATAGTAGAAATTGCTGTTGATGAAAAACTTAAAATTTTAACTATCGGGGGAAACATTATTTTTAAAGTGACGATACCTTCAACAAGTTTTTTATGATCATTTCCATCTGTTTATCTGTGGCCTGGAGTGTATAATGCAATAGACCACATCACTGGTCTGATTTATAGAAATTGGTAATACAGAGATAATTCAACAATAGTACAAGAAGTATTTAGGTTTCATTTGTTTTTTAGTCCAAAGGATCATTTTCAAAAATATGTGCGATTATATTTGTGCGTTTAGGTGTATTATTGTACATCCTCTCATGTAGTGGACAACTCTGCTACAGCTATAACATTTACTTGAGACTGCTATATTGCATGACTATGTGTTGGCAGTGACTAGGCGTTTGCTGCCTACTGGTGTTTGTTATGACTACGATATAAACCAAAAGATACCTCATTTTGGCTCTTCGTTGACTTGTATACGCGCTTAAACCAACTAAAAGCAAAGTCGTGCCAATCAAGCTATTAATATAATACAGTTATTTCATAGTGTTAAAACTCATAATTAGAAAATGCGTAGTTAAGTGAGTGGTTTAACTGAAAGCTAATGCAAACTTTCAATTACGAGTAATCATACTCATTGTCATGCAAAGAACAAAACTTATATATTAAATTAGGCCTAACCCCACACAATTTGAGTTTGGACATTGTTCTAAATAAAGGTTCATTTAGATTTTAAGTTTAAATTAAATTTTATATGGAACAATTGCTCAAAACTAAAATATTTTAGTTTATACATCAATGGACATTTAATTTACTTCTTTCAAAGTAATTATTACTAGTCAAATTGAATTGCTTAGTAGGAGTTACTTTCGATTTTTTAATTTATCAATTGTAATTGTGTCATGGCTGCAACGATGTTAAATCTTTTTAGAAGTCATTGACGTTATAAACAAATCATGGCTTAGTATATGTTCATTTCTTGAAGGCACTGTTTTTACTGAAATACATTAATTTAAAATTAAAAAATTGAATCAGTAATGTAATTTTTCTAAGGCCTTTCATTTACAAAGTAAGCATCGTCAGGTCCCAAATGTAAAGTTATAGAATTTTCGTACTCGTAAATAAACATACAGTTTGTATAGAAAACACTAACAGCTAATTTTACATTTGTCCCCAAATAATAAAATAGTAGTTTTTATCCCAAGGAGCCAAGGTGGTTGATTTTGGTGCGCAATCGTTTTTTACAGAAAAACGACTAAGCCCCAAAAACACACTTATACTCCATGTGATGAACATCTGTTTTATCATACTGCCCATATAAGCCTTTGATGGTTGAAAAATTTAGACAAAGAATTAAGTAATTTGTATTGTTTTCGTAGTTAGGTTAACTTTACAATATTTACATTTCTTTTATTTACAAACAATATGTTTGTAACAATACCTTTGAAATACAAAAACGTAAAAGGAACAATAACAATATTTATGGTTAGCGCACTCAAAAATCAGAAAATTATTTTTCGGTGCGCCAGTATCAGAATAATATGATTTTACGGATTACTTATAGACCCAAAAACAGCTGCTTTTCGTGCAGTATTGTACAAATTATATACTGATTTTATGTTTTTAATTTTTAATTGATATATAATGATACTGTTTCCATTCAATGTTAGTATATTTATATGTATTTACCGTTACTCATTCACTTACTTCTCGTTCACCCCTCCAATAAGGTTATTTGAATTTAAACAGAAAGAAAGTGGCCGATCCCTTTTTCGAATCGTATTTCAGTCTCAATGGAAAGCTCTGTGAAGAAGTATGAAAGGCTTCTCTTATTTCCTCTCCCCTCTACATCAGATGTTTTAGCCCTTCTGAGATAGGGTTCCATCCACTCAGTAGGTACAGGTGGTATGTTTTATTTTAACATTAAACTTTAAAAAACATGAAGTATTATAATTCACCATACAAATTTACATATAAGTAATTTGTATTGTAAAACGCACTTTGAAGCAAATATATTACATTGAAGACCAACTCTTGCCTTGCTGACTCTATTTTTAATGCAACGATTAAGAAGTTATGTCGCTTAAGAAGTTTTGGAATGCAATAACATAGGAAATTAAAGCACAAAAGCAATATACAGTAATTATTTTACTTGGCGCTTACAAAATAAGCAAATTTTTAAAATCATAAATTATAAATCAGAATCATTTGTATTGTCTTATGAGAATTTTACATGTAATAGACAAAGTTATAATTGGTAATGGCTAAATAATCTATAATCAAACTACATAATATCACAGAGCTAATCTGCAGGCAGGCTAGACTAGGCTATGGCAATGCAAGTGATAGATAGTACTGGTAAAATAGATAGACAAGGCAAACACACCATGCAGTCAAAACAAAGAATATTTTGTTACCACGTGGGCCTAATCAGAACATTTAAACAAACACTCAAAACTTCTAAACTCAAAACTCTTCTAACTGTTACTATAGTTAGAACTTCCCTATATCACTTTAAATAAACGGTATCAGGAAACTGACACATACTTTCTCCCTTTTAGTGTAACTTCAATGAAAAATTACTTTTTATTTACTAAATATATAGAATATAAAGAACAGACGAATGTACAGAATATTTTCTTAAATAGCTGTTTTCAGAAATATTCACCCAAATCACAACATTCAAACTAAGTATCACATCTAAGTATCACATTTTTAAACTTGCCTATGCTTATATTTTGGGCTGTACCGGGCAACTTATTAAACATTTTTTGTCCGACCATACAATTTAAACTACTACAAATTACATTTTTTAAATGTATTAAATACTTGTTTTACTCGAAGACGGTTGTTCACAATTATGTGACAACAGATCATAATGGCTAATTTAACCTTTAATCCCTGACATCGTAATCTACAATCGGTGGGAATGTCATTAGCAAGCCCACAATGATTTGTTTAAATAAGTAATGTTTACACCGTACTTTTTTTTTATTTTCTCTGCAGTATTGAGTACAATCGCTTACTATTGTGAGTTGAAGACCTAATATAATAACATTTTATATTACCCAATATATATAATTACAAAATATATTAAATACAATAACACCAAAATACCTCACTGTTATTCATCTTGAATGCAAGCAGATGGCCTTTGAACTCTTTTTACATAGCAATCCAAAGAAACCTCTGCTTTAATTTTCACTTCCTTGTACTTCGAGGCGCTTTTCCTTTTCCGCCAATGTCGAACCGCAATATTCAGAATTTGGCTTCGTTGGCTTTTACATCTCTTGTAACTCAAGAGTTCTTTCATATATTTGATTAAGTTTTATTTTAAAATTTCCTCTTATTCTTTCCTTATCGGTATTGTTCGTTTTGAAACGTTTAAGTATTTCAGTAGTGTATACTTACTATATGATATTTGTATAGACAAAAATTAAAAATAATAATTTCAACTAGCCGGTGGCACATTCCCCTACGGGAATCTCGTAGACATAAAATGCAATTCAGCACAAACATAAAATGTAAACAACACATTTTAAGTCTGTAGTAGAAATATTGTTTACATCAGCGGTTTATTTCAATGTAATGAACGAACATGTGACATAAACCAAATTAAATGTTTATTCCATAAGTCATGGGGATGTTTAATCCATGGGGATTTGGGCTAGTGAGGTGAGACCCTGAGGTTGAAGAAAATAATCAATTCCTTTTAAAACGTTTTGGGAAAAACCCTTTAATTTGACACCTCCTACATCGAATAGATCGTAAAATAAAAAGGTAGTTGTCTAGTATTACTATCGTAAGTAATATAAGGATTACGTAGGGGATTAGAAAGTATAGGATCCAATATACCCAATTTAACCTAATAATATCACTAGTTTGCATATAATTATCAATCAATTCAAGCTTCAATGGCACATAATATACGGGTTTGTAACAAACTGGTGACTTATATGTCACTGAAGAAATGCAATATAAATAAAAAAAATTCCATTATAATGCCCTTACAGCTTGAGTTTAGTTTGAATGTTACTTTAGAATAAGGCAAACCCTTGTACTAAGTTAAATGTACTCATCAAAATGTAATGCCTTAGTAATTGTAATTAACGTATACGTTTATAAAATAAACATTGTAATTTATATAAATGTTACTGCATTATGTGTGTACAATGTGCATTACATATGTATCGTATTGCATTACTCATGTATTATACATTATGCATTATTAGATTACGTATGTATATCAATATGTATCATACCTTTTAAGCAGCCAATATAACAAACCAATGTCTCATACTGGCATAGTAATAAGTAACTATAATTTCTTTATTAGTAAAAAATAACTCGTAAAAGGTTAAAAACGATTTTAAATAATCTCTTGTTAACTACGGTGATTACACCACTGTGAGAGAGGTAAGTCTTATTCAAGAGAAAATTTATTTTTAATTATATTATTACTTTAAGTAAAGGATGATAAGCTTAAATCTGTGTAATATAGAATAAGTACTTATTATTCACATAATAATCGGCTGAAAATTTGTTTACAGGATTAAAACACTAGACTTTTTGGAATGACAATATATTATTTTTTATTTTGGCACCTAAAATCTGCACGCTTATCGAAATTATTTCGTACGTGTCCACTCGGTGAATTAATAACAATATTCCTCTTTAATGTTCTAATGTTCCAAACTGATACTTTTAACAGTTTGTCTATAAGTGTCGCAGTTGTCTATCAAGTTATTTTGTAACCCTTTCAGTGCTAAATTTCTGAAAGGAGTAGTTAAATCTGTGATATTTTGTTGATTTTGTTAAACAACTTTAAACAATAATATATATATATATATATATATAATACACACAAGTTTTAAAAAGATTTTTGTTTGGACCACTTATTGAGAACCAAGTCAATACTTGTGGTTTATAATAACGAATACTGTAAATATCTTAAGCCTTGAACCACCAACAATTTGTATGCAAGATACGACTATAAGTGGCCACCACTGTCCTGCCCCCAGGGAATAATGGCATTCTGATTGGTTACATTTACACGCGTTTTAAAGAACATTTAATAAATTACGTAGAACCCAGAAATAATTTTAAATATGGAATAATATATAAATCAATACATTCATAGAAATTAATACGAAATAATATAAGTATCAAGTAGATGATTTGCATGGTACTTGTTAAAATAATATAAAATATACTAGTAGCTTCAAGGGACCAAAGCCCCTAACCTTCAATACTCTACCTTGTCTGCTTTGACCACATGTCAGTTTGTAAACAAAGTAGAAACTTCCTCACATTTTTTAATGTAAACAAAGCAGACGTTTTTAAATCTCAATGCTTTTCTTATGGGGGACGTTTTATGTTATTTCTCGTTTGCTGGTAACTTTTCGGAAATACTGCTATTTTTCCTGAGTTCCTGAGATTGAGACCTTTAATTTGAGCCGTCTCCCATCATCCTGCAACTTGCCAAACTCTCACAATTTTGACTTCAAATTTTCGCTTACAGAATTATGTATAAAGTTATAAAAAAATTCAATTATTTTTCTCTTTCTTACATTCTAGATTATATAAAAGAAGTTAAGTTGAGTTTAACTAAATTCAATATAAAAATTGTCTAATGTAAACAAATCAAAAGGAAAATTAAGTTCATCATAAACAAGTTTGAAAACCAAACTAATGCCGGTAGTTTTGCAAGGAATCATTCGTCTGCTGTTGTTGTTTGACAACAAATTTCACCAATATATTCCATTCCAACATATTGGATTTGAGCTGATAATGTGAGGATAGCCTAGGGTCCAACTGCATGCTACTGCATATTTAAACCAGCATTTCTAGACCACTACATGCAGTGGTCTGTCATTTGGTGGTATCAAGAACATTGTGGTTATTTATTGATGTCGCCCGTATAGTCAAAAACTAATCCTTTTAGAGGGTTGTAAATCACGTGATATGCGGGGTCGGTTTAACGTCACGGTAGTGGTTTTCTTTGACGTGGATTCCATTGTATTTAGTATTTAGTAAGTTCAGTATTTGAAGCATAACCTCGTGTTTTTGCCCTTATATACCTAGTTCTCAAGCGGTGTAACACAGTGCATTTATATATATATATATATATCAGTAATAACAAATGATACTGAATTTAATTAGGAGTACTAGAAATCAGGAACAGCCGGTTATACAAGATGACACCAATTCAGTCATCGATCACGATCAGTCACACTTTTGTCTTTGTACTTCTAATTTTTACATTAGCCGCCAGTAGGAATAGATGTCTCCAACAATAGTATTCATTATATCTTGGTACTTTAATTTGTTTTCTAAAATTGACTCCGTTTTTGCACTTTTTATTTATATTAAAATTAAAAATTCCATAATAAATAAAAACCCCATTACAAAAAAGCACCTTGAATAAATATAAGGTGTTCTAGTTTCATATTTATATATATTTAGTAACTCAAATCTAATCAAAGCAAAGCAAATTAAATATCATTAAAAATAAATACACGCATTGGCTTGCGTCTAATTAAGTTTTAAACTTGAAAATACAATTATAATTGATTTTTATAACTACAAACCATGATTAACTTACTTACTGTTACCTTTTTTCTGAACTACAACAGAAAGCTTACCGTTTGCTTATTGCTTCATTTTACTTCCAAATATACGTTAAGCTAGTTGTTTTATATTACCCTAACCGTAATCGGGATTTTAGTATTTTACTGTTCTGCATGTATAACATGTTTTCTTTTCACGGGGAGTTGTTTGTTTATTATTTGTTTTAGCGAATTTCCCCTATAGGGAAGAAGCTATTACCGTAGGTCTCATGGTAAGACTTAAGCCCGAGACCATGATAACTTTTCATTTTGAGGTCCCCAGATGCCAAAAACACCATTCGTTCAAATTTTTATATATGTATATATATATATATTTATATATATATATATGTGTCCGTAAGCACGATAACTCTCGTAAAAAAGGTCCGATCTTAATAAAATTTGGTACAAATGTGCAAAGTACCATTTATTTGAACGAGTTCGAAAACCAGATGAATCGCACCATCCGAAGGGGGGTTTTGGGGGGGTTTTGTACCCCAAAAATGAGGTTTTTGGGGTTTTCACATTTAATTTTAATTTAAATCAAATTTTAATTTATACCATTGAATTTAGCTTAAAAAAACAAACAATTTGGTATTTTGAGCATTGCTCTACGTCAATTGGTTACCGAGATATTGAAAGTGCTAAACACAGTACGTTGTCTAATGTTATTCTTATGGAGAAAAAGGAAAATTGTATATCTCGCTTATTTATGAACATAAACTGGCGAAATTTGGTATATGGCTTGATCTGGTTATGGTTTATTGTTTTTTGCACAAAAAAACAATTTTTCGCCTATGGCTCCTGTAGCAGCAAACCTAGGTACTCGGTCCCCATGTTATTCTTATGGAAAATACTTAAAATGTTATATATCGCTTATTTATGAATGTATATGGATGAAACTTGGTATGTGACTTCACTAAGATGACTTTAATTGATATTTGCATAAAAACCCATTATTTTGTGTGCCTTGTTGCAGCAAACCTGCGTACTCATCCCCAATGTTATTCTTATGGAGAATAATTAATATTTTAAATATCGCTTGTTTGTGAATACATTTCTTATAAATCCTCTTAAGTGTTATAATGTGTTATGTTATATATTCATTGGAAATTCGCTGAGTATGCAGGTTTGCTGCGACGGGGGTATTTACTTTTACATGCTAAACAACAAAGGACGCCACTTATATTCCATCAATAAAACTGTATCATTATGAACGTAATATATAAAAATCACACTGACAATTCCTAATGGCTAATACCAAATTAAATAACTGCAATGGTAGCTGAGTTTTCAATAATAATGAGTTCTCGTCATATACGTTGAGCTGGGTAGGCCCCAATGCTCATCTGAGAGAAAAGGTGAAACTCGGGATTGTACAAAGCTTAACAAATTAAATAGTTAAAGACTAAATTTTAGGACTGCCTCGTATCATAACAACGTTTACCTCTAGACAGAACAGAACAGTTGTAAGCGGACCTGAGGGCAACGCAGTATTTGTTGTTTATAGTAATTGTATAATTAAACGAGCTATCCTTTAGGTCGTTGTTAAACTGCTTTAATAAGGCATTAATCATATTTTCGATTGCAAAATCTTTAGTTATTCAAATTAGGAAACGAACCCCATTTTTTTGTAAATAATACAAAGATTAATAATGCGTGATTCTCTCTTTTGTTGCAGGTAAGAGCTCAAATTCAATATTGCTTCAAGTTTTGATTTCCAGGTAGGTGTTTTGAGCATTGCATGGTATTTGTACAAATATTTTATCTGATGAAAAATATTGATCATACATAATCAACTTTCCGTAAGTTTAAAAAATTCTTTATTCCTTATTCTAATTCTTCATTAAAAAAGTAAGTTAAATAAGGTAATAAATTTAAAAATTTACTACTTTCTCTGCGTTTTTATTAGATCCGTTGTTTTATTTAATTTTGTAACTGCATACAGTTATGTTTTCTGGTGGTATAGGTTATTAATCATATTTTTATGGAAAATGTTAATAGTAATCAAGAAAATCTAGTGTGACATTATACTTAAAGACACTTTAAATACTAATAAATTATTTGTTTATCATAAATATTATTTTATAAAAACTTAGAAACGACTCATCTTTTTACTTTTTATACAACAAAATCTTGACAGATATAAACATTACATACTGTATTAAATTATTACATTGTTACATTCTGTATTAAATCTTGAAAGAGTAAACATATCCTAAGTTGGAAATTAATATCAGATGTACTGTATACCTCCTAAAATAAAACTCAGCACTGAATTGTTGTCTTTGTTTTACTGTTCTGGGGGATATGGTGAATAACGTTTGGAATGGTCCTGTAATATATTTAGAGGTGTAGAGTTCGATAGAGGGAGAGGGAGAGGGGGGAAATGAATCTACAAGACAATATTGGCAACCAAACAATTGGAACTATCAATTTTGGAATTGGCCCGCTGTCTTTCAACCATCCTGGTGTTCATGTCTTTGAAACACACTGTTCATAAATGGCTTACAATATAACGTTATACAGCCTTAATTTATAAGCTTAGACCTTATTTCGAAATAAATAAAGCCTTTCTTCATTTTATCGAGCGAATCGCAATTTTTCATTACCACTGTTTATGGTTTAAAAACAATTTAAGATAAACTTATGTTTAAACCTGTTTAAGGAACGATAGTATTTTACTAAATATAAAATAACCTCCGTAAACTTAGTTATTTATATAGTATATAATCTCTCATAATAGTGCAGATGATTTGTCAAAGATCCCAATTTTCCTGGTGATGCAACTCAATTTATTCTATAGTATTTTAAGTTGAAAACATGTGTTATATGAATGTTATAAATACCTAACATCAAATAATTGTACTTTATGACAACTTTTTTAAATAATTAGGTTTATTTTAGATTATTCCGAATTATAATATTTTACGAGTTAATATTTATTTTTATATTCCATATGAAACTACCAGATAACAAGATATAAAGTAACATAACGAAATTATTTGCGTTATAGTTAAAAATGAATATCGATTTAAATTTCAAATATTTAAAATTAAATATAATCACAACAAATCGGGATCTACAAATTAGCTACACGTTAGTCTGCCACCAAAACAAAATTGTTTCTCATACAGTGTTTGTTTAGTATTTATTTCAAAGGCATTAGACAATTTATTATGAACATCAATTAACTTAATGTTGATAAGGTAAATATAAACAAATCAGACTAGTAGTTTGCACACCAAGACGATAAAAAATAAGCCTAAATGATTCAACTTGATAATAAATATTTTCTCAGTTTTTTAGCTCGCCCCAATAACACATGACATTAGATAGTTTTTTAATACATTTATAGAAAGTGGTACGAATATTCTTCACATATTATTCTTATCATATTGATGCTTCTTATGTTTAAGGTAGGATTAGGTGAAGTTTGGGGAAATATTATAATAAGGCTGAAACACACAGTAGTTTATTTGTAGAGAAGATTAACAAAAAATGTAACTATTGAACTTATTGAACACCACAAGCTATCATAATAGATTGCAAGAAATACTCATTTATTATTTTTATTTATTATCCTGTAGGGAACGTTACAGTTAACCAACACTCAGTGCAAAGAAAATAAGTCACTCATGACCAACGTCTAATTCGCAGAAGGGTGCGGGATTCACTGCTTTGGGAGCAGTCATTGATTTTGTAACCTATTTCAAAAGCAACACTTCAATTACACTTACTCTAGGAAGCTTAGTGTTTGTAAATGTAAATAACGTAGCCTGAAATCAGTGGCAGTGTCCAATCAGTGCCAGAAATTTGGTAACTGTAGCAAACACAGTATACATTAGATATATTACTTTGTGTTTTAAACGTAAAGGCAGAATCGGTTTTTATGAGTTTGAAAACCAGATAGATGGCATCATTAAGAGATAAGAGGGGTTTTGTACCCCAAAAATGTTTTTTTTTTATTTTCATATAATTATTTTAAATCCCTAATTTTAGTTTGCACCATTGAATTCAGCTTAGAAGAACAAACAATTTAGTATTTTAATTATTGCTCTAATTCAATTGGTTACAGAGATATTGATTTTGCTAATCACGGTACGTTTTCCAATGTTAATCTTACGGAGAATAAGTAAAATTGTATATTTCGCTTATTAAAGAACATATGTTAATGAGACTTGGTATGTGGCTTCATTTGATTGGGGTTTATTTTCATACTAAATACGGTTTTTGTGGTCCTAATGGCAGCATACCTGCATACTCACCAGCTACAATGTTATTCTTATGGAGAATTTTAAACATGTTTTATCTCGCTTGTTTATGAACATAAATTGGGAAAACATGTTACGTTGCTTCAACTGGTGGTGATCCATTGATATTTGCATTAAATTCCGAATGTTGTAGTGATTGATGTAGCAAACCTTCGTACTCAGTCCTGATGTTTTCTTATAAATAAAATGCTATAATATGTTTTGATGAAACCTGGTAAGTGTCTTCATGACGTAGTGAGGCACCATTTGAAATTCATTGAGTATGTAGTTTTGCTGCAACCGGGGTATTTTATCGCTAAACGAACTCTAAATTCACTCACTCGGTCGTCTGACGAAATTTTAAAAACATTTTAGAAAGGTATTAGTTAGTAACATTGTCTGAGTATATATTTATAAAGGCCAGATTATTTACTTAAAACTAACGTGTTATCACATAAAACTTTACTTTAAAAGTTATATTTGTTTTTTATTTTAAATTTAGAACATATTTTTAATTGTATTCCTTTAATTTAAGTGAAACCATAGAGTTTTGATGAACACAAATCATAGAAAGTCATTAAATGAAAAATAAACTGAATATAAAAAGATTGAATTCCTATAAACACTTAAGCTTCTTTTCGATAAAATCGTTATAGAATCAGTCACGCCAACGTTCGCCTCAGTGGCTCATCAAGAACAAATTAAAGGTGAAGGACTATTTATGGTTATCTTCTTTTTCCAAAGTTACAAAGCTTATTTTTGTGTTTCTTTTAGAGGAAATAAAATACTTAGTACATATGTGTCAAGATAAATATAATTTACAATTAATAATTAATTGCATGGTTATTATAATTATGATTGTATTTCTAGTTTCCTTAGACAAATTTTACGTAACGACAACTATTTTCTAAAATGGTGTTCAATGAAAAACATATCCCCCAATAACATTGAATACATTTGCTTTTTAGCTTGTAAAGGGCTCTATATTAATTCAGTGCAAATAATTATGCAAATGAAGTGAGAATTTGTATTCAAGAAATGCTATTTTAGAACTCTTACTGTATTACATGTGTCATTAAAGTGTATTTCGTAAAGAGCTGTAAGTTAAATTATATTATACAGACTCTCGGATCATAATAAATACAAAAGGCAGCGAAGCGCGGTGGCAGGGCTACCTCTGCTATTGGCAAACAATAATTCACTTGTCACTTTTACGTGAATTTCCTCTCACTGACTGAAATTTTCTTTAAAATCTTTCAATTAATACTTTTGCACAATATAAATTATCTTCCATCATTAATAGTTAAATGCTCTCCCGATAAATGATGGGAAAATTAGTTAGTTACGGTGTCAATCGTCATTTTAATTCGGCCTAAAATAATTAGACCGTATTTCTTATAACTGTTCAGAAATTAGATCAACTATTTGGTCTCTGTAATGCGGTATGTTGTTGCATATAATTAATCTATATTCAGATCAGATATCGATATGATGATGATGACTGTGCAAGGAACGATATTTGATCGTTCATTTTGCACCAAAGAGGTAATGAGAACTAAAGTAAGAGATGACTTTCAGATTACATTATTACGGGTTTTATTACAATGACTATTCTTGGAATTCACTTAAGTTGTTACTTCTTTTTTTGCAATCACTCTCTTATTTACTACCTCACAACGGTGAGCCAGTGACTTACCACATGACTTAAGAAGTTAAGTAAAGGCCAAACCATTGATTTTCCCAGAGTAACGGTGAAATAATAGCCTGGCTACGTGCACAATGGATATCTGTAACGAATTTTCTATATTATATTTCTCTCTGCAAGGAAAGCGAGAAATCATGCATTTACCTTTAATTTGTCTTTATGTACAAAAAGATGTAGGGTATACTATAATCTATAGTGTTCATTTTAAAATAAACTAAGGAAAGACATTTTTAGTCACCTATTAAGAATTTTTATTTAACTGTCATTCAAAGTTTGACATAATATATAAAATAAATGTAGCATAATTTTACTTATCCCTTTAATACTCGAATCCACGTTTGAACATGGTTCAAATGGATCATAGCCCTATTGAATAAAGTTGGAGTTAAAGTTAACAATGTCCTTGATGTAACTAGATAACTAATCAAGGGAGCTAGTCAGTTAACCAAGGGATTCAAGGGGGGATTCAAGTACAATAGGGTGACAATGGGTAGCAACAACTTATCTAAAATTTGCAAGGACTAAGACATTAGGACTGTTGCTAAAATCAGTCTGGAGTAAGTGGTTAGGCTACAGTACCAACCCCAAAAATCAATTGCTACTGAGATGCTTTGTCAATTTATCCTTCGAAATAGTGCACTAAAATATATAGTAATAATTTACATTTCAAATTATTTAACTCCTGATTATTACAGGACCACATTAAACACCAATTAATAATAGAGACTTAGACTAATTCGTTTTAAAAGGCAACGAATGTCAGTTGTACGGTACTAGCCTATTTTAACGTTTGTTTTTATAATAGTCTTTTCAGATGCATATCATAAAATAGTGATGAATGTACAGGCTTTAAAATCATGTGGACGGACAAAGTGAGTTAAAAAGAGCGCACACAAATATTTAACATACTTACAAAATGACGACTTATGTGTAAAGTCAAGTATACATTCATTGCACGTGTAATGCAAGTGCCAATCAACAGTTTTGCCACCGGTGGATGCGGGGCTCTGATGTTGATTTTAGCCGAACGCAGTCTCTCGGTGTTTATCTGCAACGATCGGTAAGCGTGCTCCCATAGGTAATAAAGTACCTATTTACGCAAAAGCAGCTTTGTGTATATTTTCCATAAAGTTTTCCTATTTACATTATATAGTAAACAATAATGTTTTGTAATTGTAATATGTAAGTAGTACTGTGTTTGATAAGTGAAAGTTGAATTGTTTTGGATAAAATTAGTTCATCAACTGAACTATAAAAATAATTTCTGTGTAACACAACGTATTGCTCAATTTAACAAATTACGTGTAGTACGTAAGTTTAAGGAACCCCAGTTCAAACAAGTTTTGTAATTATTTACTTAAATACTATTACTATACATCAACTATCCTTCAAAATTATATTATTATTATAATTATAATTATTATTATATTATTATTATAATTATTATGTTTACATTATCGCAATTAAGAGTTTTAATTAAATCACCTGGCCTTTAATTAACTTTTGTTTTTTAGTTTGACTTTGATCATTAGCGAACAATAGCGTCTGTAGACAGGTGCATTAATATAATTAAAAGTAAATAACCCGTTGTTTTCAGGAATTGCGTTTCTACCAAGATAACCTGTACCTCTCAATGAAAGGTAAACATAAACAGCTTATTTGACTTCATCCCCGTGGCATCATAGCGATTTACATTTTAAATTCAACATAAACCAATATACAAATATTTCTTAATTTAATTTACAGTATCCCAAATATACTAAAAGGTTAAGTTCTTATTTTTACACAATAACAACTTTTTAATTTTTTTTATTTTACCTGAAGTATGCCATAACAACTAACTCTTCGTCTTATATTCGCACTTAACAAATTTATACCAATTAGTTTTATATTTCGATTGTCTTTATTTTTATATAATTACTCAATAAATAACTTACAATTGTGTCCATTTTAAATTTAATGTGGCGTTGGAAATTGTATCTACAATATAGAGTCCAACATTAAAGCATTCAGTAATTTCGCACAGTATAATGGCGCATCTAGATAGAACTAAATATTAAATAAGCCTGTGGAAAACATGGTACAACTTGAAAGCTAGCCATTAAGTTAATCAAATAAAGTGACTGAGTAATTAACAACGATAAATACATAAAATCTTGCTATATTACGCCAGGTCTAATTGGCCACAAATGAGGCATAGATTGACACTAAATCACTGATGGGATTGAACCTGACCACAAATTACCATTCGCGGTAATGCTGTGTTCACTGACTGCGGCGATGTCATCGACTCTCGTCCATTCGTGATAATTACGTTGATATCAATATACAACTTTGCAAAATTATTCATTAGTTGATTATATTTTACATTTATCACCAGCTTTACGAAATCTCTAAACTAAACTCCAATAGTTTTCAAATATAATTAATTACTAATCCAAATTCGAATCCAAATGAAAATGTTCCAACACTCCTTTCTACATTAGCTTACATCCGGTGACCAATCTAATAGATATTTCAACCCTCAAATGGAACAAATATTATTTTACCACAGTTATAGTGGATCAACATTACACTGCCATTCCCAGCCAAAACACTCACCACAACAGAGGTACCTCAGTGTTAGTAGGTAATGTGTTCAAACACAACAATTCGAAATGATATTGAACTTATCACATAAGCATAAGTGGAGCCACATTTTTTATTTAAAACAACTTTTAAAGATTTTGCAACAAAGAAAATGCTGTTTATTTCAACATAAAGTTTAGGTTTGGTATCGTAATTTACTCACAAATATAAGAGATTTTTGTATTAATATCGCTAAACAGTTTTGTATACAAATATCAAGCCATAATTATCATTCAAATAACATATTTATGATTTTCATCTTTAAGTTAATCTCTTATGAGATTAGTTATAAAAGAGATATACTTCTTTTTTTTGGTTTGTTACAAACTGTTGATTAGGGCAAAGGTATTGGTTACGTTATCAAACTAAAGAAATACGTACGTTTGGGGTTTGAGCAGGCTTTGGGTGGAGGTGTTTTCGTAGTATATTGTGAGTGGGGTCTGATTTCCAAAATTTTCTTGGTAACATAGTGATTTTAATTTGTGTAAATAAAGTGTTTTAGATTTTTGTTTGAGTCTGGTTATACACAGCAACGTTTAAAGCTGTTACCCTTTACTGGTTGTTATCTTCCATAGCATAAGTTGAATGCATTGTTTAAAAACATAGAGTTTCTAATAGTGTCCTATTTTTGATATCACGACTTAACGCGATTTCAATCAACGTATAGTCTACTTTATATATCTATCTGTAAGCGCAGCTGGTCAGGACTTCAAATCAAAACGCACATCACTAACCATCCAGCCACAGCAGCAAACCTTCATTGGTTGAAAGCCAGAAGCAAATTAAATTAAAATAAATGTAGCTATGATAAACGCGAGTGGTTTTTCATCTGTGCATAACAGTCCAAAGGAATTTCTTACTTTTATTGTTACTTAAGGGATCTTCCTTTTCGGCCCCCAGATAATGTCTATCTAGTTGTCTTCGAATATTCTACAAGAGGCTATAGGGTAATCTAATGGCACTCTTTCAACACTTTCGCTGCGTTTGACATGTTTGAACATGAAAATCTCATATGTTGAGCAATGTTCCGATTTCGGGACACCGGCAGCAGAAACATTAATTATGTCTCATATTCATTCGTGTCCTTATAAGAAGTACCACATTTTGTCCTTACTAATTTAGACTGTATATGTATTCTTAAGATGAATTAAAGAATATACTCTTAAAGATCCACGTAAACTTCAGCAGATTTAGCATCATCCCATTCAACAGAGTTATTTATAGATGATAGATGTGAGTGCCGTTGGATTGAGCTGACATTATTGGTATAGTCCGAGTTCAATGCAACCGGGTGAACTCTGATGGTGGAAACTATAATTGTTCAACAACATTATTGCTTCATCGGAGTGTAATTAAAAGGCGCGTTGATATGGTTCGAGTGGTATCTCAGTAGCATCCAAGTTGTATCTGAGTGTGATTGAATAGTGGGTTGTTATGGTTCGAGTGCGTCCGATTAGCATCCACATTGTATCCGAGTGTGATGGAATGGCCTGTTTTATGGTTCGAGTGGCATCTCAGTAGCATCCAAGTTGTATCTGAGTGTGATTAAATGGTGTGATGATATGGTTTGAGTGGCGTCCGATTAGCATCCACATTGTATCCGAGTGCGATTGAATGGCCTGTTTTATGGTTCGAGTGGCATCTCAGTAGCATCCAAGTTGTATCTGAGTGTGATTGAATAGTGGGTTGTTGTGGTTCGAGTGCGTCCGATTAGCATCCACATTGTATCCGAGTGTGATGGAATGGCCTGTTTTATGGTTCGAGTGGCATCTCAGTAGCATCCAAGTTGTATCTGAGTGTGATTAAATGGTGTGATGATATGGTTCGAGTGGCGTCCGATTAGCATCCACATTGTGTCCGAGTGCGATTGAATGGCCTGTTTTATGGTTCGAGTGGCATCTCAGTAGCATCCAAGTTGTATCTGAGTGTGATTAAATGGTGTGGTGATATGTTTCGAGTGGCGTCCGATTAGCATCCACATTGTGTCCGAGTGCGATTGAATGGCCTGTTTTATGGTTCGAGTGGCATCTCAGTAGCATCCAAGTTGTATCTGAGTGTGATTAAATGGTGTGGTGATATGTTTCGAGTGGCGTCCGATTAGCATCCACATTGTGTCCGAGTGCGATTGAATGGTCTGTTTTATGGTTCGAGTGGCATCTCAGTAGCATCCAAGTTGTATCTGAGTGTGATTAAATGGTGTGGTGATATGTTTCGAGTGGCGTCCGATTAGCATCCACATTGTATCCGAGTGCGATTGAATGGCCTGTTTTATGGTTCGAGTGGCATCTCAGTAGCATCCAAGTTGTATCTGAGTGTGATTGAATGGTGTGATGATATGTTTCGAGTGGCGTCCGATTAGCATCCACATTGTATCCGAGTGCGATTGAATGGCCTGTTTTATGGTTCGAGTGGCATCTCAGTAGCATCCAAGTTGTATCTGAGTGTGATTAAATGGTGTGGTGATATGTTTCGAGTGGCGTCCGATTAGCATCCACATTGTATCCGAGTGCGATTGAATGGCCTGTTTTATGGTTCGAGTGGCATCTCAGTAGCATCCAAGCTGTATCTGAGTGTGATTGAATGGTGTGATGATATGTTTCGAGTGGCGTCCGATTTGCATCCACATTGTATCCGAGTGTGATTGAATGGCCTGTTTTATGGTTCAAGTGGCATCTCAGTAGCATCCAAGTTGTATCTGAGTGTGATTGAATGGTGTGGTGATATGTTTCGAGTGGCGTCCGATTATCATCCACATTCTATCCGAGTGTGATGGAACGATGTGATTTTATAATTTGAGGTTGCGTCTGAGTGTATTCGAGTTTAACCGGTATGTATCAGCTTGGTCCTTGTCAACTCTTCATAAACGTTTGAGGCAAATATAAAGTACATTGTCTTGAAGGGCATTGAATTAATGAAGCAGTTTAGCTGATTATCTAAATAAACTAACACTCACAAAATAGGTATAAATGTATATGGTTATCCTATATGACTTTAAGGTGTCATAACTAACAAACTATTTTGACTATAATTATGTATTTAATAGAAAGTAAAGGAAACCCTTGATTTGATCGTTAGATATAAATGTGGATTATAATTTCCCGATTACATTGAAGATAAAAGGCAAATCTGGGTACTGGGTATCTTTATAATATCTTCGTTCAAAGACTTAACTATAGATTTTCAGGAGTAGCAAAATTAAACTGGCGAATAAGAAACTGGTTGTTATTTAGTAAATACTTTCGACTTAATTTATTTTTGAAATTAACTCTTTCGATATTCATTCAACACTGAAATAAATCTTATCACTGTTTCTGAAACCCATATTTTTATCATATTTTGGGTTTCAATAAGTAGCTTGTCTAACAAAGGAAGGATTAACGTATTGGTGGGTACAACGTAATATCGTATATAATACTAGTTTTAATAATACAACTTTGTATTTAAGGTGTATATTTCTGTTGCTTTAATAAAGCAGAAACATAATCAACATAAGTTAAAAAATATGAACTTTAAATACTAGCTTTAAAAATTCGATTTTATATTTAAGGTGTACATTCTGTTGCTTTACTAAAGCATAAAGATAATTAACATAAGTTAATAAATATGAGCTTTAAATAACTACTACTACGAAAATAGAAATAAATAACGGTTAATTATTTTGTAATCAAAAAAATTATGTTTATATATTTATTTTGATGAATTCTTAACCTATTTTCACATTCCAACAATTCGATCAAATGTGGAATTAATGCCTTGCTCCCGCGGCCATCAAGCAAGTAATGCTGGCGTTAATTCCGTTAACTATGAGTAACTTGTTTAAGGCTACGTAATTGGCCACCACTGTCCAGTCCCCAGTCACGTAATGCCAATTTAATTGGCTGTCGTTATTAAACGTTGCATAGTTACAAAGGAAAGTGTATATAATAGAACGTTGCCTTTAGATTGTCTTACGTTTCTTACTTATGTTCTGGCTGTTATTTAATATAGCTTAATATTTTGTGACCATAGCCCATCATGTTTAATTGGTACTTAATAATGCCTCGATTAAAGGCTGTTGAGGTTATTTCAAAATTGTTCCTAAGTTTTAAATTCATACGTATCTGAATCTTTGGTGAAGGGCTAAAGTCTACGGACTCTAAACCATGGCGTGGCCCGTTCTTGGGTTCGAATCCTAGTTCTGGCCAGTCAATATTAACAGTACTGTCGTACTGTAACGGCCCACCTCATTCGTTGATGGATACGTTCCACGCACGGATTTGTGTTCTAGGTGGACGTACAAAGGAAGACTAAAAGGCTACACGACAAATTGCTCCTCACTGAGCCAAGAACGTACTGGAATAAAATTCCGGTAGACTTTGTGGGGTCTAATTCCCGATATCATTAAGTGAAAGGGCAACTGGTTATTGATGAAGCCCGGATCATCGAAAACTAATCTGTAACGGTTTGAAAATCACATGTCATGCGGGATTGAAAGTCCAACAGGGCTTGCCATAGGGTCTTTTCTGTGATGTAGTTTTGATTTGATTAATTTATTGACATGTAATTAAATATCCTACCTGCTAACTCGTTGTTGGTGATGGATTCCGTATTTTAAATGTAGCTCCATTTGAAATATCTTTGTACAGGAACTATGTGAAAACGATTATTTCGGAAATTACTTATTCATACAAGTTTTATCTAGTTAAATTTGACGAAACGTACGAGTATAAAGGAATAACGGACACCGGTTGCCTGTTACCCATTACCTCCTAACCTCCGTCAGGTTATACTGCAGATGCGAGCTCTGGACAGGGAATGTAAAAAAAGGCCTATAAGAAGAACTCAAAAGTTCTTCTTATAGGCCTTCTAGCTATGAGAAAAGCTTTCAAACGTGTTGTCAATATATCCTAATTTATTTGTTAAGGGCTGAGCAATTCTTAAAGAAGCCTAACAGAAGAGGACGTGGTAATATATGAGCAGGTCCTGTTAAAAGATTAAAAGGCTTAAGATAACTAATTGGATTTTTTGTTATGTGGTTTTAAGTTTGTATTTGATCATTATGTGACCCGTATTAATGTTTTTCTTGGTTTTTTCCAATTCTGTTTTAAAGAAATCTTTAAAAGGGTACTTTTACGTCAACGCTTTCATTAACTGAGCCAAACATAAACTAAATCCATTTTATGCACATTTTACAGCGTGTTAATTGTATTTATACCGCTGTTGAAATCTCAGAAACCTCAAGAGGAAAATTTACAAGGGAGGATATCCCTACTTTTAAGTAACTATTGAAAATATAATTTCTGAATTTCAAAATTCGGCCACCATTTTCCAATATGTTGGCTAACCTGATAATTTAAAATGGAAATCGCCGTTCTTCTGTTTTGTTTTAGATCAAAGACGTAATTTAAAAAAATATTTAGTCTTTAGAATATTTCCCTAAACCTCAACTCGTATAGACGTAGAGGTGATATAATTCAATATTTTTACCTTTAAAACTTCATAAGGCACAATATAAGCTGTTTTTTTTTCGAAAACCGTCAGTATAAACAAAAGATTCCAAGTATAATAATGTATCAGTATAATATATTATTTTTGTACATTCACAAAAATATGCGATTTCAAACCAATTCATAACTGCCACCATTTTGAACAAATATGGAAAGTTAAAAATATTACAGGAAAACGCAGTCTTTTTAATATAATGTAAATTAGGTGAAGTAAATTAAAATGTCTCTTTCTCCATACCTCAAATTTAGAAAAAAATATCAAAGTAAAAAAATGGCCTAAATTAAGTCCAAAATTTAAAAGTTAGCCACCATATTTGAAAATGAAAACTGTATTTGTAAATTCAGAATTCGTATAAAAGATAGAAAGTGTCTCCACTGGTAGGTTTTAGGTGATCCAAATAAAATGGAACACACTGCGTAGAACTAAGCGGCAGTGAGGTGAGCGAGGCAACTGTAATCTGATTAGAGGTTGTCAGTTGAGTTACTCCAGACATTACCGTTGAGTTAACTGAGCGAATTAACTGTGCCAGGTTTATGTTTGAGATATTAGTGTCTTGTAATTTCATGGTTTTATTTTTATATTCGAATTGTGGACAACTCCCATAAACTCTTAGCCTTGCCCCGTTCTGGTGCCTTTTTGAAACCATGGGGTTTAACCAACGTTAAAAATCGTACGCAAATAACTTTTTTACAGTTATTTTACTTTTTTATTTTGTTATATCCTTGACTCTATACAGCCAATGATTATCTTTTTCAAATTATGGTTTTCAACTATTTTAGTAACTACGATTAAGATAGGATAACTATACACATTTTCAGACTAATTATCTTATCTTATGAACAGTGATTTTGTTATTATTGTTAGTTACCAGTATCATCAATTCGGTAACTTTTTTACTAATAATACAGTTATAAATAATAAAAAACTCTTTTCTGAATAATTTCACTTCGATCGAGCTTCCCAATAAAGTCCTAAATCGACTATTAAGCCACTGAATATAAATATAAATTTGAATGAAACTACTTGAATGAAACGTAATTCTCGGCAATTCCTTGCTTGAATGACTTTTAAATTTGCTCTTTCATGTTTACAAAATACATTTTTCAATTTACATTACTTGCTTTTTCAGTGTACCCGTGAATTTAAAATATTTAAACTATATACTTTTAATTAATATTGGTAACATACTATGCAGTAATTGACTTTTTAAAATTAATGTAGACCTACATATATGTAAACAATATATACTAGATATTCCACCTGTCATAACCAGAGCTTTGATTATAATAACTAGAGCTTTGATTTTATAATTAATTATGATTCTTTAAAAGGCCTTTAAATACGTACACCAGCTCGAGTGGATTACATAAACTGAAGACCTATTTGTAAATTATAATCAAATTGTTAAAGTTTCATTGACAAGATGTGAAAATAAAAATAAGCACACACAAGCTGAGGCAGAAAATTTAAACATACGTTCTCTCATTTCAACTTCCAGGTAAAAATACAAATATCCGAGATTTTTATATTTAAAAATGTGCATCTAATTAGCATGTAACATTGCTATTTTGTTGCGTCCTATGTAAGGAAGGTAAAACTCTATTTTATTTTCTCATAGTATATATATATATCATATAGATATATATATATCATATAGATATATATATATCATATAGATATGAAGGATATATATATATATAATAGTATGTAAAAAGCATACCAAGTATAAAGTATTCTAATAGAGATAGTTTTTTTTTTCTAAAAGTTTTACCTAAACTTATGCATTGCAGGAAGTACAGAGTCATTTGCTACAGGCAGGGGTTTTAAGAAGGGGTGCTCATCACCAGAGGGTAGGCGGCCATATACTCTTAATATGCTCAGTTGATCAATGAGTTCCCAATATTTTATGGAACCAATAAGAGAGAAACGATTAGTTGATGTTTCTGAATAAATATCACGAAAGGAAAATGAATTGTGTTTACCGCCTAGTGACATTTTAAATTTGTTTCCTCAACTATTTATACATTAGGATATATAAATACCTTCGTCAGCAGTTCCAAAATTAATCCAAACGTGTGTTACATATGTTTCAGCTTTATGCCATTTTCAAACACCAGGACAGGAAAAATCCGCTTGCATTGCTTCGTTAAATTTAAAAATCCACACCAAACACATAGTTGACATATATTTTCAACTTTAACGAAGCAATGCAAGGGGATTTTTCCTGTCCTGGTGTTTGAAAATGGCGTAAAGCCAAAACATATGTAACACACGTTTGGATTAATGTTTGAACTGCTGATGGAGGTATTTATATATCCTAATATGTCTAATTGCAGTTCCGGGACTAAAGATATGAATGTTAACTTAACTATTTATTGTATAATTATAATTTAACATACTAATTTGTTTGCATTTGTATGGTATTTTGAATGGGGAGAGTTCTTTTGAATGGGGATCGTTATAAAGTCAAATTTTTTGGACAAGATTAAATATTTATTGGTGAATGTTCTTAGACATCATAATATAACCCAAAAGAAACCACTTATGACTTATATAGCAAAAAACTTTAATCAATGTCAACAACTTTGATGATTTTTTATCAGAATGACCTTACAGAATAACTTAATCCAACATAATAAAAAGAAACAATCGATGTCCCCGTAGAATTTTACCTGCATATCAAATTTGATTAAAAGCAATCTATTGGTGACCTTAGGTCTGTACACATCTAGACAAACAGACATACGGACAGATAAATAGAAAAACATCTCCGTTTTTTTTTTTTTTTTTTTGTTTTTTTTTTTTTTTTTTTGCTTAGGGTGAAACAAAAATTGCCACCAATAGCAAAAATGCGAATGAAAATATTAGTTGTATTACGTTTTTTAGTAACGGGAGAAAATTTAAAACAAGTGCTAGATAATTTACGTTACAAAAATATTTAGAGTACAAAAGACTCCATTTAAAATTATGATTTTTTTCATTGACAAAAATGGAGCAAATACTATGTGAACGGTCTCATTGGTCGTGACCACTCGGGTCGCTTTTGTGTCTGCAGTATAGGCTGGATGTTCGTCTGCAAAACCCGAAAATGCACTGATTCATCAATAAATGCTGGCTCTATCAATAGTGGCAGTCTGGTTCTTCTACCCTTGGCTTTATTATAACTACTATTAAATTTGTTTTAATGTGCTAAAAAGTAGTGATCAGTAATATTACTATAAACCTGACTATTAACAGCGATAAAAAGAGTATTACTTTCGTACATGTTAATCAAGAAAAAGAAACAACAAACCATATATATATTGCAATACCATATACCATATACCATTCATTATACCATATACTGCGCAATATGTGTTTTTTGTTGTGTATTTACAACTCAGCGTTGTTCCAAGTTTGTATTTACAACTCAGGTTCCAAAGTTTGCATTATTTATCATGAAGGTTTTAAATATTCCGTGGCAGTTATGTTAGGAAAACTATAATGTAGAATACATATGATATTACTGAAATTTTAACTTTAAAAAATGGTCCGTATCACTGTTGCAAATACAACAGTAGCAGAGTAAAAAATAATAAAGGTGCATAACAGAAGAGGTGTTTGAAAACTAAACAATGTAAGACCGCATTGCAGGAAATCAGATCTGCGTAGTAAAGTTAATAAACGCGCGGCAATTTGAGCACAAATTGGACGAGAGACAATAGAACGTTCAATGACTGGAACGGCCATTGAAGTAAAGGGAACATGTGAGTTTTGTTGGCTACCCCTACAACCATTTGTTCGAAGTATTGCGATGGAAATAAAAACTAAATTTTGCTGTTATTGAAAATTATATATACAATTAAGCAAACATAGTCACGCAAACAATGTACTATATTAATATTTCATACAACTAGAACTATCATTGTAACTTGTACATAATGACAAATATAGAATTTAAACAATGAAAAGTTTTGGGCTTAGTGTAATTTAACTGTTATTTATATGCATTTGATATAAATTTTTTACTAAATATACCACCACATTATGATTAATTTATAATATTGATGAGTGGCGTGAATTCGTCTGTTAAAAACATTTAACGGTAAGTTTAGGGGTACCTAAATGTAAAACATATTGTGGAATTTTGATATACTGACTTTGTACCTAGCCAAATGACTATAAAAACATGTTTTTCCTAAGTTGTAAGGCGGATGAGTTTAAATTTTAAATTTACAGGCATTGCGTTACAGATTACGAAAAATAAATCAAGACCTTGTTGTAATACAGTATGACAGTCAGCAAGTTTATTACAGGCAGGATAACGATTGGATCAATTTCGGAGACAGGATGTTATACAATATTAAACAGTTGAGTTTAATGTCCTGCGCCGAAGCTGTTAATATTTCAGCAGGTGTTCCCCACAGTATTGGAATATTACCACCGTGGTCGTGGAACGCAGCCCTCACAATTTGCTCTCCTATAACATCACGGAACACACAAATTTAATCCTGGATGTTTACATAAATGGTTGTAGGTATGTACGCACAACATGGTCGCACTTTACGAGGGCAATAATTAAGAAATAAATCCTGTGAGGTGATGGTTGGTTCTAAGAAGAAAGACAACTTTTAGAACAGCTGTTAAGTGCATTTTGTGGGCCGTATGCATGATAACAAAACGTTTCTTCAAATTTAAAATTCTACTACAAACCATGATTACAGAGTTAATAGAATGATATCCCTGTGAAAATAAGTAGGTGACTTGTCTGGACATTGATGTGAAATGATAATGATTATTGGGTTGGGTTATATGTATATATTTTATTTATACATACCGATATAACATATATCAAGTAAATTCATCAAGTTTATTCTTAAAAATCGTAACTTCTTTCATTTAGTTAGTTTTATAATTTATTCTAGCTTTTATCTTTCTGGTGAGTGATTTTTCTAGCCCAAACAGTGAATTTTAATGATACACATGAAAATTTTTAATACATAACATTTTTGTCCTCAAAAAACCCTTATATCAAGGTAGGTTTATTGGTTTATTTATAAACCTCGTTATAGTTTTATAATATGTCAATACAGATTTTCTCTAAGCATTTTTAAATACAAGTAATCTGTTGAAATCATTAGTATTTGTACTCGTACATTCACACATTTGTATCTTTCTCTGTCTGATTAAAATTTAAAAAAATTATAACTATTTAGATATGTTGCATATGGTCTATATATTTGTTGACCTATTTTAAAAGTGTTTGGCTGAAATATGTGTATGTTAACAAAGCTAAATACGTAACATGTTTTTTGAAATATTTCTTTAAAAATTCAATCATCGCTCATCCTCTTACGGGAAGAATGAGCGTACACCTAGTGTATCAGGGATACAATCAAAACTCATGTAGATGGACTAATGTTACCTAGGTACCTCGGCTTGTCAGTGCGTGTAGGGGGCTAGTTTTTATTAATTATCTATTTGTTGTGTAACTTCAACAGTTAACGGCAGACAGTATAAACATCTTGTATTTAACTTTTATTTATGAAAGAGGTTTTTTTGAATTTGCAATAAGCATCCTAAAAGGCCGACGATGGCAGTTTTTAAAACAAATCTTGTATCAGGTATCACGTAACAGTTGGATTTTATTAACCTAGGGATGTCGCCACCCAAAGCCAACGGCTGCGTTTATACAAGTCTAGTATTGCATTACAAATTGACCATCAGGGTTGTTTGTCCTCCCTCTGCACTCGAGTTGATGCAGCCCTGTGATAACTGCTTTGATCAATACGTTACTATCAACTTGATAACAAACAGTAGGCCTATTTTAATTTTAATTTTATTTGTTTTCCCTCATTAAATGTTTAGATACTTTCCTATTCGAGAAGTAGCGTACCTTTTGTTTATTTTGGTGGTTGGTTATTGTTGTATTTGTGTAAAGTGTGTCTTTAATTAAAACTCATGTAAGGAAATACCATGAGTTGTACATTTTAAATAAATACTGCTGTGGACGCCGTCAAGACAAAAATTTTTACCATGTGTTATCATAAAGTTTTACACTGTATTACAAAAATGTTGGAATACTAGTTTCTACTACTATTTTCACGCTACATTAGGGTACGACATATATGTTAATGGACTTTTGATTTTAAAATTTGATATTTAATTTTTTTTTATTTATTGATAGTAAAGTGACAATTGAAACGAGGTAAATACAATTCTACTTTTCCTACTGATATTATAAAGGCATTAGCCCTTTCACCACTCAAATATCCGTTTCGTCTTCACATCACCAGCCACCGTTTATGTTGTTGTCTCTTGCTACAGCAAAGGACAAATAATGCATTACAGACATTTTTAGCTTTTCCTTTGAAGTGAACCTATATTAAAGTTGAAGTAGAACTGCAATGACAGATTAAATGATGCGGTCAAGCTAGTTACAAACTATACAGGCGGTCATCTGCCACAATAAGTCTGGTGAACTTTGATTATGCAGTGGTTAGTCGAGACTTGTGGAAGTCTAACTATAAATAAGTGTATACAGATTGTTTCCAAACTGTCAACCAAAACTGTATAAACTTGTGTCTGGGGTCTTTACAAACAAAACATGTTATAAAATGTAAGACCTATCTCGTTCCGTTTCTTGTCTAAGTGTATGTATGTGTTTTTTAAACAGAACAACATATCTTAGGAACACTTGAGATACTGCCTCGAAACTTGACTAGTGGAGGGAAAATTGTTATTAAATTTAACGTGTCTATCTTTAACCATTTAAAAATGGCGAATATTTCAATTTTTTTAAGCTTGGAAAAAACAAGTTATTGAACAGTTTTTTTTACACATTAAAATGTAAAATTTTTACGATTTTAAATATTACTCAACGCACAACCTAGCAGTTGATATCTGTATGAGAAAAATCGTGCAGATTCGTTATAAATTACAAAAATTGTCCATGAAAATTTCAATTCATGAAAATTTCAATCGCTCAGCTATGCATTGAGTAGCTTTTAAAATCTTTATCCAATGTTTTTTGGCTTAAATTTTCACATTTTTTAATGCCTAGCTCAATTGCTCCTACATTTGTCGTTTTCAAATTACCATGCGGATTGGAATGGCTGCTACAGTATTTTGAAACGGTCAAAGCTGTAAATGTAAATTAAATAATAAATGTACCCTATTACATCACAATAATACACGGGTCAAGTTCCAAGTCAGTACCTTGTTTTAAAAAAATACACACAGACACACAAGCGATAAACTGAACGAGTTAGGCTACTATGTTTATATGACATTTTTTGTTTGTATTGGCCCCAGGAACAAGTTCGTAAAGTTTCGGTAGGTAGTTCGGAAACACCTCGTATACAATGTATTTCATATGCAAGAATTGCCTTTCACGGTAAAGAGATTTCTTCTTATATTAATTTATTCAGGTAAATTTAAAACTTGATTCATCAACTAAATATATCACTTAGACAGGCCCCCAAATATATCTGAAAATCAGTTTACTGAAAACAATCTTTTTTATAAGAATATTAAATGTTTGTAGTTGGATACGTAGGATAAATTACTACTTATAACGGTGTATTTAGAAGAAGAATTATTGCCGTAAAAGAATAATATCAGCTTCGTATTATTCCTATTTATTTTTTCTGTTTGTATTAGTTATTTACTTTGAATAAATCGTTGCTGTTGGACTATGCTCAATAAAAACAAGTTGTTAAATCTTGGTGTATTATTCAAACATAAAGTGTTTAAACAATATACAGTATAAATAAATATAAAATCAAAAGTAAAAACTAATATTAACTTTGGTTTGAGCAAACATAAAACTGATGTTTTGATTAAATATATATTATGTTTTGAGAATTACTATTATATTTTCATTTTTTAAGTAAAGTTTACAAACATTAATAGTCATGTGAGACTAAATTGCGAAACATAGGAACCACGCATATGATTTTGTCGTTTTTTTCGATCATTCAGCCATTGGGTAGATATATACCCAATGATTCAGCTCAAATTGGAGAAAATATTATTAGTACATTTTTCGATGCAATTGCATCATCATCAGCTTGTTTATTTTGACGTTTATTGGACAGATGGCTTCGTCAGAATGAATTAAAAACTTAATACAATACATTAACACGCGTGCACAACGACACAAACAAACGGAGCCGACACATAAAAACAACAATAGATATTAGACAGTAGTACTATATTTTCTGTGTCGTGCCTGTTGTGCTTTAATTAATTGAAGTACTAGGTTATATTTACCTAAATGTGGTCGGCTGCGACAATGCAAATGAATCACTTAATCAGATTGGTGAAATAGGTAATATGCCATTTGCTTTCATAAAATTTAATTAGATTACTAACCAAATTGTATTTATTAATTGGAATAGTTTTTATTAAACAGAACCATGCTAAGGAAAAACATTGCATGACTAATTCAACAAAACCCCAGATTACCGCAATACGAGTAACGGAATTATTTCAACATGCAAATGTTACGGGGCAACAACTGTTCTCCTGTTTTGTTTTTCTCTTCTAACGTTACTTTTGGTCGTTAACAAAGTGAATAACAAATAATTTTACTCTTTTTTGTTATTTTTTTTTATAAACTTCCAGTTGCTACTTTATAGCGTAAACAAAACCATTAAAACAAACATACATTTTATATATAGTGTTTTATTATTCTTATTGTGAAATACTTAGTTTTAAAAGTCATAGCAAACGTTTACTTTAACATAATTGAACTCATAAATATTGTAATGTTTATGTGACGTTATAATGTTATGTTGTATGGTATACGCCATCAGTACTATACTTGGAAAAGATGGAAACAAACTGTGATGCTTGTGTGTCTTGTGATGTGCTTGTTGTGGTGTGTGTTTGCTTACACCCCAAAACTCTGTAATGTGACTATAGTACTGAAAACACGGTTGTTGTTTCAACAAATTCTTAAGAGCGTAATTTCATCCGGGAATATTGGATTTTTCCCGTTTCACAATGGACTATCGTGTTGAGGTTAGCTTTGGGATTCGTGTTAGGACTGATCGCCAGAGTATTGGCGGTCTTTATGATGCTAAAACACGGCCGCTTATCGTAAAACATTTATTATTTTTTTACACCGGAAATTCCATTATACTTCGTGCAGGTGAATAAACAGCTTTAGATTAATAGATGATTAATAGCAGATGATAAACAGCGCATAGATTACTGGAATGACGCTTTTAAATTTGTTGTAAAAAGTGCTGACAATAGACTGTTATTGCTAAAAGTGAACTAACAGAAACACTACAAATCAGTTCATAATCGAAGGAAAAACTCTACTGCTACCATAGGAGGTGGAGACTATTCCCGTTTTAATGTTAGCTATTACTAAGATCCAAGCCGAGCTTGAGAGGGCCTTGGTCAGTTTATTGTCGGACTAGAATACCCAGACACCATATGTGGCTACTGAGTTTCACAGGCCGAATCACTTATGCACACTGGGACATTAGAGTTTGTATCCCTAAGCCAGCGTACGATACCCGCTTACATATTAGTTAGTTAGTTAGTTATAATTTGTTGAAAAATGTGTATAAGTCATTTTCAATTATTTTAAAATAGACATACAAATCTTCGTATTAGAAAGGGTGACATCAGTGCATTTCTTAGTAGAATTTAACAAAATAATGTTGTACCAAATGTTTCTTTCTTATTGTTTACCAACAGTATATGTTTTAAAATACAGGGTGTTCAAAAAAGGTGGGGACATAATTTACGTAGTGATTCCTTGGGTCAAAATAAGCAAAAACGTTTTATAAACATATGTCCTATCTCCTTTCGTTTAGCGTCTGTCTGTCTGTATGTGTTTTTTTACAAAAAAAGTCATAAATCCTTAACGGTTTGAGCTACAGCGTTGAGATTTTGCACAAATGTTTATCTTATGGGCCGCTTTCTTTGTGCAAAATTTGAATAAAAACTCTTTAACCGTTTTAGAATGGCGGCTATTTTAAATAGTTTACGCCAAATTTCACGAAAACCGTTAATTTTACCAAAAACTTGCAAGATACATAAAATTTAGTACATTTTATTGAAATTTCAACGATATCTTATTAAGCTTAGTTTGGACAAATAATAACTGAGAAATTAATTTCTTTCTTGCTATACTTACAGTTTTCTCCTTTTAGCAATGTTAAAACTATCACAAATATCATTAATAAAATTAATTTCTCCGTTATTCTTTGTCCAAACTGAACTTAATAAGGTATTGTTGAAATCTCCATAAAGTTTACTAAATTTTATGTATCCTGCCATTTTTTTGTCAAATTAACGGTTTTCGTGAAATTTGGCATCAAATATTTAAATTAGCCGCCATTTTGAAACCGTTAAAGAGTTTTTATTCAAATTTTGCACAAAGAAAGCAGCTAATAAGATGAACATTTGTGAAAATTCTCAACGCTGTAGCTCAAACCGTTAAGGAGTTATGACTTTTTGTAAAAAAACACATACAGACAGACAGACGCTAAACGAAAGGAGATAGGACATATGTTTATATAAACTTTTTTGCTAATTTTGACCCAAGGAATCACTAGGTAAATTATGTCCCCACCTTTTTGAACACCCTGTATATGTGATTCATATAGATTTCCGTTAGTAAACCTACTATAATTGTAATATGTACTGCATTACATCTAGTTCTTTCAGAGTGTTTCGTATTGTAATGCATTCATTTATTTGCTTTAGTCAAAAGAATTAATGACAATATAAATTGGAAAACTAAGTCAGTTAATGTTATAAACAAAATGTTTAAGCTCTTTGCTTGCCTTGGCTTCATTACATCTTTTACATCTTCCAAAATATCAACTCTCGCTTTTTAATAATATTTTAGACACTGGCATTTAAATTTATAAAATAAATCATTCCGCCAACACGAACTTTGCACGACCAAGTAATAGTAAAACAAAAACGCGGCGATGTGAAACGACTAATGAGGAGATATGTTCAGATGTTTTAAGCTTACATGCTTTTTATTTTCCATATTAACTTTATCAAACATATTAACAATGGTTGATAAGTATATGTAGCTCACCCTGTGGACTCAACTCGGATAACGACATTGAGGCTGAAACAGGTAACGTGACGATGTTTAACAATTTAATTTAAACTTGTATTTGTATGTATAGCCTCTAAGAAGAGTATGTTTACTTGATACTTTTGGCAAACAACAAAAACTTTTAAATAATGTCTTATGCCGACCTGACTTCTCCATAGCAAATTCCTGTACACTACACGAAAATACACATCGAACTATGCTATTGTAATGAAAAATAATAACGTAATAACACATGAGAGGACAATGACGGTAAGTGGCTCACGAACAATAGACACTGCAGACTGGTAACTTTTGATAATGTTGCAGCACCCTTTCAACTAGAATGAACGTTATCAAAGCGAAATCTCCCGCTTTAACCTACTTGCTACATTGATTATAATTAAATTTAAATAAAATACTTAATAAACGGAATGAGCAGAGCTTTTAAAGTGGATATTAAACGCTAAACTGTATAATGTTAAAACCTTATTAAAATAAAATCTAACTGTTCGTTCACTGTTTATTTTTTTGTTTTCTTGAATTAATTATAGACTTGGTTTTATTCTATTCTTTTGTAAGTATATCAACATTTATTTTCATGAAGTACCGAATTCCCTTTTTGCTAAATTTTATTTCTGGTATTGCAATAAATTACGAACATAATTTCATGTTAAACTTAAGCTTCTTAAAATCAGTTTAATTATCGTTCAATTTGTTAGCGAATTTAAAAAACTATTACTTTAGTACGTCTACTAACATTATAAAGCTATGATGCTTGATTGTTTGTGTGTTGGTGTTTTACATGACCGAGCTGCATAATTAATCAGCTAATCTGTCAGACTCAGAAATAGGCCTATTCCTGATTCAACAAGTTCCTACTTAAATCTTCCAGAGGTTTGAGCATAGACTATGAACTGCATTATTCCTATGTAGACAATATCTCGGAATAAGAAGACACGCACACGGAGTTATACATTCCTTCGTGTTCAGACTAATAAAAGTAACTCACGGTTGGTAAGCTTAACAGGTCAATTAATTTAGTCTAAGCCCTAACGCACTCAACGGACAGATCTGCATGTTCCGACCAGTTGGCGGCTTGTCCCTTAGACCACACACTGACACTGGAACTTCGTTAATAATCATCGTCAAACTGCATTCAATGTCTCTCAAATATGTTGATGCATTCGCATTAAAAAAAAATACAGATAATTCTATTGTAATTAAATATGAAATTTCTAAATATTAATTTCAAATCAAATTTGGATGATCAGACAAAACATTTTTAAATTGTATTGCTCTTGGTTTTACAATAAAGTAAGACTAAAATTCAAATTTGTAACTTAGGTGAGAAATTTGTACTATATTCATTCAACCCTTGAATATTTAGCATTAATCTTTTTACCATGTATATAAGTGGCATAGTTTAAGGCAGTTTTTTTTATTGCAGTACTGGCTCACATTAGTTTGTAGTGAACCTGCAGAACCTGCAGCGTCTATAGAATGAAAAATTCTTGACCCCGAATAAAAATGTCCTTTAGCGATAGGAATCCAAAAAACCAAACAAGACTCATGTTATACCGTATTATTTGCTTTTGTTATCTACTGAACAACAAGCTAAAGTGTATTTAAATGGTTGCAAGTAACGCTGTATAAATGTCGCCTATATTTAAAAACAACTTTCATTATTGCAATAAACTCTTAGAATCATTTTTCTTAGTTTCGTCAGTTTATTAAATATCATTTTATAATTGGTTTACAAACGTACGGAAATGGTTGCAATTCAGATTTGAGTTCACCTTTGTGAAGTGGAATTTATTATTTACTTATACTTTTTATTTCCCTATCACTATATATGTAAAGTACTTAAACAACGTACGCACTGAGGCAAGGAGAGGGGGACCTAAGGCGGTACTGGTGGCGATAAAGGGCTGTCTTACAATACCACAGGGAGACAGACGCTAAAATATTAACACCAGCGGCAACGCGCATTAAACTAAGAAGCTCAGCATGCTCAACATTATTTTGTTGCAAGTCTGCAGGAGAAAATTTGGTAGTTTTAGATTCCAGGAGTTAGTGTAAACAAATTATTTATTCGTAATCATTCCTGTTCAGCAATTCAACCACATATTTGGGGGTTTAACTAAATTTGAGTCTATTTATTATAAGTAAACCTCTTTTTTACTTAACAATTTCTTTAGGGTTATAATTAATATTTAAATTTAAGAGGTAATATTGGTAGTTTTGAGTTTCATAATATTGTGTGATGAAAAAAGTGAATTTACGTTTCATCAGCCTGTTTGTTACATCATTTACTTTAAACAGTTTCTAAATTTATAGGTCTTAACATGTTCCTTTCCCACGACGACGTCATTTTCTTCGTATCATTAAATAGTGTATATCTCTAGATCAGTTTTACCGATTGATTCCAAATTTGGTACGTCTCTTTACTTGTTAAAGACGTCGTTATAGATGAATAATATGCTTCGTTGTTTGATCCATTACTATATATATATATATACATTATCCATATTAAAAAAATTATGGCCATTTATTTTTTTAACCTGACTAACTTCAATCAAAATAATCAAAAGTGTTATTTTGTAGTCTTTTTAGTTCCGTTTAAAATATTTTACCTACTAAAGCTATTGGGTGATGGTTAATTTAAAGTTAAAGATAAAACAGTAATTATCATTATGCAGTTTGATATAAACACTACGTATATTAGCCTACCGTCTGTAACATTGCATAGTTATATATGGTGTATTACTCTTTGCTTGACTGTTTTGACACCTATACGATTTTAAAGTAAATTAAACAAGCAACAAAAAGCCACTAAATATGTTTTTTTTATTTATGGGTTTGTGAGTTTTTTGTGTATAAATATTTTAATGAGCCTCATTTTAATAAGGATGAATTTCAGAAGTATAATTATATCCTAATTTGGTTTAGAGCAATGCCAAATTATAAATATATATGTTTAACTATTCAATATATATATATATATATATAAATTATTCAGTTAAATATAAATAAAAGTTACACGAGAAACTGAGCATTTCAGAACCTTCAATGGCATCTTCATAGGACCTTAGGCATTTTGTACCTTAACACGTTGGCTGCTGCAGACCCCGATCGGGTTTTTTTCTCAACATATGCAAATATCATATGTAAACATGTTTGCAGCAGCGAAAGTGTTAATAGGACCTACTTAATAACGTAATGACCCTTTGTTACTATTATTAATGTAATAAACACACTAATAGTTTATTCGTTAGATTTCTCTTACAATTATTACCCACCGAGTCGTTGTTTACCAATCAATTTACCAACTTGGCTGTGTTTGAGGCGATCAACTAAAGCTCAGATTTCATCACACATCGGCCGTCAGGGGCTGTTTGTTTTACACTACCCGTCTAAACTCGCTCTGAGGTGTTGCACTGCTCTTGACTTGTCCTGTTATTATTTGCAGTATTAACAAGTACATTAAAGTAATGAGTAATTGTACTACAAGTACAATTAAATGTTTACAATATTTTGAAGTAGTTATCTCATGCTTCCACAAAATTACTGTGAAATAATTTGCCTAGATGCATACTTCCAATAATTTGTCTCTAATACTTTTTATTTAAAGATTCTTGAAGTTTTTGAATATTCACTTTCTGTTTCAGGTAAGAAACAACCTAAAACTTTGGAAAGGTCCATCAGTGGCGGTATTGTAGGTAAAGAAGTACTATTCAACTTTTTTTTCTTTTACCTCTCAGAATGGAATTTCTTTCCCATACTTGTTTGATAATCTAAAAAAAGACCTTTGAATACTTTAACAAACTCACAACGTTATATTTTACACTGGGCAACAGTTACAATTACACAATTATTAAGTATTTGACAATACGACGGTGTTATTAATAATCAAAAGGAATGAGTCAAAACATCTCACTCTCACTGCGTTTTTCTGCGCAATATAATTTGTAGAAGTACGGTAGCTGATATCAGTCGGTCGGGTGGTAATGGCCATTTATCTTGGAGCCGAACCGCATGATGTATGTTCAAACATTTTTTAAATTAAACTAGACCTGATGATTCCAGTACACCGGGAAGAATTTTTGAAAGCAAAACCCATTTGTTAGTACCGCATTTTATTGTATACTGGTTAACTTTTTTCCCTAATTAACATATCCTTGAATAATCACCTGGCCAAATATAATAATCGTCTGCTATGGATAAACATTACTGATAGTAATGCTGTTTGGTAGAGTATTGAGAGAGTTTACGGCATTTTTTGAGTTTTTACACATGTACAAATCCTAGCAAATATGTAAATATGCAATATGTTTGGATTGCGCACGATAGCACTTTCAAATTAGAAAAACGGGTTTTCATTTGGTTACAATTATTCCAAAATTAGCGTTTTAATTTAAATTTACTCTAAATTTTTTTTTTCCGTTGCTAGATCGCTACTGTTATGTGCTTAAATCACAGTATAAATAATACAGCGATGTTACTGAATGGAACTGTTTGGTACAGGAAGAGACGCTTTGGTCATATATCATCTATAGACAACAAAATAAGGCTACATCATTTTACTTTTTATATTACTTTGATGGCTAAGTTAATGTTGACTAAGAAAAGTTTATGTATCATTTTTTGCAGAATTATTTTTTATTGTACATGTTCTGAAGATGGGAAACACAAATGTCATATGCCAAAGATATATAACAGCTGTTTGATTTATCTAGGATTTGTTTATAATCAATATATTTTTCCTTGCAATACACCACAAACCTTTTAATTAATACAGTATTAATTTAATTTGCTAAGCATTATTTCTTCAACCTTTCTACAGGCACTGTCGAAAATATTACTTTTCATGAAAACTACCTATTTTAATAATACAATGATCAATGTATTTTTATACTTACTTAAAACATGAATTAGACAAGTCTTTGGGATTACTGAAATCCATAGCTTTTTATTTTAACCTATTTTATTTTAACCTATATGGTTAAAACTAATCAACAAGATATTTGTTTTTAATCACAACTAAATGGAAAATATTTTACTGTAATTATTCATCTACCTCTTATTGCATCAACATTATAACAGATTAAAACTCAAGTGTTAATATTAATTTTCAATTACTTGACACCAAAATTGTTTGGAAGCTACAGAGAGTGTTTGCCGCCAACTTTCCAGTGGTAATTGGTCCAAATATTTGCCTCGTCAGCCGTCCTCATCCTTCCGTCCCTCCCCATAGAGAGCTTTCTTTTCACGAGCCAATTACTAACTGAAAATTCATATTTAACTAATAATAAACGAAAATACTACATACAATTTCCTAAAATATTAATGCTACAGCTACTCTTTTTATGAGAAATTCAAATTCATTCAGTGTGGTATACCTTTTTGAAAGAGCCTGAAATATCATATCGTTGTTACGTTTACCGAACAAATAAACCTCAATTCCAAAATAATTGAATTACAAATTAAGTGTAGCGTCTAGCTGTTTAATTTTGTCCGGTATATAGAGCCTTTTCCAATATAAACATACTATATATAGAGGTGACTGACGTTACTCACCTCTGAATATCACAAGCATTATTATTAAATTAAATTAAAGACATTTGAATGATATATTTTGGGTGATCACAGTTCATTTAACAACGTGTTGTTTTTAAAACTACGTTTGAACTAAACTTTTAATAATTTTTGATTATTTAAAACTAGTACAAAATATTGGACCGGAGTAGTGAGAATTAATTTTCATTTTGGTGCCATTTTTGGGTAATACTAACTTAAGTATTCCATGAAGCTGAAGCGGGAGTTCTGTCTCTTGACCTTTTATACAAAATTTAAAACAGTATTAAACAACTAAATATCTCAAGTAACACACAAAAAACAGTCAATGTCTGCATGACTAGGGGCAGATTTGTGCTTTCTCGTACAATGACGTACTAATCAAAAGTAAAGTATGTACAAAAATAACTGATTATGTAATCGAATTTTGTTTTAATTAAGAACTGTAAAGGTATTCAAATTGAAGAAGGGTTGGTGTTCAAATTACGAACTTCTTCACTTAACAATTATTGTTTTATCAGAAAATGGAAGTTCTACTTAATAAATAAACTTTAAAACATATTTATTTTACCATTACAGTTTTAAGTATTTTATAAATACAAAACAACAAAAGTACTGCAGAATTGGTGTTTATTTATCTGAATTTTTGTTAAAATATACAGTCTATAACTCAACACAAATAGTGGTAAAGGTTAAGTAAAGCAGTTGGTAACGTAATGCAAACTTGCTCAATTTTCAGATCTCATTAACTATTTTAACTTAATTCCTGATAATACTATAGACTAATCGTTTGATAGTTGCATGATAACAGTTTGTTAACTTTCCCCATAAACGAATGTTAAAGCTGATTTACTTTGTAAACACACTTTTTTATAACTTTTTTATTAGCATATTACGTGTTGTCATTACTTACGAGATGTAATAAAAGACGTCTTACAACACTTAAGATATATTTACACTTATACTGATTCACATACAGACGGTAAACATATATAAAAGATGGTACTAGGCTATCGATTTCGACCAGTCACACCAGTCATCCAAATAAACTTTTTTATATTTTGGATGACTGGTGTGACTGGTCGAAATCGATAGCCTAATACCACCTTTTATATATGTTTACCGTCTGTATGTGAATCAGTATAAGTGTAAATATATCTTAAGTGTTGTAAGACGTCTTTTATTACATCCCGTAACTTTTTTTATCACTTGTTAATACTTAAGCACCTCTTTCTATCTGGTATTGTTTTTGTTACACGTTATTTTGTTTGTTGTTTCAATGCAGACTTCCTGAACCTAATGCGAATTATCGATGTATCAGATAATAAAACTCAAAACTCATTAACTTTTATTTAAAAAATATACAAAACAATATTCATGTTATCTCAGAAGAATAAAAAACAAGACTAAACTTACTCATCATTTCACACTGTAAAAACCATTTTTTTGTATAAATATTGTAATTTATTTGCTTACTCGTAAAATAATAATTGTGTATACTCTTTCGCTCAGATGTATTTTTTCCAACAGTTTTTAATTCACAGTTTCAATACAGAGTAAATAACTCAGTCCTTGTGAACTTTATGACTTTTGACGAATACATCTTCTCGGTATACCTGATATAATCTTATCATAACTACTTTAATCTTACATTTACTCCCTTTGCTTCTGCCTTGGATAGATTAATAAAACAAATGAGGATAACATTTACACTTGGTTTAGACATTTCATATTTGTACTACTTTTTCATATAGTATATATAATACATAGGGTTTTAATTACATACAAAATATGTAATTTTTCCTTTCAGTCTTCAAAATGGATAACATTATATGATATGTTAAACCTAAATACATCTCGTCCAAAGTGGTTCCGCTGGATATAAAACCATTATTTTGCAAATATAAAGGCTGTATCTTTTAAAAGCCTTCGTTTTTCTGAAAAGAACTGAAGAAAAGGACAAAACAAGCCCTTTGATCTCACATGTGATATGAAGCAATTGACGTAAAGTTACGATATTGGCGGTATTGTGATGCTACTTCTCTTACGCGCTTTCTATTTTCTGTGATATTCAATTTTATTTGTTGTAGAAGGAACGTTTTCAATTTTCTTTCTCTTGCGTGAGATCTAAGCATAATGAGGTCACAAAACAATAAATTAGTTTTTGATTAATTATTCTTTAATTTAATATTCATCATAACTCAAAAGTAGATCTTTGTGTCACTGATTGTGTTAAACGTTTCGTGAATTATTAATGAAAAAGAAATGACCTAGATGGATGCGGACAAAGGTTCTAGCGATTAAAAATGTTTAATGTGATGTAACAACTTTGGCAGCGTAGCCCAAATATGGACAACTCAGTGTTTATCAATCAAGTTCATTACAGCAGGCGATGTTTGAGCTGGACCAACAAAGGTTCAGATTTCAACACACATTGGCCGTCAGCAACTGTTAGCTCTACTTGACCTGCCAGAACATATGATCTCCCGTGTAAGCCCCTCTACCGCTGGCTAAAAATATACATATAAACGACTTAATGATTCATGTTTCTTTAATTTTTTTTGTAATTAAATAGTTTGTATTAGTCAATATTTATACTACAAGTTCGTAATTATGTGATTATTAGGATTAATTATTTAATGCCTTTATATAATGTTGTTTTTTTATTTTTAAATCTATATATCCCAGATCGTATATATTTGTAAGCCCAAATTTGGCTATGAAATTGTGAACATATGAGAGTTTGTAGAAAGCTGGGAGGGGTCTCATTTGAAAGGTCTGGGCATGAAATTTTGGTGAAAATTATTCATTTTTTCTAATTATGCACCGAAAATGGGTTATGAAAGACAAAGTTAAAACACTGAAATAATTTAAATGTTTACAATACTTAAAAAGTGTCTGTCGCAATATTCTTGAAAAACTAGTCTTTTTTTAGGAGTTTAACCAATTCTAAGATGCACTGTTAAACTAAAAAAGCAAAACTTCCACCTTCTTCCGTACGACTTGATATATCTATGACAAATAAATAATCATATTTTTAAGCTATTCTTATTTGTTTGGAACATAATAACGACCCACATAATATTATTAGTTAATAATATTGCTCTTATAAGTATTGACCACCAGTTTTAACACCTCTACAAAAGAACACTCAAAATAAGTAACACTCAAGAAAATAATTATTATAATTTGATGTATTTCATCATTTTAACTAAGACATTTTTGGTTGGTTCAATTCAGAATATGTTACCTTTTAGCTACTATTATGAACGAAGAGTTTTTCTTTTTTTACAGCTAATTCACATGAGCAACGCTAGAACAAAACAATGGTATAATTGACTAGTAATATTTAAAGCGCATTATCCAAATTACGGCGGATTTCCTCATTAGTACTACTCAAATATTTAACAACCATATGTCCATATGATATATCTAGTTCGATATATCTTGTGCTTCGGAGGTTAATGACCTGTGCCTATTCCCCTGACATGATTAAACTGTATTGCTGATTCAATTATAGCCTACTGCCTTGAAGCATTACAGATCAGTTATGTTCATTTCATATCACTATATCGTAATATAAACTGAAATAATTCAAAACTAATTAAGGTACACATATTTTTTTATCTCCCAAAAGTGTGTGAGAACGAAATATATGGTGTACTTATAAATATAGCGTTTTAAACTGCAATATGTTTTGTTCAAACTATATCACTCAGTGCATGATTGGACTCCTCAAATCTACAAAACTACCACCTTCGATTTATTTGTTTACAATTATTATCGCAATCATATGCTTCATGTAATTCTACAAATTGTATAAAGTCTGAAGTATGATGCATGAATAAATTATGAACTTGATATTGTTTAAAAACTTCTTGCATTGCAGTTTTCCCCTTTGATCAAAATATGTTTTCTCTTCTTTCTTTTTTATGTTTTTTGCAATAATTTGCATTATTATCATAACTATTTTTTGTATATTTTTACAATTCAATATAGAAAAAATGCAATATTGTTTATACACCGATAGCTTTTAGTTATTATTAAAGATAATGAAAACACATTCACTAAGTGAAGTTAATTAAACAACACAGCCATGATGTTAAAACAAACTGATATTGTTACTGTTATGGTCTCTGCCTATGTTGTTAAACCAGCTGGCGCTGTTCACGTTGTGTTATCCTTTATCCCATCAACGGTATTCGAAACTAAACAGACGCGAGTAATGTTATAGCACATGACGATTTACGTGAAAGCTCTCAATGTTTTGAGTAACATTTTGAGTAGATTAGTCTGACGGTGCTGGCGCTGCTGGCGAAAGGGCTCACAAAATATAAAAATTTCAAAAAAATATTTTTGAGTGTTATAATTTTAAATTAAATCAACATGTTTTGAAGTTAAGAAAAACAACTTTATGGTGTAACATATATTTCAATTATTGGCAATTTAAAATGGTTGGATTAGAAAATATTGATATCTTAAATTTCAAATCGTAATATAAATGCACTCTCAGATAGCATGAATAAAATAATCACAAACATTTATATTCGACTACACATAAAACTAAAATTAACTAGAGTTTAACATAATATGCTTGTGGGGCCTCAATATTTGAGCAGTCGGAAATCCTCTTAGTAAGTTATATTTTGAAATTAAACAGGATAAATAAAACGTCTCACAACACTACATAGTATATTTACACTAATACTGTACTTACATACAAGACGGTAAAATATACGCAAAAGATGGTGCAAGCCGGTCGATTTTAACCAGTTACACCAGTCATCATCAGGCTCAATTAGAGAATGACAGAAACAAGATTATTCTACTAAATAAATTATTTTGAAATTAAAAAATGTATGTCAAAACGTGTTTTACCACGTGTCAAATTGTTATGGGTGAAAATTTTGATAAATTTAGAACCTTTTTAATTAAACGTATTTGTTTTATTTCACATTGGATTTTACTGTGTTTAATTTAATTTGTAAAATAATAGCAGCTAAAATATTTATTTTTTGATTTTACCTTTATTTTATCTTGCTACAGTCTCTCGTGTTATGGAACAAAATAATAATACTTACAGTAAATATTTCAATTTACGTTTGTGAGTTTTACAATACAAATATTTTAGTTTATATTCTGTTATTCCAAACGAATTTTGTATTTTCCTTAATTGCTATTTGGATACTATCAATACGTAAACGTTTCAGCTCCCTAAGGTGCTCCGTTGTTGCTTACCCCTTCAGCCGCTCCTGTCCACACCACTTAGTAATTTATAACGTAATCAGCAAACCTATTTCATATTGCTTGGTATTGAATTCAAATGCAACATAACAAACAAAACTACATAGATAACAAAAACTTAGATTAACAGTAGTTTGTAGGTATATAAGCGAATGTTTGGCTACTCAGACGAGTTTTTCTTTCTTCATGTGATTTTCTGTTTGCGATGATGCATTTCTATGGGTTTGGCAAAATTACGTCAAAATTAATTGTGTTATAACGTATTCTGGAATAATTTTATAATGACTGGTTCGACTGAAACTCTTTTCCAACATAAAAAAACTAAAATTCAATTCAATCATTCAATTTTTATCTTTGGCTGTTTGAAACACAGCTGAATTTTCATTTTCAAAATTATGCTTCATTGATATCCCTCATTTAATTTTAGATTATAACTAAAGTTATTCTGAAAATAATTTTGCTAGATGAGAATCGCTGTAAAGGTAACCTCTTTAACATAATTCTTCATATTTATTACTCATTTATTAACAATAATATCTTGAGGTGGTGATGCATATTATTTTAGTATATAGTGAGTAGGTAACTAGTGGAAAAACATGTTTCAAACTATTTAAAATATAATAAATCACATTCTGATAAAAATATTTTTGAATCCTTGAAAATAGATCATGTAAAACTAATATCGTTTGCCCTCAAGGAATTTAATTAATCTCTGCGCGTTGAACTTGAGCCCGTTATTTTGTTTTGAGACGTTGCACACTTATTTATTTATTTGCACCCGTCTTGCATTTATTTATAATCAGTTATTCTTTATTCTTTATTTTGTTTTATAAATAAATATAGTAACAAAAAAACTGCAGTAGTTATTATACAATGCGTCGAGTAAAAAATCTTTATAAAAGTAATTTACTGTAGAAAGAGAGTAATTTTTCAACATTCAATATACATTTACAACTATTTATGTTTACAATTTTAATTATTCGAATTCATAATTCGATGTAACTTAAAGCATTAAATTGACAGTTTGTTTTCCAAATACTCAAAACGTTACCACACGTTGCACGACAGACACGCAATCTGCATTTAAGTTTTTTTTTTTATATCTAAATTTTCTAACTATTCTGTTTATAACAAAATTTTAAATTATATTGTCTTAATTACCCTTGTAATAAACTTTAAGAATTTTTAACGAAAACCTCATCAACATGAGCACGTACATAACTGAACACAGGCGTAATTCGTGAATGACTAGGCGGCGAGGTAGTTAACCCCAGCCAATAATTTGTAAACAATATTATTATAATGTATAAAAGGTCACGTTAATCACAAGTTAAGATTTTCTTCTTTCCCGCTTTCCGCGACACAAACTAAAATACATAAAAATTAGCTTATGCTATTTAGAGGAACTAGAGGAACTAGATATAAAGTCATAATAAAAGTAGAACTTAGCACACAACCTGGCCGTTCTCCACAGAAGTGCACCCTCTTACAATATCTTACAATTTCGCGATAAACAACCATTTCTCCCAACAGTTAAGCTTTATTTTTCTAGTGTTTTGAATAAAACCCGTGTTGGACATCATTTATTTACATCACATGCTTCAACCATAGGGTTTAATATGTATAGCGTATTGAATATCGTTTTGATCTATTTACATAATTGTAATATGTAATTTCAAATGGAAGCTTTATTCACAAATTCTATAATATATTTATATATTAGTTTTCCTATTATAATAAAATAAAGGGTTTTCTGGAATTTCTGTAACTGCGTTTATCTACGCTATTATATTATAAATATCGTATATATTTTATTTGTTCCCAAAAATTAAAATGGTATCTCGTTTTAGTATTTTATTATTTACCATAATGACTATGCTATATAAATGCTTCATACTGTTTTATTAAAACAAGGCTACCTTACTATCACTTACACTTCATGATTCCGGCCACTGTGCCAGCTAGGGGATGATCAACTTACAGGAATGATAATTAACTTTTAACAGCTAATGACATGTACCAGAGAGAAAGTTACAAATTGGGTACTGCGGTTCCTTATAAAAACAGGAATTGAAAGCATCGTACAAAGCTGAAGGTCACGTTATTTTTCCTGTCCACAAATGGTTTATTTCACATCCAAATAATCTTCCAGAAAGCTACAAAATGCGTCAAATCTTGAGCCATACATCTGGGTATCTTTAAGTGTTCAAATACACTTATCACACTTTATTTCATGTAATACAAACTGAAACATTATAGAGCAAAGTTTTACTCTTTTCAATTTTTGTTTCAGAAAAGTCGTAAGCTTTAAAATAGACAAGATACATTGTTTTCCCGCGAGGAACTGAACTCATTTCTTAGCTGTGCAGTATTGTTGAGGTTTGTTTAGCTTGAAGCCTTTTCAGCGTGCATTGGGTTTTCAATAACAAAACTTATATTTGTGTTTTACCAATTCGTTTAGAAAAAAAATAATATGACAAAGGTTTTTAGTACAACTATTGATTACGTGTATTTATTATTTGAGCTCATTTCCTACTATACGTTGCGTTTTGGTTATTATACAATATGTCCCGCTAATGTCATTTGTTGTTCATTTTTCAAGAGAACAGTCATATTTTCTGTTTCATGATGTAGCTTTTCCCGTTTGTGATGCAGCTGATAATAATACATAACTCCACGTACGATTAAACGTTAATCCACAACATTTCCTTACATAGGATTATCACAATTTGTTGTATATAAACTGTCTAACCTACATTTTCTGTAATTGCATTGTTTTTACTATTGTAATTTCATATTATATCATTACCAATATCAAAAAATACTTCAAAATGTATTTGTTTATGTTTTTATTTTTTATTTATTATTTCTACGAAAGAGAAAACGTTTATTATACTAAAAATATGGCATATATTGACTTACTTAGGTACCTTATTTCCTTAACCGTTGAACCATCAGCCAAATTGAAAAATTATGTTCCCCATCCCCCTTTACATTCTGCTGGTTTCAGTGTGTACAGTATTTACTGGCCCAAGGATTCTAAGTAGCCTAATAACCTAATGGTTAGCGTTTTGGACTTCGGTTTAAGGGGTCACGGGTTCAAGTCCCGTGGTGTCCACAAACATTCGAGGGTTTGGACCGCTTTTCCCTAAAAGCGTTTGTATGATCTCATAACAAGAATTCCGTTGGTCTTGAAATAAAAAAGCAGGTGTATTACTTTAGACTAAGAAAATTTAATTGGAAGATTTCGCTAAACGGAACTTTTTGCAGTTATTTCGTTTATGTAATACTCTTACCTGATCATGAATATCAAACACTAAGTTAATTTCAACCATTAAAGCATTTGTCTGAGCTTGAAGTTGCAAGGGATCAAGTAAAAATCAATTTAAATCCAGTTATTATAACAAAGGTATTAATTCCCAACAATCTAGTTACTAAAGTTAATATTTCGCCCAAAGTCATAAAGTCAGATTTTCTAACCCTTTGACAATTAAAAAATAGTTAAAATATTTATTAATAAATAATAGGTTTAGGAAGTACGTGATCTTAATTTTTTTGTAAACTATAAGTCTATTGATATTTCACCATTAATTCTGGCTATTAACTATTTTCTTGGCCCAGACAAAGTTACTTCTGGTATGTAATAAGGCTACACAGCTATATCTAAATATCTTATTCATTAAATATCCGTAGCTAATATCATATAGATTAAAGATACTCCTTGGTCCTAAAGGGTATGTTTAATCAATTCTAATATATATTCGTCTTAAAATATGTGTCAAAATATGTTATGAAATTGAATTATTCTTTGATTATTTATCATTCTGTCTAGTGTCATACTAAACCTTCACATTAACACGTATATAACAAATCTTAGACCAAAGGTTTTCATATTTTATAAAAATACGTGGGACATTGAAGTTCAGATAAAAGGTCACCCGGACGGAAATGGCCGTATCGAAAACCGGATATCCGCAACAAAGTTGGATGAGTCCCTCGAGGTAAAGTCCAATATTTTGCAACACACTGGGTAATCGCTTTTTTAATGTAAATAGTTTTTTTATCTAATAGTAACCGAATAAAAATAAAGTCTACTGGAATTATTAAGAAACTTCAAAATTCATTGTGAATGAGCAAATATTTTTACCCGAATCAGCTCTACAGAGAAAGGTGTTTATATAAAATTAGATAAATTTGTCACGTTTATAATAAAAAACTCTCACAAATTTAATGGATTAATCCTTACTTATACAAATATGTGAAACAATAACGCATTTTGAAATCTTACGTCAGCAGACTTGAAGCATCGACTTAATTGACCGAAATCATAACAAAATTGTTACTATATCTTATCCTTATACTCTAGTCCTTACCTTAGGGTCCGTAAAACCCTAGTTCGCAGTCTGTAGCTCTTTCTAGTGTCCAGTAATTATTTATTAAATAGGTAGAGGATGGAACTAACTGTTTTACAACGTTTTATCTAACAGCTGGGACTCTGTTGTTAATATTAATTATTCCTTTCACACACCAACTGTCGCTTAGTAGATGATGATATCGAGTCATCAAACAACTTTTATACTGGTTTCAGTCTCTTGGTGTTTAAGCCAAAGAATAGATCAAAATACGGGTTTAAGAGTGTAATGTTGAACTTACTTTCTTTTATATATTTCAGTTCCAAAAATTGCTTTATATTAAGTTCTAACGTAAAACGACAGATAAAGGTAATAGTTACAATTATTATTTTCTGCGGTATAAAATACAAGGTTACAGATTAGATCGTGAACAGATGGTCGCGCTGAGAAACCGAATAAACGCCATAACAACCGCTGAGCTCCGCATAAAACGTCCACCACTGGCGCTGGTGGTCCCTATTACTATCCAGATCATTCCATATAACTGTTATATCACATTTCTGGTCCTCTGTGGACCAACCGTACGGTAGTGATATCACTATATTTATTCCTGAGAATTTAGGATTGATCAACAACAGATTGTACTAATCTCTGTTTTCTTAAACTTATGATAGCTTAATTATATTGGATTTTAACTAACACTTGCACCTGTGAGACTAAAAAAGCAGTAGGTTATTATTAAGTTTGGTTCCAAATAAAAAAAATGGTCTACTAATATTAAATCTTGATGCAGTGCATCATTAAGGGTAAAATAACAAAGATTAAATTATTTTTTGTATATCTTCAACAAATTAAATAGGTTAAATAGATGGTTAAAATTTGTTTAATCATATTTTATGTAGATTTTCTTTCAGACATTTCCGTAACCTAACGATCAGTATCTTAGACTTGGTCTTGGACGGCAAATGTCATGGGTTTGTTTTCCGAGAAGTCAAATGTTTCCGTTTGGAACGTTTTCTTATAAAAGGGTAGGTCTCTTATTAAAAAAAAACCCTTGTGATGTTTAATATACTTATACACCCGTAAAGTAACAAGAACAACAAATCATTCTTTTTTATACAAATATTCGTATGCTATATTGCTATACAGTGCTTTCCAAGTGACTTTTTGATCGTGTACGATATTCTTGATCTTATTTATATATACTTTTAAATATTTTTGATCGATGAATATTAAAATTATTAATGAATACGACTCCAGCACAAACGGATACTTATTTACTTTAAGAATCGCATATGAATTATAACTAATGTATATTAATTATTATTGCAAATTTTGGTTTTATATTTTAATGTTAAAGCTCCACACGTTGCACTAAGTAGAGGACAAATGGCAGTTAAATCATGTTATAGACGGAACAAGTATTTCTAACTGGATAAAATTAATAGTAACTTGTCTGCAAGGGTGCAGGCAGCAAAAACAATGTTTCGTTGCAAGTAATTTAATTAATTTACGCTATGAACTCGTTTTTTTATTCTGGAATTCATATTTTCTCAACCATATTCCTCATTAGGTATAATACACGGACATGTTTTTCATTATAAACTAATTAGGTGTCGTCTAATAAAACTATATGAGTATGTATAATTGATTTGAAAGCAATAGCAATGTTTATTTGTAAAACTAATTCAAATATTTACGAATAGCTATAAAAACAGAAATGGGGTTGAAGTTTAAAATAACAATACAACTATATATGACCTACTTTGGTGACCTAATTCTACGTACGATTTTACCACGAACATTGAGTCAGACATGATATGTTACATAACATATATCTGACACTTAAGGTGGCTTCAATACTCAACGTTATTGAGTACACCTCCATTCAACTGTAATACATATGCCTAAACAGTTGCAGTTTTAGTTAATTGTAATACTTTTGTAAAATTTTTAAAATACATTTGTTTTATGTATACAATTTATATTTGATTTCACACTTTAAAGTATATGGTTAAAATCTCAGTTTCAATCCACGTAGCTAGCACCCAGCTACGATGGTGGTCGAGGATAAAGGAATTAAGTTTTTAAGTTAAAAAAGTTAATTATTAGTAAACTGGGTTCCTTTCTTTCATGGTGACGAAGCTGCTGAAATACTAGACACTGAAGAGAGTAGAATCAGAGTAGAATCGCCTTTCTTTCTTTTCGGTGCGAGAGTATATATTTCGAATGAAAGAAACCCTTTTCACATAAAAAAGAGAGCGTGTACTTTTCATTTTTAGTAAAACATTACACTTTATTTACTTTAGGTTACTTATATAGAATGTCGTGACTATCGACGAGTGAAGCAGTATCGTCAGTATGGCTTTATTTGGTTTTATTCTTATTTTATCTTTATAGTAAATTGTTTGGCCTTTAAATAAATATTTATGCTATTGAAGTATATAAAGATACTTATTAAAACGAAGGTGTGGCATCAAACGGAATTATCCTCTTCGTTATAAAGGTTATATGGTTATATTTTATGTAAACTTTTTATGCATGTCGTTAAACGTTATGCCCCTTTCGGTGTACAAGTGCACTGTTTACAATACTTATTTTTCATATTAAAAATGAAATGAAATTGATATTGTCCTACAGCTCAGTGTAGGACAATATGTTTTTTAAATTGTATACATGACTCTCATTTAATTTCTTTTTGGCAAAAGATCCAAATAAAGTTTTATATATAATGTCAACAGTAAATCATATTTGATAGCAAATACACTGATAAGAGCTAAGACACAGTCTGTCCCCTTACAACAAACGTTTGTAGTGTTATGTTGGAATTTCTGCTTGTATTTTAAGTTTAACGAACAAATATTTAAAAACAAAAACCAACTAACCGATAGTCTTCGAAGATTACATAATTCTAAAACGAACACTTAAATCATTTATCTTCAATTCATAGCTGACAAACAAATAATTTGTTCTAACTCATGCTGGCTAAATATTTTTATATACATATCTTCAGTACGCTCTGGTTTGTGAATGCGTAGTAATGACTCTTCCCTACCATGTTATTATTATTAACTGTTTACTGTTTACTGTTGCGCTGTTGTCACCGTATGCAAACGAAGGAGATATAAGTAATAAAACAAACACAGCAGAGACAGAAATAATATTAATATCACTATAAGTCCCTAAAAGTCGACTGTGCGTAACCGATGGGGTGGTGGGGCGTGGGGATATTCACCGTCTCTCTCGCACTGCCTTCATTAAACGCCACTGATCCTGAGTAGGGAATAATGGACACTCCGACCGAAGGAGGAGAAGGAGGAGCCCCCCCTCCCCTAACCCCCCCTCGCAATTTTTTTTGCGAACTTTTTTTGCGAATGTTTTTTGCGAACTTTTTTTGCGATTTTTTTTGAAAATTTTTTTTGCAAATTTTTTTTGCAAATATTTTTTGGCGAATTTTTTTTGCGAACTTCTTTTGCGATTTTTTTTGCAAATATTTTTTTGCAAATTTTTTTGCAAAATTTTTTTTTCTTGCAATGACCCAAACCGGGGGGGGGTTGAGGGGTCTCAGTTACCATAGGTCGGATCTGAATTCTGATTGCAGATTCTTGTTCGTCTAGTCGAGCCGAGTCATTTAAGTACCCACATCGTACACTTTGGATGATGTTTACAAAACAGGGGCCCGCACCAAACTTTTGACCTTTTTTTGCATTTTTGGAATCTCCTCGTCAAGCCGAGTATTCTCAGTACCCACATTACATACTTTGGATAATTAATACAAGAGTTGAGCAGGGTAACGCTACAACCAACAGAGCTAGCCCATCAGCGCCTGCGGACAATTGAACTACCAGTAATGCAAAATTCGCGGAGAATATAATTGCAATGCTTTGGGTTAGAGCACTTGAAAGGGGGTGTATCGATACACCCCCCTTCAAGTACTCTACACTAAGGCAGCTGTTCGAACAACCGACCGACACGTCCAGTCCTGTCTGGGATGCAGCTGCTGTGACTGGATACCCCAACAGGCTGGCACTCGACGCAGGTTTTCACACAAAAAACCGACGAGTCGAGACCTGTCTGAGGTGCAGCTGCTGTAATTGGATACCTCGATGGGAGGGCGCAGATGTTCACACAAATAACCGTCACGTCGCCCTCCTGTCTGGGAATGCGGATGCTGTAATTGGATACCCCGACAGGAGGGTGACCGACCCTTGCAGGAACCCATAATTATAGACCACCCGCGTCGAATTCCGAGCAATAAATCACCAGTTGTCAAACACCCACGGTCTCATTCTTGTTCTAGTCTTCACCAATTCCTGAAGTATGGGGGAGCGAAAATCTCCCCCTAGTAATTAAATCAACAGAACACCAGTTGTCAAACACCCACGGTCTCATTCTTGTTCGGGAGTTTGAAGTGTGTGGTTGTGTAATAGTGTTGCTGTGTGTCGTTCTGTCAGAGTGTTCACCCAACGTTTTTGACCTAACCTAGAAAATGGCTCACTTAACCTACTATGAGTTTAAAGACCAGCCTTTGTCTGTACTGTTTGATAGCAGCGATAATCCATGGTTCAAAGCCACGGATGTAGCTCAAATACTAGGTTATCAAGATACAAAACAAGCAGTGCGGATTAATGTTGATGAGGAAGATAGGTGTAATGCTTTGAACATATACAGCAAAGGGGGGTGTATCGATACACCCCCCTTTAACTTCCAATTCCAGTCTACCGTCATCAACGAATCTGGATTGTATTCTCTTATCTTACGCTCCTTGAAACCAGAAGCCAAAGCGTTCAAAAGATGGGTTACAAGTGAAGTCTTACCTTCCATTAGAAAACATGGTCAGTACAGACTTATAAACGTGAACCAACGGTTGCTAAAATCACTACGCTGCCAATAAACCCATTCCAAATCGTCAAGCGGGCAATGGTTCCACATGCCGTTGATTCCCCGTTGTCTGGAGTACAGAACGTCGTCAAGATCTTGGATAGTTGAACACACTTTTGGCTCATGAACGTACTTGAACTTTTTGTCAATGCGCCATAGCCCCTCCTTACGGAAATGCTTCAAGGTGATATAATCGTCGTCTTTTCTGTTGTAGAATTCATCACCTTCGAAGTAATCATCTCCATCGTCAAACGACCTATTCTTATTATTGATGTTCATTGACGTTTCTGCCGCAACACATACATCTTCCAACTCGACGTCTGTGATGCTACAATCCCACTCGATGTTGTCCATGATCTCTTCGTAACTGTTGCCGCTTCGAAACTCAACACTAAACTAAACTTGGCTGCTAGGGGCGGACCGTGTGCCGTGGGCTGTTGGGCGCAGCTGTACACACAAAAAACCGACACGTCGTAACCTGTCTGGGAAGTCGGATGCTGTAATTAGATACCCCGACAGGAGGGCGACCGACCCTTGCAGGAACCCATAATTATAGACCAAACGCGACGAATTCCGAGCAATAAATCACCAGTTGTCAAACACCCGAGGTCTCATTCATGTTCTAGTCTTCAACAATTCCTGAAGAATGGGGGAGCGAAAATCTCCCCCTAAGCCATTATGTGTTAGGATGGAGCAAAAAATGACCTTGACCTACAATTTTTTAATGCATTTTCCCTGCCCCAGCAGGAGCTGCAGGAGTCCCCATCCTCTTGCTGATGACCTTGACCTACAATTGGAGCGAAAATCACCCCTCCTAACCCATTTTCCTTGTAAACCATGGTTCAAAGCTATGGATGTAGCTACAATATTGAGCTACGCTAACCCTAAAGAAGCAATCAGAGAACATGTTTAGAAAAATATTGCAAAACGACGTCGGAAGTGGTAGTCGAACTCCCCAAGGAGTAAGGGAATCACTCACCACTTTGAATTTTCAATTCGAAGCAGTTTACATCAATAGAACACCAGTTGCCAAACACCCGCAGACGCATTCTTGTTCTAGTATTCAACAATTCCTGAAGTATGGGGGAGCGAAAATCTCCCCCTAGTAATTAAATCAATTACGACTATCGGGAATGCCTCTTCAACGACGTATTGAAAAGAACCATCAACACCAGGTTCTAGACCCGAAACCAACGCGTTGTATGATAGGTCTGCTCCAATTTGGGGTAGATCTAGTGTTTTTCTCTAACATGCATTTGTAGGACTTTAGCTGGGTTAGAGTAATTGAAGGGGGGTGTATCGATACACCCCCCTTCGATGATCTCGCGACCAAAGGGTAGAGTAATTGAAGGGGGTGTATCGATACACCCCCCTTTGCAGTATATGTTCAAAGCATTACATTCATCTTTTTCATCCAAATTTGCATTCAATATCTGTTTTGCTTGTTCAATGTGTGTCTGTAAACTAATTGCTAAAAGTAATTACTAAAGGCGGCGAGGATGGGAAATATTAATAATGTTTATTTTTATTCTGAGTACACAACTAGTTTATTGGGAAAAACAAATTTCAAAATTCAATTGGCATACATTTGCACAAAGAGTCCTCTGATCAGTGGGTGAGGCAGTACAGGAATACAAGGCAGTATTGACCACAGACCAGAGTGTTGTCACTTTGAATGTGATGCTCGTTGTACAGGTAGCGACGAGCGTTGCGTCTCAGGAATCCTTGGTAGAATTGAAGATTTGGAGGTTGACCGTGGCTGTCAAAGAATTCATTTATTCCTACTCCTTTGTTAAGGTAGAAAGCGACCCAGCGAGTGCCGTCTTCATTGTGTGGATCAGTATTCACAATCATAGCAGTATATGGTGAGATATAATGCGGCAATTGATCCGCAGCGTAGACACCAACATTCTGTACGGGCAGTTTAGCCATACACTTTTGCATGTCTAAGGTATTCATTATACTGCGTCGACGCCGTCAGTAGTAGAAGAAGAAGTAGTACTAGTAGCAAAACAAAAGCAGGAACTGGTATCACCCACAACATCATCAGTGTCATCATCAGAATCATCGATATTTGTACATAGATGTAACCAACCGCGTAATGCGATACAATTGGTTAGAGCGCATCGTGTGTGAGCTGTCTTGTGATGACAACATCGCACTGCGTTTGTTGATAGTAGACTGTTGATTGACGATAGTGATCCGCAACCAATATCGCTGATATCAATGACATTAGTAGTACAATGATCCGTGATGAAATTGCATCGTACAAACTCTTTTTTCTCAGTACCTTTGACATAGACAATCGGTCGTTTGGCGATACATGCACGTAACTTTTCCTCTAGCACATGATACCAGATATCACCTTGATCCCATTCCAATCCGTGACAGTGTTTTGTGAGCCAATAGCTTTCACGTAGTTTCTCTTGTGATAGGAAATCTCGACTGAATGGTGATTTGGCGATATGATGCATTAGCAGTGTTCCACTGGCCAATTCCAAGACACACACTTCCTTCAGAATATAATCGCTATTGTTGTCCTGAAGGAAGTGTGTGTCTTGGAATTGGCCAGTGGAACACTGCTAATGCATCATATCGCCAAATCACCATTCAGTCGAGATTTCCTACCACAAGAGAAACTACGTGAAAGCTATTGGCTCACAAAACACTGTCACCGATTGGAATGGATAAGCACAAACCTAACTTAACAGAGCATAACATAACCTAAGCATGAGATAAAACTGCCTACGTTTCCTATTTCTATGCAGGGACCTAACTTTACACTGGATATCGTAAACTAACGATGAGATAAGTCTCTCCATGTTTCCCCTTTCTAACTGGAAACAGTCTTAATAAACCTTACTATACCTATCGTAACTTAACACAACTACGTGATGCTGTTAGCTTTAATTTCTTGGGTTGACATTACTCAAGATTGGAACTTGTGTGATGGTGAAAACTCAAACGTCTTCAAACATCGTTTACTTGGATTTTTTTTATCAACGTGCGAACTTCTTCAAACCTCGATTACTTGGAATTTTTATCGGTATACAAAAATATTACAAGTGCGACCTGGTTATTAAACGCGTATGTTATAATGCTAGTGACAATTCTTGAGGGATAGGCAAACTTCTTCAAACACCGATTACTTGGGATTGACATACGAGAAGTTTAATGTAAAACTAAATACTCGTTACACTTACGAACCGCGTGAGGATGTACAACAGTTAACGCGGACTTAAATTACAACCGATGAAATGAGATTACGCATACAATTGTAATTGATGTTGAATGGGGAAATGAGCAATCTAACCTGCTGTGACAAGACGTATCGCAACACATGTGCTCAGTTTACTTCAAGTATTGCTATTACCAGTCGTCATATACATCATAATGCACATTGTGACTTAAGCATGAAAAGTGATCGATGCGTCAATGTACAAGTTACGTTGTTAACGAACTAACATACGATAAAGGTTCGTAGTCGAGTTATTCCCTCAAATTACACCAGATGAAATGATACCACGCATAACATTTCAATTGATGATGAATGTTAGAATGATGCATCTAACTTGTTGTGTCTGGATGTATCACAACACATGTGTGCAGTTTATTTCAAGCGTTGTTAGTACCATCTGTCACGTACACCATAATGCATATTGAGAATGAAACAAGAATAGGGATCGATGCGTCAATGAACAAGCTACGATTTAACGTAATAACACTCGAGAAGTTCATTGTCAAACTAAATACTCATTACACTTACGAGTCGCGTGAGATGTACAACAGTTAATGTGGACTTAAATCACAACAGATGAAATGAGATTACGTCTACAATTGTAATTGATGTTGAATGTGAGAATGTGAAATCTAACCTGCTGTGACAAGACGTATCACAACGAATGTGCACAGTTTACTTTAAACGCTATTATTACCAATCGTCCCGTACGCCATAATGCACATCGTGACTTAAGCAAGAAAAGTGATCGTCGTGTTAATGTACAAGTTATTTTGTTAACGAACTAACATACGATAAAGGCTCGAAGTCAAGTTATTCAGGCAACACTGCTTCTTTAGAGGTCTGTTCAGTCAACATTTAAATCATGGTCTGGGTCTCCTTATACAATATATATATATACATATAATTTGTAGTTTTAAACTCCGAAGTAATTTGATCTAGTTTCTGGTATTTGTTAGTGACTTTGTGAAGGATTGCAAAGACTGAAGTTTCTCGTTTCTAAGTCTGTTGACTTGTATTGTTCACTAACATGTGCTAGAAGTGCTTTTTTATGATTAACGTAGCTCAAGATTTGAGCAACCTCTGTAACTTTGAACCTTGGGTTGTTACTACTGTCATACAGAGCAGCTACTATCTGGTTATTAAATACATAGGCGATGAAGATCGCTGTTAGTACCAGTTGTCACGTACAAGATAATGCACATTGTGGAAGAATCAAGAAGAGTGATCGATGTGTCGATGACCACTACTAGTACTAGTACTACTAGTACTACTGTTGCTACTATCGATATCGATGTGGTATAGTGCATGCCTGCATTCACAGAGATTGGCAACTGCTTGGTATATGCGGATTTGCCAACGTCATCGAAATTAATCATCATCGCGATACTAAATGTGGACTTTGTCGGTCAAATCATAATCAGTCGGCAACCAACACTCATACAAGAAGGGTTGTTTACGCAGAGTACCGCGTAAAAATGTAGCATCTCCCATTATTTTGGATTTTCAATGTTTCAAGGACAACAATAGCAATTATATTCTGAAGGAAGTGTGTGTCTTGGAATTGGCCAGTGGAACACTGCTAATGCATCATATCGCCAAATCACCATTCATTCGAGATTTCCTATCACAATAGAAACTACGTGAAAGCTATTGGCTCACAAAACACTGTCACGGATTGGAATGGGATCAAGGTGATATCTGGTATCATGTGCTAGAGGAAAAGTTACGTGCATGTATCGCCAAACGACGGATTGTCTATGTCAAAGGTACTGAGAAAAAAGAGTTTGTACGATGCAATTTCATCACGGATCACTGTACTACTAATGTCATTGATATCAGCGATATTGGTTGCGGATCACTATCGTCAATCAACAGTCTACTATCAACAAACGCAGTGCGATGTTGTCATCACAAGACAGCTCACACACGATGCGCTCTAACCAATTGTATCGCATTACGCGGTTGGTTACATCTATGTACAAATATCGATGATTCTGATGATGACACTGATGATGTTGTGGCTGATACCAGTTCCTGCTTTTGTTTTGCTACTAGTACTACTTCTTCTTCTACTACTGACGGCGTCGACGCAGTATAATGAATACTTTAGACATGCAAAAGTGTATGGCTAAACTGCCCGTACAGAATGTTGGTTTCTACGCTGCGGATCAATTGCCGCATTATACCTCAACATCTACTGCTATGATTGTGAATACTGATCCACACAATGAAGACGGCACTCGCTGGGTCGCTTTCTACCTTAACAAAGGAGTAGGAATAAATGAATTCTTTGACAGCCACAGTCAACCTCCAAATCTTCAATTCTACCAAGGATTCCTGAGACGCAACGCTCGTCGCTACCTGTACAACGAGCATCACATTCAAAGTGACAACACTCTGGTCTGTGGTCAATACTGCCTTGTATTCCTGTACTGCCTCACCCACTGATCAGAGGACTCTTTGTGCAAATGTATGCCAATTGAATTTTGAAATTTGTTTTTCTCAATAAACTAGTTGTATACTCAGAATCAAAATAAACATTATTAATATTTCCCATCCTCGCAACCTTTAGTAATTACTTTTAGCAATTAGTTTACAGACACACATTGAACAAGCAAAACAGATATTGAATGCAAATTTGGATGAAAAAGATGAATGTAATGCTTTGAACATGTACTGCAAAGGGGGGTGTATCGATACACCCCCTTCAATTACTCTACCCTTTGGTCGCGTGATCATCGAAGGGGGGTGTATCGATACACCCCCCTTCAATTACTCTAACCCAGCTAAAGTCCTACAAATGCATGTTAGAGAAAAACACTAGGTCTACCCCAAATTGGAGCAGACCTATCATACAACGCGGTGGTTTCAGGTCTGGAACCTGGTGTTGATGGTTCTTTTCAATACGTCGTTGAAGAGGCATTCCCGATAGTCGTTATTGATTTAATCACTAGGGGGAGATTTTCGCTCCCCCTAACACATAATGGGTTAGGGGGGAGATTTTCGCTCCCCCATACTTCAGGAATTGTTGAAAACTAGAACAAGAATGAGACTGTGTGTGTTTGACACCTGTTGATCTAATGATTTAATTACTAGGGGGAGATTTTCGCTCCCCCTAACACATAATGGGTTAGGGGGAGATTTTCGCTCCCCCATACTTCAGGAATTGTTGAATACTAGAACAAGAATGCGTCTGCGGGTGTTTGGCAACTGGTGTTCTATTGATGTAAACTGCTTGGAATTGAAAATTCAAAGTGGTGAGTGATTCCCTTACTCCTTGGGGAGTTCGACTACCACTTCCGACGTCGTTTTGCGATATTTTTCTAAACATGTTCTCTGATTGCTTCTTTAGGGTTAGCGTAGCTCAATATTGTAGCTACATCCATAGCTTTGAACCATGGTTTACAAGGAAAAAGGTTTAGGGGGGATTTTCGATCCAATTGTAGGTCAAGGTCATCAGCAGGAGGGTGGGGACTCCTGCTGCTCCTGCTGGGGCAGGGAAAATGCATTAAAAAATTGTAGGACAAGGTCATTTTTTGCTCCATCCTAACACATAATGGCTTAGGGGGAGATTTTCGCTCCCCCATTCTTCAGTATTTGGTGAAGACTAGAACATGAATGAGACCTCGGGTGTTTGACAACTGGTGATTTATTGCTCGGAATTCGACGCGGGTGGTCTATAATTATGGGTTCCTGCAAGGGTCAGTCGCCCTCTTGTCGGGATATCTAATTACAGCATCCGACTTCCCAGACAGGTTACGACGTGTCGGTTTTTTGTGTGTACAGCTGTGCCCAACAGCCCACGGCACACGGTCCGCCCCTAGCAGCCAAGTTTAGTTTAGTCTTGAGTTTCGAAGTGGCAACAGTTACGAAGAGATCATGGACAACATCGAGTGGGATTGTAGCATCACAGACGTCGAGTTGGAAGATGTATGTGTTGCGGCGGAAACGTCAATGAACATCAATAATAAGAATAGATCTTTTGGCGATGAAGATGATTTCTTCGAAGGTGATGAATTCTACAACAGAAAAGACGACGATTATTGCACCTTGAAGCATTTCCATAAGAAGGGGCTATGGCGCATTGACAAAAAGTTCAAGTACGTTCAAGAGCCAAAAGTGTGTTCAACTATCCAAGATCTTGACGACGTTCTGTACTCCAGACAACGGGGAATCAACGACATGTGGAACCATTGCCCGATGGACGACTTGGAATGGGAATATTGGCAGCGTAGTGATTGTAGCAGCCGTTGGTTCACGTTTATAAGTCTGTACTGACCATGTTTTCTAATGGAAGGTAAGACTTCACTTGTAACCCATCTTTTGAACGCTTTGGCTTCTGGTTTCAAGGAGCGTAAGATAAGAGAATACAATCCAGATTCGTTGATGACGGTAGACTGGAATTGGAAGTTAAAGGGGGGGTGCATCGATACACCCCCCTTTGCTGTATATGTTCAAAGCATTACACCTATCTTCCTCATCAACATTAATCCGCACTGCTTGTTTTGTATCTTGATAACCTAGTATTTGAGCTACATCCGTGGCTTTGAACCATGGATTATCGCTGCTATCAAACAGTACAGACAAAGGCTGGTCTTTAAAAACATAGTAGGTTAAGTGAGCCATTTTCTAGGTTAGGTCAAAAACGTTGGGTGAACACTCTGACAGAACGACACACAGCAACACTATTACACAACCACACACTTCAAACTCCCGAACAAGAATGAGACCGTGGGTGTTTGACAACTGGTGTTCTGTTGATTTAATTACTAGGGGGAGATTTTCGCTCCCTTAACACACAATGGGTTAGGGGGAGATTTTCGCTTCCCCATACTTCAGGAATTGTTGAAGACTAGAACAAGAATGACACCGTGGGTGTTTGACAACTGGTGATTTATTGCTCGGAATTCGACGCGGGTGGTCTATAATTATGGGTTCCTGCAAGGGTCGGTCGCCCTCCTGTTGGGGTATCCAATTACAGCATCCGCATTCTTAGACAGGAGGGCGACGTGACGGTTATTTGTGTGAACATCTGCGCCCTCCCATCGAGGTATCCAATTACAGCAGCTGCACCTCAGACAGGTCTCGACTCGTCGGTTTTTTGTGTGAAAACCTGCGTCGAGCGCCAGCCTGTTGGGGTATCCAGTTACAGCAGCTGCATCCCAGACAGGACTGGACTTGTCGTTCGGTTGTGCGAACAGCTGCCTTAGTGTAGAGTACTTGAAGGGGGGTGTATCGATACACCCCCTTTCAAGTGCTCTAACCCAAAGCATTGCAATTATATTCTCCACGAAATTTGCATTACTGGTAGTTCAATTGTCCGCAGGCGCTGATGGGCTATCTCTGTTGGTTGTAGCGTTACCCTGCTCAACTCTTGTATTAATTATCCAAAGTATGTCATGTGGGTACTGAGAATACTCGGCTTGACGAGGAGATTCCAAAAATGCAAAAAAAAGTCAAAAGTTTTTGTGCGGGCCCCTTTTTTGTAAACATCATCCAAAGTGTACGATGTGGGTACTCAAATGACTCGGCTCGACTAGACGAACAAGAATCTGCAATCAGAATTCAGATCCGACCTATGGTAACTGAGACCCCTCAACCCCCCCCCCCCGGTTTGGGTCATTACAAGAAAAAAATTTTGCAAAAAAATTTGCAAAAAAAGTATTTGCAAAAAAAATCGCAAAAAAAGTTCGCAAAAAAATTCGCAAAAAAATTTCGCAAAAAAAATTTGCAAAAAAATTTTCAAAAAATATTCGCAAAAACACATTCGCAGAAAAAGTTCGCAAAAAAAATGGCGAGGGGGGGTTAGGGGAGGGGGGGCTCCTCCTGCTCCTCCTGGGGTCGGAGTGTCCATTATTCCCTACTATCCTGGTATAATGCGTACCATATCTGGAAAGTTTGGTTTGTTTATAATATTTACATGATCTTATATGATCGTCTTCTAACGTTGTATACCTACTTTTTCAATTCAATTTATTAAACTTTTGTAACAAATTTATATCCGTCGGAAATGTGTTGTAATGTACACTGTAACTCTTAATGCATATAAAATAAGTAGTGTGTATACACGTATATAAGTGAAATTCCTTTTAGATAGTGTGTTCATGTATGAAGAGATGCTGTGATATTATTTAATTCATCACTTTATTTAGTTATTTTTATAATATTGAGAGTTAATTTTAGCATACAAATTATCAAAATACTCGCAGTTAATAGTACTAACCTAATTCTGCTACGGAATATCCAGTGTCGTTCTGAGCCGATACGTTAGCAAAACTTTTCATTATCCTTCGTCAGTGCTAATTTTAAATTACTTCTAAAAATCATCCTCCTATCTATAAAGTGTCCGGGATTGTGTCCAGATATTATGGTTACCCAACCCTAAAAGTACGTGAACTTCCAAAAAAATACTTATAAAGTAAATTTAAAAATGGGCTCATTAGGTCCTCGTGCCTACTGATGTGCACAAATAAAGCCAATAAAAACGTTAGTTACTAAGGTATTGCCTTTTCCGGTAAGGATGTATTTTATTTTAACTGTGGCAAATGTGAATGTTAGTTTGATACCCTCGTGTAATATTTTTGTAGCAATCCTTTCAGCGAACTTCCGATTACGAATACTTTCCCTGGGTAAAGCAATAGTTTATTTTTGTGAAGAAATATCACACGTTTTCTTAGTTGGATAATACTAACCCTTATATCGGAGCCAGTTGAAGGGTCGCCGGGCGGAAGTCGCCGTATCGAGGGCCGGATATCCGTGGCCAGTCGAAAGGTCCCTCGAGGTGGTCCGATATTTGCAGACGTCCTGGTTCTATTTGATATAAAACATTTCACTTTCAAGCCAACGTATTTTTTGAAATGGATTTAGTTGGAGGACATAATGCTTGTTAAACAATAAACAATCACTTACTATCTAAATACTCACTCCAGTGTACTTATTAAGTGCATTTGTAGGGTATATATGTAAATAATAAACTAATTTACCGATATTTTCTAGAATAAAAAGTCTACGAGAGGTTGGTGAGTGAATTTAAGACGGTTCAAAAATGAAATTGATGTTTGGTTTAGTAGTTATTAGCCTAAACTTGACAGAAAATTACGATAATTTGAAATAAAAAATTAATGTTCGTAATTTTGTTTAGCAATTAAAATATAATAACTTATAAGTGATGTTCTTTGTATTATACAAATCAAATAAATTATATATATATTACTAATTTTGTATTAATGAATTAGCATCTTAATTTTTGACAATTTCTGCCTCTGCACTGTGTTTCAACTTCTTTCTAAATATATTTGTTGTACATATAACACCTAATTTCGAATAAAATACTTTTTACAATATGAGATCAAACTATCTTAACTTAACAACGAGTTCGCACGCAGCACGCTGACGTGAGGGAAGTGAATTTCCACATAAAAAACTTTTGAAACTCATAATCAGTGTAAAAACATACATTTGTCCAATTTTTATAGAAATCTGAAAACACTGATTTTTTGGCTGTTCTGATACTCCTGGTTTCATTTACTTGCAAAGCTGGGATTACAATTTTGCGCATTATAAGGTTAGGAGAAGGTCCAGGCAGGCTTGAAAGTAGGCGTGAGGTTGCTGGGGACGATAAAAGTACTCTAACAAAGGAATAACAGGCTTTTTTAGTGTAAAATCCCCATAAGACAACGTACTGTGTTTAGTCAAAACACATTTTCTTTAATAACTCGGTAAATATTTATGCTAGAATTATGAGAGAGGGCTTAAAACTTTCGCCTCACTAATTCCCATTTTTCTACATGCATTAATGTTAAATCTGGGGCTTTTCTGACCCTTTTTGGGCCCAAAAACTCGAAATTTGAAAGATTAATCCCCAAAAAAAGGGTTTAGAGTTTTCCGATTATTTTGCCCAACGAACTTGTCCAACTGATTACAGAAAGGAACGTCCCTACCAAATTTGAAGTTAATCGGACAAAAAATGCGACCGCTAGAGTGCATACACATATATATATATATATATATATATAAAATTTTGAACGACCGCCCAAAACGTGTTCAGGGGGTCACGTTAGGAACTTCTATGGTGGTCCCGGGCTTAAGTTTCACCGTGCGGGTCATGCTAATAGTTCACTTTCCAAAGGAAATTCACTAATAACCTAAAAGTGTCCAAATTCTCTCTGAGGGTTTTGTTTTTCCGATCTGGATAACCGGGCACGAAACAAAAACAGTTTTGCACAGCATTAAACTATTTTATATTTCAATTTTAACAGACAAATTATCTCAATTACTTAAAAGTGTTTCAAAACTTTCTGTTCATATAGATGAATACTAGGTTATTAAAAAGATTCTTCCAAAACCGTAATCCAAGTTATTGAAAAAAACCTACTGAAATAAGTTGCCTTCAAATATGTAATTTAGCTAAATTTTAACTTATTTCACAACTTTAGGAACTTGATCCTAAAACCAAGTTCATGTAGCCTTAACAAAAAATTAAGTTACAGTACATTAAACATTTACATAATTGCAGAGATTTTATTGCGAAGAAAGGTTACTTTTTGGTTTTAAAACTACCCAGTAACCCGAACTTTCCACCTATACAGTTTTGTAACAAATGAAATCTTGAGCGATAACCTCCAACATGTAACCGATAAATGACTTTGAGTAATTTTACATTGATAATAGAGAAGTGTTTACATCAGTTATGCTTTATTTACTCTTCAATATAATTCTGAATTTATAACACTACAGCTATTGCTTTCGCATGGTAAAAAATACACAGTTTACGTTACAGACCTATAGGTTGTATTGTATAGGTTGCATTATGCAAGCAAAAACTAAAATTCACTCCAAATATACACTGAAACGAAAGAAATAACAGCGCAAAATACAACATGTATTTGAGAATTGACACGTTTCATACACATATATATTACGATAACATTGAGAGACAGCTTCGCATGCTGCAGAGCCGCCTGTACGTGATAACAGCCCTCGCATGGCGCTACGTCGCGCCGAGTGTGCTTGTTTTGGGAGAGCGTAATATGTTTCAGTTATATGTCTAAATTTACACCACACCTTATGTCTTCGTGCTTTAAAACCCATTCGTATAATATTCTCGTTGAATTCCTCAACATTGTTTAGCATATTATTATGTAACACCTATTGCATTCACTCCTGGAATTAGAATTTTAAAAGTGTCTGAAGTATTATACGTGATACATATTTACATGATGAAACAAAATTTGTCACGGCTTTCAAAATAGAAAAATTCTCCAAATGTTATGGTTATAGGTTATATAACCCTGTGATTAATAAGTCCCAATGAGAATTCCAAGATAGTTCGCAGGAAAGTAAAAATAATTTTCTAAAACAATATACAGAAATATTTACATATACATGGTGTCACAAAAATCCGGAACTGGCTATACATAACCATATTCTACATACAAAAATAAATCGAAAATGTTCAGTAAAATTTGTTCGATTTCAACTTCATTTAGCCGCTATCCACCATTTTGTTTTTTCACTTAAACATTTCTATTTCCGTAATGGATTAATGTATCAAGTTCAAATTTGGTATGGAGCTGTACAGGGTAAATGTCTAAATCCACAAAAAAAATTATTTTTTCCGACGTTTTTTCAAAATGGCGGCCACTTTAAATTTGTAAAGTCAAATTCCATGAAAACTATCAGATTTATAAAACATTGTTTGGATACAAAAAACTAGATATTTTTTATACAAATCTAACAAGACCTTGTTTGTTAAGATCGATTAATAAATAACGAAGTTATTAACATTTCAAATGTTATCATTAGAACCAACATTACGGTTTAAGAGCTGCATTGCAACAAATTTCAATAAACTACTAAAAAAATAACGTAACTAGTATAAATAATAGTAATAGTAATGAATTTAAGTAAATATATTATAAAATTATCCCATTTCTATAAATTTCAGTGACCTCTCAATCGAAAAATAAAAAAAACACTTATTTAGTTGGTAAACTTAATTCATTTTGTATTTCATACAATCAGCTGATCACTGCCTTTCGTTCAGTCAGCTGTTAAGTTTCATTTTTGTTTTCCGTCAACATAAACAACGTCTAAATTATTCTGTCAACTTATTGAATGAGCTTCAGGATTACTTGTGTTTTACATTTATTAATATTTATGTGCTGATATTAAAGTCATCTGCTTAAAATGCCAGAAGATTTTTCAAACGTTGAACTATCCGATATGCATCTGATGTATGGACTCGCAGAATACAATCGTGCATTAGCTCGTCGTTTGTATTCAGAACGTTTTCCCAACCGAAGACTGCCAAGTGAAAAAATGTTTGTCAATGTGTATGACCGGCTTCGTCAACATGGATCCTTTAGAGTACCTACCGTCAGACGAGGAAGACCACAGACTGAACTGTTGAAGTGGAAGAACGAGTCCTGCAAGCTGTTGAAGAAGATCCTTCCACCAGCACAAGAAGAATCGCGTTCGCACATGGGATCGACCATTCATCTGTGTGGAGAATCCTGAAGAGTCAGCAACTCTATCCATATCCATGTACAACGAGTCCAGGCTCTTTCAGAGCACGATTACCCAAACAGGCGACGGTTTTGTGAACGTTTTATAAATAAATGTAATCTGAACCCCCAATTTGTATCATCTGTACTCTTCACCGATGAAGCAGGGTTCAATAGAAACGGAATCCTCAATTACCACAACACAGAAGAGAACATTGGGCAGAAGAGAACCCAAAAACAATTGTGCAATCCAGGTACCAACACAACTTTTCTTTGAATGTGTGGGCAGGTATTGTTGGCGTTTGTTTTATTGGACCAGTGTTTTTGCCGCAGAGGTTAAACGGAATGACCTACTTACAATTCCTCCAAAAAGACTTCAAGAATGTGACGGAAGAAGTGCCCCTGGACACAAGGCAAAGGGTCTGGTTTATGCACGATGGCGCGCCTCCTCATTTCAGCAATAACGTGCGAGCGTTTCTTGATCGTGAATACCCGGGTAACTGGATAGGTCGTGGTGGCCCGATGGCGTGGCCAGCAAGGTCCCCGGACCTGAACCCTATTGACTTTTTCGTTTGGGGTCATCTAAAATCAATGGTATACTCAACGCCGGTGGACACTGTTGATCAACTTGGAGAGTGAATTGAAGATGGATTTCGAAGGGTGAGGGAGATGCCTGGTGTGTTGGAGCGAGTCAGACTTTCTTTGGGCCGTAGAATGGAACAATGCGTTATCGCTGAAGGGGGTCATATTGAACATTTAATATGAATAGAAGGTTAAATGATTAATTAAACTATCGTTTTAATGTAAATAACACAATGTAAATAAATTCCTTATACCTGTTACTGTATCTTATTTAGTTATATTTGAACGTCATACCGATAATACTAGTAAAACTTGAAATTTTATAACAATGTTAGATATTAACCAATTTTAACAAACAAGGTATCGTTAGGTTCATAATAAAAAAATTAAAAATTGTTAAATCGAATTGAAAAGCAACAATGCATTTCAACAACAGCTGATGAAACTAGTGATCAGCTGATTGTAAGAAATACAAAGTGAATAAAGTTTACCAACTAAATAAGTGTTTTTTTTTCGATTGAGAGGTCACTGAAATTTATATAAATGGGATAATTTTTTAATAGATTTACTTAAATTCATTACTATTACTATTATTTATACTAGCAACGTTATTTTTTTAGTAGTTTATTGAAATTTGTTGCAATGCAGCTCTTAAACCGTAATGTTGGTTCTAATGATAACATTTGAAATGTTAATAACTTCGTTATTTATTAATCGATCTTAACAAACAAGGTCTTGTTAGATTTTTATTATTAATATCTAGTTTTTTTGTATCTAAACAATTTTTTATAAATCTGCTGGTTTTCATGGAATTTGACTTTAAAAATTTAAAGTGGCCGCCCATTTTGAAAATAAACGTCGGAAAAAAATAATTTTTTTTGTGGATTTAGACATTTATCCTGTAAAGCTCGATTTTTTTACTTACTTTCCAAATTTTTACTTGATACATTAATCCATTACGGAAATAGAAATGTTTAAGTGAAAAAAAAACAAAATGGCGGATAGCGGCTAAATGAAGTTTAAATCGAAAAAATTGTACTGAACATTTTCGATTTATTTTTGTATGTAAAATATGGTTATGTATAGCCAGTTCCGGATTTTTGTGACACCCTGTATATTGTATATTGAATATTTTATCGAAATTAGTTTTGGTTTTTTCAAATCTTTGTTAGCAAAGAGGCTACGATCTATGTCGTATTACGGGTTGATTTTTCCTCAAAAATAATCTTCTAGGATGATAAAATTAATATCAATAACAAATTGTTAACAGTTAATCAAGTGTACTGAATTCACGTATAGTAGATATGGTATTACAAAATAACTTTCCGAATATATCAAACTCTTGTTTTTTAGTATTTTGGTGCCACTTCATACATTTAAAGATTCCTCGTAACACTTTTAATGTGTTTGATAGTTAAATATTGTTACGCTGAAAATAAAATATGAAAGTATCGGGTTAGGAAAATTGATAGCGCACCGTGAGAGAAAGGGCTGCCTGAAATATTGATAAAATTTATATTGCCACTCTACCTCGGCACCTGGACCGTCACACAAACCATGCGGGTATTGCAACACACATTCGAATACATTTTGAATTACAAATCAAGCAGAAGATTTTAAATTGAATAATATATTTGCTATTTGGTAGTCTGTATACTTCTTTTTACAGTCTTAATAAGTTATAAGTTACATATAATTACATATAACAGCGAAGTTAGTTTGAAATCGATTTTCACAATTCTTAATAAAATCATCACTTTTATGCCCATATTCTGCTATTGTAAATTCTGCTACTAAAAAGCAATTTCAAGTGATTCGCATTTCAACAAAAACTAAAAAGTAAAGACTTTTTCAATGAAAATGCGAACATTTTGAGAAATACATATATACTAATAAAGCGAGTGTCCATTGAGATCTGTATACAGCTATTTAAACGTGCATGGGCAAGTTTAGTTTTGTACACATGGTTTTTAAACTAACCTGTAAACTTTGTTCAATTCCAGGGAGGTCAGTGAGCTTTTACTAATTACTAATAAAATACGATTATGACTTCTTCCAGCTTATGTGAATTGTTATTTTTGATCCCTTAAATGATGGGTTTGGAATGTGATTTGTATCTATCACTGTGCTTTTTAAAGGTAAGATTCATAAATTACACCAAACGAGTCCCGAAAATTTGTATGGTTTAAGTACGACCTAATGTACACCAAGATATATTTACGACGTAAATTTATTCATTTTTTCATCACGTTTACATTGTATTAATTTAAATCGGTAGATCTATTCCATGTCTACACAAAAGATAGCACTCGGCAATCGCTGACATCGGTCAAACCGATGATGGTTGATCAATAAACCGATCAAACCTGGTCCATTAGGAGAATCAGCCGGTCATGAAACCGTCTAATTAGCCCCAATGACATCCTTGTGTCCGAACTAGTTAATTGTTCCATTTTATATTTAATATTCTGTACATATACTGAAATGTTTTAAGACATATTTTATTTCATTCAGCATATCTATATTTATAACAGATAATGTTGGTTTGTTTGTTTGTATATATATATATATATATATATATATATATATATATATATTTGAAGTTTAAGGACTTGGACACCGTTGGACCGTTTTCCATGAAACTTGGTATATATATATATATATATATATATATATGTAACATTTCACGGAGAAGATTTTTAAGTCATCCATTTCGTCCTATCTCAATTGGGTTCCTCCCAAGAGGCCTTAAATGGTTCCCATATAAACCTTATGGAAAGATATTGTTGTTTACATAAAAGCTAATGACATGTTTACTTGAACAGGTGATCTTGGTGATATTGGTTCTAGTTGGTAATAGTCAAAGGCATGACAACGTCTGCCGGGTAACAGCTAGTATATATGTAAAATTTTTCACGGAGAAGATTTTTAAGTCATCCAGTTCGTCCTAACTCAATTGGGTTCCTCCCAAGAGGCCTTAAATGGTTCCCATATAAAACTTATGGAAAGATATTGTTGTTTACATAAAAGCTAATGACATGTTTACTTGAACAGGTGATCTTGGTGATATTGGTTCTAGTTGGTAATAGTCAAAGGCATGACAACGTCTGCCGGGTAACAGCTAGTATACTATAACATTCAAAGCGGAATCGTATAACTCTGAATTTTCAAAAATGTCCTCGACAGGCGGTCATAACAAAAAATATTTCATAACGTCCTCGACGATCAGCCATAGAGGCCACGTCTTAAAGGAACTTGATTATTAAACTTACCGAGTTATAAGTCAGAACAGTAAATAATACTGATTTATAATACAGTAAAGTTTAGTAATCAAGTGTTTTTTTTTTTTCTGAAAATATTGATGTTAATTTGTGTTATAGAGTACATCAGAGATTACCTGCAGTTAATGACCTACTGAAACACGGAAATAAATGTTATATATTAATTGATTACAAATTAATAAAAATTTCTTTTAACTAATAAATCTGGAGTAAATGGAGCCAAGCGAATACATTTTTAATTTCTAACTATTTTTATTGCTCGTTCAAAACTATACAAATTATGTATATTTAAGAATTAGATATTATTTAAAATCTTAAAACCCACTGTTTGTATCAAATAAATAAATTATATTACAAAGATTATAATAGTATATATTTTTGTTCATAAACATTAGAGAGTGATAACACTCGTTATAGACATTCAGCGTAATGAAATAAAATCAATTATTGTTTTAGCTTATGTTCATCATTAGAACAAACACAGATTTGTACCTTAATTATCTTCCTAATAGTTATCAATAAATTAATTTAAATAATTGAATTTAAATACACCCGTCACAGCAAACCTGCGTACTCATCGAATTTCCAATGCATATGCATGGGTATCACTACTACCTAGAGTCACTTACCAAGTTTCAAAAAAATACATTCATTAATAAATTATATATAGCATTTTATTTATTCTCCATAAGAATAACATTATAATTGAGTACGCTGGTTTGCTGCAACAAGGAAGATAAGAAATGTGTTTTTTTGCAATTATCAATATAACTCAACCAGGTGAAGCTATATACCAAGTTTTATTAATTTAGGTTCATAACTAAGGGAGATATTAAACTTTACTTATTCTCCATATGAGTAACATGGGGGCCGAGTATGCAAGTTTGCTGCTACCGGGACAAATCAACAAAACCCATTTTTTGTGATAATATCAATATACCACAACTAGTTGAAGCCACATACCAAGTTTCATCAATATACATACATAAATAATCGAAATATAACATTTTATTTATTCTCCATAAGGATAACATTGGACAACGTACTGTGTTTAGCACTTTGAATTTCACTGCAACGGTTGGACGTAAAACAAAAATTAAAACGCCAAAATGATTGTTTTGTAGAGCTAAACTGATTGTTAGAAAGAAATGTGGAGTTTTTAGTGAAATTATCTGAGGAAAATCTAAAAACCGTATTCCCATAAGATTAACATGGGATATTTTATAAACACATTTTTTGACTTTTCTCCACAACCACTAAACCTAGTTTAATGATTCAAAATACTAAATTGTTTGTTTTTTAAGCTCTATAAAATGGCTGTAACCAAAATCTATTGTTTTTTAAATAATGGGGTAAAAAGTTTAAAAAACTGATTTTTGGAAAATTTTAAACCCCCATAAAACCCCCCTCCCATAGACCGATCTATCTGGTTTTCGAGCTTAAAGTCATAAATATTACTCTCCACATTTGTGCAAAATTTCATCAAAATCGGGCGCTTCTTTCACAAGTTATCGCGGTAACGGACACAAATATATATAAATATGAACGAATAGTGTTTTAGGCATCTGGGGACCTCAAAACAAAAAGTTATCATGGTCTCGGGCTTAAGTCTTACCATGCTAACAGCTTCTTCCCTACAGAGAAATTCGCTAAAAGTGTAGGTAATCGATAGAGGGAGATTTTACATACCATACTTTTTGATTTAATATTATTAGTAAACATTTAAAGGTTAAATATTTTGTTAGACTAATTATATATTAAATAACTAGTTTTACTGAACAGTTTAGGAAATCAACTACTGTAATTTTACCATCGTATGACTCTGTCAAATTGTATTATTTAATTTGTAATACAAAATATTCATTACAACTAATACGTCCACTAAGCAATTTAATTTTACTGCAAATACCTTCTCATAATTACTGATTTATTAATTTATTCACAAAACAATATTGAATAAAAAATAAATCATAAATATGTTGCAAATTGAATTCGATTTTTGACAGAGTTGGAATTTATTTACGGTTGTTGTAGCTGGAAGAATAACACTGTTCTTCATCGTTTTGTTTATTATTTAATTTCCATGTTACAAAACTGTGGATAACTATATAAACTATTACGTACATCCACTATTTGAGACTCCGACCTCCTCAGATATTAAATGATAATTATTTTAGGAGTATTTTATTCTTTATTTTATTTTATTTTACTAATTTTTAGAGATACGGTTAAAATAGCCATATCACTATCATTAAATATGTATTTATTAAATATTTCCTAAGCCAGGTCTGCTTTAAGTCCAAAGACCAACATTAATTAAGCTGCCGAGATAAATGTTTTAGCGATTTATGAGAAGATAAATGCTGTCAAGCAAACTCAATCTTACGTCGTACCAGGTATTTGAGGGTAGTAATAATTGGAAACTTATTGAAAGCGGGACTTCTGAAACTTTGCCAAGTTATACGTTCCACGAACAATGTGGAACTCAGTTCGCTGATTTTACCTGAATATATTTACCGGTAATAGTTTCAAACCGGATTATCTAAACTGAAGTTGTAATTGATAGCCCTTGATTACAGGTAAGTTTCTGCATAAACCATCTGAGATAAGCATTAATTACTGAATCCGTACAAAATTAACCAACTATACAAATAACTTTAAATTGGCTTAAACAATATAAATTTATTTATACTTGACCTACTACCAATTCCGTTTTAAATCACTGTACTTTTCGGGAGGTAAGGCAATACCTCTCAGTTCTAACTAATCCAACTTATACTTTAAATATCAACAGCTATGCCACATACTACCTAATAAGCCACCATTTAACAAGCATTTCAATTCAAGCCTAAAATCCGAATCTGAAACAATTAGGTACCCACCTGAAGAATCCAAATTGATTTTTAAACGCTGTATTTTGACTACCAAAAATATATATTTGCAAATTTTAAATATTTTTTCAAGATTACCGATACCTGAGATATGCGTAATAATGTCCTGTGTCGATTTTAAAAAGTAAAGATACACCTGCACGTATATTGATATTGGGTCCCTCATAACCCAATAAAGAACATAAATAAAAGTTATTTTCGTCTTCATGAGAAATATGGCTATCATATTTTAGACTGATAGGTTTTAAGGCGTAACCACTTTAAAACGCACTCCATATATCAAATATTTTCTACCACATATTTAAACTTTTATCGAAATTAACTCCTTCTGGAAATTTAATTCAAGGCAACACTAGAATTAGAAGCTAGTATGTGTAAGTAGCAATAACATTAAAGAATGTATGCAGTATTTGCACAAATTCAAAATAAGGCTGAAACTGTAAGTATAAATTGTATTTAAACTATTTGAAATATTTATTAAAATCATGTTATAAATACCAGTTTTTAAACATGAAAGTCGTCAAAATGCGTCATTACAGGTATTCATCTCGAGCAGACAAAGCAGCGAGGTTGTTGATGGCTTTATGAAAGAAGAGTCAACACTCGGGTCATTAAAGTCTCTAACTAGCGGACAAAAAATCTCTCGTTTCATTCGTCCACTAAATTGAGTTCGATCTTGTTATCAAGTTTATGAAGAGAGTGGTTACTTTTAAATCTCACTGCCTGTCATTAGCGTAGTTTGGTTTGTTTAGTTTGTTAAACAATATTTATTAAAAAAAGTATTCCAAAAGCTAAAAGATGTGAGTGACTAAATGTTGAAATATTAAACTATTTTTGCTATTAGTTATTATTTTTTTTAAATGTTATACAACTAATTCTTTTTTTAAACTGTCGTTAAAGAAAATAATTTATTTATAAATATCTTCAATCAGGAGCCACTTCTAACTTAACATAGCATACACTTGTTAATACATTTTCTTAATTATCATAGATTTAACTAATAACCAAATAGAGTTTTATTATTTTTATTATTAGAAATAAGAATTTTGGGAGCAACACATTTTCTATTATATCAGTTGATACTTTTCATGCATTATTTTATTAATTTAATTATGAATCATCACTTTTTAGGTGGTCAAGAATAAATACCTGTTGCTCGTCTTGAAATTGAGTCGTGTGCACGATATAATTTGATATTATAAGGGCAGTATTTCATAATAAATTGAATTATAAAGGTTTGCTATTTGCCTTATACACTCATGTTTTTCTTGTTGAAAAAATCCTTCTCAAAAAGTAATATTTAGTTTTATCAGATGTTATGCCACGGAACGCGATTTTATTGAGCCACGTAAGTCATCAATACAAATCTTAACCTTCCAAAGTCATCATCATGGTATATCCTGTTAGGGTGAGGATATAAGTTCCAATGGTCACCTTTTTTATTCGTTGTAACCAAGTAATTATTAAGCAGCGTTATAGGACTACTGGGCAGTCCTGAAATGAATTGTTATTTTTGTAAATTTCCCTGTAGAGATCCTTCTCCACCACAACAACCGAGGACGTTTGTGGCACTGAAGGGTTTATTAAAGTTAAGTCAGCCCTTGAGACATTAAAGTCACACACAGACGTATAAAGTGAAACCCCCCTTCTGACAAAAGTTTCAGTTAAAACCTTTATCCTGTACCTTCTTCCAAAAGCTTGACTATTAATATACAAAACAAATTAAAGAATTGTTATATAGATATTAAATATACATTTTTGTGTTTATTTGAGAGAACAGATACAACAGTTTATTTTATTTGAAAATCTTATATCCTATTTTAATATACCACTGCACAATGCACCATCGTATTGTTATAGATACTAATCTCAAATCAACCATAAAGCCCTCCCAGGTCATAAAGTTTTATATCAGTGTCATAAACCACATATTGTGATATATCTCAATAAACTGGACAGGCTGCGGCAGAAACGTGTCTTAATAATCAATGTCTAAACTTTATAAATATGTCTTTTTTATATTTATAATAAAATTATAAGATGAATCGTTTGATAAAGCAATGTTGTTTGCAAAGTCGTATTTAGTCATTTTTTAAACCAATATACTTAACAATTAAGAAGCATTAAAGGGCACGAACCTATTGCAAATTTCATCTTATACTGATAATTCTTAACGTTTTACACAATATTAGTAATATTACTATTTCCCTTTGTTTTCCATCGATTGGTATAGAAGATTATTTATATATTTTTTAAGTGGGGGTGCTGCTAAAATAAAATATGAAAAAATATAGTTTTTTAGCTTTTTAGTTCTACCTAACACTGTAGAAACCGAATAATCAAACAACATCCTCAACTTTAGAAGAATCTGCTATATAATAATTATATATCGATGCTAACTAGGGTTATGAAGTGCCTAGGGATTTCCCAACGTTATCAGTGTTAAAATACACTTGCTTACCCTTTGGTGGAAACAGTTTATAAATGTTGAAACATACAAAATTACAACTAAATATAAAAAGTTACATTTTGATATTTGGAGTAACTTAAATATTAATTATAACTAGCGATTCCTGCAGGCTTCGCCCCTCAAATAATTTATAAAAACTATGACAGTTGTGTGTGCTGCATTCTATGGTTAGCCCGTGAACTACTACGAATCAAGATCAGCTGTTTGTATTTTTATCAGTTCAAACAAAAATTAATGTCCATAAGGAATACACGGGATCATTGTCGGAGTCTCTGGTGGAGCCCCAAGGTCGGAATCAGGATAAAAACCATTAGTTTTCATATTTTATGCCTAAAGAATCAGTATACAACATTTCAACTCTCTTGTAGGTACATGGGAAGGTGGAGAATTATAGTGATGAGTGAGTCAGTCAGTCAGTCAGCCAGAGCTTTGCCTGTTCTAGATATAGATACTAGATGCACTTCACTGTTCATAGTCTGTTAGATTATTCATTATCCAGCTTGAACTTTGTATGCTTTAATATAGGAATTATTTTAAATCCAACCCTAACTCACGTTTTTAAACATTCTTAAATGTAAATGGGTTTATCCATAATCCTATATACCATTTTGGCGTACTCATAATATATCTCAGTTATAAACATTTATATTTTAACTTCCTCAAAAATTTAATTCGATTCACCAACTATTTCAAGTCAATTTAGTGAAGTAACTAATGAATGTTAAACATATAGCTTTAAACATGTATGCCATTCTAAGCTATGTAATTTGTATGTTCATCAATCACGTTTGCGACTTTTGTAATATTAAGTAATAAATATGTTTTTATTACTTAGGTGTCATTGGTTTCCATTTTGAAGGTACAATCATCTGTCTTAGGTAGAATATGAGTCTTTCTCTGAGATATGTTTTTATTGCTTAGGTGTCATTGGTTTCCACTTTAAAGGTACAATCATCTGTCTTAGGTAAAATATGAGTCTTTCTCTGAGATATGTTTTTATTACTTAGGTGTCATTGGTTTCCACTTTAAAGGTACAATCATCTGTCTTAGGTAGAATATGAGTCTTTCTCTGAGATATGTTTTTATTGCTTAGGTGTCATTGGTTTCCACTTTAAAGGTGCAATCATCTGTCTTAGGTAGAATATGAGTCTTTCTCTGAGATATGTTTTTATTGCTTAGGTGTCATTGGTTTCCACTTTAAAGGTACAATCATCTGTCTTAGGTAGAATATGAGTCTTTCTCTGAGATATGTTTTTATTACTTAGGTGTCATTGGTTTCCACTTTAAAGGTACAATCATCTGTCTTAGGTAGAATATGAGTCTTTCTCTGAGATATGTTTTTATTGCTTAGGTGTCATTGGTTTCCACTTTAAAGGTACAATCATCTGTCTTAGGTAGAATATGAGTCTTTCTCTGAGATATGTTTTTATTGCTTAGGTGTCATTGGTTTCCACTTCAAAGGTACAATCATCTGTCTTAGGTAGAATATGAGTCTTTCTCTGAGATATGTTTTTATTACTTAGATGTCATTGGTTTCCACTTTAAAGGTACAATCATCTGTCTTAGGTAGAATATGAGTCTTTCTCTGAGATATGTTTTTATTGCTTAGGTGTCATTGGTTTCCACTTTAAAGGTACAATCATCTGTCTTAGGTAGAATATGAGTCTTTCTCTGAGATATTTTTTTTATTACTTAGGTATCATTGGTTTCCACATTAAAGGTACAATCATCTGTCTTAGGTAGAATATGAGTCTTTCTCTGAGATATGTTTTTATTACTTAGGTGTCATTGGTTTCCACTTTAAAGGTACGATCATCTGTCTTTGGTAGAATATGAGTATTTCTCTGAGATACTTTTTTTATTACTTAGGTGTCATTGGTTTCCACTTTAAAGGTACAATCATCCGTCTTAGGTAGAATATGAGTCTTTCTCTGAGATATGTTTTTATTCTAAGCTTGATAAATCCCAGGATTAAGTATTTTTCATTTTCTGTACAGACGAGAAATAACCTTGTTTTGTATGGAGGTTTTCTCTTGAGACGCCCTAGAGCTTGTTCTATGTAAGAGCCTTAAATAAATTGATGCATTCAGTAAATTATAAAAGCTTCTGAACAAATATGTCGTGCAACTAATACATTTTGGTAACCTAAATCTTTTGACAATTTTGAGTAGAGGATTTAATTCACTTATTTAATTTATGTTTTTATTTGAAATTAAATTATTTTTGTGTTTTCATACTAAACTATATTAACTTCCCACTAACATCGTTTGATTTAATCTGTCAGAAAATGAGAAATTTTCAAGACAAGTTGAGAAAGTCTGATGGATAATGGCAGTGCAAAATTGAGACAAATTGAGTTTATCATGAACCTGAAAGTTCTATTGAATCCTTCCTTCACAAAGGCAAAAGCCATTACCTTTTATAAACCGTGTTATTTTGCTTTAGGCTCTAAATAAATATAAAAATATTACCTATTTGTTTTTTATAGTAGTCAATATTTTACAAAAACTTATCATCAATTTCACTGCCAAGGCTGTTATTGTTTACTTATCTCTATTCTACAAGTTTTCAGTTGTATGCTTTTTGGGACTCAAGTGATAAACCTTAAATATTATAGTTCTTTACTTTCCAAAAACATTTATTTTAAATTTTCTTTAAATTAAATTGATAATTTTTATTGTAATAATACGATTTATTATTTATTAATACACAATACATTTGTATGATCAACTTATATCTCAGTAAAAGATGTGATAATGAAATATCGAGTTATTATTCTTATATAATTGCGTTTGAGGAGAAAATTGGATATTTTATATGGCGGTAAAACTGTACGTTGCCCTATTCCAGGATCGGCGAGAGTAGTTAGTACAGTGGTTTAATACATTTTCCAATTCACCTTGAAATTTATTTGCATCTATATTATTAAAAGAATTTATTGATTTTTGCTCGGCGATTTTCGATCCCTTAAACTATTCTTTTATATACATATTTGGTATCAATCGAAAACCGTGCTTAACCTCTAGACGTGCTTTTTGGGGTTTCCATAAACTTTCGACCAGGGGGCTTTGCCCAACGAGCTCTCAAAGTTTCAATGTTAATCTTATGGAGTTATATTTTATTTAGTTACTCTGCTGACTGTAAAGTAAATCTGATATATTAAAACCCCAAGGTGATTTTTGTTAAGAGAACTACTCCGTTATTTCTGGTAAAATTTTGACGATTTATGTACCAAAATATTCGTCCTGAGTTGTAGTTGTGCATGACGGTTTTCATTTTTCGATATTGTCAATCTGAAGGGCACGGGCCACCCTCAAAGTTAGTTTTTTGGCCATAAGATTAACATGGGAATAATCTTATATGAATTACAGCTGTTAATAAATTACGGACAGGTGTTAGTAATACCATATGTTACAGGTAAGGAATGTATTTACCTATCTAAATAATTTGTTTTTATTCAACATCGCCTTGAGCAGTGAAATGTTGTTTGCAGCGGAGATATTTAAATTGTCGTTAAAATGTGTTTATCTATCTGTCTATTTATGGGTCATATTTGTTCCGCGTTCCACAAAAAACACTGTACTAAATTAAATAAAACATTTTGCCCATTTTCGAGTGGGGGAGGAAACGTTTAGGCTGTTTTAAATCTGATTTCGTCCTTAGTGTTATGCCCCTTCGTCCGGAACTGCTACAAAGTCCAGATTTCTCAACCTTTTACCACAGAATGGAACATATTTGTTCCAATGAGCATTTAGTTATCTAATTTTACTATCACAGAACGGAGGAAACACGTCCGCTTTCCTACTACAAAGGTATACCAAACCTTATAAAATAACGGAACGGCAGTGAAACATTGGGTGGGAACACATAATCCATTTTTCCATGGTATTTAAAGCTCAGTTTGTCTCCGTAGTCATTGTGATTATAATACTGAATATTTTATGAGTTCATTTGTCCACTGCCACTAAGTCCAACAAGCTACAAGAGTTATTGAGCAGATATTTGGGAGAAGCTGGGTCCATAAAAAAAACAGTTGTAGGCTTATTCCCGTTCCAATGAGGCTCGGCTCTAATGACCTTCAGCATTTACATGGTAATCATACACTTTTTAGACCGAGTGAGCAAGGATTTGACAGCAGGCAATGCACTATAATCAGAAACATGCCTAAAATTTCTGTCCCGTATGTCCTTTGGGACTTATCTGCTCCGTCCTTTAAAATTTTAATTTAATCATCACTGACTACCGTTAGTAGTTAACGGAGATTGATTGAGCATGCTTTTGTAAGGAGGATAGTTAGTGGAAGAGAAAAAAACCTTTCCTGCTCTAAATATACTTTACTTTGGGCTCTCAAAATGTTGGAGCCATCGAACTGATGTAGATAATCAAGCCTCATAAAAATATTGTTTTGTATAGAAAATTATTCTAAAATCAATCATTGGGGTTATAGTTAAAGGGATGTAAATAACAACAAAATAATCGTAACATTGGTTTAAAATCGACCATTCAACTGTAAAATTAACACTTACTTGGTAAAGTGCATGTGATTTTTTGTGAGTATAGTAATTAGAACCAATGTTTGCATAACTTTAAATATACATGATTAGGTTATTTATAGATCGCGAGAAACATGAAATCTGAAGATTGAATATAAAGCGACATGTCCAAAATTAAAATAATCGATCAAATAAGCAAAACAAATATGCTGGCCTTGGTACTTAACCGTGAATATAAGTACTCTAGGTATTTTTAACAAACTGACTGGCTTCTCGAGCAAATCTCTGTCCCCCAGGTGCTTTAAGAAATGTTAACTAACTTCTCAAACATAAAATTGTGATCGCGAGCGAAACCGCGATGGGCTACTAGTGACGTTTTATTATGTAACTCTTTTATTAATAAACCGGATGAATAAAATACGTCTTACAACACTACAAAGTATATTTACACTTATACTGTACTGACATACAAGACGGTAAAATATACACAAAAGATGGTATAAGGCGACCGATTTCAACCAGTTACACCGGTTATCATCAGACCCAATCAGAGATGACCAAGCCTGGTGATAACCAGTGTAACTGGTTGAAATCGGTCGCCTTGTACCATTTTTTGTGTAGATTTTACCATATTGTATGTAAGTACAGCATAAGTGTAAAAATACATTGCAATGTTGTAAGACGTCTTTTATTTATCCTGTTTAGTTATAAACACACGTATCATGCTAATAAAGAAATTATGTTCATTTATTAATCTAGTTCCGGCCTCATACCTGATAATTATTATTACTGTCCATTGTTTTGGGAATATAATGACATTTTGACTAATGTTATATCTTATACCGTTTTACGCGTAGCGCCCCCCGCAATCTTTACCCTCTCCCCTCGCCTCATGTGGCTGTCAACCTGGGAAAGGGACGATATATATTTTTGCTATCACCATGGTCCATATAATAATAATCAGCAAAAATAATGCATCATACATTTATGCATTCTCAGTCCCAGTAGATCCTAGACTAATGGTTATACATCGGGGAAAACGCGGCCAACGTCCTTCTCCCCTCACCGGCAGTGGTGGCTTTGGTCAAACATCAAAAGAGTGGCAGAGCCCTTTCTAGCTATTCTCGCTGGATGTGGCCCTCACACATGAAAATTTTACTTCAGACCTGAAGTCAGGAAATTAAGCGTTTTTAGGATCAAGAATTAATCAGATACCTACTGATTCAGATCTGAATTAGATCCTGATCGAAACCTGATCTAATTTAATTTGTTATAAATAAACAAATTGTACAAACATATTTAAACATTAATACGTACATATTGAACACGTATTGAATACATATACGTACATAATACTAACATATTGAATGTAATACGCATCAAATATGATTAAAATTTAATGAAAGAGTGAAAAAATGCTTCGACAAAATTAGTAAGACCAACGTGGTTTGAATCCGGGGCTTTCCGATCAGTAGCCGTCGCCTTATCCACTACTCTGCCAACGATTCATGCTAACGATCCGTCAGAAGTACTTACTAATAAAGGGAAACTGCAGGACTTAACAACAAATATTTTCTTCTGAGGTGGTTTATAAATTGTTTAATGTAATTACTTTTAAAGGCCAATGCCGCAACATATTTTTGGTTGCTCAATGACATACCTACAATTATATTATCCTGCTATTATTAATATACATATAAATAAAATTAGAGTTTTTCTGCAAATTGCTTGGAATTATGATTTTTTTTCATATTTTTACGTTTCATACCATAGGAAAACAGATACACGCGTCTTATCTCAATTTCTATCTGTTTGTCTGTCGGTGACGCTCAAAGACGGATTTTTGTTCGCTTTTCTCGGGAAAACTGGTGCACTGACAATGATGAAACTTTTTTTCTCTGTTCTGTACACGCGCGAGAAGGTTTTAGACTACTTTAAACCGGCATACGCCTTTTGGCAGCAAATAATGGCGGCCGCTCAAAAACGTGATTTCGTGCGATTTTGGATACGTTTTGTTCGCTTTTCACAGGGAAGCGGGAGCTCTGATTTCGATGAAACTTTTTTTCTATGTTCTATATGTGCGTTAGAAGGTTTTAGGTTAATTGGATTTTTTGAAATCACCTTAGGACTCTGCCCTAGGGGTTTTAAAGATCCTATGTTATTCTTAGGGACAAAGTATTTATTTATATTGAACCAGATGATGACTAAATAGTTATATCTATAACTTAAAATATTGTGAACAGCTATTTATCATTATGGAAATAAAAAATCTACTTGAATGGCAACTCTCATAATTGAATTAAAAAAACTACTCAAGACTTCAGAAAGTTATATCTGAGCATGAAGTCGTCTGAATCAGACCTGAAGATGTCTGAAAAAAACTACTTGAAAACTACTCAAACTGTTTTTTCGATAGGCGAGAGTAGGGGGTATTAGGGGAACTCTGCGCTCCCCCCCGATCCTAATTATCCCCCCGATTTTATATTCCCACCCCGATTTTATATTTCCCCCCCATTTTATATTTTTGCTCCCCCATTTTTATTTTTGACCCCAACGATTTTATATTTTGCTCCCCCCTGATTTTTATTTTTGCCCCCCCATTTTATATTTATCTCCCCACCCACAAATTTTATATTTATGCTCCCCTTCCCCCTCCACGATATTTTTTTTGTACTTGAGTTTTTTTTATTTCTAAAAGTGAATCCAAAGTGTTAGTGTACCGATTTAAGTCGCAAACCACACGCCGTTCACTGCCCGACCGAGTTCCTCGACTTAGCAACAGTACCCGAACCATCTGCCAGTATATTTCTTTAACTTTTATTTAATTGTACATTAAACGTGTAAAATGTAATTTTAATATTGTAAATGCATGTGGATTGTTATTTGCTTTAGTTAATATACCATTTACGTCCAACCCGTACGAAGGACGGGTACACAGCTATTGTTTAATACTGTACTTCAAAGATTTCTTTCTCTTGTACATTAAGAAGCAGTGTTGGTATGTGATCAGAAATGGTGGATTGACATTCATATAAGCAAAACTTAAGGTTATGTTATGTAGTATATTTATTTTTGGAAAATAATATAGCCTAACAACAGCAATTAAAACAGCTAGCTGAATTATAAACAAAATGTTATCAAAACAAAACATCAGGTAACTTGAAACATTTAAAAAATAACTGAGATTACTTCACCTCTGCTGGTTAAAATTTAATGTATGATGTATTTCCTGACTTCAGAAAGTTATATCTGAATCAGACATGAAGTCATTTGAATCAGACCTGAAGATGTCTGAATCAGACCCAAAGATGTCTGAATCAGACCTGAAGATGTCTGAATCAGACCTGGAGATGTCTGAATCAGACCTGGAGATATCCGAATCGAACCTGAAGATGTCTGAATCAGAACTGAAGATGTCTCAATCAGACATGGAGTCATCTGAATCAGGAATGTTCAGTTCTGATTAGATTAGAACGATTGCTTGTAACTATGCAATTTTAACTCTTAAATAATATTAAATGATACCATGTAAGCTCCAGAGGAAAGAAAAGGAAGCGTAAATTTCAAAGTTTCCAAAATCCAATATCGAGGTATAATGTGAATCCCTATCTTGGAGACATTTCCCGAACGCAGGAGAATCATCTGGCATTAAGTTTTGTCTTATAGAAAAGGGTGTTTTACTTTACACCCTTAAAACATAAAAACTCAACTAACGATTCACATTGATTGGATTGCAACGCTAGAAGAAAATTATATGTAAAGTACTTCAATACTTTATACATAAGCTAATTTATTTGCTTATTAGTTTACAAAAAAATTAATAAGAAAAACAAATTTTCCCTTCATTAGAAATGAGGATTCCAAGCGAAGAAAGTGCGTCATGGTTTATAAAGGTGAATCTTGTCAAAGATTTGTTTCTACAATGTTATGTAGCCAATTAATCATACTCTAAGAAAAAGAGTTAAACGCACTATTTAGGGGGTTTAATGTGGGAGAGTATGTTTAAGTTTTCACATACTCTACTTCCAAAATACGTTTTAAATAATTAGGTAATTTTTGTAAGATGAAGTCTCGGTAGTGATCGCTGTTGGCGTCTACATTAACGAGGGCGACGTACATCGGCACTGTAATGCGCGAATAAATATAAATGAGGCGGTAATCCTCTTACCACAACCACTTTATGCCGGAAATTCAATTTAAATCCTTATTACATTCAATGAAATTACCGAATATTACCTCTGAATAAACTAACTAAAGCAGACGGACCGAATTATTAATTGCTGTATGATACAGATTCTTTGTACCTAATAAACTAGAAACAAACAACAACAATTTTAAAACTTATGAATCTTAAAACCAAAATCTTTAAAATTAAATATTAGTTATGTAAATATAATATTGCGCAACGACTAGACAAATTCCAAATTTAATAACATAGATGTTGACTCCTCTAGTGTATAAAACGAAAAACATTAATATCTTAATAGGTGTACAAACAAAACTAGTTTTCAATATTAATATATCTTTGATTTGTACAGTATTCAAATTTTAAGATCCGTCTTTACTAACCATACTTTAAATAATTCCGGCAACAAAATTTGTAATTTTAAAGTTTTGATTTTAATTCGTCTATTTCCTTAAAAGTTGTACAAAATACAATTTTGAATTACAATTAGTAAGTTTGTATGGATATTTTTAATGTGAGGGGAATATGTATATTTCCTCTTAAGAAGGTAAATAAGATGAAATTAATGTAAGTATACCTTCACATTCAAGATTACCTTACTAAAAAAAACACAGATGATTTAGTTTCTTAGTCAACTTTAACATGCATAGCACAGAAAAAAACCTACACAGTAATTTACGTATGAATTAGCATACTGAGGAATAATACTACAGTATTAATATATATACTACATTATATACTGAAATTAAACCACATATAAACTAAATGATGTATTTTATTCATTTTAACTTTTATTTTTTATTTGGTTAATTTTTAACACTCTATTTTTAAAACTGTGGTAAATGACAGGCAAAACTAACACATAGTACGGTAGTCTACTGGCATCGTTTTCAGGAGACGTTCAGAAGGGCCAGATGGTCCAATATGGCAGAATATGAACGTAACAGAAACTATATCCATAACACTCCCGTCCCATATCAGACAATCAGATCAGGCTTGTGGCCACATTCGCTTGTGTTTCTGCCTCTAATGTATTTCGGTATAAAACTGTTCCACCTAAGTTCAAAGTGTGGCGGTGAACAAAGCAGATAATGCGATCCCAGGCATAAATGCGGTATATGTTTTTATTCTATTTGTCACTTGGTCATCTCAGTATACCTGAAGTTCTCATACACATGTCCAATTTTTAGCTTAAATTCGGAATTATTTAACATTTGGCATTATACCCAGTTATGCTGGAAGGTGTTAACTCTTAAAGTGTATTTTCATAGTTTATTTCATATTGAAGTGATTAAAAGCACCATGACCTTATTCTGTTGTTCACACTAAATGAGTCATCAAGGTATAAAAGAGAAATACAAAAATAAAGCAAAGCTCTTTCAATTATTTATTATTTTCGGAAGAAGGTTTGTGATTACATTAAGGATGCAGACATTTCATATTTAACTTAACTTTGAGTATTTTGCCTTTTATAAGAAAATAGTTTACGGTTCTCAATGTCCTATTACAATTATACTTAAACATAAATTTAAAACCAATATTGACATAGTTCTTATAATTACAAGTGCTTTGAATAAAACAAGTTAGTTTATCAGTGGAATCACTTATACATTGTTATAAACACATGAGCAATATTTTCTAGCTTAGCAACTGGTGTTAACCCTCTCAAAAAACCATGACATTACGTGGAAACCGAATTTAGCGAGAGATTTTCAATATAAAACGCTGTCGCCAAATTCAGAGGCGGGATATCTAGTTTATACCCACTGGACTGATAAAACCATCCAACCACTGATAACGAGCTCATCGGCAATCCACGTGAACGTACCAAACCAGTTGTTCTGAGTTGTTGCCTTTGAAGATTTACATATATTCAAGTAACACCAACCGATAAATAATTGTTATATCTAAAGATGTATTTTATTTATTTATGCTGCTTATTCCGACATTAAACCTTTTTTTAAACACGTGATGGTGTTGAAATTGCTGGAAGAACCAAGCAAGTTCAACGTGTTTGGTGTTGTTCTTGGTTGTAAGAAGAGCTTGTAAAAAGGTAATTTGGACTTGACTTAAAGAAGACATTACCACAAGGGTGGACCTTAGTTGAAATATGGGCTTATATATTAATTCAGAAGGCCTTCAAAATCATTAAAACTAGATAATTATTCCGTGTATCTTATCCTTCATTACTTCATAGCAATATTTATTTACAGATTTTTATTTTATAAAGATAATATATTTTAAACTATAATAATATGACATGTACAATGCATGTACAATGCAAAAAAAACATAAAGAGTCAGCAGAGATGTTAGAGGAGATAAAACCAATACGGAAAAATACGGTCGTAACAGAAACAATATCCATAACCCCGTCCCATATCAGACACTCGGATCAGGCTAGTGGTCACATTCGCTTGTGTGTCTGTCCTCTAATAGCTCGTGCTATAAAGTCTTTATAGGCCTACTGTAGCTCAGTCCTTCATTTAATTTGAAAAGGGCTATTTTAACTTTAACAAATACTTCACTAATTAATCAGCCCTTGAGCTCATTGAGCTCATTGAGTATATTTGAATACTGTTAGGTTCATAATATGTTAATACTACGTCCTGATTTTGTATTAGTACTATTGTTATTGAGCATAGTATTGTTGAAGTTAGATTATGTACAAATTAGGTTTGACTCAGTTTTAATGTAGTTTTAGGTCGCGAATACAAAATAGTCGATAACAATATAATTTTTAAGTTCACAAAACACAGTTTAATAACATTTTTTATGACTAAAGATCGCTTGATGAACTCAAGGATTATAACTGCATAGTTCGATAAATATGACCTTTCATACCTTGTTTATTTTAAGGCTTCGGCAGATAAATATTATACTGAAACGATAAAACTTTACTACTTCCTATTTTTTTAATGATTTTTAATTCAATTATAATCAAAGTGAATGTAAGAACTTTGGATTCAAATTTATCGGATTGATTTCAGTTAGTTATCCCCGTACGAATCAAAATACAAGTAAAAACGGCAACTGAATTGTGGACAACAGTTGGTTCTGAATAACGAAGTTTATCAGATGAACGAGTTATCAGTGGCTGAATGTTTTTACCAGCCAGTGGGCTTAACCTCGATAACCTGCTTCTGCGTTTGCAAATTGTTATATTGATAACCATTGTATACATACTTTATATTGTACAGTTATATAAGTACAAATTGAATCAATGTAAAATTGTGCGTTTTTCATGATATTGTTAGGTTTATTTATTTATGTAAGACAAATATTTATAAATATTTTAATAAAAAGTAATCTTCAACTTTCGAATCGTATATAAACTGTGTATACATAGTTTATATTGTACAGTTTTTCAAATAATTAAAAATTAAATTAAATTAATAAGAGCGTTTTTAAATGATACTACTAGGGTTATTTATTTATGTTAGACAAATATTTATAAATATTTTAAGAAACATTAATTTTCAACTTTCGAACCGTATATAGAATGTGGTATACCTCTAACAAATGTTGATATTGTTATGACTGTCGGAGGATAAACCTCAAAGTTATACAGTTTTTCCTTAACTCCTAATAAAGAAATTTATTACTTTAATAATAATTTATTTAATTTCCCCTTCGTAAAAAATAGAATAAGCATAATACATCATCGAAAAGTAAACTCAAAGTTTTGATTGATAATTAAAATTAAAATATGTTTTTCCAAATCACAAATATTTTTTTAAGATTACTATTATTGAGGAAATAAATTCTTACAAGATATAAATTCTGATAACTTGTTCGATGATTCAACTGATTAATACATGATAAAAATATGTTTTAAAGTAAATAATGTATAAGGTGAATAAGGATAAAACTGCAATAATTTCTGTATACAAGTTTTATTCCTGACATTTCTGAACCTAAGTCAAGGACAATTACAAGGTCCTGTAAAGTGGCTTAATGTGTTATGTTATATGGTCATTGGAAATTCGCTGAGTAGGTTTGCAGGTTTGCTGCGATGGAGGTATTTTAATTCATAATGTGCCCCGCTTTATTCAAACAATTTAAACATATTTTATTTCATAATAACAAGCTTGTTGAGTATCGTTTCAGCTGCGTGATAAAAGGAGATATTGGCAGAGCAGATGATCTCAGTACAGGAGAGGGACACGAATATAACAGAAGCAATATCCATAACCCTTCAGCCTCGAACTGGACACTGAACCATGGCTAGTGGCCACATTCTGTTTGTTTCCGTCCCGCAACGTTTTACGAAAGGTTTCTTCAGTTTTAAACAAACATAACAAAACATCTGATACTAAAACGGATAATAACAACGTACTTTCAATCAACACGTAGTTTAGACTTCCACCGTCGGATAGTGCCACTGTTCCGAAAATTCAGCCCTTTACTGTGTTTAAGTGATGCCATTTCTACACATCCTGAAACGTATTGGCAAATCTACGTAAAAACTAATTTAATTTGGCACCTCAAACGTTAAAATCCGTCCACCCGTTATTGAGTTATGACTGTGGAGAAGAAACCCCTAGCGTATCAATCGCTTATTAAAACATTTACGATTAATTTCCAGAACCAAACCTATAGTGTAATGGAACTGTAAAGATAATTTGAATAAGAAACACTGTGCATTTATTCAGACCAAAAGGCCAAAATGCAATGCAATGTGCAATGTGTTTTTAAGATTGATACGTCAATGCTAATAAAATATAAATTTCCATATATTTACACGTATCTTTTACTAAAAAACTTCTTTATCCTTGAAAAACCTGTAGAAATAATAAAAGTTTTTATAGTGACGTCATTTACTATATTCCAGTTTGTAATATGTATTTCGGCCGTATTATGATTTTCCTCTTATAAACATAAACAAGATGTAGTGGTTTGGGTATGTAGGGATTTATTGTCATAAATATGGTTGCTTGTTGTTACGACCTTCTCAAATGCTCTTGGAATCAAAACTTTAAGACTAAAATGCACTCATTCATTAATATATTATTTCACTAGATTTATTTTTGTAATAATTTTTGTTATAGTTTCTATGGTATTGGTTACGGCGATATTAGCAACTAGTAAACATAAAAACATAAAACTTATTTGTCGACCATTATTGATTTTATTAATTTGTATTACCTCTACCATGGTGATTTCATAATTAAAAAGACGTTATACAAATGACAGGTTAACAAATTTGTTGTTTAATCATTATGAACTTCATAAATTCCTTACCTTGCTTATTCCCACCTTGTGTTGCTTCATTTTGTTAATTCAATTTTGCAACCCTAACGAAATAAAAATAAATAAACTAAGTTATAAACGAGTTCGCACGCAGCACGCTGACGTGAGAGAAGTGAATTTCCACATAAAAACTTTGAAAACTAAAAATCAGTGTAAAAACATACATTTATTCCAATTTTTATTTAAATCTGAAAACAGTGATTTTTTGGCTGTCCTGATGCTCCTGGTTTCATTCACCTGCAAAGCTGGGAATACAATTTTGCACAGTATAATGTTAGGAGAAGGCCAGATGGGTTTGAAAGGAGGCTTAAGGTTGCTGGGGATGATAAAAGTACACCAACAAATGAATAACATGCATTTATAATGTAATTCCCCCTAAGACAACGTACTGTGTTTAGTCGAACCACATTTTCTTTAATAACTTGGTAAATATGTGTGCTAGAATTACGAGAGAGGGCTTGAAACTTTCGCCTCACTAATTCCCATCTTTTTTCCCACATGCATTAATTTTCTGACCCTTTTTGGGCCCAAAAACTCGAAATTTGAAAGATTAATCCCCAAAAAATTGGTTTAGGGTTTTCCGATTGTTTTGCCCAACGAACTTGTCCAACTGATTACAGAAAGGAATGTCTCTACCAAATTTTAAGTAAATCGGAAAGGAACTTCTATGGCGGTCCCGGGCTTAAAATTCACCGTGCGGGTCATGCTAATAGTTCACTTTCCACAGGAAATTCACTAATAACTAAGTAAATAAATTTAAAAAAAAACTAATATTTCATCTATATTTTTTGATAATAGTTAAAACTGGGAGCTCAACAAATATAAATCTTTATTACAAGAAATACTTCCTACTACAAAGATGTTGATAATAGTTTGGTAAAAGTCGTGTCAACACTAAACTCATTAAAGTCCCAAACAGACAGTGAAAATTAAACTGCAATTTTGTTCATTTGTGCAAGCTTCGTTCTATTTTCAGACAAATTAAACCCCAACGATTATTAAGCTCGAGTTTTAAATACCGTTGGGTCAAACTAAAGTTTTCATTTGACTTCTTTGTATTTCATTATATTAACTTCCTGTCTTTACAGATGTACTTTTTTTCTCAGAGTGCATGTATACTTAAATTAATTCTATGTTACCTTTTTCTGTATTATTACAAATTGGAAATTAAATATGATTCAATTTCTAAATGAAATTATTGGATAAATTTAAATTTAACTAGTAGTAGTCTGGTAACGGTTAATTTTCCCGTTCCCAGACGACAACTGTTAGCAGGGCTTTGACTGGTTGGCAATATTTGCAATCCGTTGACATCGGTGCCTCCGAACTACATAACATGTAATCAGGGGCTTGTTACCATAACTAATCAACTAGACGTTACATTTGAAATTTCAACCAATTTAAAATTGAAGTGAATAATTGTTTTCTTTAACTAGTTAATATATAAACAGTTCGGTTCGAATACTTGCAAGCTGCAAGAATACTTAACTCAACTTGATCATGTAATAGTATTAACATAAATTGAACTTATAATGAAACAGTTTTATCTCGTTTCACTTAAAAAGAGAATCCCAAGTCTGCAGCTGGCTACGTGACACGGAGTCCGTGATTATCTCCCGTGTGTGACCGGAGTGCCGAGAGCTTCCCTTACTGCGACACCGACTCCTACATACATTTCAAAATGCACCTCCTGCACTGGTTTACTTCATTGTTTACTTATTAACACAACACGTACATCGGATACATCCTAATCTCAGAATGGGATGAGTTTTTTTGGAGCACTGGTTTAAGGTTAAAGAGAATTTATGCTAGCATATGTATTATTAACTGGTGTTCATTGTTTTGTTACAAATATTATATCTTGCACTTTTTGTAATAGTGTAACCGTTGAGATAATAAATAAATAAATAAATAGTGTTTTAGTGTTGTTTTAGATACTCTTATATTAAAACAATTAGCCCTTTGACTCCTCTATTTTCTTGAATAAAAATACCATTTGCTAAACGTACAATAATCTTATATTTCTTTAACACGATTGTACAGATTGTTTGCATTATCTAATTTGTACATTTCTCTAAAGAATACATAAACTATTCACCAGCTATATAATAATTGCATCATTAACAAACACTTGATGCTGGTTTTCTAAACAAGTGATGAATGATTTCATACTACCAAAATATATGTAAAAATCTGTACTATAAAAAACGTAGTAGGATCAATATAATGCTGCTAAGGATTTTGTTTTTGTTAACTTTTTTATCCTACTTTATGTAAGTTGTTTAATATAACTGTCTAATCTTAGGTAAATAGCTAAATACAAACATATGTAGCATGATGTTATTCATTAAAATGTTTATGGTTAAAACCGGTATATCATCTAAAACCCTTCTTGTTGGTTACAATGCACCGCTTTACACATCAAAACACGTTTTTAATGACTGCGCTCTGGAATAAAATCAAATATTTATGTGTTTTAATACTGTTGGTCTCATTCTTGTTTATTTATGTATTTTTTTTAGTTCTTTATCTTTTTTACTAATTAATCTTGATCTTCTAACGCAAGAGAAGGTCAATTCGGTGGTCATACTACAAAATCTTTGCTTAGAGAGAGCAAGATACAAAAAAAGATTAAATTATAATTTTAAAGATTAACTGTTGGAATCCGTGGAGTGTTCCAGTGTTTAAATTATGTAATGTTATTGGTATTATTTTATACTATATTATCCACTATTTGCACCATTTATACACCAACATTTCCAATGTTTCCAACAGTTTAGTTTTGTGATACATTTTCAAATTTGTGCCGTACAAATTTGTGCTGTTTGGCAGTAGAAATTGGTCTATAGTGGGTAGTAAACCCAAGTTGGGCATAATTCTTACTACATATAACAAGAATTAATTTACATTATACTAGTATTTAATAAAACTACTAGTATTAGATCGTGCTACTTTAACTTTACAAAATTTTCTTTTGATTTTTCTGAGTTTTCAACATCCTCTATAATGTACGTATTGCGTTGTTATTAGAATTTTATTTATTCATATTATGTCTGAAACATCTTCTTACTGTTTTTCTGGGTAGCTGGTAAACATACATCATTCATATGTTTATATACCTCCATTAGCATTGAAGCATCCATTAACATTGAAGCTTTGAAACCCAAATGCAGAGCCCTAAAGACAAATAATGTAAATCTTTAAAATAGTTTCGTCGTTTTAACACCTATACCCCTTCAAAAAGCTTAAAAATATCTTTACAAATTATTTATATTTTGCTCTTATAAAAGGTTTGCCTGTGAATTAAATAATATGAAACAAATTTAAAATATTTCTTTTGTACTCTGTATGTAATAACAAATTTAAAAAAGGAAATTGTATTTAAGCTTTTGGCAAAATTACGTGAAATTCAGTTTCTGAATCACACATATACTGCCAACTATGGGAAATAATAATCTCTTAACAAACTTTTAACAAGTCAGAAAAGCTCAATTGCAGTTCGAAGAAATGTAAGACGGTAACAATAACAATAATCGTTCTCATCAACACAGCTACTTCAAAATTTAATTAACTTCGGCAACAGAAAACAAATTTGTTATCAGTATAAAACGAGCTTTTCCTGAGGGTTAATATTTCTGTTGAGTCTCTTATAGACCGTTTTTGTTGCCCTATTATTCTTTTTTCTTAGGTTTCTATTGTCCCTTAAGTTTTTTAATCTTCTTTAAAATTGTAATGACTTTTAACAAGCTAATGTGCTCATGGTTTGAATACCAGGTGAAAAAAAGTCCGGGCCACCTCAAATTTTGCTATTTGTTAATATAAACTAATAAATTTTGGGTAGTTATATCATTGACTATATGTACTGAAGTAGACTTCTCATTGCCATTGTAAAAGCTGGCCCTACTTTTTCGTGTCCCAGGATTCAATGAGAATGTAGTTACAGTAATCACCAACAGAGTACACTTCTGTCAACTAATAATTATCCTGCCAAGGAGAGGATAATACAACAGTTGGTGTCAACATAAGTTGATCACTTACTTTCTGGGGCAAAGATTACAAGTTTGTTACAAGTTAACATAACTAACTGAAATAAATAGTTTACAGCAGCACTCTCTGTCGGTAATTCAATCAAACTACGTTCATTCAAATTCTGGCTAACACTAAACAAGGACACTCATTTTAATTTTATTGCCCCTGACTGGTAGAACTATTATAGTGGTTTTAAATTCCCTTTCCGTCACCAGTTCGAAGTTTTTGCAGTTTCCTACAACCTCAGGTTGCGACGCGGTTGCGTCATTTTGACTTAGTGCAGGTCAATTGTTTCATGCTAAAACTGCATTTCCGTCTAGAAGACGTCGTCGTCAAAGTTTTTTTTTAACACGAAAAACACGAGACACACACATTGACACATTTAAACATGTAAATAAAACTACTGGGCGTATACGCACAACTCAAAACCCGCTATTTGATTCCGTCGCGGAAGGCGGTGGCAGCGCTAGGACACTGAGGTCGACGGCCAACAGTGTCCTAGCGCCGCGACGACGTCTTCTAGACCGAAATGCAGTTTTAGCTTGAAACAATTGACCTGCACTACGTGAACATGACGCAACCGTTCGAAATCTGAGGTTGTAGGAAACTGCAAAAACTTCGAACTGGCGACGGAAAGGTAATTTAAAACCGCTATAAACAAGGACAGCTGGGCCATATAGATGGGATGCCTCCTTCAGAATATATGGTCAATGGTTATAGTAACTAAAGGTGTAGTATATTTTGGCATTATTCAAAATTGTAAGTGTCCCCTAAAACTAGGCAATTTTTGGGGTACTTAAAGTATTTTGTGTAAACCCTCTTTGAGTGGCCCCTCATTTTTAATGACAATTAACAATTTAATAAATGGCTAAAACTAAAGACCACTATCTCTTTCACATCCAAAATGGCAGGCAATTAAAATTTAAAAATCCTTATATCTGGAAGGCAATAATTTTTTGCTTATCATTATCTTTACTAATTTAAAATAAACTGATTCCATTTGCGGTGTGATATTAACTTCAGATGAGCGAACCTTTGACACTGTTAAATACTAGTATTTTGAATATCTCCCAAGACTTGACTTCCAGATTCAAATACAACATTTGGGAATTTTGACAGGCTGCCATTTTGGTTAGAGAAGAGATAGCGGTCTCTAATATTTTCACCATTTGTAAATTTTTTTTGTTTTTTAAATGAGGGGTTACTCAAAGAGGGTTTACATTTAAAAAATTTGTGTTGCCCCCAAAATCCCATATTTTTGGGGGACATTAAAAATTGTGAATATCGTCAAAGGATACTTCACCTTAGATTATTATCACTAACCAGAAGATATTAAATGAACAAACTAGAAGGGGATCCGGATTATTTTACACCCTATTCAATCCTGCTGTTTTGTTTGTTTTTTTTTCTCGAAGAGGCTAAATATTTTAGTAGTAAATACATTAGTTTTTTTTCTAAATAAGTGCTTGTCATATTTTGTCACTCTTAGAATTACTAAAGAGATTACACCCTCGTCTTTCAAGTTACTTATTTGTCACCTTGGAAATAAATCTTAAATAGTCAAATTATTAGGATTAGATTTGTATGAAGAAAAATTACGCTTTAAAAGAACCGGGGACAGCAGAGATATACTTTAGAATGATAAGCCATAAATCGCCAGCAAAGTATGTCGTTATGGCCGATATTGGCAAACCATATTTCACCGGACTCGCAGCCTACGCACCAAGCACCAATTCTTATTCCAACACCTATTTCTTATTCTTGTACAACTTCTTGTTTGGTTGAGAGTTTTATTTTCAAAATATGTACGTTCTATAAAATTAGTCTTTTGAATTAATATTTTTACTGTCATTAATTAGTTTTTCTTTTTTAAATATGAATAACCTTCTTCAATAAGTCAATAAGTTCGAGGTGCTTAGGCTTCAAAGTTCTCACCATGTTTGATCACCAATCAAACGCACTTTATAATCTAGAGTAAATTTTAATTCACACAATAGTAACTAAAAACTAATTTGGACAAATTTATGTTAACTATTATATATATATATATATATATATATATATATATATATATATATATATATGTATAATGTGAATATAATGTATATACAATATATAATGTATCTGTGGTCTTCTTAAAGAACTTAGGCACTATTGGCTTTTATTTTTTTTATTTTACCTTCAGCAGCATTTTTCTTTTTAGTACACATCCGCTTTCAAAGGAAAGTGATCCAAACCCCTCAAATTGTTGTGGACGTCCCGGGATTTGAACCCGTGACCCCTTGAACCGATGTCCAAGACCTCAGCCATACTTAACCAACCTTTAGGCTAGCGAGATTTCCAAACTGCTTTAACCGTTTACAGAAATTTAAAGAAGATACACGACATTTAAATCTCACATTTTGAACCTCCATGATGTGGGATCTCTGTTATTTTGGAGCAGAAATGTAAGCCGCTTCTTATTACGAACCTCCATTCACATGTTGACAGCAGCAACGCAGCTTTGTGGTGATTGTGAAGTTAACGTTGAACTGTTTTGTGTATTACCAAACCGGTAATAAAAATTTGTGTTATTTCAGCTAACTATTTTAGGAACCACATTCTCTATTTATTTTAATTAATCACCTAAGTAATTTTGATAAATAATCAATCAAGATTTTAACAGGACTAAGAATTATCTTTTTAAAAATTCTTATTTTCTTTCTTTTAAAAATTGTAATGAATAGCTATAATAATTTATATAATACATGACTGATTTGTTATACAAAACCTGTGTAACGTAAACTTACCAAATCGCGTGACACATAATGTATAATGTTAAAATCAAACTACAAATAGAAAGTACCTGGTAAACCAAATTACAGTTTTTTACATATTACAGATTGTTTCTTATCGGTAATACCGTCACTTAATATGTAAAATCCTATGTCTCATGTTGAAATGGCTAAAGCGACAACTGTCGTAAAAAATAGCTAATCTTGACGAAATCTTACACATGTGTTATTTCATCTAGTTCGAGACTAGAAAAATCACACCCTTAAAATGGGGGTTTTGGAGGATCATTTGTATCCTAATCTTCGTTTCAGTGTCACATAGAATTTTGTAAAATATCTCATTTTTATTTGCACTGTTGCAGTTGGCTTATAAAACAAACAAACAATTAAGTTGTTTACTCTATGTCGATTGGTTGAAAATTTATTTTAAAGTGCTAAACATAGTACATTAGCCAATTTTTTTTCCATGGGTATAAATTTAATCTTTTATTTGGCTTATTTATGAGCATTTGTTGATAAAACGTGATATGTGGCTTTACCTGGTAGTGGTATATTTGCTTAGAAACCCCTTATTTTTGAGGGATCCCGTTGCGACAAACCTGCGTGCTAAGCCATAGAATCAAGCCAAGAAATCAAATGTTATATCTCGCTTATTGTGAACATTTTTATGAAACTAAGTGGCTTCATGTGATAATGAGATATTACTTGAATTGTAAATTCGTTGCGTTATTTCCATACGTTTTCTGCGTCAGAGGTATTATTTTCATGAATCACTTTTACAATTGTAAAAATGGTTCGATAAGATTTCAATAAATGATCTACCTCGTAATCATTGAGATCCTGTCCTGAATGACGCGTTTTTATGACATTTCGTCATCATTAGATGGGTGAAAAATGTCAGTCTATCTACAAGACATTGTTAGCTGGTCGCATCTAATTTTACAATAATACTGAAAAATCTCGGGTAAAACATGTGTAATGAAAAACTTCTTTCAGACTCTAAGTTCCAAACCATAATGGATATAGTTTTTCTTATTTATTTTCATCCAAAAATGTGTCATTCCTTCTGTTTGGCTATCGCAGTGGTTATAAATGTTGCAATTTATTTATTATAGACAAACTTTAAAAAATTTACTAAACTTCTCACTAACTTTAAATGTTTATTGTTTCAGGTACGTTATGATTACAGCTTACCACCTGAGGTATTGTACATTATATTCTGTTTTGATTTAAGTTTCGTAGTTAACATATTACTGAGTAAAGAGTCAACATGGTAATGAGATTCTTTGATAGGAGGAGTTTTATAATGTTTTTGGTTGAAATACATATTGCAAAGGCATTATAAAAGTCAGAGGGGTACATAAAAAAAAATATATATATATGTGTTAATCCACGCTGAGCTTTATAAATTAAAAGGCAAAATAAATATCAAAACAAATGCTTAAAACATTAAGTAAACTAACAAAATGATATAGGTAACTGTGGTAGTAAAGTATTTTTGTTTTGAATATGTTAGAATATACTTCGATATAACAACTGGCACGAAAGTAAAGTTATTCTAAATACTTTACATATATAAAAATATATTGATTTTTCAAGATAGTTGAAATAGGAAAGGGAATTCAATCTCCACCTCCGTATCAATATATTCATTCACAAATCTTACACTAAGCATGAATGCAAATGAGCTTGGAAAATTCATCTATACATAAAAGAAGGTGAGTAAATAAAGCCAACTCGTTCGCAATAGGGCTGAATTGAACAGTTATTTGAATATTTTCATCCTACCTTGTTGAACAAAGCGTTGCTAGTATTAAGTAATAATGGTCTAGGAATTTTTATAATAAATCAGACTACCGTAGCAGCATGTATAATAACCAAAATAAATTATCTATTCAAATTACAATAGTTAATATCGTACAAATTCGTTTAATGTTGTACGAATTATATTGACGTTTTATTCAAAATGTTACGGAGTTGCGATGTTGTTGAGGCGGACCACAAGGAATGTTTAAAAGTTTTAAATGAAGTCCTGGACTACTGTCTGCACTTCATCAATCTGCTCTTTAAACTCCTCCATTATCTTTATATATTTACATTTAAAACCAAACTATTCTGCAAACATTCTGTTATAATGAACGATAACAAATGGGTACCGGGTGACCACAGTTTATCTTTTCAAGTTTAAACGTGTTTAGAAAGTAAAATAATAATTATATTTTACTGGGATTTTTATTATACTAGGCCAATTATGTTTTTATTAAAACAATTAAAATTCTTTTGGAGTTACTGTATATTTAACAGGGGTTATTTCTAAACTAAAATAGGATACATGTCTTGACGTCCAACGGTTCAACAGAGCGTATTTGACGAATATCACGACACGTTTTGCTGTGACGACATCATCCTCAACATATCCGTTTCACATCCTATTTGTATGAACAAAGGTTTTTGAGTTGATCACTTGAGAATGCTGTGATCACCGCATAACATGTGATGTTCCAATCCGCGCATTCAAGTGTTGGACGTCGATGATGTATTCTATTGTAGTCTGATCTTCACAGGCATGATGAATTTTATTATTTCTAGTTCAATTTCATGTTTTGTTGAGTATATTTAGTGGAGTAAAATATATAAGTGTAGTATTCATTTGATACGTTAATTTAAACCCAGTGCGAAATTATTAACAATACTTTGTCCTCATAGAAGCGTTTAACTATGATTTCTGTATGAATTTAAGTAACTCTTATTTAGTAGACAACTTTCATTATAACAATTTCATGATGACCTTGGTAAAACCCTACTACCTGCTTTATTAAAAAATAATTACTTGCTACTAGGTAGATTGCTCTGTCAAATTTGAATGAATAAGTATAATAGTATATCAAATATTGTAATCTCTCTTTATAAATCGTACTGCAGAAACATGTATTACGTCAAATAACACTGCAGAGAAAGACCATTCGCTACAAAATGCGCAGAAACCTGCATCAACAATACGAATCTGTGTATCTGTGTAGTTTTGGAAGAATTATAAACGACATTTACTGCAGATTTATTGATGTTTTGTAAAGCTAACTAAGCTTTTGTTTAGCGTAAACATAGGTAGGTGTTGGTAGTCTGATAAAAAAAAAACTTAAAGCAGTTTGAACAAAACCGTTCTATAATATTATACATTTATAAACACAGATTACTATTTATTTGTGACATCGTTTTTATTATATATCTGTTTTTTATGTTTTTTTGTACTTTGTTTTACAATACTATTGGATAAAACCTCAATTTCATAGCAAATTTGAAGCAATTTAAATCACCATAAAATAGAGTTAGCAGCAATGTTTAGCGAAATATTCATTTGGTATTTAAGACCAACTATTATAATCTAGTCATATATAATATAATCAGAGAAGGATTAAACCTAATGATGACCGATGTGACTGATCGATTGTCTTGTGTAATTTTTTATATATATTTACCGTCTTTTATGTTGTGCAAGTAATAAAACATCACGCAGTTGAACAAATTCTCTTTTAATACAATTGTAAAATATATTAGTTTGACATATCTTTCCTGAAATTTTATTTTCAAATGATTAGTCGCAGCTAATTATTTATATAATTGCAATACTTTACGAAACCTTTTAAAATGCATTGTCCAACGCAGGTCAATTTCCTTTAAAATAAAACGCTCAGAAGTCTACTACAAGGTATAAAAATCGTTTTATTTATTTAGATTTATTTATTTATTTAATTAATACTCAAAATGACAAATCAAGGTTTGTCTCAAGTACTAATAATCTGGCACCAATATATTGCGGTCTCATCTGGCCTCCTGACATCATATCAGGGTAAACAACTGATCTGTATCTGTCTAATACCATCTGGAGTAGGGTGGTATGAGCCAATATACTCGGTGAGCTCAGTTAATCCAATATGCACAACAATGAAATGGTTTAATTGGGACGGCCAATTAATGCATCATACATTCCATGCTGTGCGTTGTAGTTGTATTACAGCATGATAAATGAATTTATAGGATAAATTCTGCTTTATTATTTGCTTATAAATGCTTGTATATGCATTAAAAATAAATAAACTATGCTTTTTTAATTTTGATTATATATTTTAGAAGTGTATTTAAACCAAGTATATTTTTTCTTGGTGTATTTCAAAACGATAAGGAGAGAATAAGCGTGAATATTATTTTGTTGTTGGTTATTAATTGAATATATTTATATTTGTTAGAATACATTTGTTTTATAAGTATTTTCTCATTAACTCCATGAATTTAGATGGCGTTTCATTTGTTGAGAAGGACCTCTAAGAATTGTGAGCAGTACTGATAGGAAAGTTTTAAACTATTTTGCCAGTGTTTAAACTTGTACATAGACCTGGAAGACACATTTTAGATTTACAGTTTTATACTGCTCCTAGTATTACAATGTTAATAACCCTAGGTTATATAGTTGAAACCCCTCTTCTGTGAAATAAATTCAACATGCAGCATTAAAGTTACGATATTCCTGATTAGGCCATGCTAAAATATTGGTTTTATAAAGGGTTTCATGGAGGAAGTGTAGAATAACGCATGCGTTGCGAAACTTTTAATTAACAATTTTTCCTCTTACCAAATTTAATTAAACTTCAACGTCATAATGCTGCAGATGAAAATCGTTATTGTTACTGACTCTAAACTACCGTAACCACCGTTAAAAACTTTGCCATTCGGTTACTTCAATAATAAAATATTTTACAATATATTATGTGGACAATTACTACAAGTAAATAATCATTGATTCAATTTTTGGTTTAGTCGTTTTTTCCTTTCTATTAGCTGATTAACTGAGAAATATTAAGATCATTTCAGTCTTCGAACTAACTTAAACCTTTATAGGTAACAACTTGACTGAGCTTAATTCAGTAAAGAAAACTCTTATGAGAATAAAGCATTGAATTACCTTGCTCACAATATTAATCAATATTATCAATTACTATAATTGGGGGAAATTTAATTTGTATTTTAAACTAGCAAATACACAAATACTGTAGAGGTTAAGGACTATATAAATGTATCAACCGGTAGAGAACACATTTCCACCGTAGCGATACCGTAGCCTCACCATACAGTCCGCCGGACCAGGTCCCTAGTCTCGTTACGTTGGCCACACAAACTCTCTCAATATTTATACCTCCATTCAATATTAACTTTCATTTTTTTCATTACGGCCTCACGTACCTTTGCTTACTATCTCAAATATTTTTAATGTAAAAAACACACTATCACTTAATGTTTCGTCATTTATCGCCGCTATTCAGTAGCCTAAATTTAAAAATTATTTTCTTATGATAAATCTTACTTTCCAGTGGCCAAAGCTCGTTTCTGTGCTTTAGTAAAGCTCTAAGTTTATAGTATTATTCAAAGTTAAAGTATTATATATGTAAAAACTAACGTATAAAGTTCCTAACCTATTGCTGTTTAATAAATAGTTTATTTGTTAACACAAAATTTAAAACGAGACCTACTTCATTAAATTGGACTATTTTACATAACTTAATTTATTTTTTATGTTTCAAACCTATATATTTGTAGGACACTATCTGGACAGTATGTCGTGTAGCTACAGTATATTTTGCTTTCTCGTCTTAATTCAGTACCTTTTAAATACACAAACGTCATATTTTCAAGTGTGAGTAATTTTGTATGGCTTATAAAATCCCTTTTTGTATTCTTTTGTTGTCCGTCATTATAAAAACGTTGGACAGTGCATAGAAAGTCTGGTTTGGTTGCTTTGAATCCAGCATTAAATGGGTGATCTCTGAGAAATAGCAGTCAGACTTATTTGTGTTAATGTGCTCCTAGACCTTGAATGCTGCCATATCCTATGAGATAGTCCATTTGTGGTAATATTTGCTCCGATACGCTATATTAGCTGAAACCTTACATGCCTTATGTAACCAAATCTGCTCATAGCCTCAAGAGAAACTATATGTGTTGTGTAATAAATAGATTTAGGTAAGCTGATGAATGCATAGATGACGCTTAGGTTTAACGAAACCCCTTTTTAAACCCAAAGGACAATATTGCAAAACTAAATTCTGTAACTGATTTGGTTTAATTTACCAGCATTTTATAGTAAACAGATTTAATCATAATATTTACTGGGTCTTTATTAGTGAATTTCCTAGGAAAGTGAACTATTAGCATGACTCACACGGTGAAACTTAAGCCCGGGACCACCATAGAAGTTCCTAACGTGACCCCCTGAACACGTTTTGGCGGATCGTTCAAAATGTTATATATATGTGTGTGTGTGTGTGTGTGTGTGTGTGTGTGTGTGTGTGTGTGTGTTTGCACTCTAGCGGTCGCATTTTTGTCCGATTAACTTCAAATTTGGTAGGGACGTTCCTTTCTGTAATCAGTTGGACAAGTTCGTTGGGCAAAACAATCGGAAAACTCCAAACTCCATTATTGGGGATTAATCTTTCAAATTTCGAGGTTTTGGGCCCAAAAAGGGTCAGAAAAGCCCCGGATGTAAAGTCAACGCATGTAAAAAGATGTGAATTAGTAAGGCGAAAGTTTTAAGCCGTCTCTCGTCATTCTAGCATAAATATTTACCGAGTTATTAAAGAAAATGTGTTTCGACTAAACACAGTACGTTGTCTTATGGGGTTTTTACACTAGAAAAGCCTGCTACTCCTTTGTTAGAATGCTTTTGTCATCCCCAGCAACCTCACGCCTACTTTCAAGCCTGACTGGACCTTCTCCTAACATTATAATGCGCAAAATTTTATTCCCAGCTTTGCAGGTAAATGAAACCAGGAGCATCAGAACAGCCAAAAAATCTAAGTTTTCAGATTTCATGTTTTTACACTGATTTTGAGTTTTAAAAGTTGTTATGTGGAAATTCCCTTCCCTCACGTCAGCGTGCTGCGTACGAACTCGTTTTACATTCAATTGAATCGTATTAATCATATACGAGCTGCTCCCCCGCAATATTTTGCGGATATAATCCTTGGGATTATAAATATATACCCCCGTCACAGCAAACCTGCATACTCAGCGAATTTCAAATTAATATATAACATAACACATTAAAACACTTAACAGGATTCATAAGAAATATATAACAATCGATATTTAAAATATTAATCGTTCTCCATAAGAGTAACATTGGGGATGAGTACGCAGGTTTGCTGCAACAAGGAACACAAAATAATGGGTTTTTATGCAAATATCAATAGAACTCATCTTAGTGAAGTCACATACCAAGTTTCATCCATTTACATTTATAAATAAGCGATATATAACATTTTAAGTATTTTCCATAAGAATAACATGGGGACCAAGTACCTAGGTTTGCTGCAACGGGAACCATAGGCGAAAGATATTTTTTGTACAAACAACAATAAACCACCACCAGATGAAGCCTTGTACCAAATTTCGTCAGTTTATGGTCATAAATAAGCGAGATATACAATATTGTTCTTTTCTCCATAAGAATAACATTAGACAACGTTCTATGTTTAGTACTCAATGACTAATTGATATAGAGCAATAATCAAAATACCAAATTGCTTGTTTTTTTTATGCTGAATCCATATGTAACAATTTAAATTTGATTTAAATAAAAATTGCATGTGTACACCCCAAAAACCCATTTTTGGGGAACAAAACCCCCCAAAACCCCCCTTCGAATGATGCGATTCGTCTGGTTTTCGTACTCGTTCAAATAAATGATACTTTACCATTTGTACGAAATTTCATTATGATCGGACCTTTTTTACTAGGGTTATCGTGCTTACGGGCACATATATATATATATATATATATATATTATGGTTATATATATATATATAGTCTACATATACATATACATATTTAGAAATTTGAACGAATGGTGTTTTTGGCATCTGGGGACCTCAAAATGAAAAGTCATCATGGTCTCGGGCTTAAGTCTTACCATAAGACCTACGGTAGTAGCTTCTTCCCTATAGTGGAAATTCCCTAAAATGGTATTTTATGCAAATATCATTTTGTCAATAAAACTCAACTAGTAAAGCCACATATCAAGATTTATTAATTTATGTTCATAATTAAGGGAGATAAAATTCATAAGAATAACATAGGGGCTGAGTACGCAGGTTTGCTGCTATGGGAACTGGCAAAAAAATCTTTTTTATGCAAATATAAATAGACCACAGCGATATGAAGCAATATACCAAGTTTCGTCAGGATAAGTTGATTAATAAGCGAGAAATACAATTATTTTTCTTATTCTCCATAAGAATAACTTTGGACAACGTACTGTGTTTAGCACTTTAAATATCTCTGTAACCAATTGACGTAGAGCAATGACCAAAACACCAAATTGTTTGTTTTTTAATATGAATGCAATGGTGAAAACTAAAATTTGATTTACGAAAATACCATCTGTAAAAAACTCAACAAAAAAAACATTTTGGGGGTACAATACCCCCCTAAAATACCCCTTTGGATAGAGTGATCTGGCTGGTTTTCGAACTTATAAGTCATAAATTTTGCTTTACATGTTTGTAACAAATTTCATCAAAACCGAACCATTTTTTACGATAGTTATCGTGCTCACGGACACATACATAGACTTATACAGTTTTGAACGAATGGTGTTTTTGGCATCTGGGGACCTCAAAACGAAAAGTTAATATGGTCCCGGGCCTAGGTCTTACCATGCCAACCACGGTAACAGATTCTTCGCTATAGGGGAAACTCGCTAAAAAGAGGTTTTAAAAATGTTACAATTTGTAAACTGCCCATTAAGACTCAAGGTGATCAAGGTCGGGTAGAAGAATCAATAATGTTTATAATAGCAAAAGACATATAATGATCATTCGTACTTGATTTTATATATAAAATATGGCGACATATATTTATATAAAACCCTATAAAACCACCAACAAGAAAATACAATACTGCAGTTATCAAAAGTATTATAGTTTAGTTCAACCACCAAACAATATGTAAAACACAAAAAAGTGTATTCTTCAAAGTAAATTTAATCTGACAACAAAATACTGCCGCTCCTGGTTGCCTGCCGTCATATCATGGTATTTAACTGAACTGTATCTGTATAATATGAAGTGGAGCAGAGCGGTTGAAGCAATATACTCAGAGAGCCCAACTCAGTCTGTCTTTAACATGCACGATATTGCCATGGTTCATGTTATAGCGGCCAAATGTTAGTGGAACAGGAATTTCATAGTATAGTTTTGTACAGCAATATACGTCATATTGTGGCATCACATGTGTGTATTTTCATTTATTGAATTCGCAATGGGCTGACATAACAGTTTCATTTTAAGTTAAAGAATTCCGCAGAAGTCATACATAAACAGTAACTTTTTTAAAACTAGTTTAGTTACCTGGGGATGCTAATTGATTGCATAATGTTCGTAACATTTTTTAATTTTTAAGAGTAAAATGTTTTTGACATAATAGTGATAGAACTGTGAAATTGTATATTACATTTATTTTTTCAATTCAATATTTCAATAGACACTCAACATTTGACAGCAAAAGGTTGTACTAGGTTTTACATTTAAGGGACAAAATAACATGATGAAGTAGGGAAATAAATATTTGAGGCAGGGAAACTAAATACAATGTTAAGGAGTTGAAGTAAACCAAACACATTCAAATATGTCGTTTGTTTTAATCTGTGGGACTTTTCGATCACTTTCGAATATAATCAAAGACTACACTAATGATATGTTTTATTTTATACCAGATATATGCTACAGTAAATTAATACTTTTTAAACTACATCTTATTTACATATTATCTACTATATATCTGGTAGTAAATATGTTGATTATAACTTGGAGACCGAAATTAAACTTTAGATGCATGTTAGAAATACGTATAGCTACTGAGACCTAGTTCCCTGCGTGGAACAAAGTAATTGCATTTCTTGAAGTTGAGTTTAATAAAGCACTTATTCAATTAATTTCATTTTTCATTTCATACTCAGACACTAGCCTCATGTGCATTGGCTTTCTTGGTATTGGTTTATATTGCTTTACTAAATCAATTAAACCTGTTCTAAATATGACAACATCCTGAAATATCCAATATTCTTTCTTCTAAAATAAAAAACCGTATGTAAGACGGAGCAGTCTTGGACAAACAGACCAAAAACTGCTAAAGTCTACAATTTCACCCCATTTTAAATCCAATAAGAGAATCGTAATTCTTATCCTTCAAATGTTTAATAGAAAAATATTCAAAATTCAGATAAAACTTCACTTGTTTTTAATTGAGTACAAACTGATTGTTTATTGGTCCAGAGGAAGACTCGGACGAACTGTCTAAAGAATTAGTTTTTGCGTTTTAAATATAGATTAGCTTACGCGTTGAAACAAATACCTTTTTTTGAGTTAGTTGAACATGTTTCTGTATGATGGTTCTACCAGTACGTTGTAAAAAATAAATAATTAATAATCACCTGTTGAATTATAATTTTAATGTTTTTTTTTCTTTTTTTCTTTGCATTTTGAGGTAAAGGTAATCTTTAAATATTACTGTCCAATTGAAGGATTGATGAATTGATTTGATGAAGTCTTAAGGTGTACCGACAAATCACCGAATATAATTATATATATATATATATATATATATATATATATAAGTTTAGTTTACGTAATTATAATGTAGATATTAGCGACGCTTACATTATAAGACACATATCTTAATATTCATAACCTGGTAATATTTATTACGCATATAAATCGATAAAAATTAATCAAATTGAGAAAGGAATGAACTTCTAATCAGTTACACCGATAGTAGCCATATATCTACAATATTATCAAAGTAAGGTGGTTATCATATACGTTCCGTTCAACTCAAAACCTATTAAATCGATTGAGCTTAAATGTTGCATTAAGGTAGTTAATGTAGAAAGGTAGAAGCTTTTAGTTGCGTTAAGGTAGAAACGAATAAATTTTGTAAATACATTTATAAATTTAAATTCTAGGCTAAATAATTACTGAATTTGTATTTAATATCAACTAATGCCAAAATTACAAGAAGGTAAAATAATATTTCGATTAGAATGTACCAGTCAATATACAATATATTCACTGACCCATTTAAAATCCAAGTTTAATACCGCATACCATAAATCCCTTTATTCAGTAAATACTCTGTTACTAGAATCGTCTTTGAATGTATAATTTGAATTATTTTATTCTGTGAATAATCTCCTAATCGGTTAACGACTTCTGAACCGTTGTAATTGGTTCATATTTCATCCGTGTACAGAATTAGCCTTTAAGGGTTTAATAAGGGTTTTTTCTGATTTCAGATAGAAAGTCTCACAAAGTTTATATGTAATAAGACCAAAGTAGTATAATTATAAGACTAATATAATACTAATAATAATAATATACTACGATAATTTGACTTACTATAAAAAAACTTACAGAATTACTGTTTAATAAACACTACTTTGAATCCACTGTTCATATTTAAAAATGTTAATACATATAACAAACATAGCAATTTAATTTTGAACTTGGATAACATTTAGTAATAAAATATTTGGTTGCAACTTCCTTAAACAACCACGTACTTGGCAAATCCTTGATAACATATCAAATATCAATTGTTTTGATTTCTTAGCCTAAATCTTACAATGTTAAGAATATTATGGCAGAAACGATGTTTTAATTAGATGTAAAATTACATCGGTATCAGTTTGTCTATTTTTCAAAGTAAAGAGAGAGATGGAGGTATTTCTTTTCTAGAAAAGAGAGCAATCACAGTTTCTAACTCTTTATAAACTCGAGCTGTCTCAAGTATGTGCCACGACGATCTATCATTTCGACTCGTTTATACTTACAAAATTACAAGTTACTGAGTTGACATTATTCAAGTTTTAATATTAAAAGTTTCATTAAATTAAAAATAAATATAAACTGTAGTTTCCTACAGTTATTTAAGTTGTTTTGATTTATTCTTGGTATATTTTAATAACAGAAAAACATTACGAGAAAGTAGTAGAAAATGTGAATATTTTATTTAGATTTGAAATGAATCTTATGAACTTCAACTTAAGTGTCCTAAGAGGACGAATGTCTCATGAAAACCATTTTGTATATCCTGGACCAGACGGTCTGTTGTCAGTGTGCACTGGTTCAACACAAGTTTATCCTTCAGTTATTTCGATCTCCCTTCAATTCGCCCCAGGCAAAGAACAATACATTATCAAGTACTATCTTAAATATATCAGTTGTGTTTACTGTGAAAAACTAGTTTTAGTCGTGAAAATCTCTCGATTCAAACTACGGATTCCCTACTACTCCCCCCCACCTATTACGTATTTCAGATAAAGTAAACAGGTTTTCTCAGATAAAAAATGAATCATAATTATGTTGTTTAATGTACAAAATGAATGCCAAATTATAACCCAGTACACATAGATAGTAGTTATATATTTTCATTATAAATATTCCATAACAAAGAGTTAGTTGTATTTTACTAGGATAGAATCAATTAAATCTAAAACATGAAATTAGTAATACATATTAATATACTGATTTGATATTTTAAGTTTATTTTAAATATAAGAAAGAATAGTGACTTCAAGAAATCAGTTGAATATATTATTTTCAAAATTTAACAAATATTTCCAAAACCTTAAAAACGTATTTGTTTTCATAAATACAAAAGCTATAGAATACAATATATAAATTATCCAGACAAAAATATCAGTTCTGTTTCGACGATAAATGGCTTAGCTGCCATCCGAGCACCTCTAATCGCTTTTTGATGTATTTTTTGTTCGAATTAAAGGATTTATTATTCAGCAATGTTGAGCATTTTGTTCTTTATTTACTTTCAAACCAAACAAATATTGTACACTTTCAGTTATTTTTGTACGTTATTAAAGTACTGTATTTTAAACGGCAAAAGAGTCATTTTGACTAATTACTAAATGCACTGAAACACTAAGTACTATATAATAACTGTATAAGTACGAAGTAGCTATAAATGTGGCAGAAATAATTTAATCAACAAGAGAAGAGAAAACCTAAGTGGCTTGAATGATGGACATATACCTGAGAGCATTAAGTAATACTATTTGAATGATGATATATAACTTTGACTGTCACGCTCTCTTTTTGAACCTTTATAACAAGTATCTTTTATAACAACTTTATCTAAGACTGGTAAAAAATAATGTTTAAAGCTGCTATTGGAGCTATCCCCTCTTGGTTTCTCAGCGACACAGACAGATGGCGCCACTATTCATAAAATTTGAGTCAACATTTAACTGATTAAAGCTGTCAACAGGTATTATATATGTAACTCCTGTTCCATTCATCGTGTTTCACCTTTGTCTGTTAAAATGATTAAGAAAATTATGTAGGATTAATATTAAGACCATTTACATACCACCGAAAATTAGTAAAGTATATGTTATGAATATTTTTCCTGAAACCAATCAATAATAAAAATAGCCTACCATTTTAGACAAACTTGATGCCAGTAAAACATTGGTTAAATAGAAACACATGTATTAATGCTAGATTACTTCTCAAATTACAATCAGATTTTATCAATTATTCGTCACATAAATTAAAATGGGACTCTACTTACGCATCCACCCACATTAGCCGCTACGGTGGAACATGGCTTCTCAGTAAATCTCATTTTATCATCTTTCCAAATTAAACTGCCTCGTATTGCTGGTGCGGTGTGCTGCGCAGTTCGTAACGAATGTCCGTGTTGCTCTGCAGTGTTATTTGACATCAGACAAGTCGTTGCAAAATAAAGCGAACGCATTCCAGGATGACAATACATCTGGAACTGTGTAATATCCTTTTCTGCAGTATTCATAACTTATTCCAAAACATTGCTTTTAGTAGTGCCGAAATTTTTAAACAAATTTATTCTTAGATTTACGTTAGTGATACACTTTGATTTAAAATCGTTAACCTTTAATCAGTTCTAAAGCAGTAAATGAGATAATCAATAATAGTAATAATAATAATGATGACTTAACTATCCAACGTTTTTCAAAGAAAATTCTGCTTTACAAAATAACGTTTAAAAAAATTAACGCTATACAATAATAACTATCAGATAAATAAAAAATTCATATAAACTATCGTTAAAATAATTATTTTCTTTTTCTCTCAAAAGTAGCATAGCTAATTATGTCTGCCCTTAATGGTGGAAATCCTCGATCTCATAATTATACACTTCAGGCCTAAGAAATGCTTTTTCTTCTAAGTTTTAAACAAATCTATTGGTCCTTCAAATCCTCATTTGAAGACGATTTGTAAACTAAGTTAAATAGAAAACCTGGCCTTTTAAAATATTTCCTTCACTAACGTTTCAGAGATCGAGAATACCAGTGCACCGTTCTGTGACATTTACCAAACGTATTTAAAATACATAAAAGCATACAAGTCTACTGAAAACAACTATACAATATAATAATTTCAACTATTATTCATATGTGTTTAATGTAATCTGTAAAAAAGTAAAATGAATTTCAATACTAAACTATTTTATATAATTATTTTTGATATTAATGCAAATTAATGCATTACAACATAAGTCCTCAATAAAGCTTATGTTCTAAATGTTGTATGATTGCTGATGTTTTTAATTCTTATATTTTTATGGTTTAATCTATAAATACAAGAGAAAATAAAATTCAATGTTGTGTACAATTTTTTTATTTTAATATTTTTGAGCAGCATTTAAAATATACCACAAAAATTGAAGAAATACTCAAAAATGATAAGGCATAAATCGCCAGCAAAGTATGTCATTATAGCCGATATTGGCAAACCATATTTCACTGGACTCGCAGCCGACGCCAATTCTTATGCCAATTCCCACCGTTTCGTATTTTCTCATTTTAAGTTTTCTTTTACTTTCCGCATTTTTGATTATAAATGACATTTATACAGCCGAGCGGATTTTTCTGCTAACTATTCTAGCCTATTCTAGTAAACTATTTTTCCAGAGGTTTTCACAACTCATCCTTTATTGGAGGTACTGGTTTTTGAGGGAGAAAACTCCCTCCGTCATTTTTCAGGGTTCGGCCGCAACATTCTTTGAATATACGCTATTCAATGTAAATAACCTATGTTAGGTAAATGTTAGCTTAACCTATGTTCCATGTTTAAATTAAACGAGATCGCACGCATCACGCTGACGTGAGGGAAGTGAATTTCCACATTAAAACCTAAAAAATATCAATTAAAGGGTTTAAACCAACACTGGTTGCATTTTTTTGAAAATTGACAAATTTTATTTGTTGGCTATTTTGATGCTCCTAGTTACATTTAAATTCATTAATAGGATGCCAGTGTTGTACATTATAAATTTATCAGGAGGTATTGTCGGGATAACAAGTTGGTATAGGGGTATAGGGGGAGATAAAACGATATTAAGATATGAAAAACAGCCTTTTTCAGTGTAAAATCCCCATAAGACAACGTGCTGTATTTGGACAATTAACATTTTCTTTAATAACTCGGTAAGTACCTATGCTAGAATGATGAGGGAGGGCTTAAAATCTTTTGATTTTTAAGTATAAGAGTTAATGTGCAATAAGTTTACATTTGGGGCTTTTCTGACCCTTTTTGGCCCCAAAAACTCAAAATTTGAAAAATTAAAATCCCTAAAAAAGGGGGTTAGAATTGGCCGATTGTTTTTCCCAACGACCTTGTCCAACCGATTATAAAAAGGAATGTCTCTACCAAATTTGAAGTAAATCGGACAAAAAGTGCGACCGCTAGAGTGCGAACGCATATATATTTATAATGTTTTTAAAGACCCCTCAAAACGTGTTCAGGGGGGCACGTTAGGAACTTCTATGGTGGTCCCGAGCTTAAGTCTCACCGTGCGGGTCATGCTAATAGTTCAATTTCCATAGTAAATTCACTAATTAGTTTATAAATGTGGAAAAAATTATAATTGATTAATTCTCCATACAAGAATAACACTATACGACGTACAGCGTCAACCGCTAATTGAAAATTTTAGTTTTGGTTTCAAAGCCATTAGTCGCAAAGGATTAATTCAATATAAATACCCCCAGCAAACCTGCGGACTCAGCGAATTTCCAATGCATAATATTTGTCTGAATTCCACATAAAGCCGCAAACCAAGTTTCATAAAAATATATTCACATATAAGCGATTTTAATTATTCTCCATAAGAATAACATTAGTAATGAGTATGTAGGTTTGCTGAAACAGGGAACAGAAACAATTGGTTTTTATACAAATATAAATAGAATTTAACTAGGCGAAGCCACATACTAAGTTTCATCGATATTCAATCATAAATAAGTGATATATGACATTCTAGTTATTCTCCATAAGAATAACATGGGGGCTGAGAAAGCAGGTTTGCTGCAACAAGGAAAAGAAAAATGGGTTTTTACATAATTATCAATATAACTCAACCAAGTGAAGCTACATACCAAGTTTTATTAATTTATGTTCATAATTAAGGGAGTCAGTACAGTTTACTTATTCTCCATAAGAATAACATGGGGGCTGAGTACGCAGGTTTGCTGCTACGGGAATAATCAACAAAATATCAATTTTTTGTGGAAATATCAATATACCAGTACTACTTGAAGCCACATACCAAGTTTCATCAACATACATTAATAAATAATCGAGATATCAAATTTTATTTATTCTCCATAAGGATAACATTGGACAACGTACTGTGTTTAGCACTTCGAATATCTCTGCAACGGTTGGGCTAGAATGACAATTTAAACACCAAAATGATTTTTTTGTGGAACTGAACAGATTGGTAAAAGCAAATGTGAAGTTTACATTAAAATAAACTGAGGAAAAGCCAAAAACCTTTTTCCCTTAAGAATAACATGGGAAATTTTATGAGCAGGTTTTTTTGGATTTTCTCCGCAACCACTTAACCTAGGTTAATAATTCAAAATACTAAATTATTTGTTTTTTAAGCTCTATAACATGGTCAAAACCAAAATTAAGTTTTTTAAAAATTTTAGGGTGAAAAATGCAAAAAACTGATTTTTGGAAAATTTAAAACCCCCCCATAAACCCCCCTTCCCATGGTCCAATTTTTCTGGTTTTCGAACTTAAAGTCATGAATATCATTTTACACATTTGAGCCAAATTTCATCAAAATCGGACGTTTTTTACTCAAGTTATCGTGTTTTTTTTTTTTTTTTTTTTTTTTTTTTACGTAGGAGGAACGCTTAATGCGCGAACCCAAAGGAACAGTGTGGGACTCCCTCTTACGAGGTATACCCACTAAACCTCCTACGGAGCCGCGGGGGGAAAACCAGGCCGGAACCCTTATCGGACAACTTCGGCACTGGCCCGCGTGTCTTGCGCCCAGACGGGTCACGTCACCGTTTCGGGAAACTTAGAGGTCACCTAAGCATCCCTCGTCTCGCTTTCCCCGAAGAACGGATTGCACGAAGAGCGCAACCGCTCTCCAGGAGTCTTCATCTCGAAGCATCGCCCCCACCACGACGTCCGGGGACAGATCGCCAACAGCAGAGACGAGCCTCCTCCTGTCTTCAGCGAAACGACTGCACCGGAAGAAAGTATGATGAGCATCATCCACCTCCTCCGGGCAGTACCTACACTGAGGTGACCTCACCTTCCCCATGCGGAAAAGGTATTCCCTGAAGTACCCGTGGCCCGTCAGGAATTGACACAAGAAAAAGTCAATTTCCCCAAATGCACGGCTCAACCACGGGCTTATGTCTCTGATGAGACGAAACGTCCATCGCCCTTCCAGTCCACCGTTCCAACGCTCTTGCCAAACTCGCAGAGTTTCAAGTCTGGCTTCCACAGCAGCTTGGTCTCTTCCGAGATCAGGAGCACGGCGAAAGATGTTCTGCCTCTCAGCGGCGAGCAGATCAAGGGGAAACACTCCAGCCACAACCATTACAGCCAGTCCAGACACAGTGCGATACGCACAGGCAACCCTAAGAGCCGCCCTGCGCTGAACGGAGAGAATTCTCTTGCTGTGTTTTTTGACTCTCATGGCACCCGCCCACACTTCTGCGCCGTACAGGAGAGTCGCGTTGACGGTGGACATGAGAAGTCGCCTCTTGCTGGACCTCGGGCCTCCGACATTCCCCATCAATCTGCTGAGCGACAGAACAACCCTCGTCGCCTTGTTGCAAACCGCCTGGATGTGCTCCCACCATGTGAGGCGGCGGTCAAGCACCACTCCCAGATACTTCGCCGCAGTCTTCGTCTGGACCTCCACGTCACCAACAGTCATAGGGATTACTGTTTGGATCCTCCGTCGCGTGAGCATGACGATCTCGGTCTTGGCGACCGCCAGCTCAAGTCCATGACCGCTCATCCATCTATTGACCCGAAACATCACCTGGTTGAGGCGAAGCTGGGCTAACTCCGGATTCCGAGCCGTTATGACTGCGGCTACATCATCTGCGTAGCCCACGAGATAGGCTTGTGGTGGCATCTCGAGGCGAAGCACTCCGTCATATGCCACGTTCCAAAGGTCAGGGCCAAGGATCGACCCTTGCGCCGCGCCGGCGGTGACCACTTTGGAACGGACCCCTGCTTCTGTGCTATATAGCAGCCTGCGCTCCTTCAGGTAGTCCTGTACCACGACCAAGAGATAGTCGGGTACCCTGAAGTCCCGCTGCAACGCCTCGAGCATGTCCACCCAACGGGCCGAGTTAAAAGCGTTTTTAACGTCCAGGGTGACCAGCAGCACGATCGGCCTGGCCTGATGGCAGGCCGTGTCAGCCCGCTGGACGGCGCCCAGGACTTCAGCCACGGCATTCAAGGTTGAGTGGCCCTTCCGAAAGCCGTGCTGCCGGGGGGACAAGTCCCCAGCGGCTTCGACGGCCAACCTCAACCTGGGTTTCAGCAACCTCTCAAAGAGTTTACCCGCCGTGTCCAACATACAGAGTGGTCTGTATGCCGACGGGGACTCCGGGTCACCTTTGCCTTTGCTGATGAGCGCCAGTCTAGCTGTCTTCCAGCGTGACGGAAACACACCCGCCGCCAAACACGCGTTGAACATGCGCAGCAGCAGATGTGGGTGACTTCCCGCCACAACCTTCAGAGCCTCAACCGGAATGCCATCGTTATCGTGTTAACGGACACATATATAGATATATATGTATATGTATATATATATATATGTATATATATTTATATATATGTATATGTATATGTATATATATATACATATATATAAATTCGAACGAATAGTGTTTTTGGCATCTGGGGACCTCAAAACAAAAAGTTATCATGGTCTCGGGCTTAAGTCTTAATGAGACCTACGGTAATAGCTTCTTCCCTATAGGGGAAATTCGCTAAAATTAATTAAATGTTTTATTTATTTTAATGGTAATAAGTCAAGTAAAATGTAATAAAAAGTTGTAAGTTAAATGGATAAAATAACTGGGTGGTGTCATTTTGTTAAAGGCCTGAAAAAAATTAACAAAATTAACCACTAATTTTCATCAAAACCGTTAGAGCAATTTTGTAATTTAGATTTTTGTATGTGTTTTTTGTGGCTTTCTGTTGGTAATTTTATCCAAATCGAGCAATAGGCATAGTTTCTAGGTATATACACATTCAGACAGGCAGGGGTTAAGAGAGCATCAATCCGATGATTTCCTCTGCTAACTCAAATTCGAAACTTTTGAAAAAATGGAGAGAAGGTAAAATGTGCATAACCAGCATAATTTGTATATTCAAACTAAACCAAAACGGTATTTTTATATTTACCAATTTTAATATAAATTAAAATATACTGTACAAATTGTTAAACCTAGTAAGCCAAACAGTAACCAAAGGCAATCATAAGTAGTTAAATGCTAGCTAAAATTTTAATTTCCCCATTATTTGGAAGATGAATGATCTACTTTCTAAAGCCTCTCTAATCGCTTTCTGATTTACTTCTGGCTGCAATAAGAGGGATCATTATATCGAAATATGTTTCAAAAATCCTCTTGTAGAAAACGCACTCCCATTTTGTAAAGATTTTTTTCTTCGGCATACTACTGAACGGAGATACTCAGTCTGAATTAACTAGGCACTTAAAAGAAATCAAACAAAACATAATTCCTCCCACAGTGTAAATTTCTTAGTGTAATTCTTTATTAAATTTCTCTTTGCATGCTTTGTTCTACAGTGCGTAAGCTTTAACAGTTGTAACTAAAATTAACAATCAACACTTAACTATTACTTTTTACATTTGTATTTTATTTAAAATTACTCTCTTCTGAAAAAAACATGAGTAAGGAAGTAGTTGTCACAAGAATGCCATTGTTATCATTTCTGTTGTATCATTGATATTTTGTAAGAGTAGTTATTTTTGTATATCCTATTTTAAAATCGAATGAGTAGACTTTTGCAGCATTAGAGATTACACATTTGGGTTTTTAGAGCTAAGAACTTAATGGATTTTTACGGATATCCTTAGGTAAGCTAAAGGATAGCCAGTCTACCTATATTCAAGAGAATTACTTACTAAAATTTGTATAATCGTTTTATACGCAGACAGATGCACAAACCTAATCTGTCGAATTATCGTTTAAAAAACTTTTTTAGTTTATTTATAATTGTTACCTTCTAAATAAATCAATGAAAACAAAAATCTAATTTTAAAATATTAAATATTTTTAAAGACTATCTTATAAATAAAAATAATAAAGCTTAAACATATAGTATATGAAATAATTAAATTTACTTATTATATAAAATAAGGTGATATTTTAAAACTAAAACATTGAATATAATTGAGTTTGAACTGTAAATTGCTCAATAGCTCATGAACGGGAACACGATTTCTCTTTTAGTAAAGTCCAGTGAAATATAGCTTGCCAATATCAGCCTACAAAACATACTTTGCAAACAATTTATGGCGCTCGCTTCTGAATTCCTCTTCCACTTGAATTGAATTTCTTCTACATTACTTAAAATTCAATATATTTGTAAGTTGAAAAATCGGTTAGTTCTTAGTTTTTTTTAATTAGTTATAAAAACTCAGTAATATCAGCAATGTAAATTAGTTAAATTAATTTGTAAATTGTTATATTTTTTTACAAAATTACTTTACTTAACATTATTATGAATTTATTTAAAAATTATATTTACCACTACACTAGGTTTAGTTTAATGTTTGAAAAGTTCTGTACAACGGTTGTATTTTAATCATAAACGTAACTGTTTTATGTATACTTATAAAGCCATTTTATATATCATAAAGCTCTAAACACGAGACGTATGTTAATTTGTCCGGTATGATTGATAAACAAGCAATTATATGTACATTTTTTTAATTATCTTCACTCAATGTAGATAGAAAAATGCCTATTTTACAAAACAACGTATCATTTAATAACAACAAATAAAACAATTCAAAATATGTCATACGGTGATACTATCTCTAATAATAATCTTGAGTAGATTTTTAAGACAAAAAACACTCTAAAACTGTTAAACGGTCTGTTTCAACTTCATTCATAAGCTTTTCGTGCCTGGAGTAACAAAGTGCTGGAAAGATGCAACAAATATCTCGCAGTCAGTCTGGGTTAAATTGCAACGGACGCATTTTGAAGAGTCTGAATGATAAACTACTACTCAAAAACATATCCAAAATTTTATAGAGGGAACTCCTCCAAATATTAAATTAAAAATGACGACATATAAGGCACATATTTAATGGATAGTTTGTATATAGTAAAGATCCCATCTTTTTTTAACTCAAGCCCAATCCTAGTTACAACAAGGATAGTGGATAGTTACATTTCAAGGTCTCGTGGTCAACACAATTACGCCACCATATCACCACACTAATATCATGCCCATCTCCTATTGGGTCCGAGATGGCGGAACAGTGGTTAGTTTCTTGACTGCCTTAATAGTTGTTTATTACTCGATTTTTAAATTTTCGGATTAGTTTCAAATCAAATGAAATATTATATTCTTTTATATATATATATATATATATATATATATATATATATATATATATATATATTGAGACATCATGACCTTTATAGTGGTTACAGTGGTTTACAGTGGTTTTATATATATATATATATATATAAAATAAAGACGTATGGAACTTCAAGTACTATAGTCCTATAGTTAACAGAAATAAAATCAAGGCCCTTTTAAAGACCATCAAGGCCATCAAGAACTAGATGCAAGGTGTTTTTCCAGCAATTAAATATTTTGACTGTACCTAGTAATTATATTTATAAATGAGTTTTGTATTTAGAAAAATAGGAAATCAAGCTTCTCAAACAGCAACATCCTTATAATACTGGACATAAAGATAGGTATACAGAAACCTATAGATCAACTCTCTTTGAAAAGAAACAAAATTATGCCGGATTGAAACTGTACCAACTTTTCCTCCTCGCATTAGAAATATTGAGACATAAATACATTTAAGATTAAGTTAAGGCTTTTCCTGAGAGATCAGGTTTCATATAATATCAAAGATTTCTTTAAATTAAATTAAAACTTAAACATAGAATTGACAAAAAAGATACATGCCTAGCATGATTGCTAGCATATTAGTTGACCTAGGATCTTTGACATATCCACGAGTCATTTTTGGATGACGGGTGAAACATCAACTAGCAAGTAACTGTAACTGTTTTTGTAAAGGTAACTGTTTTTGTTGCTTTTTTATCAGACGTACTTAAGTTGTAGGTATTTAGTGGCCCAGAATGTAGTTTAAATACAATTATTGATATTACAATATCGAAAATTGTTCAGTTCTTTTAAGAATAAGCTATCAGTCTCGTACATTTTGCATTAACCCTATGCATTATAGCGTGAAACCCGAACTTACTATACCTTAATACATGTTTGATCTATTGAATTTTTAGCAGGACCGTAAAAGGAATAAAGTCACTCTAAAAACAAATTGACATAAAAGCTCTTACATTACAGACACAAAGGAAGAACAAAATGGCACCGTTCAGCTTGAAAGATTAACTCTTTTACTAAAACCTTTACGAAGCTTAAAAGCGGCTCTCAAAGGTGGACTCAAAGAGAATGTAATTTAATACCATAAAATTAATACTAATGGACCACGATATGTTACAATATTATTTTGCCAACATATAACTGGTTCGTAACTGTGCGATATAATTAGCAAAACTAGGGTAATGTCTAACATACATATAAAGCAAGATTGATTTATATTCTATTTATTTCCTGAAACTTAATAAATTATACAGAAATCAAAAAGTAAATTTAATTAGATTTATTTATTTTGTTATTGCTTCAGAGGCAGTTTCCTAGGGTTTGTATTCTAACGTAACCTAACCTATTAAACAATGTCAACGCTTTTCTACTCATACTGTCGACACCATTACTGGTGCGGTGCCCAGGTAACACACGTGTCCCCTTTGTCCAATACCTAACCCGTTAGTCTTCTGAGACGGAAGTACTTTTTTATGTTGTTGACGAGAAATGTGTTCCTTATCAGCTGTTT